>CM037460.1:23040543-23734860 GCA_021014325.1 Plazaster borealis
GCGCTCCAGTAGCTTAATACTTTAGATGACGAGATTATCTCGCCAAGTCGACTTTTAAACTGTAGCGTAAGATATAGACATGGCATGGTGTTTCATGCTATATGGACTCATTTTGATTTGGCAAACTTGCCTAATCATGGCATCAATATTCATTCACATTGACATCATAATTTATTTCAAACTTGTAAAAACGAAATCATGGTTGAAGGTCTTTACTATAAGGGTTGCTGTTTTGTTCTCTTTTATCCCCCAGCACGCACATATATCCCATAGATAGAATCCTGTACCACTTTGCAGCGGCGGCGGAACACTTTTAAAAGTGGGGGGCCCTTTTTTTTCCTATGTATTTTATTTCCATTTGCAGAGTTTAACCACCTACAACTCGTGTAGTAAATTCGCAAACGGGCTATGATTATGCAATTGTTTAATTAGTTGTGCTGAGCAGCTAAACAGTCGACTAATTAATTGGGGTTGCCTATGCAGTATGGTTTGGAATATAAAAAAGACATATGTGACGAAAACCATTACGATTTCACGTGTTTACGATTAAAACACTGCAACGAGTTAATAACACGAGAATTCGGGATTCCGTTCGCAGTCAATGACGGTCGTTGACATTTTTTAATGAAATTTGGTGCTAGCACTCAATTTCTTGCCAGCACTAAATATGGGGGCGACGGCGACGGCGACGGCGACGGCGACGGCGACGGCGACGGCGACGGCGACGGCGACGCGACCTGTCGTCTTTGGAACACCATACAAATCAATCGGTTTGAAAAAAAGTGCCAAAGTGGATGGGTAGAAAGAAACGTGTGTTAAACCTATGGAGAAACAGTCTGAAAAAGGAGAAGAAAAAAAAAAAAGAAAAAAAAAAATCTTAACGAAAACAAGAGCTGTTTCGGTGTGCACCGAAACAGCTAAGAATAATAAACCTGTGTTTAAATAGTGCCTTTCAAACTACACAAAGCACTTCACAAAAACACGTACAAATACACAAGACCTAAACATAAGCATGGAAGAAACAGACAACACCATGAGATACAAACAAGAAACAACCTACAAAAAACAAAAGAAAGGTGAACTAAACAGCAAAATATTTACAAACACATAGTAAAATGCAGTGGAGCGGCTGCAGATTCATTATACGAGGATAAAAATGCCTAATAACAGGCGCAGTAAATACATACAAAGTTGATGCAAACATCCAGGGGAAATCCCCATTATACAAAAGCGAAGTAAGCGATGAGAAATCAGGACGGTAAGTCGTGGTTCAGACTCCCCAGACACATAAGGCCTATTAACAAAAATAACGAGTTTCTCGTCCGGACTTAAAAAAAAAAAGTTGGAGGCAGGGACTTGCTATTTACTTTTTTGTCAATGTTTTGCTATTTTTTTCCAAGATGGCCGCCATGCTTAATATGGCTGGCAAATATTTACTCAAAGACATTGTCCTATTTGAGTATACTGATGCAATGTATGACAAAACAAATGATTTGTATCATTTTAGTCCACTTGCTTTTTTTCTAAAATAGTAAAATAATAAATAGTAAAAAAAGGAGGCGGCGGCCAAAAAGGAGGTATTAAAGAAATTTTCTTAGCAGAAGTTTCTGCTAAACAGCTTAATGAAATTGGGCCCTGGTCTCAACGGCTGACCTGATGCCAAAAATTGAAATGGAAAATCAAAAACTGAGAATCAAACTACAACATTAATTTGGTCTCCCCACAACAATTGAGCGACTCCCTGGTAACGCGATTTTTTTTTTAAATTCTGAAAGTACAGAATTGTACACTGAGGACAATAGGTGTTTATTGTGGTGCAGGCCCAGTCTCTATTACACACGATCGGGTGCGTACGTGGGGGTGAGCAGTGTTCTTTACCGATCATTCGGGACCTGCATTGCTCATAATACAAGAACATTATCGACTCTGTGATCGCAGTTATACTAAACAGATAAAGTTCTTTCTCACTCTTATAACGGCCGGACTGAAGTAAAAGCAACAACCTGCAGTGCGAACCCGTCGTCGTGTTAAAAGTAATTACACGTCTGCAATATAAGATATAAATACTGCGTGTTTCGTCGAGGCAGAACATTTAACATGGTGGAGTCGAAAGTAAGGCGTGGTCTGCTATGCATCGGGATTCTTATGGGGTTCCAGCTGGAGTGTGTCATGGCCATTACTGATCGTAAGTGTTTCGGCCTCAAATGGGCCACATATTTCGTTTCCGGGGGACGTATATACCGAGATTACAGATAGTGGTTGTCAAGCGATGGAATTCGGTCAATATTTCTTGACACTATTGGTCGACTTCTAAAAACATAATTTTTTATTATTTTAAAATTATTTTTTAAGGCAAACCGTCTGTGTAACGTGTGTTACCCCTTAACAGTGGTTAAATGCCGGTTTAAACGCCGAACGACCAGTCAAAAATCACTGCAAGTGTTTGGCTGGCTAGTTTGGTATCGAAAGGCACCCCTTCCCCCATTTGAAGTTATGGATTTAAACGAAAAAGCTGGCGGGCTATAGTAAAATGACAAGTACAATGTCCTGCTGGCACAGTCACTAAAAAGTTAAGGGCAAACGCTGAAAGTGGTCAATCCAGTGTAGAGATTTCATCGCATTTTTCTTTTCAAAGTCTTATGCAGCGATAACTAAATTAACAATTTTGTTTCTAAAACATTTTGTAAGATTTGACTAATTCCTTTTAAACATAATGCAGTTATGAGTGCATCTTTTTCTCTCACACTCACACCTGAACGAGGAAAGATGTTCAATCAGTCCGACAGCAACAACACAAATTTCATATACACCAAAAAACACCTAAACCCCACAACAACGACACCGACAACGACAACGACAACGACAACGACAACGAAAACGACAACGACAACAACAACGACAACGACGACGACGACGACAACGATGATGACAACGTCAATTCAATTCAACGTCAATCTGCAGCAGCAGCAGCAGCAGCAGCAGCAGCAGCAGCAGCAGCAGCAGCAGCAGCAGCAGCAACAACAACAACAGCAGCCTGAGAATACAGTACGGCGCTCCAGTAGCTTAATACTTTAGATGACGAGATTATCTCGCCAAGTCGACTTTTAAACTGTAGCGTAAGATATAGACATGGCATGGTGTTTCATGCTATATGGGCTCATTTTGATTTGGCAAACTTGCCTAATCATGGCATCAATATTCATTCACATTGACATCATAATTTATTTCAAACTTGTAAAAACGAAATCATGGTTGAAGGTCTTTACTATAAGGGTTGCTGTTTTGTTCTCTTTTATCCCCCAGCACGCACATATATCCCATAGATAGAATCCTGTACCACTTTGCAGCGGCGGCGGAACACTTTTAAAAGTGGGGGGGCCCTTTTTTTTCCTATGTATTTTATTTCCATTTGCACAACATAGGTATGTAGGCACACACCGGCTATGTTGGGCTATTTGGGGTACAAAATATACCCACACATGACTCTGACGGTCTTCCAGGAGTAGAGTAGACCAATCCCTAAAAGAAACTGTCAAATTTGGCCGTTATCGAGCATTTTCAAATATCTAAGTTAACGTGATTTATCTGAACCAATTCTTTTACGCAGATAAATCACAAGATCTTTGGAGTTAATTTTACTTTCAGCGATCTAAAAAGTGTATTACTGAACCAAATTCAACTCGACTGGGTTAACAACAGTAGGAGCGATTGACGCAGCTCTAAGCCAAAATGCAATTTGCCCGTAAAAATTGCGTTTTTCGGGAACGATCGTTAGACATAATTACAATACCTTATACATTGAACAACTACCACCATTCTGTGATTTGCCAATTGGCCATCAAGACGTGTTTTGTTAGATCGACTAAATGCAGATTGTGTCCACGTCATTCAGCCGCCAAGCTAATCGGATAACTTGGCGAGTGCGCATGCTCATAAGACGCATCCCGACCGTGCCTCTAGCCTCTTTCTAGAATGGTGTCTTTATGAGCATGCGCACTTGCAGACAAGCATTTTTCAAAACGGCCGCACAAAAAATCTTTTTTTATGAGTTATCGGAAATAGGTTGATTTAATTTGTGAATATGTATATGTAAATATAATACAGGGTTGCTTGGAGTATTGAGACCACGTGACCCATACAATAAAATATTGACTTTTGACCTGAAGACAGCACAGAAAGTGGTTTATGGGAGTTGTTGATTTTTAATGTAAATAAATTTTGGTGGTGTTTCAGTGGGTGTGTTGTTCATCCTACCTTTTACAGAAATCAAAACAGGACAAAACAAGGTCACAATACTGCACCAAACTACACGTTTCACTTTCAGATATAAAAAAATGTACAGGGCAGCGACCCACACCACCCGGTACTCAGAGCTACATTCTATACCTTACACTTCAAAGAAGGACATTACAGTGTTGACTTGTTTTTAATTAAGATGAATTTTAAACCATTTATGGGTGTGATGAGCTAGCACACATTAGTGATTCGGTGCAAATCAAGGAATCTCCAATGTGAGACCCAGCACAATGAATTTAAAAAAATAAACACTTTCGCGGTAATATGCGCCACCATGTTCAGGCGTGCTATTAAAACCAATGGACCATCGCACCAGTCCTCAGTAAACTTTGGGAAACCTAATTTGCAAAGTGAATAGTGATTAGGGCCTATAACGTGGTGGTCAAGTTCATGGACGGTGAAACTTGTTTTCAAATTGAAACACAATTGTCATTATCATCGGCGTTTATATATAAACGCCGATGATAATGACAATTGAATCAGCAAAATTTCCCCTTGAGAAAATAATCGAGAACCACAAACTAGAAAAAGAAAAGGTAACACTATCGATTTAAATATAGGAATCAAACTTTAATAATAAAACAAGAATAATTTTTTGTTTCGGGGGATAAAAAAAGAAACTTAAAGAAAACCCAGATTAGCAGTTACTCGATCGCGCACCATTGCACTCGCGAGGCACTAGCGTAGTCCGCTGGGCTACGTGGGAATTAAACACTTGGGCTGCAAAATACTTGATATAATGTTACATCATGTAGTCGTGTACGCGTCAACAGGGGGAGGGTGGGCTCGTTTCGCATCATTTTACCACTGCTTAACTAAATGAACTAGAAATATTTTCGGGCCTAATAAAGATGACATCGGGGTTATTATCAGATGTATATGGTGAGCCTTATTAAAATGGGAGACTACATTTTAAAAAAACATCTGATACTACATTGCGGCTAAGGCTGTAACTGCGGCTAGTGCATGCTAACGGCTTCTAATGGGAATAACGCACGGAGACACGTTGTGGCGCAGCCGGGATTCCGGAACCAGCCCGCTATAAAGTCAGCCTATTTTTTTACACCCGATCGCTAGGGGTGCACCCCACTAAATATGCAGAAAACAGAGCGTTGAGCTCATGAATATTTTGTAGGCCCTCAATATCCTATATTAGACAGATTTGAGAGCCCAATAAAAGGGGTAGAGTGTAAAAATGTTGCCCAATTGTAACCTGGGGGTTGTTGACTTCCAACTTGAGGTATTTTGGATGACATAGGCCCTGAAAAAATGGTCCTATATGCCGAGAGGTGTAGGGACATTTTTCAAGATTGATGCTCGGACGTTTGGAAAATTACACCGGTGTAGGGGTGTTTTTATTTGGAGGGAGAATAACTCGACGGGACCAGGGACTCCCCATATTAAATTGAGCAGAGAATAAAAGTTCAAGAGTCAATTAATACTTTTCCCTTTACTGTAAAAAGCTGTGAGACTTTTAAGTATTTTTCGTGTATTTTTGAATATTTAGCCTTCTGCACTAAATGCTATGGGAGTGGAATTAGTGGGGTGCACACCTAGTCTCGTGTGTGCTACTCGCACCACCGGTGACTCGCACTGCAGGACTGGTGAAATGTGCATCGTGGGCCATTACTATAACTATAATCTATTGTCCGGGGATGGCAACTCGCCTAAGTTTGGCGTTACTTGCTGTTTTTTGTTATATGAATAAGATTATTTTGAGAAATGTAAAGGTGTGTATAATATTACAAAAGGTAGTTGTCAGTGAACCATAATTTGGTTTCAATAGCTCGATTAAAAGTGGGGGGGGGGGGGCAAAATGACTACATTTTCAAAAGTGGGGGGGGGGCAACGGCCCCCACGGCCCCCCCCCCGGTTCCGCCGCCGGTGCCACTTTGTTGTAATGTCAAAATGTGGAGGTGTGTATAATGTATGTATTCATGCCCGCTTATTGTACAAAAACGAAAGTATTGAATATAACATGAGTAAAGCGACCATGCTACAATGAACTGTTGCATAGCATTTTGGGAAATCTATTTTTATTATCTGTTTTCTATGAAATCACCGGGTCTGTGAAGTATGACGAAATGTTGTAAGCATAATTTACGTTTGCACTTATCGAGCAAAATCTGTGCAAACATATCAGAAGTGCGAAGAATCTGTGACATTGTGGTACTAGACTAAAGAAGAAAAAGAAGATTGAATTGGAAATTTTACATTTAAAGGAATTATGATTGAACCTGTCCCCGGGAGATTATACTCTGGTTACGACCCACGAAAAGAAGTAATCTGTAATTTTATCCAAAAGCATACTTGTTATAAAGATGGTAAGCATCTTGCGAAATTTATTCGTCCGAAGTGCCCCGTTGATTAGAATTCAATAAAATTATGCCGAAAAGTTGGAATCTCTGGAATTGTTCTTGGTGTCCGTTTGTAAGAGGCCCTCAATACTGCCAGAGACACGGTTGGTACCCGCTGTCATCCTCGCGAACGCAGCCGGTGTCCCCCCGGAGATTCTGTACCCCCATACGGCGAACTGTGTACAGACTTCATTTGATAGCGCCCTCTTTTGAATCCTCCTCCTCCAGCCCATGTTAATTTTCCGTATGGGGTCAGAATCTTCGGGGGGGGGGGGAGGGACAGAATTCCCTGGGATACCGGATTCAACATTCTTTTGAAAATACAGTGACAGTTTTTCTTTTGTCCGCTTCCAAGCAGACACTTTATTCAACTGAAACTTTTACAGGTGACTTTTATTGTAACTTTCTAATTGATAATTTTGCCTATAAATCAGAATGACCTTGACAAAAAACCAAACGATGACCCTATACCTTTCTAAATAAAATCAAACCTGTTTATCGCACAGTTAGCCTATAACTAAGGTCGCATCCGAATTGGCGGCTGCAGCTACGGCTACGACTGTTGCTAAGGGTGTAGCTTGAAGACGTCCTATACTTCAATGCACGATGACGCGGAAATCGTAGCCGTAGCCGTAGCTGTAGCCGCCAATTCGGACACGGCCTGAGTCTCAATATTTTTCTAGGCACTTGTTCGGTCAGTCTGACGCAGATACCACTGGTCAAAATGAGTCAACGTGACATTCTGGTTCGGTTTGACATTGTACAGACCACAAATCTTGGAAAATGTGACGTCATCGAACGTTTTTAGATTTCAACAAAAACAAATTGCACTTGAAGGATGTGGCATTTTACACTGTTTTAGCGTGAGGTTTAAGACTTATTGTAGTTTTCATGAGGGCTCTATCTATTAGAAATGAGAGGATCACAAAACTGAATTTGACCTTGGAGCCCCCTTTTGAGGATTTTTTTTACCATTATTGTTTTGTGTAAACGATGTTTATTTTTCAGTTAACACGGCTGTTGGATTGGGCATTGGGGTGATAGTGGCCATCGTTATTGGCTGCATCGCCGCGGGAGTCCTCGTATGTGTTTGCTGCGTGTGCCTGTGCTACCACCTTTGTTGCAAAAAGCCAGCAACGACAACCACGACAATTGTAGTGCCCCCGGGCAACCAACAACGGGCAGAGGCTTACGTTCAGCAACCTGGGGCGCCACCACCGGCCTACAGCCAGCCGCCAATGGCCATGCAGCAGTCCCCGGGGCAGTACGGTCAACAGCAAACGCCATACACCGTTAAAACTTAGACCATGTAACGGTCTAAGCGCGTCGGTTTTTAAATGTTCCTCTCTTAAAGTTTCAGGTGAAAATTCACTCTTATTGATTTAAACAAGTGACAACTGCAGAAGATTCTGTCCTTATTTTCAATCGATAAGAGTGAATTTAAGTCTAAAACTTTAGGAGAGTTGGTTTTATGTTGAATTTTAAGAAAAGAAGACTGATTACAAACAAAAAGTGCCACTTATGTCCTTTTTCAATACGAACATCTGCAAATAATTCCACATTATGAATAATTTTTGAAGCTCATCATTTATAGCAACATTTTGAAGCCATAACAGTCAACAAAATAATAAAAGTATTTAAAAACTCGCTAGAACTTAGTTGTGATCATAGCAATACTGATAAATAATTCGGCTTCTCGTGAATTTCTTTAAATTTAAATCAAAACTAAAACTCTTTCAAATAATTATTACATTTTACTTTTTACACTTAAGATACAATTTTTTATCGTTTCATCGACAGCAGCACAAATTCAACTTTTCTCGCTCGAATTAAACTGCAATTTGTTTTACAAAGAATTTAGAGGAAAATACTCACAGGTCTTGTAAATATGCAGTTAACATCTTGACCAAACCCTACCTCTGTTGAACTAAATTGACATTTTAAGAGCCAGCTTATTGTTATACGGTCGTATGCAAGGAAATTGATAATGTTCTTTGTGTTTCTTACCACCCTCTACATTCACTGTATTTGCCATGTACATTGTTATTTACATGCAGCATTGTTCCTTGTTTTACTAGGTTTTTAGAACATCTCGGGATTGGGGGAGAGGGGCTCGGGTTTAAGGGGACTTTTGTGTTTTTTATCGGGGGGGGGGGTGGTGGGTAAAGGGAGTGTTTCATAAGTCCATGGACTTCTATAACATCTTCCTCGTATTTTTTTTAAAAATAATTGTTTCCTTGTCTTTTACCTTTACGCCCAGCTTATCAATTATACTTTATTACTTATTTCTTTTTTTATTTTTTATTATGGAACTTATGGAAATAAAATAAAATAAATTGAATAGTTTGCTTTATAAAGAATAGTTAGTGAACATTTTTGAGTTTTGAGGCAATTCACGGTAGACAAAATAATAACAATCTTTATTAAAAAAAAAAACCCGCTTGAATTTAGTTGTACTTATAGCAGTGGTGATGAACAATTTGGCTTCTCGTGGATTTCTTTTAGTTAACAAAATATTTTTTTCAGGCATAACACGATATTATTACTTTTCACTTTTACACATTTCTTCAGATATTTACAGTTCTTGGTCTTTGTTTCCTCTTTGTTTTTTGTAACCCCCAAAATACATTGTTTGCGCAACCATATGGCTCCGTCTGTCTTTGGCATTTCGGATCTTTCCACTCAAATTTAAAGGAATTGCATAATAGCAATCTTGTTTTATTTTTCATTAGAAAGAAACGCTTCTTCCAACCAAGCTTGAGTACGGAGGGTGAACATGGACAAAACTACAGCTTTTAAAAGTGCTCAGGTTTAAGTGCTTTTGTATATGTTATCTAGGTTGACTTAAAGGGTGTGTATACGTTTGGTAATTACTCATAACAATAATGACAATAAAACTTTACTTGTTAAAACTTACAGCAGCTTTGGATAGTATAGTGCATTTTGAGAAACTTATCACTTCGAAGTAGCCTACTGCAGTTATGGGAAAAGATATCACTTATTATCCCTACATTTTTTTTTATCAGAGAAGCGTTATTGCAGTAACGTTTCTCAGATTGTGTATTCCAATGCAAATTATTCTTCCTGCGTGGACATAACCGCTCCGGTTTGTTTGCAATATCTCAAAAACGCTACCACCTTTTGAAATGAAATTTTCACAGGTTAGTTTTATGGTATAATATCTACAACTATGTAGAATTGAAACAAATAGTGAGTTCCAATTACCAAACGTATACAATCCCTTTAACTCGCCCTTGTGGGTGAAAGGGTTTTAAACTGAAATGTTAGACGGTAGTTTCTTGTTATACGTATAGTTTGCTTTATAGTTATAGTTACTGGTATAGTTACTGGTTAGAGAATAAGTGTTTTGTTTTGTAAAATTATGTGGCAAAGATTTTGACCAAAATAAATTTTTACCACAAATCCGCATATAAGTTGGAGTTATTTTGAATTATTTTTACCTGTGTGTTAATTAACTAATGTGTCTTTTATTTACACTTAATTTCTTTTTTTCAGATATAACTTTTCTAAGTCTCTTAAATATAAACCTTTACCGTATTTGTTCTTCCATTCAAACCAGTGTAACCAAACCCGAGGGTGGAAGGTCAACGTAGTCTGGTGCCTTTTTGGTGTAATGATGATGGGTATTTACTATTGTTGTTGAAGATAACGAACCCAACAAATATTGTGGCAGAATGGTAAAGGTCTATATCTGTGAACATGGTCCCTATTTTATTTTATTTTTTTATTGTTATCTTTTGGGGGGGCAAACATAAAAGCTATGACATAGATCTTCGTCCAATTTTGAACAGATATGGATAATCATGTTTACAAAGATCATACCACTGGATATTTATTTATTAGTTTAATTTTTTCATATTCTCGGGAATTACTCAATCTTTGTCTAATAGCTTTAAAGGCAGAGAGCTGTTGATAGTATAAAACATTGTGAGAAACGACTCCCTCTGAAGTAACGTAGTTTTTGAGAAAGAGGTAATTTCTCACTAAAATAATACAAACTTCTTGCAAGAAGTTTTTATTCCTATCTGAAAGCACACTCATTTGTACAACGAGGGTGTTTTTTCTTTCATCATTTTCTTGCAACTTCGATGACCAATTGAGCCTAAATTTTAACAGGCTTGTCATTTTATGCATATGTTGGGATACACCAATTGAGAACACTGGTCTTTGACAATTACCAAACGTGTACGATGCCTTTAAAAAGCATTGCAGAACCTAACCCAATTTCATCACATAAGGTTCCCATCATAAAAGCTCACAAAACTGTGACCAATGTTAATGGATTTGTCCATAAGTTCCTGACAAGGGTAACATTATAAAAGGGAGGGTATACCTTTGGTAAATGATTATAAAATTAAAGACCATAAAAATATGTCCACGTGCCCAAGTGCCGGGCCTTGAAAAGTCAGTAGCCCAGAGTCAAAGGGGATTTTGTTCTCATCTGTGTGTGTATCCCCCATACGGTAAATTAACATAATATTGTGCAGGATCGAGGAAGTTGGTTCAAAAGAGGGCGCTATCAGACGAAATTTCTACACAATTTTCGCCGTATGGGGGAACATTTTTCTCCGGGGGACAGAATCTCCTGTCACACCGGCAACAGAAGTAGATACGTTAACATACATTCATTGTTTAGGTTACCCTCCTGGGAGGGAGTGGCTTCGTAGCTGAGATTGAATAATTGTGTTTTTTGGGTCTTTCTTCATTAAAGGTGCTGTATACGTTTGGTAATTGGAACCCACTGTTTGTTTCAATCCTATACAGTTGAAGATATATACCACAAAACTAACCTGTTGAGATATTGCAGAAAATCAGGAGCGGTTATGTCCACGCATGAAGAATAGTCTGCATTGGAATACACACTCTGAGAAGAGTTACGACCGTAACGCTTTTCAGATTCAAATTCTTTGGGATAAAAAGTTATATCTTTTTCAATAACCGCAGTATACTTCGAAGTGAAACATTTCTCAAAATTCATTATACTATCCAAAGCTGCGGTACTGCTAACCAAGTAAGTTTTTATTGCCATTAATTTTCAGAGTCATTACCAAACGTGTACGATATCTTTAAGCATCGATTATGGTGTCATCTGCGGCCAAGTTCGAGGTGGAAGAGGCACTAATATCAAAACGCTTGATTGAGATTTACATTTACACTGTGCTTAGCTTAAAACTGCACAATGTGCAATACCAAAGCCACGGTTTGCAGTTAAAGACCTCTCATATGATTCTGGATTAGGTTTAACCTCTCAATTGACTAAGTAATTTCTTTAAATATATTGGCTGTTTGCCATAGTAATTAGTCAAAGATACGTGTATCTTTGACTAAACCTAAAAAGTGAGATGTTTTACTTACAGAGCGGTTCTAGGGTGGTCTCAATATTTCAATTATTACCTTTTTGTGTGAGAATAGACATCGTAGATACCGGTTAATAACTATTTTACACTTTAAATTTGCATTTAGTAATAAAGAATTAAAGACAAAAAATGCACCTCTCCGCGCGGCTTTTTCAGCCGAGAGTCAAAAACTGCTTATCTATGATAATGATATGTATTGACCCCTTGACGTCATCGGTGGCTAGAAACACACGATCAGCATTTGACACACACACATATACATGTACGTCTCTTTTTGGGGGGAAACGAAATAAAATCAAGAAGAAACAAAACTTACAATATACAGTAAAATAATCTTTCTGTCCATCCAGTGTATCCTAAATTGTGTCATTGTTGTAAAATGAAGCTTACATGTCAACGTTTTCGTAAACAAATTAAAATTTCCAAGGAACTATGCTCCGCAGACCATATGCGTGCGGACCAGCGCCGACATTGCTGTATATGGTTTTAAACCCATGCAGTCAGGTAGGACTGAAAACCCAATCCACATAGTGCCCCCAGGGTGATTCGAACCGGGGTCCTAGAGGTGGAAGGCAAGGAAAGATACCACTACACCAACCCGACCACCCAAAACCCAACCTGACCACTTTTCCCCATCATACCCTGTTCAGCTCATTTTACCATAATTTACCATTTACTTCTGCATTGTGTTGATTTAGTTGTTAATGTTTAGTTTATGTATTTTTTGAGTTTAATTGTACATCATATTGTTGTATTATTACTATTGATGGTATACTATATTTGGCTTACGTATACATTACATTCTTTGTTTTCCCGAGAACTTATAAAAGCACCTTCTGTAATGATGTTTATCACAAGTTAAATTAACGATAACATGAGTAGGGGCCTACCCTACACTGAAACCGGTCGCTCGGAATACAAAGTCCAACGCTTTACCAATCCTTTCTGATGAATCGGACTCGCGTGCTCACCCTTGGAGCAGATATGCAAATTGAGTAATTAATAATAACTAATTCTTATAATAGCGCATTTTACAATAACGCATCACTGCGCTTTACATTAGTGCCCAGTGGTCATAGGCCAATAACATTCCTGTAATCTTTCTCAGCTCCCTGGGGAGTATACAGATCTGGGCTGCCGTGTAGCGCTCCGAAGGCTTTTACAAACAAAATATCAACCTCTACCCTCGCAGTCACCCATTTATATCCCTTTTCAAAATAAAGTCAGTAGTTCTTCTCTGGGTGAAGAGAAGCAATTTTATAGTAAATTGTCTTGCTCAAGGACACAAGTGTCATGACCGGGATTCGAACCCACATCACGATGACTAAACCACTAGAACTTGAATTCGATGCTCTAAACTGCTCGGCCATGACACCCTAGTAATTTACGGCACATTTTTGAGAGTGGCGTGTTTTGGCGTGTTCCTTTTAAAAACTTAGGTACTCGGGGGCATTGGCATCAGTTACGTCACTGGACAGAATAATGGAGCTTTGACGTCTATAACAATATCTTTAAGCATTTTCGTAATTAGAGAGTCTCATAGTACACTTCTGTAGTGTTGAATTATTCATCATAATCATCACGAAGTGTTGGAGTATAGTAAAACATTCCGCCAGCTTTGGCGGCCATATTGAATCCCCAACAGGTACTGCGATGACCACGTGACCTTTTAATCCGTACCGTTGACTTAAAGAAGAAGAAGCTAAAATGATGACATTGATAGAATTGTCAATATTTTCACAGTTAACCAAAAATCTAGCCTTCGCTATAGCTTTTGCGGCTATTATTTATGAATTTTGATGCATCTTACATTAGTCACGTGCTACTTCAAACCGCCTTTCAAAATAAAGTCAGTAGTTTTATACTTGATAAACAATGCACACGATGGTTCACTACAGCAAAACGAGGTTTCATGGTATTAAACATAAATAAACGGTTGTCATGATGTGGAAGTCAGGGGTTGTACAGTAGTGGAAACAGTGTGAGAAAGATAATGTTAAAACCGAAGCCACATTTCAGCCAAACTAATGAGGGTTAAATATAACATTATTAAGTAAAAACAAAATATGTGGCAATTATTCATCCATTACTCAGCTAATTTCAGTATAGCTATACTTGAAATGTGCACACTTCCTGTTAATTCTTAACATTTTTTTCTTGAAGAAGATCGCAATTTTCGAAGGGAATAACAATCAATAGTTTGTTTTTCTGTGTTTTGTATCTTAAAGGCTATTGTTTTGTGGAATGGATTCCTGTACAATTCACATACAATTACTTTTGACCATGGGTAACCCAGCAGCAGCAGCTTCTTGGTCCCCGGGGCTGATTTCACAAAGAGATAATACTAGTCTTATCTGAAGTTAGGACCAGTAACTGGTTTTAACTTAAGACTAGTCCTATCTCTTAGCATTGCCTAGGACTAGTCCTAAGTTAGGAAGAGTTTTGTGAAATCGACCCCTGGACATCTAGGCACAATGTATGGGGTGTTATAAATCAAATAATTATGTACTGCTTTTACTCATGCTATGGTTAAAACTACGACTCCCTCGTTGATCCCCGTAGTGGTCTATTTTCCCAAGGCTTCACCTCGAGAAAAAATAACGCGGGGAATTGTAGCGCTTTTGTGTCTCATATCTAACGAGGCCGAAGGCCGAGTTGAATATGTGACGCAGACGCGCAAAATTCTACGAGCGCGCGTGTGACAACGAATTTATCTTCATGCAAATTTAACGCGGAGATAAACGCAATACCTGGCGCGCTGTTCTGATACCTCTCGTCACTCACTCCTAGTCCTAGCCCTTGGTAGGGATGTGATGAGAAACAACGCTGATTGCAATCGTTAAAGAAACGTATCACTTTTGCTCTTTAAAGTAAAGACAAACCATTTGTTTGGGATGAATTCTCCTTGGACCAAATTCTCACATTTTGTGTGATTCAACATATGCATGAACAAACAAACCTGTGAAAGTTTAAGCTCAATTGGTCATCGAGGTCACGAGAAAATAGTGAAAAGAGACCTTACATGCCTTATGTGTTTTTGTTTTTTCAAACATCGAGTTTTTATCGCGCGTGATAAAAAATATTGTTTTACTCATTGCTCAGAAACGATAGCATTTTAAGCAGAACTATTTTAAGGAACCCTTTTTATTATTACTTACTTTAAATCATGTCAGTTATGTGTGAATCTGTGAACATTTTTGTTTTTCGATCTTACCAATAGTGTACAGGGCCTTTAAAGAAACGTATCACTTTTGCTCTTTAAAGTAAGGACAAACCATTTGTTTGGGATGACTTATTGGACCAAATTCTCTGCAATATGCAACTAGTTGCGTAACCAAGTTTAATCAACTAGAGGGTATACTTTTATCAGGACTGTAAACAATGATTCTATCATCAGTCAAATGGCTGACGACAATCTCTCATTGATTATTGGACAGGGTACTTCAACAATAGCGGACCATTAGCGATACGCTGATGCCTACGAGGTAGACTCATTAACAAACCACACTTTGATGATACAGTGAACACAGTTTATAGGCCCCTAACAATCAGTCAAACCAGGGGGAAAGGAACTGTCCAACCCATAGGTCAATATATGACCCCCTTTGAGTGCCCAACGATGGAATCAACTGCCAAGTACAGCACCGCGAAATATCTCCAGCTTGTGCTGTTTCGCTGTTGTTTTGGAAGCAACAAGACCATTATTTTCTGCTTTTCTGCCCGCCCACATCCCTGACATCCTAGATTTTTTTTATTACATGTGTTTGTATTTGCGAGATGCGGGATACCAATTTTCCTTATAGAAGATGTATGCCATCCTTGAAGAGCAGATTATGCAAATCGAGTGACGTCACCACTTCAAGAGTGGGCGGGTCGGCTAATGCATTTGAAAATTTTGTGAGAAGACATGCTATTCACATTATTTTTTGGCGTGTTGCTTCAAAAGCTACCGCCGCATCACCACCGCGTGTCATTTCAACTCGTGCCATTAACTGAAAGGTGTGAGGAGGAAAGTTGATACCGAAATTAATCTTGAATTTAGGAAGAATTTTGTGCGATTTTAACGGCGTCATCATCCTCTATTGTACAATTATTTTATCCAGTTCAAGATACCAACCGATAAACTGATTTTTGCACGCACTAATTGATCCTCAAAAACAAAAGCGAGATGTTACGTGTTCTATTTTTGACGGTCATTTATTTCCTCTCGGTCGGGGCAGCCAAGCTCTGTCAAAACGCAGCCATCGGCACCGCTCAAAGCCTGTATTTCAGTTACATAGCCGACCTGATCCTACACGGGTACGGATACCGGACCTTGGCGGGTATTTTGGTGATCAGTTGCGGCAATTTGTGTCTGTCTGATACTCGATGTTTCTCCATCAACTACTCAGAGCGGGATAAGCTGTGTGAGCTGACCGGGGCTACAGCGTCGCAGTACCCGCCGGCTATGGTGGAGTGGAGCGGTAGCCATTATTATGGACCTGAGGAGGTAAGCTGAACAATTAACAAGTATAACAGTAACGTGTATTTAAAACTCTTTCCTCAAATTGTCGATTTTCTTCATTGCCCTGCATCTCACCCACTACGTCCTGTTGCACCTAGGGAATACTTAATAAGTCTGGTTTAATTAATTATTTCCAATTAGTTTCAATCCAATTAGTTTCAGAGAGTCTTGATACGAATTTAGAAGAAAAAAATTGTTAAGTATAATTTAATTGCTGATTACATATAGTTAACCTATTTTGACCTATTCTGCACTTTAACCCCCCCCCCAAACAAAAAAATCCTCCCACCAACACACATACACTAAATATATGTCTACAAGCCAAATAGTAACAATGATTTGTATAGCCCATT
Organism: Plazaster borealis; assembly: GCA_021014325.1. Taxonomy (NCBI): domain Eukaryota; kingdom Metazoa; phylum Echinodermata; class Asteroidea; order Forcipulatida; family Labidiasteridae; genus Plazaster; species Plazaster borealis. Next base: position 23,057,432 of record CM037460.1, read on the forward strand.
GCACAAGGTCATAGACCCTTGTGCTAAGGATTGTATGTAAACAAAGCGCACACACACGCAGGGCAAATTCCCCTGAGACAACATCTGGAATCACTCACAACTTCTAAACCGATTAACCCTGGCCACTCAACTTCAACAGTTTGTTTCTCGAAGGTATGAAGTAGGATTACACGGAAGCCTGATTTTTAATTGTTTTAATGAGTGAAGTTATACAAAAATATGCAAATTAATGCAACCACCGACAGGAGACGACCCTCTAGGGAGAATAAGAGCAAGAAGAGGGGGTATACATTAGTGTAAGCGGTTCATTGCGGACCCCGTTGCGAGGAGAAAAGAGTAAAAATGAGTGAGTAAGATTGGGGAGTAATGAGTACAATGAGTAGTATAAATTAGAGGAGCGAGAGAGTTAACCTAATTTTGGAGTAATTCCCCACTCGTCCCCCCTGATTACGAGTCATGCAGCGTGCAAGGTGAAGGGATGTGTGCTTCGCTTGAGTGATCTACCATGGGCAAGTCTGCACGTACTAGCGTAGGATGGTTACACCCCTATGTTCCGACACCCCTAGTGTATTTTCCTAATCTTAACCCTAACCCTAACCCTAACCCTAACCCTTACCATATAAATCATCAGGGGTTTTTCGGAACAAAGGGCTGTCGGAACATAGGGGTGTCGGAATATAGAGCTGTCAACGAAAAAAGTCCTAACCTTTAAGAATACTACATGGCATTCATACGGAGCCCAGGGACAGTGTGAGAAAAACATAAGCAGGGCCCAATTCGTTCGCACGGTTTAGTAATCCGTTCGAACGAATTATAGTAATCCGTTCGCACGGTTTAGTAATCCGTGCAAACGAATTAGTGAAGTGTTGCTGTGATTGGAACGTACGCATGCGTGCAGCGCCATTTCATGCCTTGGCTAAACCGTGCGAACGGATTCCTTATTTTTAAACCGTGCGAGCGGATTACCAAATCGTTCGAACGGATTCATAGGTCTGTCCCATAAGTGAACGTAAGGGACGGACGGAAACCTAAATTAACGTCCATGAGTGTACAGTAGGCCAAATCTGACAGGCGTTAAATTGATGGAGTGAATTGTTCAGCCATCGGCACCGCTCAAAGCCTGTATTTCAGTTACATAGCCGACCTGATCCTACACGGGTACGGATACCGGACCTTGGCGGGTATTTTGGTGATCAGTTGCGGCAATTTGTGTCTGTCTGATACTCGATGTTTCTCCATCAACTACTCAGAGCGGGATAAGCTGTGTGAGCTGACCGGGGCTACAGCGTCGCAGTACCCGCCGGCTATGGTGGAGTGGAGCGGTAGCCATTATTATGGACCTGAGGAGGTAAGCTGAACAATTCACTCCATCAATTTAACGCCTGTCAGATTTGGCCTACTGTACACTCATGGACGTTAATTTAGGTTTCCGTCCGTCCCTTACGTTCACTTATGGGACAGACCTATGAATCCGTTCGAACGATTTGGTAATCCGCTCGCACGGTTTAAAAATAAGGAATCCGTTCGCACGGTTTAGCCAAGGCATGAAATGGCGCTGCACGCATGCGTACGTTCCAATCACAACAACACTTCACTAATTCGTTTGCACGGATTACTAAACCGTGCGAACGGATTACTATAATTCGTTCGAACGGATTACTAAACCGTGCGAACGAATTGGGCCCTACTTATGTTTTTCTCACACTGTCCCTTCCTGGGCTCCGTATGAATGCCATGTAGTATTCTTAAAGGTTAGGACTTTTTTCGGTGACAGCTCTATATTCCGACACCCCTATGTTCCGACAGCCCTTTGTTCCCTATAACTACACAACATACTTATTATTTAAAAATTGTGTGACAAAGCGCTATAGAAGAATCACTTTTATTATTATTAATATAGGTTTTCCCGGCCAATTTCAGCAAAAAAATCATCCAATTTCAATTTCAAATTCACACATTTCCCCCAATACACTCAAACTATAGGGTTTCTTTTGAGCTGTTAATGCATTCAATTTCGTTTTCGTGCACACATTATTTCGTTTTTCTCATCTAGATTTGTTTCAGTCGTTCTATTTCATTTGTAGGCATTCAATACTATACTTTGACAATTCTTAAGTTGAATTTCTACTATCTTTTTACACTTGATGAAATTGAATAAATAATTGACCAGCTCTTGTTGCTGGCTTTTACGAAATTTAATGAATCTTGCAGCCTAGTGAAATAGAATTACCTTTTTTGACCATTGAATGCTAAACTGGTGAAATTGAATTACTCCTTTTGACTGTTGAATGCTGATTAAAACGGAGCATTCATTTTGAAACGAAATTGAATGAGCCGGGTGTTAAATTGAATGTTTTTTGATGTTGTAGAGGCCGGGAAAACCTATAATTAATAAGAGCTTAGAGTTTCTTTCAGGCCAACAAAACTCGCCAAGATCGTCGACGTATTTCCACTAAAATTTTCATTTTTTAATTTTTTTTTATAAATGTAGGCACCGTTGACATAACGTGGTCCTAACCTAGACTTGATTAAGGCAAGTTGTGTTATGTACAAAGACCCTTATGAGATTTTTTGAGTCAAAGAAATTACCATCGTATAGGGTTTGTAAGCTGTACACTCCATGGACGAGTTTAACATTCTACTCATGAGACCACGCCGAGGTTTGCGCTGGATATACGGTACACATGTTTTGTCGATACACGATAATAATAATAATAATAATATGACGTTCTTATAGAGCGCATTTCAGTTCTGGGAGAACTCTCAATGCGCTTTACATACATTACACGATGCGTAGGTATTGAGTTCGTAAGCGACTTTTAAACTAAAGATCACTGAGCAGTGTGTTACATGATAATGTTTTGGACTTCTAGGTTTTCCCCCTGGATTTTGTTATAATGTGTTACAGTTCAAAAGGATCACAAACTATGTAACCGTTAGATGTTGATTTTTAAAAATCGTGTATACCTACTAATTTCCTTGGGCTAATTTGTGTGATGTCTCTTGAAAACTGGAGAATTTTTAATAGATCTCTTCATCATGTAGGCACATGTAGGCACATGACATGTGTAATTAATTTAGCTTCATTTCCTTTTAAGAAATATGAGTACAAAGCAACAAAATATATACTGATCAGCAGGACTATTGGACCCCAACCACCGAACAAGGACGAAAATCTGACGTAACGAATAGTAAATTTATATTTAACCCTGTTTTCTAAACGTTTAAAGGCACTGAACACGTTTGGTAATTGTCAAAGACCAGTGTTCTAACTTGGTGTATCCCAATATATGCATAGAATAAAAAGTCTGTGAAAATTTGGGCTCAATTGGTCATTGAAGTTGCAAGAAAATGATGAAAGAAAAAACACCCTCGTTGCAAAAATTTGTGTGCTTTCAAATAGGAATAAAAGGCTTCTTACAAGAAGTATTTTATTATTTTAGTGAGAAATTACCTCTTTTTCAAAAACTACGTTATTTCAGAGGGAGTCGTTTCTCACAATGTTTTATACTATCAACAGCTCTCCGTTGCTTGCTACCAAGTAAGTTTTTATGCTAATATATATTTTGAGTCATTACCAAACGTGTACGTGCCTTTAATTAACATATCTATCTTTTATTAAAAGAACATTTCTTGCAAAATTTTATGTTGCTTTTCTTTAAGGCTAACATTACTTCCCAACACTAGTATAATATTGTCGACTCTGATCTAAGTGTTCCTTAGTTTGAACTAAGACCATTCAACTTTGTTCATTAGGCCCAATTAGGTAGAAAACAAATGTAAAATTAGGAGAACTTGTATTTTTTCGGTTCGGGTTTGGGTACCATATAAAATAGCAAAACACATGTTGGTAAATTTATGAGCCAAGTGTTGAGTTCAATATTGATTCTTTGGTCCTTGGAGCAATTGGTGTACGGTAGAGAGAAATCTCACATCGATAACTAATGGCGGTGTGTCAGTTAGAATCACTCAAGCATTCTTATCGAAATTTACAAAGTTTCCAAGTGTTGATTAAAAAAACATATTGATAATTTGTTTTCCAAATAAATGTGGCGAGAAGTGTATTGTATATACGCATAATAGCGTTGTACACACGCAGAGACTCAAATAAAGTGACCCGTTGGGTTTGAATTTTCAAAAATAAGAACAAACATAAGAGAGCCTTAAAAAAAAATCTGAACAAAAATCAACAGTAATATATGTATCATTAATTTGTGTATGGAATGCTGGTTTTTGATTGGCAAAATTTGAAAAATAAAGTGTTGAAAGCCATTTTACAAACCGAGCCGTGGCGTGGATTTCTTCGTACTGTGTACGCAAAGCAGTGTAGTACCCACGCAGAGACTCCAATATGGTTCATGAGCCAGGGGCTTAAAATTAATATATTGGGACCAACTCGAGGGACTAATTCTAATATCACTTTTCTTGTTGCAAATAATCCACAACTTACCATAAACTATAATAGCCTTTCCAAAAAATTAGTTTACTACCAGTTTTCGAAAGATTTTCACCGTAAAATCTGAAACCTCTTAGCCTCTTCCGTTGTTGTTAAGCCAACGGCTGTTTAGATAGTACTATTTTTTAAGCCCATGTAGTTGCACGGAGACTGAATATTTGAGTTGTGCATACTCAAAAAGCGGCGACATTTAGGTACAGGTTTGGGGCTACATTTAGGTCGGGGCGACATTTAGGTACAGGTTTGGGGCTACATTTAGGTCGGGGCGACATTTAGGTACATGTTTGGGGCTACATTTAGGTCGGGCGACATTTAGGTTCAGGTTTGGGGCTGCATTTAGGTCGGGGCGACATTTAGGTACATGTTTGGAGCTACACTTAGGTCGGGGCGACATTTAGGTACAGGTTTGGGGCTACATAGGTCGGGCGACATTTAGGTACAGGTTTGGGGCTACATTTAGGTCGGGTGACATTTAGGGTTCGGGCTACATTTAGGGGACGCACACACGCTCGAAAGGACAAGGTAAACACTATATACCCCTTCGGCTTTGCTGGCGGGGCATAAAAACAGACTCTCGGCGAATGTTTACCCATTTTCCGGACATCAGCATCTCGAGGGCACGACTTGTTATTTCGATGGAAAAAAAATTAGTTCGGGAAATGGAACATTATTTCGAGGACACGAATGATATTTCGATGGAACAAAATGAAAATGTTATATCGAGGAAATAAATTTTGTTTAAAAGGCAAAATATATTATTTTGAGCGAAGAAAAATAAATTTTCGATGGAACTAAATAATAAAATTAAATACAAAACCTTTTCCCTTTTAGTAATAATTGAAGAATGCAAAATTCAAATTCTAACTTATTACCCATCATTTGCAAACGGTAACTATGGGTGTAGGCCTATAGACCGTGTATGTCTCGCGACGATAAGGTCACTATTGAGCACCTCTCTGAGCCATCAGCTATGGGAGAATATCGCGGGTGCCATTTTGTGTGATTTATTTTGTATCACATCACTTTTTTCCAACCCCCAAAAATATACTGGTGAAAATGATTACATATTTTAAAACTAACAATTTCATAAATAAAATTAAAATAAAATCTGGAAACTTAAGAGAAAAATGAAGAAAAATTGCTCGACCTCCAGCATCCGGCTCGAAGTGTCAAATTGCGAATTTACGCCGACTGTTTTATGCAAACCATGTCGACTGCACTCACAAACAGAAGAAGGTAATATTTGAAATCGGGATATAAGTGCTTTGTTAGTTAGCGCGAAAACAGACCTTGTGTCGGATGGATTTTACGTGACGCTGCATGGAGTCGCTGGGACAACGACGTCCAAGTTTCCCGCGGTTTGGGTACCGTACAACTATGTAGCAGTTTGCATGCTGGTACGTAAAGGATCGCCTTTTATTGCATGTTCTTTATGCCCAAACGTGAGGAGGAAATTAAGGTCAGCTTTTAAAAAGGAATTTGTTTCCAATAAATGCGAAATTGTTTACAATTTACAATTTCTAAAAGCTTTTTTTTGTTCATATCATATTCAATGAATGGATGTATTAAAATAGCAAAATACAAGTTCTTGTTAAAATACATGCTGTAGCTGCTATTTGAGGTGCCTGGAAGTTCTGATTCTCGCGAAAACTCGTACGCTCTCGAGGTCAACTTAGTAGATGCACTTCCACCGCACGTTTGATAAGCACGCTTTGTGTTGCTTGTATAGATCCAATGAATATTCATTTAACGTGGAAGTTTTCAACGTCATAAGTCTGAGGACTATAGAAGGCTGCACCATAGCCTTTTGTTTTTAATTAACTGCCATCAATCCTTCACCAATTTTTTTGTTCAAGATATCAAACTAAAGCAAATAACTTTTCTTTCCTCGTAAATGTTAAATCTATTTTGTTTACCGTCAAAGTGGCCCAAACACGGGCAATCAAAACGCGTGTAAAGAAAGTTTCCAAAAAGCACGGCAAAATAGAGACCCTGTTGACACAGCATTTTTTTAATAAATTGTTAGCCTACTAATGACCATCAGGTTTTTTATATAATTCTTGAATGACACCATTAAAAGCCATACCGGGGAAAATGTTTTAATCTAGGGGGAAAAACTGACTAAAATTGGCAAAAAGGTAGTCCCTATCCGTTTTTTTAACGTGTGTATATGAACTCCCGTATCCGGTGTTCAAGTCTGCATAATACGGAAGCCGCTGTTTCGCGTACCGTGAACACACAAAGTGCTAGCCGTTGAAAGTTGCTTACCAACCAAAATGACGTGTGGTATAATGCCTAAACAATGTTAATGGCCTCATGCTTACTAGCCTAGCAGAGTCTTTTTCAAAGGCTAAACTGGGAAAATCTTGTTTCTTACAACACCTCAGTCTATTCCATCAATCACTAATGGCAAGCAATGCGTTATTATGGCTGGCCGTTCCTGCGGGGCTAAAAATATATTAATTTAAATGAAACCTCAAATATTGGGGGAAATAGTTACAACGTATACATCTATATATTGAGAAAATCTTTCAAAACTTTTCATTCTACGTGCAAAACATTCGCGCACGAGTTGGTCGAAGTACGAGCTGGTTGGAGTACGAGCTGGCTGTTGAAATACGAGTTGACCAAAATTAGCACAAGTTGTTTGGAGTACGAGTTGACCGCCACGGAATCAAATGGTGTGTATCCCAATTGACTTATATTCCGTTTTATTTCTTTTGATTTGCAGCCGAGATTTATGAAACAGCTTAAGCTAATCCGAACCCATATACGAGGTATGTACCGGTATGTCTTTTATGTAATTTCCAATAATTGTAACTTTGTCCTCACTTGATGCGGTATTTGAAAGATAACATTATTCACGATGTCTTCAACAGCTACACCCCGTCGTACAGATTCGCACTACTCTGCTTCGTTTGAGTGTCAAAGAGCCGACCAGCACCTGTGTCAACCAGGGGAGATACATCAAGCCTACGAGGCTGGCTACTACCGAGACATACATGTACCTATTGCTACCAGCTTCTGGTACTCTGTACCTGATAACAAGATCCTGGTGAACGCGACTGGACTGACCTACCAAGAGTACGATACACCATATCCAATCATTACGAGTGAGAGCTACGATTATACTGACTGTGATGGGCAGGCAGAGGCTTGCTCTGACTTAGACGCTCACCTCTGTACACTGGCCGAGTTGAAGGAGGCATTCTTGAGAGGCTATCGACAACCATCCAGCAGGCAATGGCTTTATTTCTCGTTACCCAAACACGACGTTCAACTATTTAACGATAGTTGTCGTACATACTCAGGTCAAGACTGCTATGAGGGCATTGTGGTAAACACACCTGTGCCATATCCCTCCCGTCAAGCGTTCTGCTGCCCAGTCCTGAGTGAAGAGAGCTCTCCTGCCATGCTGCCCCGGGCTAGTGAGCCCTCGAGACCCCATCATCACACAAGAGGTGTACGCTAAGGAAGACCATGATGGGATAGCGAGTGCTTGCTCTGCTCTGGAAGCTCACCTATGTACCCTTGCTGAGTTGAAAGAAGCCTACCTGCAAGGATACCGTCAACCTCTTCACAAACCCGGCAACTGCGAGCAACTCTGGCCATATTTTTCGGAGCCCAAACGCGACGCTAAACTGTACATTGACGGATGTGGTCGTTATACAGGGATCGTAGATGAGTGCTATGAAGGCATTGTGGTACACACTCCGAGGCCACAACCCTCTAGTCCAGTTTTCTGCTGTCAGCGGCTTCTGTAAATAACGAACACTTACGTGTTCATTGATCTTCATTGCGTAAAGCTTAAAAAACAGTTGAGCGACAAATTAAAACAAACACATGTACATTTTATAAATAGGTAGTCTTTACAGTGCAAATATCTGACAAAAAGGTGTTCGTTTAATACGTTGACCTCTAGGCAATGTTGGGAAGACATAAATTATAAAAGACGATTGATGAATGCGAGACGGAAAAAACCCCTGGCAACATCGCACTCGGGACCCTCGTTTTGTTGCGTTTCGCAGAATCAGCGAAAAGTTAGGGTAAAAATTTAGGGGCACAACGGGGTGCAGCACCACTTTTTCAGAGAGCACTTCTGGTCTATTAAAACTGTCATTTCAGTTTGCATTTCTCTTGAACGAGCACCTTTTCAGCACTCTGGTTATGCCATTTATACTTTTTTTGTAAGATAATTTGACGTGAATGTAAAGAACACATCCACAGGCAAACAACAAATCTCTTTGTATAGCGCAAACCTGTGTTAAAGAGATGGCCGTTTAAACTGTTTACCCTCTTGGTGACACTACCATGCAGATACTCAAAATAATTAGAAAACAACGATGAAAGAAATAAGCTCGACAACATTGCATCAGCTGAGCAGAAACCTTCAAACTGACAACTTCAGCAAACTATTACGAAGCTTTGGTATAACTACGAACCACGTGTCAGTCTCCAGGCCGTGCCAAGTGCCGGTGTCACGGTCTCAGCTATCTGGCGTGCTCAGCTGTCCGGGTGACGTAGCCGGGCATTTCAGCACATTGTAGACACGGTCTCAGCTACCTGGCGTGCTCAGCTATCCAGGTGACGTAGCCGGGCATTTCAGCGCGCTGTAAAGTCGTCGTCTCCTGTACGCGTTTAATTTTTGGATTGGCAACAAATGACCCTCTTCTGAACCTCTGTCAACCCTTCTGCATATGTCCCGCTGTTTAAATAGTGAATGATACTCTTGCTCTTCTCACAAAATTCTCAGAAACGATCATCCACACATTCACCGCTCGTACTTCTGCTCATGGACGCCGCCATGACAGCTACCTCTCCGCCGGAGAGTAGTAGGCCTACATGTATGGCAACATGACTCAGCACGGCACTAAAATGGACTACTTTCGCTTGCTGTGCGCAGACATGGCATGACGTATGCTACCGTATTTGGTCACCCGGATAGCTGAGCACGATGGATGGCTGAGACCGCGACACCGGGCCTTGAAAAGTCAGTAGGCCCATAGTGATGTCAAAGGGGACCGTGTTCTCCTGTGTGTGTTTCCCCCATACAGTAAATTAACATATTTGGCAGAAGGAAGTTGATTCAAAAGAGGGCGCTATCAGACAACATTATACACAATTTTCGCCGTATGGGGGGAACATATTCTCCGGGGGACAGAATCTCCTGTCACACCGGCAACAGAAGTAGATACGTTTACATCCATTCATTGTTTAGGTTACCCCCCTGATGGGTTGGAGTGGCTTCGTAGCTGCGATTTAATAACTGTATTCTCTTGTCTTTCTTCATTAAACATCGATTGTGGTGTCGTCTGGTGCCAAGTTCGCACAAGGACCATTGTTGACTAGAGGCCGATATTGCCTGGTGCCCAACATTATGTTTTTGAAGATGAGTAGCTGATATTATCGACCAGTAGGCCCTAGTCGACGACAAATGATCCTTGTTCGCACTGGCCTAGGGGAAAGTTTTGGTTAGAAATGTTGCACTTTTTAACCTATATCCTACGTTGTTCAGCTCATTTTACATCAATTTACCGTTTCATTCTGCATTGTGTTAAATTAGATGCTTAGTTGTTAATGTTTAGTTTATGTATTTTCTGAGTTTATTTGTATAGCGTTTGAGCGTATACTTTGGTTGATTGCAGCGCTTTGTACTTGAAGTATTATTACTATTGTTGGTGTATTTAATACATTTGACTTACGTAGGTAGATTTTTTTTTTCGAGAACTCATAGGCACCTTTTGAAATGATATTTATCACAGGTTAAATTATTGATAACATGCGCACACTGAAAGTGGTTGCTCGTGTTACAAAATGCAACGCTTTACCAATCCGTTTAGGTTATCAGTGTAGAAGATGCGTGCTCATCCTTGGAGCAGTTATGAAAATTGAGTAATTTACGGCACAACTTCGAGAGTGGCGTGTTGTGTGGCGTGTTGCTTTCAAAAACTTAGATACCCGGGGGCATGCACATCAGTTACGTCACTGGGCAGAATAATATATTTAAGAATTTTCTTAATAACAGAGTCTCCAGACATCCAAGTGCCAGTACACTTCTCATTCATAGTACAATTCTGTAGTGTTGAATTATTCATCATAATTATCATCACGAACATGTTTTATTCAGTACAACGTTTTTTTTTTTGGCGGTCATATTGAATCTCCAACAGGCACTGCAATGACCACGTGACTTTTAAATCCAAAGTTGCCTAAAGAGGAAGCACCAATGGGTTCAAAATGATGACATTGATACAATTGTCAATATTGTGATGACGTACACCCCGGCCCAAATTTATGCTTAGTTTCACGCTTACTGGTCATGGTGATTATGTGCACCTGGCTGTTGCATAAAGGTTAAAATGCCTCCATGGTGGAAGTTATGTAATATTTAAGGCACATTTAACGTCGACTCGTGGTCTGTCTCCTTCAGGTGTAGCCTTTAGTCAAGGCGCACCGCGGCATCCCAGCCCAGATATCACGCACGAAAAAAGACCAGCGCGAGCGGCGAAGCCGCGAAGCGCCTTTACCAACTCGTTTAGCTAATCAGTATTCATGATCATGAAATATTTAAATTTGCAATTTTTTTTAACCAATCACCGTCAGCTAGATATTGGACTCTTCTATATTTAGATGGGTAATACTGACTGGCAAACATTTGTTTTAATTTGACAATCGATAACATAAAATAGGACGATTTTAGGCTATCAAAGATAACGTTGCGAGAAACAAATTCTTACAATGGAAAATGACAAATCATGACAACAAACAACATAGGCCTGGATGATCATGCATTTGGAGGTAGGAATCGTCCGTGGTGTCCGAGATTTAAAAAACCGCCGCCGTTTCTACACATATACGTAGCTAGGCCTACCTGTGGGGAGATTTTAAAATTATAGACCTCTACCCCCCGTTTCATTAAATAGCATGACACTGCTGTGGTATGGCTTAAGTTCACCGGAAATTGTCATTTGTTGAGCAGCAAAGCTAATGCTTTGCTCATGCTTTGCTGAAACAATTTGTCGTCAACTGGTGATAGTGGTAGTCGCCATCTTGCTAATAATTTGCATCAAACGTTCATGTGACGTCATGCAAGTAATTGTATCTTCTTATTGGCCAACACCAAAGCGAGCTTATGCATTATGCATATAATTTCTCCTACCAAAATCGGTAGCAAAAAGTAAAGAAAAACATAAAGCCCCAAAACGAGTTGGTAAAGGCGCTTCGCGGCTTCGCCGCTCGCGCTAGTCTTTTGTCGTGCGTGATATCCGGGCTGACTAAAGGCTACTTCAGGTGCGGCACCGAGTCGACGGTGTATTATCCGTTTTTATTATTATTTATCAAGTGTATTTTCTAATTTCTCATTTGAGTTGTGTTCAAATAAAACACCCTGTGGTGAATATACGTTTCAAGAAGAAAACGTTCAAATTGTGTTTAATTGTTGAGTTTCGATCCCTTGGGCGAGATGGCTAAGACGGCCAACCCGTCCATAACAATATATTATTCACAAACAGTAACTACAAATCTGGCCTCCGCTAGCTTTGGCGGCTATTTTTGATTTCACATGATGCATTTTACATGGTCACGTGATACTTCAGACCCCCTTTTTTCAAAATAAAGGCAGTAGTTTTATAGTTGATAAACAACGCACATGATAGTTCACAACGGTAAAACTGGATTTCAGGGTTTTAAAAATAAATAAATGGTTGCCATGGTTACATTAGTACGGAGCCCCTAAATACGGAGCCCCTAAAGGGACAGGTAAAATAAAATTTGAAAAGGTAAAAAAAATGTTGAAATAATTTCGTTCCCTCGAAATGATATTTCATTCCCCCGAAATATTATTTCGTTCCCCGAAATATTATTTCGTTCCTCGAAATATTATTTCGTTCCCTCGAAATGATTTTTTGGAGAATAGAGTTGGGGGTTGACGATTGCGATAAATTGATAATAAACTCACCACATAGTACTGGTTAGATGTCGATTGTGAATCGGACCGGCGCACAGTTCGCAAGGTGAAACTCTTATAATCCAATTGTATTAAGACGGCTGGACTGGATCAAGATCTGGGCGTCTCAACGACGGGTGTATATATTCCACGATAAAGGTACGTGCGAAATATATATAGTTCACAAAAGGACAGACGACTAACAATGACGATGAACAATATACTGGATACAGTTAACAAATAAAACACTCCAACGATTCCTCAAGAAAACTGGTTATACGGACGAGGATTAAAAGCGAACGTGTCTGTAAGCGAGACTAGATAAAAGAAGATCGAAACTTAAACTATACATGTGCGAATTGCGACCAGCGAAAAGTTAACGTTAAAACAATGCACACGCCGTGCACCAACAAAAGCACAAATACTGGCGTTGATTGGACGATCGAACAAACATGTGATGTCAATGTTTATCACCACAATTTCGTTCCCTCTGTTTTATTCCATCCGCTTGACTGAGCTCCGGAGCTTGATTGAAGACCTATACACTTCAAACAATGGTTGTTACTTCTTTTTCCCTTTCACGCATTTCTTTAATAGTCATCAAAGCATGAGTTAAAGAATGGCAAGTTACTGCCTTTCCATGTTCCATGGGAATGTTTCAGCAACTAATGACGTGCCTTTTTACATTATTTACATAGATAGACTATACACGTTGACAACGCTCAACATTGACTTTGGTGACTTGTATTCAAATTAGCACAATCACATGTATTCTTGCGTTTTTTTGAAAAGATTTGTTCACCGTATAATGGCTGAAGAGCTATACTTCACTACATTGCATAAAAAAACCAATTTCAAATAAGTTAGTTGGGTTAACATTCCTGTCAAAATTGGGTGTCCTTCTTTATGCACGTGCACCCTGTAGTGCTTGGGTTCTACCGAGACAATCAAGATCTCATTTGTGGTTCATATACACCTTTAAACATTTCAAACGCCGAATAGCTATTATCGTTTGGCCGCAATCAATCTACATGGACAGTGGCGTAGCCACAGTAGGGATAGGGACCGGAGGCCCCCCCCCCCCGCTCAGAACCATTGTACTCTCTCTTGCCATACACAAATGAATGGTTCAATACAATCATGGAGGTAGAAAACAGATTTCCACCTCCATGATACAATAAATACCCCCCCCCCAACCAATTATGCCATTGCGCCCGCCTGCCCCGAACCCAATGAAAACGTCTGGCTATTCTATAATATAGATAGCAGCTGACCTTGATTCGTTTTCATATAGTTATTTTGAAAACGCGGCAACACCAGTTTGATTTGGACGAAGAATCATTATAAACACGTGCCGATAATCTTATTGTAAAGATATCTGGGTTTTTGTTTTCTGGCTGCGGCCTCTTCAATGGTTGTTAATCACAGTGACTGAACTCGTTTACTCCATCGACCGTATCAACAATGCCTACTTTTCGGTGATATTGACGTTCACAGTTTTCGATTAATCTGTGTCACGTCGCGTGTTTAAATTGGAAGACAACGTTATTCGAGGCTTCTACATGCATAACTAGCCTGTATACTCCTGCAGTAAAAAAAAATCAAAAAATCAATTTGTTTTAATCTGAGCGTGCACTGATTATAAAATTTACACCAGTACCAATTCTCCGGAAAAATATTTACCTCTGAAATGCTGTCTAAGTGTGGAGGGAAATATTCTAGAAACCTCCCCACCCAAATCGGAGCCACGTATTTCGCAATCAAAATTATCAAGATTGAAAAGACACAAAATGAATTTGTTACTCAACGGAACACGTAAATTCTACAAACGGGATTACCTAATTTGAAGATTTTTTTCACAAGATATTAGGATGGTGCATTTATTGAAAGCTAGAGGATTGACATGAAGTTACTCTTCAAAGAACGGTACATAAATATTGAACGGGGAATAGGGAACGTGGTCGTTAAAAACCTTGTTAAGCCTACACAATGGCTACAAGCTATAAAAGTCAGTTCTGTACAGAGCCCGTGAACAAAGATTAGTTAAATTAAACGCCAACTTGTAGCGAAAAGTACATAAGCAAATTCAAAATAATTGGTTTTTTTTAATGGGGCATTTATTATTGATTGTTTTAAGTATACGGTAGTCTACAACGCGTATGACATGCTAGACTTGTGGACAAGTCGTTCAATGTTTGTCGCTGTGCATGCTCTCACACGATTATACTGCCCTCGCGATATTGCTTGCAGTCGCAAGAGCAGTTTTTTTTATACTGCATGGGGTTTAATGCATAGTTTTAATAAGGAAAACAACTGTATAAGTTTTTAGCCAAACATGTACGTCCAACGGACCAACGATGATTGAAATTTCACTACAATGTTGTAGTTGTAAACAAAGTGTAACTGCAGCCATATCATAAATCAAATAATTATCTTCGTTTTAATGCACGCGTTTGTATTGGCGAGATGTGGAATACTAATAAGTGTCCTTCCTAAATAATATTATAGAGGATGCATGCCGTCATTTAGGAGCAGATTATGCAAATCGAGTGACGTCACGACTTCAATAGTGGGTGGCTCGACTGGTGCGTGTGAGAAGTTTGTGAGAAAAGCGTGTCATTCATTTATTTTGGGCGTGTTGCTTCAAAAACTACCGCCGCTGCATCACCACCGCGTTTGTCATTTCAACTCGTGCCACTTCTGAAAGGTGTAACGTTGGAATATTGATACCGAAACTAATCTTGATTTTAGGAAAAGAATTGTGCGATTTTGACGGCGTAATCATCCTCTACCTTCTATTCTAAACAAGTTCAAGATACCAACTGAACAGACTGATTTTTACACGCACTAATTGATCCTCAACAACAATCGAGATGTTACGTGTTCTATTTTGGACGGTCATTTATTTCCTTTCGGTCGGGGCAGCCAAGCTCTGTCAAAACGCAGCAATCGGCACCTCTCGAAACCTGTATTTCAGTGGCATAGCCGACCTGATCCTACAGGGGTACGGGTACCGGACCTTAGCGGGTATTTCGGTGATCAGTTGCGGCAATGTGTGTCTGTCTGATACTCGATGTTTCTCCATCAACTACTCAGAGCGGGATAAACTGTGTGAGCTGAACGGGGCTACTGCGTCGCAGTACCCACTGGCTATGGTGGAGTGGAACGGTAGCTACTATTATGGACCAGAGAAGGTAGGGTGGACAGTTTACAAATTTTGACTACAGGGAGCAGTAATTTTGTCTTTATTGATATATCTGAGTTAATCTTATCTGTGAATTCATGCGATCAAACAGGTACCAACAAACCCTGGATTTGTTAAAGGCCTTTTGTATAATGCATACCGTCATTTCGGCAACTGTGAAGTACACACTTTTCTGAGTGCACTGCTAAATGTTTACAAATACATTCAATAATTAATTTATGAGATTCCCGATGCATTAAAACCCTTCAAGGAAGAATTGGGATCATACACTGCAAAATGGGGTGTTAAAATTAACACCAGGGTGTTGTCACATATGATACCCCCAAAAGAATCAAAATTAAGACCATGGTATTAAAATAACACCAATGTAATAAGTGTTTTTTTAGTTTTATGTTTACACCCTTTGATGTAAATTTTGATTCTTTTGTAAAAAGAAATGTTAACATAAACTTCAAAATTGTTTAAAATTTAAGCAGTTTAGTTACGTCTGACTTAGACATTTTACCATAATCTGCTAACAGCAATAATCTTACAACCACTGTTACTGGTTTAGCACATCAGAAATAAATACCAATTGTGTTTATGTACATTATTCTAAACTCTGGACAGAGCATCCGCAATTACATTGCTCTTCCCAGCGATATGAACAATCTGGAGTGGATATGGTTGCAAAATCAAACTCCACCGGAATAACCTCTGGTTCTTGGTTTTGAATTTCTCCAAGAACACAAGTGGGTTATGATCAGTATAAATGATCGTCTCCCCAGCACCATTTGTTACATACACCTCAAAGTGCTGTAGGGCAAGGACTACACCTAACGCCTCTTTTTCGATGGTGGAGTATTTTGCCTGGTATTTGTTCAGTTTCTTTGAAAAGAAACTGATAGGTCGCTCGATTCCAGACTCATCATCTTGGAGCAAAACTGCTCCGACACTAACATCACTGGCGTCAATGGCTATTCTGAACGCCTTGTCAAAATTTGGCGCAGCCAGAACTGGTTCGTTTGTCAGAATGGCCTTTAAATTATCAAACGCCTTTTGACAAGAGTCAGACCAAACAAACTGTACATTCTTCTGTAAAAGTTGAGTCAATGGAGTCGCAATGGTGCTAAAGTTTGGACCAAACTTTCTGTAAAATCCACTCATACCCAGGAATCTCATCAATTCTCTCTTTCCTGTGGGCATGGGAAATTCTTGAATGGCTTTGATCTTTGCTACTCGTGGTAGCACGTGACCCTGACCGACCACAGGACCTAAGTAGGTCACCGTTGCTTTGGCACACTCACTCTTTTGAGATTTACCACCAAGTTTGCTTTAGAAAGCTTATCAAACAGGGCACCCAAGTGTTTCAGATGGTCTTTCCAGCTATCGCTGTATACCAAAATGTCATCAATATAGACAACACAATTGTACAGCCCAGCAATGACTTGGCTCATCATTCTCTGAAACGTAGCCGGGGCGTTTTTCATCCCAAAGGGCATTGTTTTACATTGGTAGAGACCATCGGGTGTCACAAATGCTGAAATTTCTTTGGCTCGGTCAGTCAAGGGCACCTGCCAATAACCTTTCAACAGATCTATTTTACTGACAAATGCCGAATTTCCCACTCGATCGATACAAACTTCCAACCTCGGGATTGGATAAGAATCCGTCTTAGTTTCTGCATTGACTTTGCTATAATCTATACAAAATCTAAGAGTACCTTCTGGCTTTGGTACCATGACAATGGGAGAACTCCAAGAACTCTGACTAGGTTCTATAATGTCATGTTTTATCATGAATTTAACCTCCTCCCGAACCTTGGCTAACTTGTCAGGGTTAAGTCGGTAGGGAGCTTGTTTTTGTAGGTCTTGACTCTCCTACATCAACATCATGAACTTCTACCGACGTACGACCTGGTTTGTCAGAACAAACTTGCTTGTACTTCTGGAGTAGGTTTGATAAATCTTTCCGTTGGTCATTGTGCAAATAACCAAGGATTTCGTCCAAATTAGCAAGAATTTCAGAGTTAGAAAGCTGAACAGCTAAAAATTCAAGTTCAGACGTTTTTGTCTCCAAGTCTTCATTGCATGAGTTGTCATCGTCAGGTTTTGCCTCAATGACAGCTACCCCCACAGGTTGGCCAGAATTATCACGCTCATAATCCTTTTTGAGCATGTTAACATGACAAACTCTTTGGCTCTTTCTTCGGTCTGGGGTACTGATTACGTAATTAACCTTCATTGAGTTTCTTTTTGACACAGTAGGGCCCAATAAACTTTGCTTTAAGGGGGTCGCCAGGCAGAGGCAACAGCACTAGCACTTTTTCGCCGGGTTTAAAGATACAGACTTCAAATTTCTTGTCTGCTCTCGTCTTCATGACCCGTTGAGACACTTTCAGATGTTCTTGTGCCACAGAACATGCCTTAGACAACCTCTCCTTAAGGTTCGACACATAGTCGAGCAGATTGGTCTCCGCATCCTCTGACAAAAAACTCTCCTTAATGAGTTTCAAAGGCCCCCTCACCTCATGACCGTAGACCAACTAAAACGGAGTAAAACCAGTTGACTCGTTCGGCGAGTCCCTGGTAGCAAACAACAGAAAGGGAGTTCATTTGTCCCAATCTTCTGGGAAATCCTCGCAGTAAGCCCTTATCATATTCTTGAGGGTTTGGTGGTACCTCTCTAGAGCTCCTTGAGACTGCGGATGATATGCAGATGATTTTAACTGCTTGATTCCCAGCTCACGCAGAACTTCCTGAAACACACCCGACATGAAGTTAGACCCCTGATCGGACTGCACTTCTTTCGGTAAACCATATCTTGTGAAAAACTGCATAAGAGCCTCAACAACAACTTTGGCTGTTATCTTCCTCAGTGGAATGGCCTCTGGAAATCTGGTTGACAAATCCATTATGGTCAACAAATACTGATGCCCGGACTTCGTCCGCGGTAGAGGACCCACACAATCCACCAGGACTCTCGTAAACGGCTCATCAAACCCAGGAATCGGTATCATCGGTGCAGGCTTGATTGATGGCTGTGGCTTTCCCACCATCTGACACGTATGGCACGTCTTGCAGAATTCCACCACATCTTGATGTAGCTTAGGCCAATAAAAATGAGCCATGACTCTAGCTTGAGTCTTTCTGATACCAAGATGACCCGCAACCGGAATTTTGTGAGCGATTCTCAAGATCTCATCACGGTAACATGGAGGAACAACAATTTGATGACTAATACTCCATTCTTCATCAGCTGGTTTCTGGGTAGGTCTCCATTTCCTCATTAACCCGCCAGACTTGACGTAGTAGCATTCCGGAACCCCTTGAGCCTCTTCCTCAGGACACGCTGTCTGGGTGAGCTTCCTCAAATCTGGGTCCGCTTTCTGCCGCTCTATCAGCGAGGATCGGCTAAACTTAGCATCTTGAGACACTCCCTCCTTTTCTTCTAAATCACCGAAAAAGGTTTCAGCCAGCCAAACACCAGATTCCTCCTCTATAGGCACTGACTCTGCAACCTCCTTTTCCGTCTGCTTCATCTGAGATCTCGTCACTGCACATTCGGGGAAGATTTCTGGAAACTCGTCCTCCAAAGCATGAATTTCTGGCTCATCCACAGGTTCACCAGAGACAATAGGGGATGCCGACACTTTACCTCCCGCAACGTCATTACCTAGCAATAATCCGACACCTTTCATCGATAGACTAGGAACAACTCCAACATCCACAGGGCCAGTGAACAAATCACATTTCAAATTACCCTATGCAACGGGACAGGCATAAAATTACCCCCAATACCTTGAATCAACATTTTCGCATTTAGCGAACTGTCTGGAGACGATGAAAACACATCCTCCAGCATCAGTGACTGTGACGCGCCTGTATCCCTTATAGGATAACAACTGGACTGTCGGCTACATCAGATACACACGACACATCACCACAATAAACAAAATCTTTGTAGATTTCATCAACTTTGTTGATTTCATCAGATATCTTCGAAGAAGAAACACGGTTGCCATCGGCCTCACCGGACTTCCTACGAAGTAGAGTGTCCTTACGGACAAAAGCGACAGGCTTTTCAGACCGCCCTCGCTCGTCAGCGATGAACTTGAAACATCTCGCCTTCGTGTGACCCTTCTTATGACAGTAATCACACGGAGGAAAAAACTTCTTCTGGTCGTCCTTGGCTCCACTCCAGCTCCACTTCTTACCCAATGAATACGGACTCTCAGTGCTAGATTGTGCCTCGGAACCTGACTTGCCCTTCTCAGTGTTTTTGTAAAAACCCTTTGACTGAAAATTAATTTTGCCCATCCTCATTTTATGAGTTAATTCATAATCATCAGCTACCACTGCAGCTTTCTTTAATTTGGTGATCTTGTGCTCTGAGTTTTGAAACTCAGAGGGACACTGTTTTTGAATTCTTCCATGAGGACAACTTCTTTTAACTCCTCAAAATTTTTCTCAAATTTGAGAGACCGATAACATCGATCAAAAACAATTTCCTTCTGTCTAGCGAATTCAACAAAGGTCTGGCCATTCGATCCAGTCAGTTTTCTCAATTTCTGTTTATAAGCCTCAGGAACCAACTCATACGCACTTAAAATGAATGCCTCAACCGTAGAATATTTACTACATTGGTCCTCTGAAAGTGTGGCATAGACTTTCTGAGCCTTACCCACAAAAGTGCTCTGCAGGAGCAAAGGCCAATATTTCTCAGGCCAACTAAGATTTTTGGCAATCTTCTCAAACGACAGAAATTACGTATCAACATCATGTTCGTTGAATTTTGGCACCATCAACCTCACGTTTTTCGCTAGATCAAAATCAAATGGAGTTCTCTCCTTGCCTTTATTTGAACCCACTTCTAATTCAAGCTTACGCAGTTCAAATTCTCGTTCCTTTTCTTTGAGTTCAAGCTTTCGTAGTTAAAGTTCTCTTTCTTTATCTTTTTCTCTTTCTTGACTTTCTCTTTCTTTTTCTTTTTCCTCAACCTCAAGCCTGAGCCTTTCCTTTTCAAGCTCAATTTTCGCAAGCTCAATTTCTCGATCAAAAAATTGCGGAGACTGAGACAACTCTAAGTTCAGTGCTCCCGCTAGAACGTTCACTAGTTCTGCCTTTTTGGCACTTCTAGAAATTTCTACATGAACGTGTTTGGCAACTTCGTGCAACTCTTCTTTTGATAACTGTTGCAACTTCTCGATTGACAAATCTTCAGAGTCCACGAAAGCTTGTGCATCAAACTCAGTAGCCATTTTTATACAACACTACAGACTAGCAACAATAAAACGTGCAACCTGTTTTGACAATTGTACACAGAAATATACGGCTTATTTTTGTTCGATTTCCCGGACAGCCCCAGTTTGTTACGATCCAAAAATCTCCAAACTATCCGTGAATATAAATCACTCAAAAAGCCTGAATTTTCTCAGATGCAACAAAGAAATTAAACAAGGTGACACTGATGTAAAGAACACAGAATCAAAGTGATTTAATGATGAAACTATCAGCCACTTCAAACATCGATTGGGTTTAACAAACGTACAATGATTGAGTAAAACAAGTGTACATTAAAATAGATCTTATACAAAATAAGTAATCTTACGGGCTAATACGTCACCAGGGATGAAATACAGGCGAGGATCACGGCAACAAAAGATACAGCGAGGATCACATACACTGGCTCTAAAACGATCAACTCCAGGGGCGGTAAAACAGTTCTTTGCCGATGTGACTATTAGCTATCACGGGGTAAACTCACTCCGACAAATGTCCAGAAGAAGACGAAGCAACAACGGGTACACAATCTGACACCCGCCACAAAATATGGGGAAGAAGACCCCAAAATACCGAACTGTAGATTAAGTTCGAAAATGTCCTTTCAGGAATTAAATTAAGCTCTTTAACTGCACTCGGTCAAAAGCGAACTCTATCAAAAGCTCCTCCAACGAGTTGAACAACAATCACAGAAGTCGTAACTTCCACCAGTCTTGAGTATTTGTGTCCCGTCGAAAATTTATCCGCAGCCCGTATATATAGGATTTGATTTTTTTTCTGGAAAGAACTAAAAACTAACTTCAAACTTCCAGAACATTCTAGATCATTCATAACGGATTAGCACCGCCCACTAGGGTCAACGGACTTACACACAGAGAATGATTGACAGCGTGCGTTGTACACACGTAATCACATGTACATCTATTAGGGTCTCATAACAATACCAACGAAAAACGGCTTGAGGATGTATCGCAAACTCTTGAATTTCTACATTTTCCTCGCCCGCACCTCCAGGCGGCTCACCCCCTACTCGCATATCCGTTGATTTTAGTTTGGATTTAGCCGTTGAAAGCTGCTTACCAACCAAAATGCCGTATTGTTGTGAATGCCGGCTAAAAAAGGGAAAATATGTTTCAACACTTAGGCCTACATTCCACCAATTACCAAAGGTAAACATTGCGTTGGCTAGACGTTCCTGTAAGAATAGTTTCAATGAAACCTCAAATATTGGGGAAAATAATTGGTTGGAGTACGATTTGACCAAAATGAGCACGAGTTGTTTGGAGTGCGAGTTTGTTAGAATACCAGTTGGTTGGAGTACGAGTTGGTTGGAATACGAGTTGGTTGGAATACGAGTTGGTTTGAGTACGAGTTGGTTGGAATACGAGTTGGTTAGATTAAGAGTTTACCGCCACGAAATCAGATGGTGTGTATCAAAATTGACTTATATTCCGGGGTTTTTTTCCTTTGATTTGCAGCCGATGTTTATGAAGCAGCTCAAGCTAATTCAAACCAATATACGAGGTATGTACATTATGTCTTTTGTGTAATTTCCAATAATACAAAATTGTAACTTTGTCCTCACTTGATGCGGTATTTAAAAACGGTAACACTTCTCCACGATGTCTTCAACAGCTACATCGCATCGTACAGATTCGCACCACCCTGCTTCGTTTGAGTGTCAAAGAGCCGACCAGCACCTGTGTCAACCATGGGAGATACATCAAGCCTACGAGGCTGGCTACTACCGAGACATACATGTACCTATTGCTACCAGGTACTCTGTACCTGATAACAAGATCCTGGTGAACGCGACTGGACTGACCTATCTCTCGCAAGAGTACGATACACACCCAATTATTACAAGTGAGAGCTACAATCTTACTGACAGTGATGGGCAGTCAGAGGCTTGCTCTAACGTAGACGCTCACCTCTGTGCACTGGCCGAGTTGAAGGAGGCATATATGAGCGGCTATCGACAACCATCCTGCCAATGGCTTTATTTCTCGATACCCAACCGCGACGTTCAACTGTATAACAATGGTTGTGGTACATACTCAGGTGAAGAGTGCTATGAGGGCATTGTGGCAAACACGCCGAGGCCACCTCTCTCGAGTCATGTTTTCTGCTGCCGATTTCGGAGTGAAGAGAGTTCTTCTCCTGCCATGGGATTGTGCTGCCCCGGGCTAGTGAGCCCTCGAGACCCGATCATCACACAAGAGGTGTACGCTAAGGAAGACCGTGATGGGATGGCGAGTGCGTGCTCTGCTCTGGAAGCTCACCTATGTACCCTTGATGAGTTGAAAGAAGCCTACCTGCAAGGATACCGTCAACGTCTCCACCAACCCGACAACTGCGTGGAACTTTGGCTTTATTATTCAGAGCCCAACCGCGACGCTCAACTGTACAATGACGGGTGTAGTCGTTATACAGGGGACGTAGATGAGTGCTATGAAGGCATTGTGGCAAACACTCCGAGGCCAAACCCATCTAGTCCAGTTGTCTGCTGTCCGCAGCTCCTGTATATAATGAACACTTGCAAGTGTTCATATTGATCTTGATCGTGTAAATTGAATCCCCAACACTGCGAAGACCACGTGACTTTTTAGTCCATACTTGACTTCAAGAGGAAGCAAATAACGAGTTCAAAATGATGACATTGATAACAATTTCAATATACATTCACGTAACAAAAAATCTGGCCTCCGCTAGCTTTGGAGGCTTTATTGAATTTCACGTGATGCATTTTAGATAGTCACGTGATACTGCAGACCCCCTTTTTTAAGTCAATGGTTTTATAGTAAAATGCACATGATGGTTCGACAGTAAACAGGGTTTAAAGGTGTACAACAAATAACGGTTCCCATGGTTATAGTAGCGTTAGTGGTAACAGTGTGGGAAAGATCATGTTAAAACCGAAGCCACATTTCAGCCACATTAATCAGGGTTATATACCTAACATCATAAAGTAAAAACAAAATATGTGGCAATTATTCATCCATTACTTCGCTACCTTTATCTCAACAGATACTTGTAAGGTTTTCACTTTCTGAACTCTTGTTATTCCGGTACATTTTTGTCTTGAAGAAGATCGTCATTATCGAGATAATAAAACAATCAATAGTTTGTTTTCCTATGCTTTGTATTATGAAGGCTTATCTGTTTTGTTGATTAGATTATTGTACACTTCACATACATGTACTTTTGACCATGGGTAACCCGTGGTCTGTGTCACTATTCACCGCAAGAGCTATCGATCACAGACAAGGAAATCTGGATGTTTAATTATTTCTTTATTTACATGTAGATTAATGTGAATTGACAAATGTGAAAGATGCATCGCCTGATTTTAGGCCTATTTAACGGTCATCAAACGTTTTTATATCAATGTTAAATCGCTGTTTTTACGTGGTAGGTTAAAGTTAGATGTCATTTGATTGTATTTGTTTGTTTTATTAGATTCCACCCCCCAAAAAAACAAGTCATAAAGCAATGGCTTTGAAGAAAATGATATTATATTAAGTAGAGGGCCATCTAGAAACCCATTGGGCTTGTATCGATGACCCTATGTAGGTGCCGATGTGAAAGTGCCTGTATTCATGTAAAACTAGAAATGAAAGAAATTATTTTTGTATGCTTTTCGAAGAAATCGAAAAAAGAAAACTGTGGAAAATGATACATGGATGAACATGAGGAACACTGGGCCGATAACCCTCACTCAACCATTGGCAAATACAGGGTAATGTTAGAAACAAGTTACGTAAACACAAAAAAACAACCAGAAGGATTACAACAAGGACAAATTCCCAGAACAACACAGTGTAGCTTTGTCTAGAGAGAGCGATAATTGGGATCGAGGGTGCCTGCAGACATACTGAAGGTGGGTTCCATTCTTGCAGATTGTTGGGATTAAACACACAGAGACACGACAAACATTTTTATTTGCCAAGGAGGAATTTTTTGTCAGAATGCCTAAAGATAGCCAGAGAGGCAATGCTAGTGATGTTTGGAGGGAGGTTGTTCCAAATCTGTGGACCCAATAACAAAACAGTACGTTGCTTGGGATATGAATCTCGTTGGCTGAGCGAGTTGTTTAGGAATGGATTTGACTATACGGTATTTAAAGCTCTCAGAAATGGACTGTGGGAGGGAGTTGTTGGTTACGTCTGAACATGAAAAGAGAAACTTGGTATGAAATTGTAAAGATGTCATTCAACTTAAGTAAAGTAAGAGAAAGAATTAGGTGGGTATGTTCTCTACGTATAAGATGAATTTGTGAGAATATGAAAAAGTTGTTTCTGAAGATAAATTAAGCGATTAAGTCTGGATAAGGGAGTTGAGGCCCAAGCAATATTACAATTAGTGTAATAAGGCTGTGCTAGTGTCAAATAAAGTGTTCTTAGTGAGTTTCGTGATATGTAAAGTTTGACTCTGCTTAGGACACCTGTAACACGAGATATTTTTAAGGAAATGTAATTTTTGTGATGGTCAATCCAAGTAAGTCTTTCGTCTACTAGAAATTTAATTGAACTAACTTGCTTCAA
The DNA here is from genome assembly GCA_021014325.1 of Plazaster borealis. Lineage (NCBI taxonomy): Eukaryota > Metazoa > Echinodermata > Asteroidea > Forcipulatida > Labidiasteridae > Plazaster > Plazaster borealis. Next base: position 23,082,843 of record CM037460.1, read on the forward strand.
GTGTGTGTCATTAATATAAATGTAATTGTTTTAATTGTGTACTTTGCGCCAAAAAATAATATAGTTTTGTTTAGGTTAAGAGGGAGCTTGTTATATCTTAAACCAATCTGTTAACTTAATCATTTCGGTGTTCGCAGTTTCAAAAAAGATTTGCAAGTTTCACGATTATAACATATATTTGTGTCATCAGCAAATAAAAGCAAAGAAACTTTATGTGAGGATTTGATAATGTCGTTAATAAAGAGGAGGAATAAAAGAGGCCCGAGAATTGTTCCTTGGGGAACACCACCACGATAGAGTTTGGCAAACTCACTGGCACCCCGAACAAATATATTGACAAAATAGGGACCGCCAACAAAGGGCTAGAGCTCTATTGGTAGAGCGCCGGTGTGGCAGGAGATTCTGTCCCCCAGAGATTCTGTCTCCCCCCTCATATGGCGAGTTGTTTACTTACTTCTTCTGATAGCGCCCTCTTTTGAAACAACCTCTTTCAGCCCATGTTAATTTCCCATAAATTATGGGGGAAACAGAATCTCCGGGGGACAGATTTCCCTATGACACCGGCACGTTAATCCGGAGGTATTTTTTCAAATCCCGCTCTGGTCAATTTTTCTTTGTTCAACCCCGAATCATTTAGAATTTATTTCTTAATAACAGAACAAGCTGATCACGGTTTTTCAAATAGCTACAAAACCATTCCAAGGCCACACCCCTATAATACCATATTGACGTCATTTAAAAAGTATAATATAATGGTTTGATGTATCAAACGCTTTTGACAGGTCTACAAAAAAAAAACCAAGAGTTTGACTTTTCTTATAAATAGAAGATAAACATTTGTAATGAAGTCAATCAAGGCCATATCTGTGGAGTATTTAGGGCGAAAACAAAACTGATCCTCTACAGGATGTTGTGAGCATTTACGAATTTTAGTTTAGCGAATATGAACCAATTTCTACAGAAATTAAGAAACAGTAGGTAAAACTGAAATTGGGCGGGGTCGCCTGATTTAAAAAAAATTAAGGATGACTTTAGCCACTTTTAAAAAAGAAACCTTGAATAATTGATACATTCAACGAAACCTTCCGTCAAGGAGTAATACATTAAAAACGTAAATAATTAATAAACCTCAGAAATAGTCGAGCTATGCATATTCATGAGATATATACGTGCTTGTTTCGTTGAGAGGAAAGCAGTTATTAAACAAAATTGTTTCGATAATTATAGGAAAGCGGTTCTTAAAACCCTTGTTATGGCTACAGGCTGTAAGTCAGTTCAGGATAAACCAAAGCCCGTGAAACAACAGTGAAACGGAACGTCCACTTGTAGTGAAAAGAGTAACAAGAATACACACATTGTAAATATTGACCATTCTTTTTATGGGGCATTTAATTGTTGATTTTTAAAGTATAATCTACAACGCGTATTTCATCTGACGAAATAATTAAAAGAACGTTACAGAACTGGTAATTAAAATTTTCTTTAAGATCACAGATTTACATAAAACTTACACAGTCTAATGAAGATGATAGTAGAAAACATCCCTAGAAATATTTCTGTCTGAAATGCCATATTTGATGAGAAATAAATAAAACTAATTTCCGATTGGAGTTTATCGCTCATGAGCGTTTTATTCATGCATTGTATTAACACATGCAAATGTGTAATCGGTTTTTCACTATTTTCTCGTGACCCAGATGGCCGATCGATCCCAAACTTCTACAGGTTTGTCAGTTTATGTATATGGTGGATTATATAAAATGCTTTACTGTTTTGTTTGCAAAAACCAATTCTGTAATGTTCCTTTAAAACAGTGCGCTCTATCAATATGTTTTTAAGTTACATCAAACAAGGTTTTACCCATTCCCACTGTTTAATATTGATAAGGAAAACAACTGTTTGAAATTTTAGTCAAAAACTATGAAATCAACGTCCTCCCAATGGACCATCAATTATTGAAATTTAATAATATATTGGTGGTGTATAACTGCAGCCATATCATAAATCACATAGCCACCTGAGAACGATCTGTATAACGAGGCCCGCCCACGTCCCTGGCATCCTAGATTTTCTTTTTATTACATTTGATTGTATTTACGAGATGCGGGATACCACTTTTCCTCATAGAGGATGCACACCATTCTTGGAGAGCAGAATATGCGAATGAAATGACGTCACCACTTCGAAAGTGGGCGGTTCGACTGGTGCATGTGAGAAGTTTGTTAGAAATAAAGAGCATGCCATTCATGCTATTTTGGGCGTGTTGCTTCAAAAGCTGCCGCCGCATCACTACCGCGTTTGTCATTTCAACTCGTGTCACTTCTAAAAGGTGTACGGAGGAATATTGATTCCGAAATAATTTTTAATTTAGGAGGACATATTGTGCGATTTTAAAAGCGTCATCATCCTCTATTACACAATTTGTGTTAACCAGTTCAAGATACCAACTGAACAGACTGATTTTTGCACGCACCAATTGATCCTCAACAACAATCGAGATGGTACGTGTTCTATTTTTGACGGTCATTTATTTCCTCTCGGTCGGGGCAGCCAAGCTCTGTCAAAACGCAACCATCGGCACCTCTCGAAACCTGTATTTCAGTGGCATAGCCGATCTGATCCTACACGAGTACGGATACCGGATCTTGGCGGGTATTTCGGTGATCAGTTGCGGCAATTTGTGTCTGTCTGATACTCGATGTTTCTCCATCAACTACTCAGAGCGGGATAAACTGTGTGAGCTGAACGGGGCTACAGCGTCGCAGTACCCGCCGGCTATGGTGGAGTGGAACGGTAGCTACTATTATGGACCAGAGAAGGTAGGCTGAACAATATTAATAAAAGTGTAATGTGTATTCGGGGTGCAGTATTGCAGTCACACATATGGAAATTTTAATGGAAATTTTTAAAGTTAGAGGAAATGTAATTTCAGGTTTATTATTTTATTGTATTAATTGTGTCAATACTGTTCTTTTATTGTGTTGTATGTTAAGATTTCTATAGTTTTTTATGATGTTGTGAGACCAATATTTTAAATTCCTGTGATTGTTTTTAATCATTGGCTGAATAAACCTATCTATTCTATTCTATTCTTAAAAACAAAAATATTACGGAATATTCAAGGCTCCCTTCCCTTGCAATGCAAACCTTTACCATTGACGGCTACGGTCAGCTACATTAATTCATGTTTTCTGCAAATTCATACAACAGGTTCATATTTACCTGCGTTTTTTAATTTACAAATTTACAGCTTAAAATTGTCGTTATAGTCCGATTATTGGAATCAAAACAGGATTTTTAAGCATCACATTTTTCTTTTACCTTATTTTTCTCCAAATTGTAAAAAACATGCTCCAGATTTTACAAATCAATCTAATTTTTCTAGGCTAACATTTAAAAATATAAAAATTCCAGTTATTTGTTAGCAATATAACGCACATTTTTTCATGTTTGAGGTCCAAGGGATAAACAAATCTATCCTTTCCACTTTTCGGCTAGGGATAGAAAATTCTACCCCGCCTCATTTCGGCTAGGTTTAAGGAACAAGGGATAGAAAATTCTATCACCTCTTCTTTTCGGCTGGGTTTGATGAAAATTGTTATCCCTTTACTTAAATAACCACCCAAACCACAAATAAACTTGTTTTTTGTCAGCTTTCCCAAATATGAAGTGTCATTGTAAATAAAAAGGTGAGCGTATTTTTCTTTTGATACTATGATGCAATAATACTTTTGAGTACAAAATGTGGCAAATTGTTTTGCTAACAAAAAGGATACATAAAAAACTGTTGATTTTTTTTATAAGTGCACCAGTTTCTTACTTTGTTCCTGCTGAGATATGTTGTGGAGAAAAACAGCATGATTTTAAAATTTTAAGAACAACTTCAAGAAAACATGCTATATATTACTCAAAAAAGGTGAAAAATAAAAAAACTGTAGTTAAACATTAACCTGTTATACATTAAATGAACAAATTAGGAGCTTCACGATGCATTCAAACCCTCAGAGCATCTCCCTGCCCCTTGTGTCTGCCAAGGAGTTTTCGATTATTTATGGCAATGTTATACCAAATTTTGCGGGGAAACCGCCACTAGTATGCAAAGATAACGTAATAATCGTGGTTTTATGACGTTAATCGCAATTAATTTTTTTCCCCATTAAGCCTATATATTACATAGAAATTGAAATAGTTGAACATGAATAAAATGCAGAAAATGAAAATGAAAAAAAAAAAACCTACACAGTGGAAATATAGATGATGCTGGTGAACCCCATAATTATTAGGTATAACTTTATCCAACAGACGTTGGGTTAAATCTTGCTAAATAGCTGTGTAAAACTTCACTTCGATATTGTATGGGTAGTTTTATTTTCATTGTTGGGTAAACCCCACTTAGTGTAAAACATTTACCAATTTTGAAATAGACTGTAAGCCCTATACCTTTATAACATACATTTAAAATAACGGTAATGCTGTATAAACGATCGTTTCGATGGAAACACACTTTGGTCCTTCCGAGAACGGGAAGTGCTTTTAAAAGGAAGGGTGGAAGACAGGGCTGTACAATTTTCATTTCTTGAAAACCTACCATAATGTCACTTAATCAACCGTCTGTTTTAATGCCTGTTTTGGGGCTTTTTTTTGGTGTTTTTTTGCTCACCATTTTTCAATGTTTAACAGCTACTTGAGAAAAACAATTTTTACGGGGCTACTAGTTGTACGTTTTAATTATGTGTTTGTTTATCATTTAAATGTAATTTTGATATTTTGTACACTTCTGAATTTTTCGTAAATTATTCATCACAATATTAGGCCCTAACCTCAAGGTTTTGAAAAACTAGAAACACTTCTGCCGTTGACGGTGTGCGTCAAAATTACAATACTTTGACGTCATTTGTGGGATGTTGCTTTGTTATACCTCCATGCTGCAACAAAGCGGCTATTCAAAACGGAGCTCCCAAATGACGTATCATGAGTGATGACGTAACAGGGCTTTTCGTGAATCTGCCTGAAAAGCACCGGAGAAGGGTATTCAAAATAATTGTTTTTTACACAATTGAAATCTGCTTAATCTTATGTGAAAACATTGTATATATGAAGTTCAGCAAAGATCACTTGTTGCCGTTTCCGTTCAAGTAGGTCTTTAACTTCATAAAACACACTATCGTTTGGCCTATACGGTAATCCGATAATATCACGACTTTGTTGTCATGTGGTCGACAGTGCATAATGGAGAAACCAGAGATGACATGATATAAGGACTACATAATATTTTACAAGTCTAACTATTTAGGTGTACTAACCGCCCTATTTAAAACTTAACTATTTATAGCGGGACCCGCGAGTAGCGCGGGTTTCCTGCTAGTATCTTATGAAGGTTTGTCATTTTAGTTGTTAAGTTAACGAATATTATAAGTGGCCAATTATCTTCATTTACAATAATTTGGGGTCAAACAAAGAACACTTGACTAGAGCGGGATTTGAACCAAAAACCTCAGGCTTTACGTGCTGGCGCTCTACCAACTGAGGCTAGTCCTATGTTGGCGTAATCCCCTGTCATTTTTGAAAAATTTCACATGGAAACACTTCCTTTAATGTTTTATTAACAAAATGGCGTCTAAAGTGGGTCATCATGTGGTTCAGCAAGAATTTATTTTTTCTTCAAAAGTATGTGCTCGCTCAATTGTTCCTTTACCGAAAGAGGGTGCTCCATAGGGTTAAATTAATGTTCGGGATGGAATATGAACAAAAAAGCAACAATATGGCTTTTATTGGTCATGAACATTCTTTACACAAAATTAATCGTATCCAACCAATAATTGTGTACATTTTTGTGTTTCAATATTTTTACAAGTTTCCTGCGTTGACAATAAATGCGTTTACGATCATTTAAAAAATGTGTCACATAGATGTACACGTGCTAGAGTTAGCCAATAGGCCACCATAAAGAGTACAATCAAAACGTTAGTAAAGACATTATTTCACAACATTGTCACATCAGGTATGTACCGGTACTTTTAACACTCAACATGGAAGCAACAACCATGTCACTGCATAAAACCTGAACACTTCCCTTTTGCACAAAACCTTTTCAAATTACTATTATGGTCTTACAAAATTATAGGAAGCTCAAAAAAATATTTCCGCCTGAAATCCTGTCAAAAGACAAAATAGCTCACGAATACCCTCCAAACCCCCGTTGCTATATTTCGATCGCCATAATTGAAATAAGCTCGATATTATGACCACATTACAAAAATTGTCCATTATAAAACAAAATTATCCATTGTTTAATGTAGTTTTCGCTGAAATGGCATAACCCATGAAAATTCACAGATTGGTTGCTGTGTAGCGTGGGAAGTGATGGGAAGTGAGAACGAGTCTCATTTGCTGGACAAGATAGACTTTCTGGCCTACAGTGTATAGTTGACACTGGAAATCTCAATACAGATTTACTGACTGACCCTCGATGATATGTAGAGAAAGTCACAAAAGTTGGTGGTGTTCGGCCTCACCATTAACAAGTTTTGAGCAAGAACATCAGGAGCGGCAGGCGGCGCCCCCGTCATGGAAGGGTGTTGATATACCACTTTGTCTTGTCCCCCATCAATAGTTGTGTATAAACCAATATCTCCTGGGAAACGTGCAATCGCAAAAACAGGGATTAGTCTATTTTAGTGTCCTATAAACAAAACTACGATAGCAGATTTATAATTATGTTTATTCCTTTGGTGTGTATCACAACTGACCTATATTCCGTCTTATTTTCTTTAATTTGCAGCCGGAATTTATGAAACAGCTCAAGCTAATCCGAACCCATATACGAGGTATGTATATTTTGTGCAATTTCCAATAATTGTTATTTTTCCCTCACTTGACGGGTATTTGTAAACAGTGACATTCTTCACGATGTCTTCAACAGCTAAACCCCGTCGTACAGATTCGCATGACTCTGCTTCGTCGGAGTGTCAAAGAGCCGACCAGCACCTGTGTCAACCATGGGAGATACATCAAGCCTACGAGGCTGGCTACTACCGAGACATACATGTACCCATTGCTACCAGCTTCTGGTACTCTGTACCTGATAAAAAGATCCTAGTGAACGCGACTGGACTGACCTACCAAGAGTACGATACACATCCAATCATTACGAATGGGAGCTACGATGTTGCTGACCGTAATGGGCAGGCAGAGGCTTGCTCTGACTTAGACGCTCACCTTTGTACACTGGCCGAGTTGAAGGAGGCATCCATGAGCGGCTATCGACAACCACTCTCCGGTTTTTTTTATTTCTCGGTACCCGGACATGATATTCGACTATTCAACGATGGTTGTGGTACATACACAGATGACGAGTGCTATGACTGCATTGTGGCAAACACACCGAGGCCATATCCATCGGGTCAAGCAATCTGCTGCCCAGACCTGAGTGAAGAAAGTTCTTCTCCTGCCATGTGCTGCCCCGGGCTAGTGAGCCCTCGAGACCCGATCATCACACAAGAGGTGTACGCTAAGGAAGACCGTGATGGGATTGCGAGTGCTTGCTCCGCTCTGGAAGCTCACCTATGTACCCTTGCTGAGTTGAAAGAAGCCTTTCTCCAAGGATACCGTCAACCTCGTCACCAACCCGGAAACTGCGCTGCACTCTGGCTCTATTTTTCAGAGCCCAATCGCAACACTAAACTGTACAATGACGGATGTGGTCACTATAAAGAAGACGAAAACGAATGCTACGAAGGCATTGTGGCAAACACGATGAAGCCAGCTCCCTCTGGTCGAGTTTACTGCTGTCCGGTGATTTCTGCATAAACACGTCGACCTTAGACAGCCACTAACAGCCACAAAATACACCTCACATTTTTAGAGACTGAAATGGCAAGCTTTGCAGTGCAAACCTCTACCAAGAGATGTTCGCTAAAACGCTGACCCTCTGGTCGACAAATTGGAGAGACTTCATCTCAGTCGGGACCCTGAACTGTTTTGTTCGGCAGAGTAACGAGGCTTTTATGTAAAATTAGAACTATTAGCAGACTTGTCTGAATTATAGAGTATTGCATATCATGTCCATGTGCCAAGTAAGCCTTGAAAAGTCAGCAGGCCGTGCATCCAATAATGTAGATATCGTTTACATTTATAGTCGTGTAGTTTAACCCTCTTAAGGTAGAAATCTCCAGGGTCGGAATTGACCCGCGTTCCGTGGGACCTGACCGATGACCCATTTCTCGGGTCGTGTCAAAATTACCCAGAAATGGATCAAACTGACGCAGAAACCGAGTTAAAATCCCCCTTTTTATAACCAGTTTCCGGGTCAGCCTGACCCAGAAATGGTTCAGTCTCCTGGGACCCGGAATATCCGAGTCAATTCTGACCCTGGAGTTTTTGGTGGTTTCACAAGTCCATGCACACAGGCTTTTATGAGTCATTAGCGATGCTCCAACCATAACGGACAAAGTAGTTTCGTGATTAATTACGGTTTAACCTTGGGGCGATATATCGTGAGTTATAATAAATTAATTACCAGGCTGTGGCTTTTACACTCTAAAAACTAAGTGCCAAGATGCTCTTAATATTTTAATTATTAACTGTTTATGGCAGAGTTATGGTGTTCCATATGTGCCACTCCTTTGGAAAAAAATAATTCCGTCGCATTTTTTTTTTTTTGCGTCGCATTTTTTTTTTTGCGTCGCATTTTTTTTTTTTGCGTCGCTTTTTTTTTTTTGTCGTGGCATTTTTTTTTTTTGGCGTCGCATTTTTTTTTTTTTCAGGCGCATATTTTTGTTTTCCGTCGCATTTTTTTTTTTTCGTCGCATTTTTTTTTTCCGTCGCATTTTTTTTTTCCGTCGCATTTTTTTTTTTCAGGCCCATTTTTTTTTGCAGGCACATTTTTTTTTGAATCGGTCGCGTGACCGTCACATGATGTCCCTGTCGTGTTTTTTTGGCTCCGCTATTGCAGTTGGCGTGTGAACAATTCTATTCTTCTCCTTCAGGGTTGCGGCCATTGCTGTATTACAATTCGTTACAACTGTTTTTGACCATGTAGTGTTAAAACGCGCGCGTCTAACATTTTTTCAAGTGTTAAAACATACTGCTTTTCTATAATTAATGCATGCCTAATTCACATTGTGCGTGGGACGCGCGCGTATACTAAGTGAGGCCAATGCAAAAACAAAGGAAACACAATTTATATTCAAAATTAATGTCCACACCCGTCATCTGTGGCACCGCTGTTGCGAAAAATATAACCATTCCATTCTAGGGGGTAATTAATGATAACTGATTGATTGCGTCCGAGTCATCATAGTAACCATTGATGACGTATGTTTTGTGCGCATGTGCAATAACTTAATCTAACAACTTAACTTTTTTAGATTTAAGTGGGGTACTAAGATAAGTGGGGTACTTAGATGTTTTGTGAATAGCTACTAATAAGCGCCCCACTTAAAGGGACACACCGGTTACCTGTTTACGTAATTTAGTCATGTAGAATTTTGAAACAACGGATTCGATCAGCGAGGTGTGCCGACTAGCAAACCCGCAGTAACAACAACGTATAGTTAGTGGTCTGGCTCCCTACCCCTCCCACATGTTCATGAGCTTCCAGGTACAGCTATCTCTTGGCTAGCGAGTTTCTGTCGCGTTAGCACCGCCGAGATACTCTGCTCGCCAGCTACACGACTGCCCCTGTGTTGCGTGTAGCGAGTCCCCACGCTGTGCACTGTAATACAAGCTTCCGTTGCTCGGACTCTCTGAAATAAAATCTTCCGTTCGATTTTGTTGTATTATTTACAACTTGTATCCATAATTTGACTACCCTGTTCTTCTCCATTCCTGGAAGACCTTTAGAGTCATGTTTTAGTGTATTTTGTAGCCTTAAAAGCCCAACGAAGCCGGTGTGCCCCTTTAACTTGGAGTACTTAAGTTTGCACTTAAGTCTTAACCCTGCTAACTTAAAGGGACACACCGGCTTCGCCGATTGGGCTATTAAGGCTACCAAATACACTAAAACATGACTCTAAAGGTCTTCCAGGAATGGAGAAGAACAGTTGAAAAAAGAACCGAGCAACGGAAGCGTGTATTACACAGTGCTAGTGCGACAGAAACCCGCTAGCCAAGAGATCAGTTATCATTACCCCCTAGAATGGAATGGTTATGTGGCAACAGTGGTGCATGACGGGTGTGGACATTAATTTTGAATATAAATTGTGTTTCCTTTGTTTTTTTTGCGTTGGCCTCACTTAGTATACGCGCGCGTCCCACGCACAATATGAATTTATACATGCATTAATTATAGAAAAGCAGTATGTTTTAACACTTGAAAAAAATGTTAGACGCGCGCGTTTTAACACTACATGGTCTAAAACAGTTGTAACGGACTGTAATACAGCAATGGCCGCAACCCTGAAGGAGAAGAATAGAATTGTTCACACGCCAACTGCAATAGCGGAGCCAAAAAATCATCACATGGACATCATGTGACGGTCACGTGACCGATTCAGAAAAAAAAATGCGCCTGAAAAAAAAAATGTGCCTGAAAAAAAAAAAATGTGACGGAAAAAAAAAAAATGCGACGAAAAAAAAAGAAATGCGACGGAAACAAAAAAAATGCGACGCAAAAAAAAAAAATGCGACGAAAAAAAAAAATGCGACGGAAAACAAAAATATGCGCCTGAAAAAAAAAAATGCGACGCCAAAAAAAAATGCGACGCAAAAAAAAAAAATGCGACGAAAAAAAAAAAAATGCGACGGAAAAAAAAAAAAATGCGACGCAAAAAAAAAAAATGCGACGAAAAAAAAAAAAATGCGACGCAAAAAAAAAAAATGCGACGCAAAAAAAAAAAATGCGACGGAAAAAAAAAAATGCGACGGAATTATTTTTTTCCAAAGGAGTGGCACATATGGAACACCATACAGAGTAGATACCGGCTATATCGATTTAACTTAAAATTTGCACTTAGTAATACAAAAATTCAAGTCAGAAACGCACTTCTCCTCGCGGCTTATCTATGATGATGTAAAAATAATAGTACGATGGTATTTGATGGGGCCTAATTGCATCATAAAGATGTTTTTTGAAGGACACGCAAAGAAAAAATATTAGGACCGGAACGCGCTTAAGATGTCAGTTACAAAGCTTATCCCTGTGTCGAGTGAAAAACAAGTATATAAACTGATTAGAAAATGGGCAACGCGACGCGCGACGCGACAGAAGACGGTACGACGCGACGGACGATGGCACGACACGACGGACGACGGAAGCCAAGACCACTATGAAAATCAATTCATAAATACCCCAGACAGTTTCGCTACTCCTATTGGTGGAGAACGCGTCACGTGGGGGTGTTTAAACGGTTGATAAAGACACAGCTGAAGCTGTTTAAGACCGGCTGGCTTCGCGTGTTGGGCGCGCAAGCTCATGTACACCAATTTAAATTACGCAGAACGCAATTCATAGCTATTAGTAACAGCGCGTAATATGTGTGTACACGCGCGTATACACACCGACCGACGCGCACAAAACATTTTTACAAAAGTTTTTGGAAATTTGCAAACTTCGAAAAATTCGACTCGGGCCTTTATCACACGGCCACGACCCTGCCGGTTTTAAACGGCCGTTTAAGAACTCGTCGCCTACTCTTTTATTCCCTTATTGAAAAACAGGCAACACAACGGGCGACGGCACGACGCGATGGGCGACGGCACAGGCGACGCGAGGGTATGACGCGACGGGCGACGGCACGACGCGACGCACATTTGTTGTCTCTAGAATACCATACAAATAGAGGCCGTTTACGATCGTGCTATCGCATTTCTGAAATTTTTAGCACCCAAAGTAACGAGATAACAAAGACTACGAACCTGTAAATTGGAAACGATGTGACTGCTTGTGTGTTGCAAGGGTTGTGCTTTGGGTATACCATGATCGCAATGTGGTCTGCGTTTCGCGGCACTTTCGAGTTAATTTTTCGACGGTTAGGCCTATCCGAACCGTAAACATGTAGACGTATGACCGGACGATCGGTCGGTTAACCGTGTAACCGGCACTTGTCGTGTTTATGTACGTGTAGGTTAGGGTTGAATGCTTACTAAGAAACAAGAAATAAAAACCCCAAATCACAAACCCGTTGTAAATTGGCCTTCTTATTATTAGCCCGTTAGATTGTCCTTTAAAGAGTAACATTTACGGCCGTAATGATTGCAAATGGTAAAGTTTTTGGGGGTGTATTTGCGTTAGCTCCGTCCAGGCAGGTCCAAACTAACTAGCCACCGCTGACGTCACGAATCCTTTGTCACGTGGTTTGTTTGACCTCGCGTTTTTCAGATTTTGGGGCTGGGAGTATGTTTCGGAGAAAAGACATTTTTACCCTGTATTAATGTGAGGTAAGGGACTCATAATAGTTTGTTTCTATTTATTGTGGACCCCATCTACTGGAAACGTACAATAAAACTAAATATTTCAGAGCATCTTAAAGCCGCTCCTTAAAGGTATCGTACACGTTTGGTAATGACTCAAAATAAATCGGAGAGCTGTTGATAGTATAACACATTGTAGGAGACGACTCCCTCTGAAGTAACGTAGTTTTTGAGAAAGAGGTAATTTCTCACTAAAATAATAAAAACTTGTTGCAAAAGTTTTTATTCCTATAGAATCTGAAAGCACACAAATTTGTACAACAGGGGTGATTTTTCTTTTATCATTTTCTTGCAACTTCGATGACCAATTGAGCCCAAATTTTCACAGGCTTGTTTTATGCATATGTTGGGATATACCAAGTGAGAACACTGGTCTTTGACAATTACCAAATTAAAGAACAAGTTGGTGAGTGACAACTCTTTGTAACGTTTAAATTCATCTGATTAAAAAGGAGAAATACAACATTATAGTAGGTTAGATTTAACTTTGACAATGTTAATTTAACTTTTTCAAATTGTTAACTCTAAATTTGTATAGAGGTGTCACTATTCAACACTATTATACCTATAGACATTGTCTACACTATAAAACGACGTTCATTATAGCGGGACGCCTAAGTAATAAAACCTAAACATTAGAGTACGCACGCTGCCTAAGTGTATTATAAATAAAATGCAAAACCAACCAATCCTTCGACAATAATAGAAATGTTAGAGCGCTCTCAAGAAATGCAATTACGATTTCTCCAAAAGGCGAACCCAGGATTCTGTGAGTGTCTAACCCCCCCCGCACCACACGAAGAGGAGGAAAAATGCCGTAACTCAAATAACTGACGTAATCCCCAATATTGCATAGTTCCTCATGCAAACGAAAACGCCATGGCAACGTCATTTTTACGGTCAACTCAACCCACCCCACACACAAATAGTAAACACACTACAGGTCAAGAACGAAAACAAACAATGACAACGAATTATGCTGTTATTGATGTAGGTCCGATTTGGGGCCGATTTGACCCCAAAATTTAGATTCCAATCTTCTTCTTATAAATTCGAGAAAGTCAGAAGCTTTCACTTAAAGGTATTAGGCGAACAAATCTGCCAGTGATTTATGGCAGATAATTAAATTAAACTAAAAATGAATTATTGTCGTGTTTTGTGCATTGTCCGTGGCATATCCGGCGAAAGCCTTTGAATGTTTTTCTTTCAGAGAACAAATTTCTTAAGAAAAAAAGAAAACAATGAAAACCCGGCGAAAATCGGGCCATGCAACTTTAAAGAACTCTCCCAAAATTTTGTTTGTACACCTTTACTATTTCACTCGTGTGTGATATTCACGTTGTACGTGTAATAGTAAAACTGCAGACAATCGTTTCGTGTTCATAAATGAAAAAGGAAAATCATATTGCAATTTCTTCATAATTTATTTTTAATTTTTATGATTTTTTGAAATATGACCAATTAGCTCGGATTCTGCGTCAGTTTGACTCATTTCTGGGTGAGTTTGATACAGATTCCGGGTCACACTGACCCAAAAATGGGTCAGGGCTCGATAAAGCACTTGAAGATTCATCTTAAGATGAGTTGTCAATATCGCCACAGTGATTTATTTTGTGAGCGTGACATCACATCTTTGCTTAGCAGTTTACATTTATTCGCAGTTAAAATCAATCTTAAAGCTCATTGTGAAATCAGCCCCCAGAGCCCCTAAATAAGGACTCAGAACCGGGAGTTTTCAGAGTGTAGTAAACCCATATGGTTTTATTGTTCTTTAAAGTCATCGTTCTTTTTGTGTGTGCGTGTTTTAAAAAAGGGTTTTTTTTTAAATAGAAAATTGCAGTTAATTATCTGCCTTCCCTTACATGAGCTCCATCAGAATACACCATGAAAGAGTTCTCTTTCGGTGTTTCGTCGTCAGGGTTTAACCTTCTGCTACCATGTGGGAAGAATTCCCTTCTCGGCCCGGCGCCCAACGGATGCCGTTGAAGTCCAGATCTAGTCGGGGTCCATTGTGCTGATGTCATCGGTTCAAAAGTTGGGTTTACCCTCTTTTTCATGAAAACATTGGGTGACCTTATTCGACGTGGTGGGCTGGATTCTGCACGTTTTCCATACAAAGGTCCAGATGGACTATTTGTAGTAAAAACTTTGGACATCACCGGGTCTTCACTTACGTCCGGTGATGGGTGATGACCCTTTGCAGGAAATGTTTTCGTTTGGAAAGTTTTGCGACTGTCTTGGTTGGTGTGTGCTGCTGGTCGAAAAGGTTGTTGTCTGCTGAGTATGTTCGTTTTCCCGCCTTTAGCTCCGATTGGACCGCGACCGTCATCCACAACAAGAAATACATTATTCGGGGTGTTGACGTCATGACGTCCACTTTCAGACCGCGGGGTGGGTTGGGACTGACCCACTGTTCCCTGCCTGTTGCTGGCATTCCGAGGAGACTTAATACTCCCACCACCCGGAACCGGTCCTTCCCCTGTAGCTGTCACGCAGGGACAGCCGGGGCAGCTCTTGCACGGGCACACGCCCGAACAAAAATGACGACTGGGCGTTGTGCAGCACCCGCCCAACTCACAGCACCGTGTACGACGACACCTACCCAAATACCAGGGTATGTAACCTGGACGCCAACAGCACCAGTTGATAAGAAAAATTACCACCAAACCAGCAACGCAGGCTAAAATTATAATGAAGAGTGTCCAGTCGATGTCATAAACCACTGGAAGTACAAAAAAACACAAAAACGAGCCGTCGATTCAAGTTAAAGTCTGAAAAACCTCTTTCTCAGGTGGTATGCAAAGTGATACAGGATTAAAAATTCCTGAGCGGATATTTTACTTCTAATATATAAATAACATTTTACATGTGAAAAGAAAAATACTAAACTACTGGCTATGCTCAGTCACATGAGTCCGACTAAAGAAGGCTTTGCTTCACTTTTCAGTAATAAATAAGCAAAAGATAGTCGCAAGAAGCTATTTCAAAGACTGAACTTGCAAAGGAATATTTTTGAGAAGTTTCCATTTTATACCTAACCTGGGCAAAACGAGGGCGCCAGCTCATTGAGTTGGTCGCTGTAGTCTTCGTCCCCGCAGTTAGACACGCCCTGTCGGTCACATGACAGTGCCTTAGGGATGCACCGATTGGTCGATAAACAAACCAGGCGTGGCTCCGACTCATCTGTACTATCACAGAATTGTTCTGGCGTGAGATCAGGATAAAGGAGAAAAACACAAGTTAATACTTTTCAATAAAACATAAAGGTCTAAGAGAATAATCAAACATCATTAACTATCATCAAACCATACACAGGTGCCGTTCCTTTTTAAAACCTGTTATCGGCCCCTACACGCTTTAATTTAATACAAAGACTGGGTGTGTTAATGCGGGGTTAAAACTTATTTATTTGTATGGGTTTTTTTTTTCAACTTGTGAGAATTTTGCTTTAAAGGGTGTGCATCACATTGGTTAGAGTAAAATGTATATTTGTTCACGTTTTACCTGCACACAACTTACATAGTATAAAGATGGTCATGGTGGGAGACTCCCTTTGGAACATTTTTGCTTGAAGTTCAATAGTTTTTGAGAAATGAGTAAAATAATGAGTTTTGATCTTGGAAGTCGAAAACTCAATGTTTGAAAACAGTGAAAAACATTTAAGGTTTGTTTCCCACCTTTTTTTCTCGTGACTCCAAAGACTGACTGAGCTGCAACTTTCACAGGTTTGTTATTGTATGTCTGTATTGGGTCATATGTAGTGTGGATACTGGTCTTTGACAATTACCAATGTTACGCGTGCTTTAAACAACAGTATCTAGTCCTAAGACCCAAATGATGACGTCATTTGATGATATCCCTACCGTCACCAAAGGAACTGTACACTGCCATGAAGTCCACCACACTCAGGTTACCGCTTGCATAAATCACCATACTGAGCGATGATTGGGTGGAAGTTAGCAACTGCGGCCGCTGGCTGCCACACGTTGCGTTCAGTAGTAATGGTGACGTCATTGGGTCCGGACCGTCGTAGAATGTCACGCCAGCGTGCTCACACGATGGATCCGCAATGTACCTGATGACAAGAAGTGGGCCCAATTTCAAAGAGCTGCTTGTTAAGCAAAAAATGCTGCTTAACAATTTTCTTCTTAGCAGAAATAAGCAGGATACCAGTCACAAATTGTACAAAGGACATGGTAGTTCTTTGGCCTAATTTTGTAGTGTGCTTAGCTACTTTCTGTGCTTAAGAGCAGCTCTATGAAATTGGGCCGTTGGTTTGGTATTGGCTGATTCTCGGGAGAATAACTTGACCATTATTTTTGCGTTTTCTATAAAATTTAAAATGGACCAAGTCGCCCAGAGTTATAGGTCTGTCAGAGACTGTCTACACTGAAAACTGTATTAAGTCAATTGACTAAAAAAAATTAGTCATGCAGACAGTCTTATTTGACTGATTAAAAGATTGTCATTCATGAGTAATTTTGACTAATTATAATTAGTCGTGAAAAAATGTCTTATTTTACTAATCTGTCACCTGGATTAGTAATGCACGAAAATTAATTAGTAATGCATACAAATTAATTAGTAATGCACAAAAATTAATTAGTATTGCAAGGCAACTAATTTGTCATTTTCATTCATTTAAGTAGTTATTCGACTATTTTAGTTGGTCGCACTTAGCATAATTAGTCTTGCTTTTTTCTTCATTGGTCACTCACAAGGTGAAGCAATGTACAAACATTTGTTGCAAGGTTGGTGAAACTACAACAATAGTGAGCACATTCGCAACATAAGAGATATCAATTTGAGACAGGTCTTCATCAAGTTTCCCTATAACCTAAGTAGGCCGCGTAAAAGCATCAAAATATCCCATATTAAAGGGTACACCCCTGTCACATGCTGAACCTTGAGACCACGGGAAACCTTAGAGACAACTCGACCACCATTGCTTCGACGAGTCGACTTTGACATCGAGACATCATGTATGTTACATGCATGATTCTCCATACTCACAAGTCACGAAATAATTTTAATATGATATTTCCCGTACTTACCCGGTGCCATGCTTGGTCCTAAACAGTTGGAAGGTTCCCCACTATCTATACATGTGGTACCATTCAATACCATTGACTGGAACATACAAGTCAATGAATTGTTTACATATTTATGTGAGCTGCACAAGCCACCACCCTAGTTTACACGTTAACACAGAAAGATCAGACTGAAAAAGAGCGGGAACTTTTCAACCACAAAAACTACAGGCTGTTGACTAATTAAAGATTGGAATTAGTCTTTCACGAATACATTAGTCATCCAATTAGTGATGTGCATTTCAGTTAGTAAATTCAAAATGAAATGACTACCTGCATTGGTAAATCAGCAGTTTAACAATTAGTCAAAGCACACAATTAGTAATACAACTTATTTAATTAGTCTTGCAAAAAAAGAAGTTAGTCTGCAAGTTTTTCAAATTAGTCAAAACGTCTTTTATTAGCATTTTTGATATACAAATTAGTCATTCCCTGAAGGACTAACTTTTTATTCGCGTTTGACTAATCTTTTTTGCAAATTGACTAAATGATGTTTTCAGTGTATAATTCCTTGGGGGGGGGGGTATTTTCTCAGCAGACTGAACCTTTTGGTTATATGAACATTTTCCTTTTCCTCCTCAGTCTAGCCTTCTCCATGTTTTCTTAGGTTTTATTGTATCTCTTTCGTGTGTAATTTGATTGAACTTGTGGTCAGAAATAAAATAATAATAATAATAATTATCTCTTCATTAATTTTGGTAACAATGTGACAATGTGCCCCAACCATATTGTGTGCACGTATCTTTTTAATGTGACAATGGGGGGGGGGGGGGTTGTCAAACTATTATATCTTGGCTATAGTTATTGCCATGTCAACCACTTGGTAACAGTGGTTTTAAAGTTGTTGTTTTGGGGGATTGGGGGTTCGGGTGTATTTTTTTGGCAGACTGAACCTTTTGGTTATAGGAACATTTTGATTTCCTCTAGTCTAGCCTTCTCCATTTTGTCGTAGGTTTTATTTTATCTCTTTTGTGTGTAATTTTATTGAACTTGTGGAGAAAAATAAAATAATAATAATAACTGACACTTATTTCACACTTTGAGCCTCGGTCATCATAATGCAAATTTGAGTCAAAAAAAAAAGAATTGCGGGGGGGGGGGTGGTCAAGTAAAATGTACTGAATTAAACACTTTTACAGAACAGCAGGGTTTTCGGGGTGTGTAAAATGTCAATATCCCCCTCCAATTCTTTAACGTTGGTAAAACTTTCCTTTCTCTCTTTTCTAAAAATTGTTCAAAGGAATTGTATACGTTTGGTAATTGGAACCCACTTTTTGTTTCAATCCTATATAGTTGTAGATATATACTATAAAACTAGCCTGTGAAAACTTCATTTTTAAAGGTGGTAGCGTTTTTGAGATATCGCCGAAAATCTGGAGTTATTATGTCCACTCAGGATGAATAATCTGCAATTGGAATACACAATCTGAGAAACGTTTCTGACAGAAACGCTTCTCACATTCAGTTTTTTTGATACAAACTGATATCTTTTTCCATAACCACATTACTCAAAATGAAATGTTTTTCAAAATGCTTTATTACTATCAGAAGCTGCTGTACTTCTTATCAAGTAAGTTTGTATTGCCTTTAATTGTATGAGTGATTACCAAACGTATCAATCAATCAATCAATCAATCAATCAAAAGTCATTTAAGAGCGCCAAAATCGAAAGTTTGCTCTAAGGCGCTGAGGCACAGTTGAATGGTTAGTAAAAATGATCTCTCTGCAAAAGTTGAATAGCGAGTTCTTGGCACAACAAAGTAGTGACAAAACGTATACAGACCCTTTAACCAATGCTCAATTTGGAAGACCAGACAAGAGCAGACACTAATTAAGATCGACTATTTTCCACAAGAGAGGAATGAGGACGTAGTCTTACCTCCGGGACACGTCGAACCATCTGAAATCGAGCATCACCCTTTGGAATGGGGGTTTCGCGCGGATGACGTATACACAAACAACATTGACGTTGAAGATGTCACGTGATTTGCTGTCATCGTGCGACGCGAGGATCTTACCGTATTGGTCCGTGCCGCTTTCCGTAGTTAGGCAAGAACCGTCGGATGGCAAAATCAACATTTCTGTTTAGAGAAATGCCATAAAAGTAGTTATTGTATTCGCAGAATAAAGATGAACTTGCAGACCCAAACTTGTTTTCAAAATGTTTGTAATGGTTTTCGGAAGAGTGTTGAATTAAAGGCACTGAACACGTTTGGTAATTGTCAAAGACCCGTGTTCTCACTTGGTGTATCCCAACATAATGCATAAAATAACAAGCCTGTGAAAATTTGGGCTCAATTGGTCATCGAAGTTGCAAGAAAATAATGAAAGAAAAAACACCCTTGTTGTACAAATTTGTGTGCTTTCAGATAGGAATAAAAGGTTTCTTGCAAGAAGTCTTTTATTATTTTAATGAGAAATTACCTCTTTCTCAAAAACTACGTTACTTCAGAGGGAGTCGTTTCTCACAATGTTTTATACTATCAACAGCTCTCCGTTGCTCGTTACCAAGTCAGTTTTTATGTTAATATATATTTTGAGTATTTACCAAACGTGTACAGTGCCTTTAAAAGGGCCAGGGCGTATGCGGAAGTTTGTGTATTTTATCGTTTTGTGATAGCATCATCTGTCAAAATTCGTTCAGATAATTTTTTTTTTAAAGCAGTAAGAAGAAGCCAAAATCGGTTCATGCAACTTTAACTTTTGTTTGTTGAATTACTTTGTTGAATTACTTCATCAGACCACAAGCCAAAGGACCAAATCTATTTGGTTCACAATAATTGTTAAAAAAAAAAGTTGGACTATCACACTCGAGAAAAGAGCACAACTTGAAGAAGAAATAACGGCAGGTCCCAATGTAATCCTTTATAACTTAAATATCATTCCCATGCATAATTATGAACAATATTGATTTATTTGAATAATTTGGCTTTACCCATGCACCGATGTGTGTAAGGCACTGTATACTCAGTATTTTCCCGAGTCCTATGAAACAAAATCCACAGGCATATTACTCGGGTGGGATTCGAACCCACGATCTTTGCCTTAAAGGGAATGTATACGTTTGGTACCCATGGTTTGTTTCAATCCTATATAGTTGTAGATATATAACATAAAATTTACCTGTGGAAATTTCATTTCAAAAGGTGGTAGCGTTTTTGAGATAATGCCAAAAATCTGGAGAGGTTATGTCCATGCAGGAAGAATAATCTGCAATTGGAATACACAATCTGAGAAATGTTTCTGACAGAAAAGCTTCTCAGATTCACATTTGTTTAGGATAAAAACTGATATCTTTTTCAATAACCACATTACTTCAAAGTGAAATGTTTCTCAAGATGCTTTATACTATCAGAAGCTGTTGTGCTTCTTACCAAGTAAGTTTTTATTGCCAATTAATTGTCATAGTCATTACCAAACGTATACAGACCCTTTAAAATATGAATTAGACAATACCTTCAACCAGTGAAATTCTTCCATTCAGATCGCTCCGTGGTTCCCCTCGCCGACAAGCCAATGTCTGTTCTATTAACACTAAGAATATGATAGAGCCCACGACGCTCATTACCATCAATTGGAAACCACTAGCTGCCATAATTAATCTAACTTGTCGATGAATGTCAATCCTTGAAATCTCAGATCAGCGGGGTCGAAAACATTCGCCAGCCAACCTCGTCATTCCAACTCCATCAATTGTCAAATCGTCCCATGTAGCTCTGATCTCTTTTGAAAACAGTGATTTATTTACATGTATAGCACACCCGCGTTCGATTGCAGCCGTTGTCATCGAAACAAGCTAAAAGCCGTCGTGGAATTTGTGAAATACATTGTTTATTTGGTTTTCACTGGAGACACGATCTTTTCAGAAACAGTATTTTTCAAAATAAGTAAACAAATCTGGATGCCGTGAAGAAATTTATGCTGAGCGATAAGAGTTTTTGTATTTTCAGTACCGTCATTAATTCAGACTATACATGCACAAAATAATCTTAGGCCAACCTTTTTACAAGCCTTTTTTCAAAACATTCGAAAATCATAGCATAGATGTCTTCGTCTACACACATGTTACCCTATAGAACGTAACACCTGTATTTAAACACAATATAGCGCGTTTTAGGCAACATCCATTTTATGCCGGGTTTTGAGGCATTGTATTGTATATTCAGTTCGCGATAACGCACTTTGCTGTGTATTTGCTCTTTGAGAACTTGTGTCTTGCTATTTTTATTCTACTGTCGCATTTCTTTCTTATCTTAATGATAAGTTTGTACAGTGCTTGAATTTTTGGTTGTGTTTTTCTTTTTTAACTCGATCTTCGTATATAGTTGGCATGACAACTGGGTAAACCGTGGTGGAATATGTCATACTGAAGTTGTGGTTCAAATGCAAATATTTGAATAAACATAGGCGGGACTGCCTTACTGAGAAGGTCAGACGAACTTTTCTTAGACACGTTTCATAAAATAAAATTTAAACAAAAGTGATGCATTTGTTGAATGATTTTCTCGAAAAGTCGGATTGCCCTTCGGCTTGATAACTCGGTTTGTTACCATGATGATTACCAACCCTAACCCCCTAAGCATTTCTACCAGAAAGCTGCACAACCCATCATACTCCAACAGTTTACTTATTGGAACATACACAACCCATCATACTCCCACAGTTTATGTACTGGATCAGTACACAACCCATCATACTCCAACAGCTCCTGTGCATGGTGATTTAGTAGTGGGTACTTTTCACAGTACTAGACCATCCAAATTTCAACAAAACCATCTGTTTGATTTTGGCAGGCCTGGGGTGGTTATAGGGTTTTAATAATGGGGCAGATAGGGGATTTGTGAAAAAGTGCCTTCGATTATACAAGCATGGAGTTTGGCACTCAGTCAGAGTGTGTCATGTGAAAGATATTTGGCTAAATAAGGGCCATCCGCGCTTGTTCTTTGAAAATCTGTAGGTAGAATAACAACATGACCATTTTTAGCGGCCTCAGATTCTAATTATCTACCAATATTAATTGAAATGGGTTGAGTTATGCTTACAACAAGATGATGTTGCATGATGATGGTTGAACCACGGAGGAAGGTGATTTCTCCATGGTTGAACGTTGAACCACTGGTATGGGTAATTAAACGGAGGTTTTTGTTTTTTTAATTCCTACCATGGGTGCCACCACGGTTGCAGCACATGGGAGATGCTTTCTGGATAGTATTTGTTATTTTTCATTTAATTTATTTGTTTATGGGGGTAGGCGTTCACCAACAAAATATATTATTTCAATTTATATGTTAATGGTGTATTAACGTCACTGCTCACAATTACCCATGTACAATCGTTTAATTATTTCGTGAATGACTCTCTTGCATGACCTCGCTGTACGTCCGACCTCACACTAGGCCTAGGCAACTTGAGATTTTTAGCAGCGGAGCGACCCCTGGCGGATTATTGAACCGGGGACAATTAGTTGAAAACCACCTGTGCTGTTGCCATGGTAGCGTTGTTATCTCCATCATGTGGTTCCCGGTCGAGTCTTTGGAATTCCAGACTCAAAATTGAATCCAAGTTTTTGCTAAACTTTCAGTTTGCAAGAAGTGCGGCAAGTATAAGTTGCTTAGCCGTCGGGACGAATGAAACGTCACCTGGATAGACTCAAACTTAAAAGTGTTTTCATTTATCGAAATGAATATTGTAGGTCTAATCTGAGAAGCATCGACTAATAATATTCAGAGGATTTACATATTTTTGTAAAGTGACCAGGTGACATTGTCACTCCAGAAAAGAATGCCGGATAAAATAAGAATGACTTCGTTCCAGCAACGGGGCTCGAGTCTGCGACGGTCTAAACGAAATAACATTTGGACAAGCACCAACGACCTCGACTGTCTGGTGGCGGATACCGACCGGCTTCACGACGGGAAGAAAGGCTCCCCGTGCCTGGTGTCAGCCAAGCAAGGCACCCTCGCTCCACCACCACCGCCGAAGGATGCGGTGTACATGCGGCGACACGCGGGACTCTTCCACTGTGTTTGTCTGATAGTCGGAGCGACCATCGGCCCTAACGTCTTCCTGTCCCCGTCTGTCTTCATTGCCAACTCGACCTCCGTGTGGTCATCGTCGGTGCTGATCATCTTATGCGGTGCTTTGTGTACTATCGCAGCTCTCTGCTATGCTGATTTGATCACGGCATTCAAAGGTACAATATTTGTAAATAAATGAAATAACGAAGTTGACAAAAGTAGTTTTTTCACAGTCTTCCCTTTTACTTACAAGTAAATATGTTGAAAAAAGTAGTTTTTTTCACAGTCTTCCCTTTTACAAGTAAATAATTTATGGGATGTACAATAAATTTTCCTTTGAAAATTCCATGGTACCATCACCAATTTTTGTATTTTTTAATTTTTTAACCCTAACAAAAACAATAGGTGTTTGGCTGTTACGAACACCTATTAATAAAGTTAAAATATTTAGGTCTAACAACGATAAATACACAACAATACATAGGCCCTATACATGTACGTTGTAATGCTTTCGTGACATCTATTACTCTCAAATTGAAACAAGAAAGGTAAGACTAATCATGGAGGTAGAAAACTAGAATTCTACCTCCATGGACTAATTACATTACAAAAAAAATTGCATGTTTTTTGTTTATGTAGGCCCCCTTCTAATAAGTTATTCTTTAAGTGCTACCACTCCATTCCTTGTTTTATCTATCACACTAACACGGCTATCTCTAGCTAAAATTAAAGTGAATCATTGACACAATTGTTTTTTTTTCAAATTCAAGAAATTCAGAAACTGCATGCATTCACCTTTCTTCCCATCAACCCCTATAGATAGTTTCGTTTTTAACATGATCTTTTCCTCCAAGAGTCCGGAGGTGAGCTGATTTTCTTCTACCGACCTCTTGGGGACCGAGCCGCCTATATTCAGGTGTGGATGGCCCTTGTTGTCGGGCGGACCGGTGGAGCGGCCGTGTCCGGTATCGTCTTCGCTTCGTTGTTGGTCTCGCCCTTCTATCCCACCAGCTCCCTCGGCACCCCGAAAGCTCTGATCCGCATCGTCGCTACAATTACACTTCGTGAGTATTTTTGTGTCACAGACCACGTTGACCAAACGAGGAACTATTACAATCATATTATCTTTGGTTTTACCCGTACACCGATGTGTGTAAAGTACTGTATACTCGGTACTTTCCCGAGTCCTGTGAAAGAAATCACAGGCATATTACTCGGGTGGGATTCGAACCCACGACCTTTGCCAATCTAGAGCAGATGTCTTACCAACTAGACCACCGAGATTGCCCGGTAGCTAGAGGCAGTTCGAATCCTTTATTTTAGCGGCGGGGACAGCGACAATTTAGAAGATGTTGAAACCAAATATGATATTCTTTATCCCCGATGCAAATTTAACATCTATTAAAGATCACAATCATGTCTAAAATAGATTATTGATCCTCTTTTTAAAGGTATTACAAAGGATAAAAAACATAATTTACTTGTCTGAAAATTTACTGATTATAAATTTCATACTAAAACCATTTTTTCTGGGAATATATTTCCCTCGAAATTGAAGTCATACTCGAGAAAAATGTATCTAAAAACCTATTTATGTAAAAAAAAAAGCGCAACAGCTGATTTCGGTTGTTACAACCAAAATTAAGGACACTGTGTTTATACACGCTGAAAATTGTGCATGTTTTTAAAACTATTTTCTCCTGACTCACACAACGGATTCAGCCCAAATTTTTCACAGGTTTGTTGTTTCATGTACAGTATGTGGTTGATCACACAAAACATGAACAGTGTCTGCGATTATTTTGTCAGCTCTACCAATCCTGTATAATACATTAAAGTTTTATCATCGAGGTAGGACCTCCATGGTTTGATGCAATAGACCTTTATCATGGTGCGGCCATCTTGATATTCTCCCATTCAACTCAATGTAATCAAAGCGAGGCTGGAAGGAAAAATAGTCTGGTTCCTTTTTGTGCAATGAATATCAGCATCCATTACTGTTACTGGATGCAGGGAACATGACCAAGATGGTGGCAGCATGATAGAGGTCTATTGAATCCCCCTGCAACAACCTCGCCCAACTCCACCACCTTGCTACCCTCATTATTATTATGTTTTATGCCCTTCAGTGGGACTGTTCTACGTCAACTGCATGAGCGTACGATGGACTCTTCGACTGCAGGTTGTCTTCACTGCAGTCAAAGTTGCTGGTTTGCTGTTCATTATTGTTGGGGCAATTCTTACCATATCCCAAGGTAAAAGTTACGCGAACAACTCCTGCTAACTCTCCAAAATATAGACTGTTGAACTATATATCCTACCCCCACATCAAAAGAAAGAGGGAAAACAAATAAACAGGAAAATATAGAAAGCTTTGCATCGATACGGATGGGGAAAAACATAAAATCCAACTTAAATTTACGAGTGTTAGGTTTTGTCAAGTTTCGAATTTTGAGTGTCGAGTTGAACTTTTGAGTTTCGAGTTGAAGTTTTCGATTTTCGAGTCGACTTTTTCAAGTTCCGAGTTGAAGTTTTCGAGTTTCCAGTTGAAGTTTTCGAGTTTCGAGTTGAAGTTTTCGAGTTTCGAGTTGAAGTTGTCGAAAAAGTCAACTCGATCCTTGAAAATTTGAACTCGAAACTCAAAGAAAAGAAAAGAAAAGAAACCCTCGAAATTTACCTTGCTCCGTGATCGGGAAATGAAATTATTAACTTCAAGCCTGACCAGTGAACCACAATATTTTTTAAATATTCCGTGTTTTGGCAGGACCACGGAAATCCATACTAAGCCAATAAAAGACAAAAGGCTTTCAGGAACTCTGCAAAATCTGCGATATCCTGGCAATACGTCACCAGATTTGTCACTTTCGTTAAACATCATCATACTTAAGATGTGTATGATCAATAAATAAACTCGCAAGAGTGCCTTACTACTTAACCCTCTGGCTGGCTGGCTTTTAAAATAACCAATTCGGTCTGGCTGCCGGTACCGTCAACGTTTTTACTTATGTCCCGCACCAAGGCCGCATACCAGTGCCGTAGTTAAAGCAGTTGGTAAATAATACCCGTTTTAAAGGGATAGCAGGATTCACAGCCAAAAATTATACTGTGTAAAAGTGAAGACTTCCCAGTCCACATGAATTTAATATTGAGCATCATTAAAACGTTTATTTACGAGTGCTTCAAAACTTACAGCTACGACGAACATTTATGACATTATAGTCTCCAGTTATCTAGCTTCAAATAATATATAAATATTTCTCTTGAAAGATGTGCATATAACCACCTCTATGTATGATCAACATTTGTAGATTGAAAATATAAATGTTCACAGATCTAACCTAACTTACATGGTATATGGTCATGGTGGAAAACTTTCCTTTGAACATTTTTTGCCCGAAATGCTATAGAAAAAATGAGTGAAGCAATCAATTTTGATCTTGCAAGTCCTTATCCGATCGGATGTAGAAAACAGTGAAAACATTAAAGAGGCTCATGGGAAGGGTTTTTTTCTTCATTTTTTTCCCCATTTATGTTGGGCCACAAAAAAATAAATTGAAGCAAATCGTAGGTTACAAAATGGCATTTTGAATCCTTGTTAAATTGACACTTCCAGAAACATTTGTTTTTCTTTCTGTTTTTGATTTATTATTATTTTGTTAGAGCTTAAGATTAGGGTTTTTATTCTTGAAGTAAAGAAACTGGCAAAGGGCTTCAATTAAAAGTCAACTAGCTTAGGATACGAATTCCAACACGTACGAACTTACCCTTTCTTGACATTTACAATTTATAGGTAAGACCGATGTTTGGAATCACTCTCTTAGCTACAGGGCAGACTTCGAGTTCAGCAAGATGGCCAGGGCAATTTTCAATATTATTAATTTATTTATTGGTTGGTAAGTAACGCAGTGATAATTGTATTTTATTTAAAACCCTAAACTAGGTGAAGTTCAAGTGTTGTTTGAAACTTTGCATGGTGTGGAAAAATAAGAAGTATAACTAAAAAATAAAATAGTAAACTTGCGGGTATAACCATGTGTAAACACTCTTTTGTGGGAGTGTTCTCCTGAAGACGAGCAGATACTGTTCGAAACGTCGAGAACCCACCGGCTCTTTTCAGAGCCAACACTCCCCCCCCCCCCAAAAAAAAAAATTCCCCATGGTTGTACCCGCAACTATTCATTGTTAGTTACTTCTTAAAGTTTAAGTTCATTTTAGAATGAAGACCACCGATCGTTGTTTTGTGAAGGTATCACTATGTAACTTGTGACGTCATTTGTTTACAAGAGAGCTATAGAGAGCCTGGACTTTATGAAGGCAGAACAGGCCCCTGTACTGATGACGTCATGGTTTGTTTACTGCATTGCTTAAGTGCTGTAACTGGATACTGCATTTCCGACAACTGTGCAGAAACACAATGGTTTTCCAATTCTTCTACAAAGTGGTAAACACACTGTGACGTCATCTATACTAATGTCTATTTATAAGCTAAATGGAAGAAAGCATTAAGTCTTATATTTTTATGGAGATTGCACTGCCTGATTTTTATAAACTTTTGATGTGAAGAGAGGGGGCACATTTCAAAATTTGTTCAGCTGTTATTTGTCTAACTCTTGAATTTATGCGCCATTGTGACACAAAATGTAAAAAATTCTTCTTAAACCAGTGTTGTATCTTGCCTGACTGGAAATGCACTGGAATGTACCAGGTCAACCCTTGTGTTAGCAAAGCTATACATGGGATATATGCACAGGATACCAGGGGCGGATCCAGGATTTTCCAAACGGGGGGGGGGGCGTGAAAATATACCAAGCAGCAAAATGATAAATGAAGTTTGTTGCCCCACTTCTCCCTCCCCTTCTCTCTCTCTCCCTCTTTTTTTCTTTTCTCCCTTTTTTTTTTAATATGAATGGGGGGGGGGTGCCCCCCCCACGCCCCCCCCCTTGGATCCGCGCCTGGATACATGTGTAGTTAACGGGTCATCCGTTTACTTATCAAGTACAATTTCTGTGTTGTATAATGAAACAGAAGCGCCCTCTATAGCCATTCTGCCTGAAGGGCAAAAGATCATGTCAAAGAAATCCTTTGGAACAAAACAACCCCAAAAAAGAAAATTGGTAATTGCAGTTTCGGTTTTATCAAGGAATTCAAAAATTATTGTTTTGTTGTACAACCGAAATAATAAAACATCTAACCAAATAAACATGAAATAAACAAAGTATTCAAGACGAAAAAGAAGAAGAAACAAATAAATGTACGAGCCCCTCGTTAACAGCCCCCCTCGATCTGCCCCTGCTGTAATATCATAAAACACTGTTGCAGAGCTGCCAACTCTCTCTGATTCTGCAAAATGTTCCCAGAAGAATAAACCAATCTTTCCATGTTCTGATGAACAAATTTGAAAATCTCCCTGATTATTGAAACTTGTTTCCTATTATGTTGAATGTAATTCTAGATGTAAATCTACCTAAAGATGCAAATGTTGGCAGCTCTGCTGTTGAACTATAGAAAAAGGAAAAACAAAAACATAACAAAACCACAGAAATAGGCCTATATACTGGATGACGATTTAACATTTGTAGTATTTATGTTGAGTGCTCTTTTTGGACCTTCACAGGATAGTTGTTGCATTCATAGCTGAAGATATTAAGGACCTTAACAGGTAAGTCTAAATATTTAAGAAATAATCTCCAATAACATTGTCTTCGAACCATACCGAAAACTATAGTGACACTCTCCGTTTGCTGTTCATGATGGCTACATCTAAGCCAGTGTGCTAAAATATGCAAGTCAATGGCATACGTCAATTATACCGTGACTAATAATTCAGCGTGCCTTCTAGAGTACAGCCCAGGGGTCAGCCTCGCTTGAAACAAATTTTCAGAAATTTAGCAATGGTCCAACATGTATGGAAATGGACGTCTGAGGAGCACTGGGTGTGGTCATTGGGGGCCATGAGAAAGGACCCCCCAAAATGAGCTAGATCAGCTGGTGAGTTAACCTGATGAAACCTATACTGGAAACTGTTCGGCATATAGTCCCAGGTATCATGAATGGCCACTGCCAGACATTTTCAGTGGTGGTGGTGGGGGTGGGGGGGGGGGGTGCCTGCCAGACTCTCATAACCGGTAGGCCTACCCCAAAATTGAGCTGGATCAAACCTATAGCTAGGCTGGTACCCCTGGGCTCCCGGTTTATTCCATATACTCTTTGGTACACGAGATAGCCTAGTTTAATCTTTTCAATCTGGGATAGGAGGCGAAATTTATTGTATAATCTCGGTAAAAATACTCAGTGCAAATCGTCACCGATCCCACGAACTGACACGCATGTGTATACAAACCAATGTTCGTTCATCGATGGAGGCCTACTATTTTATGGAGTTTTAACGCTTCAGGAGCTTTACTTTTTTAATTACGATAATTAAGCGCTGCAACTTTTGCACTGGAGCTGACACCAAGGTTCAATTTACCATTATAAAACAAAGCACGCACTAGCCCTGAAATTGTGTTGGTAAAGCTTGATTTTTAAAAAGCGTTCATCAATTTTAAGTGTCGTTTTCTCTTAAATCATGTTTATTTCACTTTCAGACAATAACGTTCTTCAGCTAATTCCATAAGCCATTTTGAGGTATGGTGGACATGATACTATGGCACTATTGTTCGCGTTAATTTGTCCGTATACACCCAAACCAAACAGTGCACTTATAATTATAGCGTCCATCACCATATCTCAAAAAGACAAATTATTGCTATTATTTTGTTTGCCACCAATTTCAGGACTGTTCCGATGGCTATGTTAATCAGTCTTCCACTGATAACAATAATTTATGTTGCCATCAACTTTGCGTTTCTGGCTGTTCTAACACCGGAGGAGGTCATGAGTCATCAGTCAATTTCTACGGTAAATCATCTGTTTATATCCGAATTTAAGCATTGATCAAAAGTTAACACAATAACAATTCTCCACAAGAAACAGTTGTTACCGTCCATCGCAAGAGTTCATTTTGAAAGCAGGTGTATTTTAAGTGCCATTGTTGATGTTTTTTATTGACTGCTTTGCGGGGGGGGGGAATATATTAAATGTTATTTATTATTTTGTTTACTAATGTTGTACCTTATTGTTTGTCTGATCATACCCGATTTGTTAACATACAGATATTTGCAAATCGTGTACTTGGTGACAACTGGGCGTGGCTGATGCCTGTGACGGTCGCCGTGTCCACACTGAGTGCGTTCAATGGCCTCGTCATGGGAAGTGGAAGGTTGGAAATTGTCGATCTACTTATTTATTTATTATTTTGGTTACGATGTTAGTGGCCTCGTCATGGGACGTGGAAGATTGAACATTTTTAATATATATATTTATTTATATATGTATTGTTTTTACGATGTTATTATTACTTGTTACAATGGCCTTTTTGGCGGGATTATGCATAGTGTTTGGTCGTTTTTAAAAATTATTATTATTGGTTTATTAAAAAACATTCAAACATCGCAGCCAAAGCCTGAATTGCGTTTAAAATACAACAAGACTGACATAAGAATAGATTAAAGTAACAATAGACAAGACAACATATATTTATATATAATAACAATGGGAAGTGGAAGTTTGGATGTTAGTCCACAAGAAACTGGTGCACATTTACGTAATGCATTCCATGCACCATTAATTAAGCAACTGTGGTTAATTTCAAATACAACTCTGTTATTTTTATTTTAGTAGGTTTTTCATCTATAGAGTTGGATTGGCAATAGTATTTGTCTACAGGAAAGTTACCGGTATGACCTTTGTCATAAGTGAACTCTCAGTAAAAAAAAAATAATCAGCTCTGTTCCAACAATTACAGATAATGCATGCACTAGACTGCCAGCCCGGGACAAATTTCAAATGCAAATTCAAACACAACTTGTCGATGGAAACACTTTGGTATTCGAGATTGAGTGGTGTGTCGTCACGGCCGAGCAGTTAAGAGCACTGGACTCAAGCCCTGGTGTATCTGACCAGCAGAGTGTGGGTTCGAGTCCCGTGGCACTTGTGTCCTTGAGCAAGACCCTTTACCATAAATGCTTTGTCCTTCGGATAGGACATTAAGCCGTAGGTCCCGTGTACTAGGATTGGTAGTAGCCTATTACACATCAAATAACACAGAACACTCATCGTGTAAAGAGTAGGGGTTAACCTCGGTGTTTCTGGTTCAAATGGCAAGCACCCTTGTGCACAGGTTTCCTCAGGCTTGCGAGCTACCAGGGGCGGATCCAGGATTTTCCAAACGGGGGGGGGGGGCGTGAAAATATTCCAAGCAGCAAAATGATAAATGAAGTTTGTTGCCCCATTTCTCCCTCCCCTTCTCTCTCTCTCCCTCTTTTTCTCTTTTCTCCCTCTTTTTTTTTTTTTTTTTTTTAATCTGAAATGGGGGGGCGTGCGCCCCCCACGCCCCCCCCTGGATCCGCGCCTGGCTACAGTGATTAAGTTCACTTATGACGTATCCTTGGTTTCATTACCGGAAATATGTAGTAATCATCATAATAACTTTTTACTCAAGTTTAACAAATATATAATACAACCGGCAACGTTTTTGTGTACATTTTTTGTTTCGTTAAATTATGTTTTCAAGCGACCGTTTACAGTCGTTCTTTATTTTTCTCGTTTCAGGTTGTTGATGGTAGCGTCTCGCTTACAATGTGCTCCGGAAATCTGGTCCATGCTCAGTGTCAAAAGACATACACCAATTGCTGGGTTCCTTACATTCGTAAGAATAATAGAAAATACTTTTTTCCCCGACATCTTTAGGAAATGTTTTTAAACTCGAGGGTGAATCTCCAAATGAGAATTTTGGAATTGAGAATAGCTTCCCCGGGATGCATGGTCAAAGTAATATTTGAAGAAATCGGCGATTATGTATTTACTAACCCTATACAAAAACAAATTAAGGCAATATTACGAGAGCTTGTTTCGTGTATCTATATTCACCTTTTCTCGGATGCAGACTATTTTAATGGATGAAGGCTGTTTAATATTTATACCCAGAAACTAATGATGCATCTTGGTTTTACTCTTACCCATGTGATAAACATTGTATACTTTAGTACTTTAGTACTTAGTACTTTTCCCGAGTCCTATACGTAGTACGGCAAGGTGATGGGATTGTGCCTTTGGTGACGCCAGCATGGACTTTGGCACACAGTCAGAGTATGTCATGAGAAAGATATTAAAAGCTATAGGGCCATCACAGATTTGTCCTTGAAAAAAATATAAGTAGAATAACAAGCAATGTCAGCCATTTTGACAATTCTGAAAATTGCTTGTTTTAAATTCTACTTTTTTCAAAGGACAAATCTGTGATGGTCCTATCAGCTAAATATATTTCTCGTGTGACATTATCTGAATATAGGTGCCAAATTCCATGCTTGATGTAAGTGTATTATCAAAGGCACAATGCCCGCCCACCCCAAATATTTCCCCTATCGGCCCCACAAGCTGACAAAATAAATCCACATGCCTAACGGTACTAATGGCGTGTCGTGGCCGAGCGGTTAAGAGCGCCAGATTCAAGCTCTGGTGTTTGATCAGCAGAGTGTGGGTTCGAATCCCGGTCGTGACACTTGTGTCCTTGAGCAAGACACTTTACCATAAGCTTCTCTCCACCCAGGGGTAAATGGGTACCTGTGAGGGCAGAGATGGTTATTGTGATTGATTGAGCCGAGTACTAGGCATTTGTTGCACAAGGCTGTATACTCCCCAGGGAGCTGAGATGGTTTAATGAATGATTTAAGGCCCAGTGACCAAACGACCATTACTAAACGACAACGAACACCAAAACATTCATTTGAAGGAGGTTTGCAGCAGAGGTACCATGGTGTTTTATCAGATGATTGGATACTAGAAAGTGTTTATTACATTTCCATCTCAAAACTTAAGTGAAACTTTTAATTATCTCGTCTAGATTCCAATCTCCCTGGCTATGATTCACATAGACGGCTTGACATGGATCCTGTCTCAACTGGCTTCATTTGCATGGATATCCGTTGCCGTGTCGTGCCTAGTGCTTCTCCTTATGAAGAAGAAAGTACCAGAAATACATCGCCCGTATGAAGTGAGTACCCTAACTCCCTCATTAATCCACTCAAAAAGCAAACCAAGGGCTTATCAATGGCGTTATTGGGGAGGGGTGGCAGAGGGCTGTTACCCCCCCCCCCCATGAGATCGATACAATACACAAATGAATGATTCGAGATATTATAAATAGCAACCCCCCCTTATGTCTTTTCCCATATCCCCCCCCCCCCAATGAAATTGTCTGGTTACGCCACTGGGCATAACTTTTGAAATTACTTGGAAACTATTACACAAAATGTAAAATTTATATGACCAGTGCAGTATCTTGCCTGCCAGGAAATGCCCTGGAATGTACCTAAAGGTCACTCTTTCTTTAAACAAAGATTGGTCTAATCGAATATCTTACTATTTCAAATATAATTTGTTTTAAAAATATTCTTTAGGGCCTACTAACAAATTAAAAATACATAAAAAACAAAACAATTTTAACAATACAAAATATCCATACAACCTAAGAGCTTTCATTTCTTTAGAAAGATTTCGGGAGGATCCAGTTGCGGAATTCATCTTTAGATATTAATAACAGACCTATATCATGGTTCGGCCATCTTGATTTTCTCCCATTTAAATCAATTTACCCAAAACCGAGGCTGGAAGGAGAAATAGTCTGGTCCCTTTTGTGTACAATGAACACTAGCATTGATTAATGCTATTGGATACAAGGAACATGACCGAGATGTTAGCAGCATGATAATGGTCTTCTATTGCTTATTGTGTGTGACATTAATTGAAGGTATTGACTGGCATTTTTGTTCATCGCCCACAGGTGCCAAAGTCCTTCCCAATCACTTTTCTCATAATAAGTCTAGTCCTCTTCGGATACTCGGTGTATCTCAACCCAATCGCGGTAGTTGTTACATTCAGCGTGGCATTCCTTATTGTCCCTCTCAAGAAGCTCAGTGATAAAGTCTTTCAGCTAAACCCACAACTTATACGTAAAGGAGGTAAGTTTATTCTTATTTTGTCTCGATAATTGAGTTGAGTATTCATAGCTTGCTCGACACTTGCGTTTAGTGAACCGGTAGGTTGAGTATTCATAGCTTGCTCGACACTTGCGTAGTGACACAGTAAGTTGAGTATTCATAGCTTGCTCGACACTTGCGTAGTGACACAGTAAGTTGAGTAGTCATAGCTTGCTCGCCACTTGCGTAGTGACACAGTAAGTTGAGTATTCATAGCTTGCTCGCCACTTGTGTTGTGACACAGTAAGTTGAGTAGTCATAGCTTGCTCGCCACTTGCGTAGTGACACAGTAAGTTGAGTATTCATAGCTTGCTCGACACTTGCGCAGTGACACAGTAAGTTGAGTAGTCATAGCTTGCTCGCCACTTGCATAGTGACACAGTAAGTTGAGTATTCATAGCTTGCTCGCCACTTGCGTTGTGACACAGTAAGTTGAGTAGTCATAGCTTGCTCGACACTTGCGTAGTGACACAGTAAGTTGAGTATTCATAGCTTGCTCGACACTTGTTTTGTGATACGGCACTGTATGTTGAGCGAGGCATTATTTCGCGATGGGGGAATTTCCCCCCCCCCCCGCCCTCGCCCCCAACCCCAGTAGACTAGGGTGGGGTTTGTAGACACGGGCTCGAGCTGTTCAGGGAGTAGTCGCATCGATTTAATACCATTATAGTATTCCGATTTTTATAACCTTAAAAGTTACCATTTCTAACCATACCACGTGTATTTCTCATTATTTTTGTTTCTTTCTTTACGTGCACCTTTATTAATTTATTTTCTTTGTTTGGTCAAAATGGTTTTCTTTTCCCTTTTTTTTTTTAGAGCGGGTGACCTTATTCCTGCAGAAGCTGCTCGTGGTTGTACATCAAGAAATTGATAACGAATGAGATGACCTATAGTGGTCGTCGTAGTTCTGCTTTTAATTGGGGGTTGGGGGGGAACCGCCACCCCAAACAGAGACAACATGCTGGAAAAGGTTGTTGTTGTGTGGAAATTGTACAAAACCAATGGCACACAACGGTAACTAACCACATACAAGCAGTGGGCGTAACCAGACACTTTCATATTATATTTCATTGGTTGCAAAGACATAATGGGGTAGGGTAGGGGGTCATGTTCATGTATCGAACCATTTATTTGTGAATTTGTTCAATCTCATGGGGGAGGCAATAGGTTGGGGCAAGGGCACTGAGTGGGGGAGGGGGCATCTGCCCTCCGCTGCCCACCCCACCCCCTCTGGTTACGCCACTGCCTCAATTATAAGTATATACTTTTGTTTACATTATTTACCACAGCCCCAAGTAGTTTTGTTCCTAACTGAGATTACAAGAGAGATTGAAGTTATTGGAAATTACATTATATTCGGACCGAGGGAAAAAAACTCAAAATAATTTCATGACACTGAACCAGTTTAGTTTTCTTGTACATTATTATTATTAACTTTGTCTATTCATAATTTCAACAATTAATTTAGATACAGATGATGACAATTTTATTATAATAATACCTCAGTGATAATAACGCCTAAGTAAACATTGAATGCCCAAGACGTGTATAGCAATCTCGGTCCCCGTTTGTCAAGTATGGACTTAAATAAAGGGATTGTATACATTTGGTAATTGGAACTAACTGTTTGTTTCAATCCTATATAGTTGTAGATATATACCATAAAACTAACCTGTGAAAATTTTATTTCAAAAGGTGGTAGCGTTTTTGAGATGTTGCCGAAAATCTGGAGCGGTTATATGTCCACGCAGGAAAAAAAATCTGCAAGTGGAATACACAATCTGAGAGATTCAAATTTGTTGGGATAAAAAGTGATATCTTTTTCATAACCACAATACTTCGAAGTGAAAAGTTTCTCAAAATGCATTATACCATCCAAACTGCTGTACTTCTTACCAGTTGTTATTGCCATTAATTTCCAGAGTCATTACCAAACGTATACAGACCCTTTAATTAACGAAGATAACTTTATGACAGTGCCAATTGGGCACTTGTGTCAGTTAAATACGTACATGGGGAAGAACAAGCTTTCGGTAGATCATTAGACAGACAATGTCAACTTCTGCAATTACTACATGCTAGTCTAATTCCCTTTGAAGGTTTATTTTATTATACACAATGTTTGCCCATCTGATGTTAACCACGGGTGACAATTTCCAGACTTTTATCTTAATTCAGACATGTTGTGGATTACTTTCTTCACATATAAAGAAATCATGTTCTTTGATTGGTGCCGCGGGTACTGTTCTCGAAAGATTGAGCTTCAAATATATAATCCCAGGGGTTATTAAAAGGTGGAAATGCCATCATTTCAAAACACTTCCTAAAAATTGGTTCCTTGTTTCAAAACTTTCCTGCCAAAAATGACTCTCATCCCTGATTAACAGGTGATGGGGTTTAAAGTTAATGTTTAATTGGAATGCGCTGTTCATAAAAAAATGTTCAGGTAACTGGAATTTCATTCACGAAGAGGCAAGGCCACTCTCCTTTGTGGGTTGCTTAAAAACTTGTGAAGAAATAAGACATTTTTGTATTACAAGTTGGGGGGGGGGGTCTGACTAGAGCTGTGACCTAATTAGCTGCTAGGGCTTGGTCGCCAAGTTAATATGCGTTGAAGCATAGGATGTCCACCGTAACAACCTTAGCAGCAGCCGCAACGGCAATTTCAGGGCAATATAGGACATGACCTCCATGGCCCACGGCAAAGACCAGGGCAATAGAGGACATGACCTCCATGGCCAAAGGCAAAGACCAGGGCAACAGAGGACATGACCTCCATGGCCAAAGGCAAAGACCAGGGCAACAGAGGACATGACCTCCATGGCCCAAGGCAAAGACCGGGGCAATAGAGGACATGACCTCCATGGCGCAAGGCAAAGACCAGGGCAACAGAGGACATGACCTCCATGGCCCAAGGCAAAGACCAGGGCAATAGAGGACATGACCTCCATGGCGCAAGGCAAAGACCAGGGCAAGAGAGGACATGACCTCCATGGCCCAAGGCAAAGACCGGGGCAAGAGAGGACATGACCTCCATGGCCCAAGGCAAAGACCAGGGCAATAGAGGACATGACCTCCAAGGCCCAAGGCAAAGACTGGGGCAAGAGAGGACATGACCTCCATGGCCAAAGGCAAAGACCAGGGCAACAGAGGACATGACCTCCATGGCCCAAGGCAAAGACCGGGGCAAGAGAGGACATGACCTCCATGGCCCAAGGCAAAGACCAGGGCAACAGAGGACATGACCTCCATGGCCCAAGGCAAAGACCGGGGCAAGAGAGGACATGACCTCCAAGGCCCAAGGCAAAGACCAGGGCAACGTAGGACATGACCTCCATGGCCCAAGGCAAAGACCAGGGCAACGTAGGACATGACCTCCATGGCCCAAGGCAAAGACCGGGGCAATAGAGGACATGACCTCCATGGCCAAAGGCAAAGACCAGGGCAACGTAGGACATGACCTCCATGGCCCACGGCAAAGACCAGGGCGAGAGAGGTGATCACGGCAAAGACCAGGGCAACGTAGGACATGACCTCCATGGCCCACGGCAAAGACCAGGGCGAGAGAGGTGATCACGGCAAAGACCAGGGCAACGTAGGACATGACCTCCACAGCTCCTTTCAATTTCCAGGCCTGAATTGAGGATTTATTTATTGAATTAATTTTGCATATATATATATTACCCTATTTAGAGGTGCTTTTGAAAATTAGAAGACTAAAATGATTCCACTAACATCAGTTCTCTATTTAAAATAATAAGAATGTAATCAAAATAAACTGTCTTAAAATATCGTTTTCCAATAAACAAAATGTATTTATAAAGTGAAACACCTGTTTATTGTGGTTTTATTTATATTGCTGCACATAAACCAACATTAAATGAAACCGATTATTTGCATTCACGAACAAGTCCAAGGCATTTTGCTATGAACGCTCAGGCAAGGTTGTCAAATCAATTTGTTTGTTAAGTTCTAATTATTGCCTTTCATTGGCGAAATGAACTTCAACATGCTTTGTTTTTTTAATATAAAAAAAGAGGTAAAGTTACCAACTCAAGAAATAGCCAATGCCCATGGCTCAAGTCTAATTTCTTTAAGCTTCTCAGCATGAAGTTATGCTTGGAAAATGTATCTTTTTATTCATTTATTTATTTTGTCTTGTTTAACCAGGGTAGCCCCATCAGTTTTCAATGAACTGTTCTTCCTTGGGGGGCCTTTTCTTAGCAGAGAACCAATGTAAATTACATAGCATTCTCAACAACAATCTGCAAAATCTGTTTATTTTTGCAAAGCAAGGCTCGAAAGCACACATGCAAAGGTCAAGTAAATAAAAAACTGAAAACAGCACAAACAAAAACACATGACAGTTGAGAAAGGTTCAACTCCGTACATGTAAACCTTTCCCACCAAATTTTGGACGTCTATATTTAACTGAATTTGTTTAAGTACGTTAATATGAGTCTCACTAGCTTTGCTGGAATACCGTACCCTTAAAAACCCCCACTATTTAGCAAGTACGTCAGAAGCTTTCTGTAACAGACATGCAACTTTACAATCACCCCCCCCCCCAAAAAAAAAAAAAGAAAAGAAAAGGAAACTGCTCAAGGCACAAGATATTTGACGATGTTTTCAACTATGACTAGCACTAGTGAAGCGAAAAAAGTAACCAGCTTAGCAGTAGAGATATTTTGAATGATTTGCTTTCAGTTCAGAGATGTTTTTGCTTTTGGTGGCTATAAACAAACCTTTGAGTATACTGCCACCATGCACCTTACTTTACACAGACATGAATTGCATTGCAGTTTTCCTACATGTATGTACCCCACGACCCAAACTCTTAAATATGCAGACATCTGTTTATGTATGTAGATAAAACGTTAATGAATGTACAACACTTTATGAGCGCTTCTGAAGAACCACCTTCACGGTTAAACGCGCCATGTTGTTCGCGGGGTAGATTTGTTTACTTTGAACATGCGTTACCGTCTGCGACTCGGTGCTCGAACTTCCAAAGACTCATCTGGAAAAGGTGCGTGAAGATAATTACATTACTGCAGTATTACAGCTGCGACTCGGCGCTCAAACTTCCACACACGCATCTGGAAGGTGCGTGAACATCAAGCACCGAGTCGCAGGCAGCATCGCTTGTTCGAAATGAAAAATCTGCCCCATGAACAAGATGTGAAGGTGAAGGTACTGATTATCTGCTGCAATTGCGTTGAAGCTTAGGCTGCCCTTTAGCAATAGCTGCAGTCACTTATTCGAACAACGCCCAAGTTTGGCAGGTTTGCCAGACATAACAAAAGTTTAGCACTTGATTTACATGCAGCACAAAGCTGTAGCACATATTTATTCTATCTGTCATCAAACCACTCGCATCAATCCGAATTGCGAGGATGGATGCAACTGATGGGTGGCTGGGGGTCAGGAACGCTTTGAAATATTACATCAATGTTTAGAGAGTAAGGGGCCACACGTAACATTTATCACAGAAAACATTACTTAACAGACTCCTTAGCTAAGCCAAAAAGAATTAGTAGGATACCAGCTACAAACACTACTGTAATATTCCAGCTGGTAACCCAATTCTGCCTGCTAAGCAACACTCTTCCTTGATATAGGGAAATGATGGTGATTAGTAGATCCATATAATTGGTCCTTGATCACATCCAACCGACCGTTACGAACAACGCTCCATAAACACTGTAGACCTAATTTCCATAAAGATCAAATTCCTGTGTTACACACTGTGGTAGAAAAATGGCATCTTGAAGTACGTCATTTTTCAAACTATAAGAAGCCAGATTTCGAGCTAATTTGACTGAATTCATCCTGTATGAGTGACTTCAGTCATAAAGTACGCTCCCATCTCGGCAACCTATATAGACCCATTGCATATGACGTCACACTCTCAAAAAGGAGGCAGATCATTGGACGATAGCTGTTCAATGTACGTAAAAACGTGCACGTGACCTCAGCATATCTGTAGCGTTTCGCATTATGCAAGGGGGATCTATTGATTTAAATAGACCCGGGAACGCGCCTCCGACAATGCGCGTCATTTGGGGTGTCAAAACTCTCTTTTGTGCATGTTTGTATACGATTTTGACACCGACAAATGACACCCAGGATAGGCGCATGTGAGTACGCTGCGCGTTGTGCAATGGGTCTATAGTCGGTGGAAATATAGTTTCAAGTTTTGTCATGTTTGTGTTTCAAGTTTGTTACCTTTTGGTAGCCCAAAATGACGCAAAATCTGTGTGTTTTCGTGAAACTTGTTTTAAGTTGTTAAACTGGTAAATGTGCAGTTTGTGATAATTGTATGGTGTCATACCATCTTTGACTTCAACTGCCTGTTACACAATGGCGATATAAAGTGTTGGTAATATCTGGTAGCCAATTGACTGCCGAGCTTTGCGACTATGCTCGATCACATTCAGTAATATTCGCATGGGTAGAGCATTTCCACATTAGCTTTCTAATGGTTTCAGAAAGGCTATGATGTACCGCTCCCCTTTTTATAGCATTTAATCGCGACGAGCTTACAGCTTTTCTTTTTTAAGAATTGAAACGATAAGACTTTTGTTCTAAATACATCCCAGGTTGTCAGGTCATGTAACTTGAACGACTTCATTGTTGCCTGTATACAGATACTATGTAAAAAAATTGTCATATATACATATACAAGGAAACACAATGATATATTGTGTCAAATATAACATCCTTGCTTTCGAGACAGAGAGACGAGACAAAGAAAAACAAAATGTCAGGAAAATATTCACATCAGACCTTGTTTTGTGTCAAAAAAACCACCCCAAAACCAAGATAAACCAACATTTTGTTGATGTTGGTTAAACTGTGGAAATTGCACCACAACATGCATTAAACAACCAGCCAGTGAGAAAGTTCCAGCAAGTTGTGAAGCCAATGAGAATTATCCAAGTGCTGAATTGAGAAATAATTGTACTCTTTCCATTTTCTACAGAACTTTGAAAAGAAAATTCAATTCAGCCATTCAATTTCAACAACTTCCTGTTGCTCAAGCCATCCATACCTTCCACATATCTTAACAAATCAACCAAATGGTAAGACTTTGTGAAGTAATTCTGACCCTCGACTGTTTTTTCTGTTTTTTTAAGAAAAAAAGTTGCCAAACACAATGTCAAAGAGCCAGTCCATGTGAGATGGCTGCACGGGAAACAAAATGGAAAAATAAGAGGGAGAGAAGATATCTGTTCACATTTCTCTTGAATTGCGATGGATTTTAAAGAGGAAGGGACATGACTTATTCAATTTTGTGATGTACTCATTTTCCAATAGAGTCCTCATGTGAGTGGGGGAAAAAACTGCAAGTCTCTAACCTCACGTTAAAATGGTGTAAATTGCCATTGTATTCGATACCCTTCCACTCCAGTGAAAATTTGTCAACTTGATGACATCATCCTGAGAAAAAAGGGTCTCTACATTTTTGTCTGGGGATGTTTTGGTTCATTCCTGACTTTCGATAACATGTAATCAAAATGGTCTTGAATTTGACATTTTTTAGAGACCCATTTTTATCAGAATGATGTCATCAAATGTTTTGGATGATGACAAACTTTGCACTGGAAGGCTATCGAATACATTGGCAATTTACACCATTTTAACGTGAGGTTCGAGACTTGTAATTTTTCCCCCACTCACATAGCGACTCTATCTATTGGAAAATGAGTACATCACAAAATTGAATTGGCCATTTCTCTTCCTCTTTAAGATAGTGAGACACAATAATGCAGTAAAATGTTCCAGCATTCAGAGAAAGAAAATAGCCTTAAGAAGATCTCACAGCACTGGCCTTTGGAGCAGATACAGTGAAGGGATGAGGAGGGAAATTTAATCTGTCACTTTTTAATGTGAATATTTTCCAGAGGTGAGCGAAGAAGAGTCTCTTCACAAGACCATGCCCTCGTACGAGGGTCCATCTGACTCCCCCGAGTCCATCTTGTTGCGGACGTGCTCCAGGGTGTTGGTGAAGTGCTTGTTGATTTGCTCCGTCTCGTCGTTGTCTTCCAGATTTGGGAGGTCCTCCCGGATCTTTTCAATCAGCTGATTGAGGATCTGAACTGTTACCTACATGACAATAAAAGGAATACATAGATATCATTTTTCATAGTACAATGATGGTCCGGTATTCCAGGGTTTTTTTCTGGTCGTGGCATCATTCATTTTTCCAGGCATAGATCGTGCGCATACAGCATGTACAATGACTGCAAACACATGCAGCCCCTCTGTGTGGGCAGCCATGTTGCGGCTTATACAATGGTGTGGCAAATGCGGTGGTGCTGCTATTACACTTAAACCTGAATCTTGTTTTGCCAATTTTTGTGCACTGCAGTTTATACGCCAGGCTGCTTATACGCCGATGATTACGGTACATAATTCTAGAACGTATGTGATTTATAACATAACGCAGCCTGCTGGGGGAATTAACAACTGATCAACCGTGCGCTGAGTGATCCCTCACTTGGCATCTGTCGCCATCGTAGATTTGAATGCTAATGTCGACATCAAGTCGACATCATGTAAGCCAATCGGACACCTCAAGGACACTGTTTCACAATCACATAATATTTCACACTGGTCCACTGTCTGCAGTTCCAACCTGGTTAGGCCAGTTAACAGATTTCCAATTAAAATCCCTACACTGCTCACTATATCTGTGTGTTGATTCCAACCTGGTCATTTTCTTTCTTTGACATTAGATGTCCGGATTGAGAAAATCGACACAAAAACTCAGAAACTTTTACAAGAGCTAAATGCCATTCTTACCT
This sequence comes from Plazaster borealis, assembly GCA_021014325.1. Lineage (NCBI taxonomy): Eukaryota > Metazoa > Echinodermata > Asteroidea > Forcipulatida > Labidiasteridae > Plazaster > Plazaster borealis. Next base: position 23,126,252 of record CM037460.1, read on the forward strand.
GGTCGTTTCCTTTCTCGAAGTAATAAATGTACCGATTGAAAATCTCCACAAAGAGCTGTACTTGTACTGTCGGGTCCATGCACTGCTTGGCAATGCGCAGGGCTTTCTTCAAACATTCCCCAACATTTTTGGAAAACTTGAGCTGCAACAAAATATTCAAGCAAATTAAAGCATTGTGGTGAGGATGCCTGATATCTTACAGTTGTATTTTTCAGAAGTAGGTCATCAGCCAAAAATGCCATGATGAATTTGTTTGTCAAAATAAATTAATTAATCACTAGTCTCAGCTTAACTGCTATATTAGACCTTGCTCTAAGAATCTTATCAGTTTGCCTGGGTAACAACTTGGATTCAAGTTGTTAAGAGTGTGAGGCCTTGTCAGAATTAGCAGCTATGCCTACGGCTACGGCTGGATTGCCGCATCATCCTGCGTTGAAGTATAGGACATCCTTAGCAACACCCTTAGCAACAGTCATAGCCATAGCCGTAGCCGCCAATTCGGATACGTCCTAACCTAGATTTTTGCATGATGTTTACAGCGAGGTTAAACAGAGGAATTTGTTTCCCTTTTCTTCAGCAATAACGGCTGCTGATGCAGCATACTCCTAAGGAGTTAAGATGGTTTCAGGAATGCTTGGGGCCTGATGAACAGGGGTAATATTGTACGGCGCTCTGAGGGGCCTACTTGACTTGAAAAAGTGCACAAAAAATACACAGTATTATTATAATTAGGGCCTAACACAAAGAATAATTTATAATAATAATAATAATAATAATATTAGTATTAACTAGTTCTTAAACAGCATTTTACAATAATTTATCAATGCGCTTTACATTAGTGCCCTGGACAATGGGCCAATAACATTCCTTTAATCTTTCTCAGCTCCCTGGGGAGTTTAAACACAATATCAAGCTCTACCCTCGCAGGTACCCATTTATACCCCTGGGTGAAGAGAAGCAGTTATTGTGAAAAGCCTCTTGCTCAAGGACACAAGTGTCATGACTGGGACTCGAACCCACACTCCGGTGAGTTAACCACCAGAACTTGAATTCAACACGCTAAACACCGCTCAACCATGACACACCACTTAAAATGAATGATAATAATAAATGCAATTTTGTTCTAAGCACCTTACATTCAAAATAAATTCAAAGCACTTTACAATAGTATTTGGCAAGAAAAGCCATTTAAACAAGACATTACTGAACTATAAAAAAACATAAAATACACATTAACAAAAAAGTGACAAAGATAAGAATTAAAATTACAATGCAAACAAATCATTAGAAAAAAGCGAAAGTAACTAGAAATAATTAAACTCAAAGACAACTTGCAAATTTAACATTGCTAAACATACACTGGGATAAATGTCACAAGAACTCATAATAAAAATTGAAGTAAGAACATGGATAACAAGAACAAGATTAGAAATTGCAATATTGAAAAGCAGATTATATAAGATGCGTCTTTGGCTCTTTGTAATTGGCCAAGTGAAGCCGATGAGCATATGTGCGAGAGATCGTTAAAAGAGGATCAATTCTGAAATTTGTACGTACAAATAAGTAATGAATGCACAAGAGTACAATCAAAATGGCACCTTGAGGGCAACTTTAATCTCCATGAAAGCGTGAAAAAGAAGCAGCTATGGATTTGTCTTTTCCAATCTTACCTCCTCTCCTTCGCTCTCCAGCGTCTTCCCCGACCAGAAGAGATGAGACACCATCCCGACGGCTCGACACTGGTCGGGTTTCTTCAGGAGCTTCGAGGCAATGAGGGCGCAATGTGTGCGCAGCGGCTCGTGGTTCTCCTCGCCGAAGAAGCTGATCTGCTCAAGGGTGGCTATGATGAGACTGATGGCGGCCAGCTTGGCTCTCGAGTCAGAGATCTCGTCTTCGAAACACGCAAAACACTGAATTGAAAAGACATTATAATATCAATAATAATACTGGGTTCTTATATACATAATGTTTGGTCCTTGGAAAAAAGTAGGACAATTTTATTGAGCAGGAGGGCTGACCTACATGTACACATGGTGAAGGCCTTAATAGTCTTTCCAGGCTAGTTAATTACAGTTTTTCTGATTTTTCCAAGGGCAAACAAATCGGAAATCAGACTAAAGTAGGAAGAATATCATGTTTGTATATAGCGCTTTATCACACCCCTAGGAGCGTATCAAAGCGCTCATTGTTTGTTTTTCAGCAGGATAAGTAGAGCTATGTTTTGATTTATGAGACCCATTTATGTAGCACCTTCTAATGGTTTACACAAGGTGCTGCGGTGCATTCAGCAGCCACTGCCAGATACACAGGGGCAAGCCCCTCCTCTTAGCATTAAGTGTAACTGGGTTCTTTTACGTGCAATACAAAACACACGAGACCTATGGCTTTACGTCCCATACGAAGGACGAAGCAATAATGGTTAAGTGTCTTGTTTAAGGACCAAGTGCCAAGACCGGGACTCGAACCCACACTCTGCCGATCAGAAACACTAGAGTCCAGTGTGCTTGATCGCTCGGCATCGACATTTACATCTTCCCAAAAGTATTCGAGATCTTTCTCTCTCAAAAACCCCCCCCCGTGTGGTCTGAAGAGGTCAAGAGCAATAGTTATGGTTTAGTGTTAGGTTAAAAGTAATGAAATAAAAGAGGGCAATTAGAGTACACTGATTGGCACAGTTACAGTTGTCACACGTATGGCTACTTGTAGATTCAACTCAATTTATAAGAGATTTGTCCACAAGCGCACATCACCCTAGGTTGTATCTTCTTCACTGTGCAAAATTTGAACTCCTTTTCAATTTAACATCTCCTTACCTGTGACATGAAGTCGTAAGCCACCATCTCGTGATTCTCAAACTCAACGGTGCCAGCAGCGAGGGCGCCCTGCAGGAAGAGACGAAGGGACAGCTCCGGACACTCCGCCTTGGAAAGGGTGCAGATTGTATGATGGCTGAACTGAAGAATCTTACGGCATTTGGCTTCCCATTTGTCATCCTGTAAAAAAACCAATCCATTTCAGAATGAAAAATAGAAATTGAGGGTGAACTAAGAAAAATTGAATAGAGTGGGATTTGAACCTGTGAATTCAGGATTAATGTGCCGGCGCTCTACCAACTGAGCTAACCTAGCCCTATTGTTGGCGGTCTCCCTATTTTGACAATATATCTTTGTGCCATTAAATGGTTTCAAATGGTTGGTCAACTTGCTGGAAAATACTACTAAGAGAAGGAGGGTTAAGGTTCTTGAAATTTTGTTTTACAGGAAAATAAAACCATTCGAAATGTACAGTATACACAATTAAACAAATCACAAAGATTCTCTTTGGTAAAAGAGGAAGCTTGAAACCTATCAAAGTGGGGAAAGGGGGTGGAGATTGTGGGGGGAGGGCGGAAGAACAACCCTTGTTACATACTTCCTCTGCCAGGTCTTTGTACTGGTAGGCCAAGCGATGGGCTGCAAAGACAAGGGGTGGTAACGTGTACTTGATTCGCTTCTCTCCACCTGTGCCAAAATGCTTGTGTGCCGTGCGTAACATCTGCAGGAAACAAGAAATAATGGGAGATTAATGGAAGTGGCAAGTGATTTCAATAGACAAGCGTTTCCCTTAACAGTGGTCCGCTGGCAAATGTCTGTCTAAACCACCTCTCCCCAAGTGGTCTGGCTGGCTAGCTGTAAAGCATCCCAATTTATTATGAAATTTGGACAAGTGAAAAAGGTTTTACGGACTAGTTAAACAACAAGACCACTGGTTCCGATGGCTAATCATTAAAAAAGTTCAGGGAAACCTTGCAGACGACTCCAAGCGACAATCAAAATAAGCCCCCATTACTGGGTACACACTATTCCATACATTGGGGCTAGCATTAACATTAACATCACAGGCCTCTATGACCAATGACATTGTTGATGGAATTGTATGAAGTACCAACATTACGCAAGATAAAATTTGTATCCCAATAATGACTGGAAAAAAACCTATAAAGGACATGAAGTAGATGTCTCTCTTGGGAATAGGTTGAAATGTGTCTTATTGACGACATTCACCCGACGTCATCACACGATGAATCTTGCTTCCACCATTTTGGGAGTAGGGTTCCCTGTGTGTTACCGTGCAGTGCGCATTTTAGGTGACGTGTACGCAGTTAGACGCGCACTATATCTTTTTGTTCATTCCGACTCCCAAAGCGAAAAACTATGGACAGACAGTAGCAGCATGTGTCATCAGTGAAAATGAGTCAATAGGCAAGCTGAGCAATCAACAACATTAGTCCATTGCTTGACCCTCGATAATATTTTGCATTGTAATTTTTACTACAGGACATGACTGACAGGGCTCTCCCTTGACACTAGCCAAGCATACATTGTCTAGTAACAACTGCTATGGGCTAGTACACACTACTTCTAAACTTGCCCTGTGGGCTACTAAAAACTGTGCAACCTACTTGTTAATAAAATGTTTTATTTTAAAGGTATTGTACACTTTTGGTAACAGCTCAAAATCAGTGTCCACATTTTATGTGATTCAACATATGCATGAACAAACAAACCTGTGAAAGTTTGGGCTCAATTGGTCATCGAGATCACGAGAAAATAGTGAAACAAGACCTTATGTGTTTTCTGTTTTTTTCAAAATATCGCGCGTGATAAAAACTAATGTTTTAATCATTTCTCAGAAACGATAGCATTTTAGGCAGAAATATTTAAGGAACCCTTTCAACCATTACTTACTTTAAATCATGTAAGTTGTGTGTGAATCTGTGAACATTTGTGTTTTTCGATCTTACCAATAGTGTACAGGGCCTTGAAGTGTTGCGTTTTTTTAAAGTGTGTGAATGTAATTTCTTTTGACCATTCAACTGGTTGTGATCGTTACCATTAATACATCAGAGAGATACATTTATAACAATGCAAGTTGAAAATCTGGGCTACTAAAACTTCCTGGGGCAAGTAAATACACAATTTTAATAGCCTGGTGGGCTGTTTTACAAAAACCTTAAGCACAAGGCCTAACTGATCTACATCCTATACTGACCATTGCTTGCTGGTCGGCTGTCTCTGCCTGTAGTAAGTTGACGAACCTTCCCATCAAACCTTGCTCCTCGGCAAAATCATCAGCGTCTTCCTGCAAGAATCAAACAGGGATGAGATTTGATGAATGTGATATTTCTTGAACAATCGCTTGCAGGGCTTGGGTTCCCCCTTAATCTAGACCCAGAACCCCCCAGAAGATTGTTACAATTCAGGAGGTTTACAGACTCTGTGCATCACCAGAAGTACAAAACTACAGGTTTGGACTCAATGTGGACTGTCTCTTTCTCTCTTTGGTGTCTGCTTTACTTCTTTCCGAGAAGTTTCAAGGCCCAAGGAGATTTTGAGAAAAACCGGAAATCAGGAAAAATCCTGAGAAATCACAAGCCCGATGGAACAAGAAATAACACACTGTACAGTGTGAGTTTAAACCCACATATTATACTGGGCATACATTCACACACAATTACTCCACAGCACTTTAACTGTTGAGTACAAGATTTATTTAAGAATCTTTTGAAAACAGAAAGGCACCGAGCACACTCAGGATGTGCCACTACACTGCGGGTTTGTAACCTAATTAATTTTCCCTCCATGCTTAAACCAACTTTATATTCAGAAAGCATCTATCTGTCACTAGTGTCAGCACTTTTATCAAATATGAATTTGATAAATTATTAGAAAATGCACATGTCCACTTTTGTTGTTCCTATTATTAGGCCACATAAAAAAAAACAATTGTTGATCAGCCCCACCCGACCCTGCAAAACACCCCCCCCCCCACGACCCCATCTTTATATTTTGTATTATTGTTATTTTTCAAAATCTATAGGTTGGGAAAGATGTTGGAAGAAAGGTTATTTATGCTGGCAAAAACAATTCTTCAAATATTTACTTAGGCTACATAACACTGCATTTTAGTTTAAATTTGAAAATGTTCACAGAAAATATCATCTACATGTACAAGTAGGAGTTAAATGGGAAAAAATCACATTTAAAAACATCAAAATCACACAAACCCTCTGTTTTATAGTGATTGTGATGATACTTTATTCTTTATTTCATATTTTGCCATGTCAACAAAACTATAACAAAAACACCCAAAAAACACAGATAAACTCAGGACTGGACAAGTCCGGTGGTCTTGTGTTTTTCTTGTGTAAATAAAAAAACCAAAATATGTTCAATGTTGACTTTGAGTCTGGTAAATATCTTTAAATTATGTTGGGTAATAAAGCAAACTTAATTCTTTAAAATAAAATTAATGAGATATTCTCTTACTGCTTGTTCAAATAAAAATAGTTTACGTTTAAAACTGTGTAGAAAGTTCTCTCTCATTACATTCTGGTCTTGTAAAATAAATGCTGGTCCAGTAAATATTGTAACCTACAAGCCCTGTGGTCTTGTGGATTTTCCCCCTAAATTCGAGCCCTGGTATTTACCCTGTTTGTGCATACTGGAGCATGCTTGGTAAAACAGCAAAAAATAGCATCTGGTAAATGTATGTGATGGTGAATGGACCAGTGAGAACTTGGCTCTCGATCATGAATATGTATGAGGTAGGCCTATAATAGTTATATCTAAAATTGTACAAGGTGCAGCAAGAAAAAGTATGTGTACACATGGAGGATTTCCTTCCTCCATGCATGGAGATAGAAATAGCTACCTCCATGCTCCATGGTACACATAATTTTGAGTATGGTTAAGCCTTTATACATTGTATCCTAGTGCACGGGAAGTACATGTACTGTACATGTACATCAACATGTGCATGTACAGTAGAGCATGAGTAGAGCAAGGACATGGTATTACACATTACACATTCTTGTACACATGTACATGTACACATGCACATGCACTTTGTACACCATAACCTTTCACCCAGTCACCCTGACTATTGAGGTTACATGTATGCCACCAAACCCCCTCAGTGATGTCAGCTGGATCCTGTCTGAGCATTCTACCTCCATGGTCTGAGTAGCCCATAACATTATGGGTCTACCCATAGAGAAAGTCTACCAGACCACCAGACATCCAGTAGAGGTAATGACAAGTAATGGGGGTCTACCCTTAAGGGGGCTCTTAAAGGTAATATTGACAGCAAGTGGCAGGTGGCTGGAAGTGAGGGTTGAGTGACAGCTGACTGGTCAGGGGGTAAACCAAGGCAATATCAGGGGTGCCACTACTAAGTTATTACTGGGTTTTGGTCTGAAGAAATAGCCCCTCTACTGGGCTATATATGGCTACCATTGTACTATCATTAGAGACCTTTCTTTATGATTGTACATCTACAGACACTCAGGCAGGACACATAGTCTTTAGATGAGTAATTTTTCATACAATTTCAGTGCATTACTATTTTTTTTTTATCAGAGTTAAAAATAAAACTGTGGTTTATTTATTACTAATTACGTCTGATAATGGAGGTAGAAATAGACCTCCATGCTCTGATTTAACAAATATCTACAAGAATGAATGCAATTTAGTTTTAACAACCTAAATTGCATTCATCCTTGTTCTTGTGGATAGTTTGTTTAAATTTAGCTGGAACGCTTTAAATTTTAGTGTCTTGGTTATGATACATTTTGTGTAATCATTTATTGATGCTACAAAAATAGTTTTAATCTAAACTGATATTTTTGATATATGTACACAGGGTTCTCCCCATGCACAAGCTAGAGTACAGGCCGATACGTACGAATTGCGGGCTGATATGTGTGAATTGTGGCCACTACGCAATTTTGTTAAAATTATATATATAGTCTTTTTTTTGGGGGGGGGACACACTTCAAATCAAATTCACAAAATATCCAAAAAGATAAAAACCATTTAGACTGCCCCATATTGCACAGTAGGGCTTTTAAAACCAAAGATAAACACCAAGTAGAAAACATTCTGAGGACCTCATTTCAATTCAGCGTACTTGACAGTTAGGCCAAACTTCCCAAATATTTAGGTCAAGAATGTCCTAAACTAAAATTGGAAAAATCCTGGGGAGAACCATACGAGCAGGCTCTACTTATTGTACATTGTATGTATTTTTCAGAGCTGGGCCCAGTTCATAGAGCTGCTTAAGCACAAGCAGTAGCTAAGCTCAACAAAATTATGCTTACCAGAACGGGGTTACCAGCCACTTACCATGTCACATGTACAATTTGTGACTGGTATCCTGCTCATTTCTGCTAAGCAGAAAACTGTTAAGCAATATTTTCTGCTTAAGCAGCTACACTGTACATGTATATGAAATTGGGCCCTGGTATTTCCACAGAGGCAACTGCCTCCCTGTCCATGGAGAACGAGAACCACGGAAGGGGTGCATACAGAATGAAGTACAATGTATTATGCCAGCAATTAAAAACCTTTACTTTATGGCCAGGGTTCTCCCCATGCACAAGCTAGTCTATCGGGCCGATACGCGCGATTTGCGTGCCAATACGCTCAAATTTCGGCTGATACTCAAAGAAATCATAGTAACAATAATTATTATTATTATTATTTGGGGTTTTTTGCACAAAGAATCAAGAGAAAACCATATAGAATGCTCCAGATTGCACAGTAGGGCTTTTAAAACCAAGATAAACACCAAGTAGAAAACATTCCGAAAACCTTGTTTCAATGCTCCAGTCCACAGTTTTGAACAAAACCCTGGGGAGAACCCTGATGGCATGATGTACATGTATGCATCATCTGACCAACCAAAATGATCTAAAGGTATCAATGCAAAAATTGCTAATGGCCTCTTGTTTCCACCTTAGCAGAGTCTTCCTGAAAGGCTCTGCTAAGGTCATCAATAAATAAAGTCATAAGTAATTAAAGCAAATAATTAGTAAATAATTGGTCAAAGGCTCTGCTAAGGTCATTTATAAATAAAGTCATAAGTAATTAAAACAAATAATTAGCTGTTGCAAACTGCTGACCGACCAAAATGACCTACGGGATAAATGCAAAAACCGCTGTAGACTGTGCAAGTCTTGCGCATATTTGAACTTTCAGGACCATTGTGGTCCCAACCATACGTGGGCGGGATATTGTTTGGTCAATTATTTTAGTTTAACGTAGTTTATGGCCATGACAGTTATAATGTTGGGAATGTAATACTAAGTAATTAACAATATGAAAGTAAAATCAATTCCACAAAAGAACAAAGAAAACCTGAGATTAAGACTTGACCTCTGTTTCTGGTTACTTGTAAAAAATTAAGAATTTCGCCCAACTGACATTCATGTTGTCGTTAAACCTATGTAATAGACGCACACATTTGGGCGTGATTGGCAAATGGGGTTTCTAACAATAAGCATCCTTGTAAACTCGGGTGTGATACCTGGCTATACATAAGTTACAGGTTGAATGGCTTTTGACAGGCACCCCCAAACAAAGATATTGACAAAAAAGAACACCAACATAAGGCTAGATAGCTCAGTTGGTAGAGCGCCGGCACATTAATCCGGAGGCCACAGGTTCAAGTCCTACTCTAGTAAATTGTTCTTTGTTCAACCCAAGTTAATTAAAGGAAAGAGCAGAACCCAGTTCTTTACATCTTTGTGTCAGGAATGAAATGATTGTGTTTAACTATCGGATTTGGGTCTATTTCATTGATGCATTCAGAGTGTCAGCTACAGAAGTTTGATTCAAACATATCGCAGCCAATCAACGTTTTAGCCAGGATTGGGTAAAAGGGTGTCAAAATTTGCTGGAAATTAAAAAACTGGGTGTCCAAATTGTTCACTTACATTACATTACATTTACATGTAAATGACAGATAAAACAGGGTGTCCAAAAGACACCCAGACACCCCTCTGGCTAACACTTTGGCTGTATGGGCAGCTTGAACAAGGTTCACTTTCAAATTGACCATGCATAAGACAAATGGGAGCCCTGGGCCCAATTTCATAGAGCTGCTTCAAGCACAAAAAGCAGCCAAGCACAACAAAATTCTGCTTACCAGAATAAGGTTACCAGCCAAAACACCATGTCACATGTACCATTTGTGACTGGTATCCTGCTTATTTTTGCTTAGCAGAAAGTTGTTGAGCAATACTGGCTGCTTTTAAAACAGCAATGACATTGGGTCCTGATCGTTAGATGTTAACCGTTTAAAAGCCGGATGCCATTTTAAGATCCAAAAGCGTAAAAATGCATTAAAAAAGTATGTGCGTGGGTACGTTCTGGTGCAACCCGCTCTGAACGTTCTGTATGAGGCGAGTTTAACAGCCGCTAACCAATCGTTAACACAGTGCAAACATGTGACATTACCAATAATAATAATAATAATAATAATGAACCATTCTTCTATATAGCGCATATCACATTCACAGAGAAGTCTCTATGCGCATAATGACAAAATTTGATTAAAGAAATGAACAATATTAACAATGTCTGGGCGTTTTGTGATGATTATACAGAAATGAATGGTCTCTAAAGGGTTAAGGGTACTTATTAATAATCTTACTTATTTTCTGAGGGCTAAAAAACAATCAGAAATAATATTAAAAAGAGGAAGTATATCACACCTAACTTTTGTAGAATTGGGGGGGTTTGTTAGCTTAAAGGCACTGTACACGTTTGGTAATTTCTCAAAATATATATTAGCATAAAAACTGACTTGGTAACGAGCAACAGAGAGCCGTTGATAGTATAAAACACTGTGAGAAACGACTCCCTCTGAAGTAACGTAGTTTCTGAGAAAGAGGTAATTTCTCACTAAAATAATAAAAACTTCTTGCAAGAAGTTTTTATTCCTAACTGAAAGCACACAAATTTGTACAACAAGGTGTATTTTCTTTCATCATTTTCTTGCAACTTTGATGACCAATTGAGCCCAAATTTTCACAGGCTTGTTATTTTATGCATATGTTGGGATACACCAAATGAGAACACTGGTCTTTGACAATTACCAAACGTGTACGATGCCTTGAAGTACCTTTGATGCCCTTACCTCTTCCGGTTGATCAGGTTGATCCTTGACGAGTGGCGCCACCATGCCCAGGATGATGTCAGCTTGCTCTGCCAGCAGTACCCGATTCCCGTTATCTAATGCGCTGTTCACAACGTGAAGGCTCATGTTCTTGCGTCCCGTATAGTCCAGGTACTCAAAGAGAGGGGCAAAGTACTCCAGCTTGAGGAGGGTGAGGATGTTGTTGTAGGTGTCCACGGGGATCTTCAGCATGCGTGTCAGCTCCTTGGCGACAGGGCTGGAGTGTGCTAGTGACCCACTGTTTGAAGTGAACCAAAACAAAAAATGGGAGATCTAAATTACAAACTGGACTTCTAGGTTTGTGCTAAGATAGATATGTAAGTAAAGTAAAGACTGTCCCAAGCCAATATGGCTCATCAGGCCGGTGTTTAAACTTGGTTTCCTTGGCATTATTAAACGACTGAGAATATTTCTATTCCCCCTGGACAGGATGCCAGTCCATCGCAGGTTACTCCCAGCTCTCGCCGGTACCCATTTGTACTCCAGGGTGGAGAGAAGCAATAATGATAAAGTGCCTTGCTCAAGGAAACAAGTGTCACGACCGGGACTCAAAACCACACTCTGCTGATCAGAAACACCAGAGCTCGAGTCCGATGCTCTTAACCGCTCGGCCACGACACACCACAGATGGATAAGTGCTTATGATGAAATGGATCTAGAGACTGTTTTCAAAGGAAAATGATTTTGGGTTGAACAAAGAAAAATTTACTAGAGCGGGACTTGAACCTGCGACCTCCGGATTAACATGCCAGCGCTCTACCAACTGAGCTATCTAGCTCTATGTCGGCAGTCTCCCTATTTTGTTGGTATCTTTGTTCGGGGATGCCAGTCAGAAGAAATAGAACCTTTAACTGCCGTGTAGCCAGGGATCACACCCAAGTTTACGATACAACCTGGGAAGCAGCAGCCAAGGGATCACCTTCAGGGGATGCGATTTTTTTATTTCACAATCAAGTAATGAACCACAAGGAAAAATGACTGGGTAAAGATATTGACAAAATAGGGAGACCGTCAACATAGGGCTAGACAGCTCAGTTGTAAAGCGCCGGCACATTAATCCAGAGGTCGTTGGTTCATATCCTGCTCTAGTCAATTTTTCTTTGTTCAACCCCTAACTATATGAAGTTTACCCAGTCAGTTTCCTTTTCGGTTTCCTATTACTTTATAATTTTATTTTGAGTGTGTAACTGTAACTTCAATTGAACATTTAACTGGTTGTGATTGCCACCTTTTATACATCAGAAAGATACATTAATGACATACACATTTAAAATCTGGGCTACTAAAACTTCCTGTCTGCAAGTAAAATGCAGTTTACTAGCCCGAAGCGTTACTTAAAAAAAAAAGTTTGAGCGAAAGACCTGTGATGACCTGGATTCCGAGTGCGACTGATTTTGTTTTCAAAAGATAATGATGCAAGTAAGCTTACAGGCCATGATACTTCGTTAGGGTAAGGGCATCAAGGTGTTTTCTCCTTGGTGAAGGGCACCTCTATGAGGAAATTGTACATTTCTATTCCAACATTTCAAGGGGGACCAAAGGCAATGACTTTTAAAAAGTGCTCTGCTCGTCTTCTGGAGAAACCGATTGAATTCTCTAGAAGAAAACAAGAGCATACTGGTCAAAATATTGAGTACAAACCGGCTATTCTAAGCGCCGCCACTACTTAAAGGGATTGTATACGTTTGGTAATTGGAACCCACTGTTTTTTTCAATCCTATATAGTTGTAGATATATACTGTACCATAAAACTAACCTGTGAAAATTTCATTTAAAAAGGAGGTAGCGTTTTTGAGAAAATCTGGAGCGGTTATGTCCACGGAGGAAGAATAATCTGCAGTTGGAATACACTATCTGAGAAACGTTACTGCAGTAACGCTTTCAGATTCAAATTTTGGGGGATAAAAAGTGATATATTTTTCCATAACCGCAGTACTTCGAAGTGAAAGTTTCTCAAAATGCATTATACTATCCAAAGCTGCTGTACTTCTTACCAAGTAAGTTTTTAACGCCATTAATTTTCAGAGTCATTACCAAACATATACAGACCCTTTAAAAGAGATCTTATTCTACATGGTATTACCACAAGTTTATCTACATTATTAATATTCAATGGTTTTTACCCGTAAAACCGTCTCAGTTCTTAGGATTGGATTGACACGACTGTTTTCAGACTTACTGTTCAATGCCAAGCTTCTTGAAGATCTCCACCGTTGTGTTAAGCACCTTATCGATGTAGTCTACTCTGTCTTCGTAGCACTTCAGGGCAAGGTTGATGAGGGACACTTGTAACTCCACAACATCTTCTGTCGGCATGTCGGGTCGGGCCTGAAAGTTTTAAAGGTCAGGTCATCATTTGGGTTTTGTCAACATAATGCTGATTTCAGTTGATACAGTGTCTACTTGTTGAAAAAACAGGAAAAAACACTATCACATTATTTTCATCAAGATCTTTGAATTCATCCACGTTTACCAAAGTGACGGCGAGCACCAACCGCATCTCTGGCCACAGCATTCACAAACGAACACCACGGAAATTTGAAACTCCAAAGTCACCTTTACGCAATCTTTGGAGATTCAATTTTTGTTCAAGCTCCTTTTATTGGTTTCTAATCAACAGGGGCACTTCAGACAAAACAAAGTTCGCAGGATGCTTACTACCATTACAATTTGTTTAACAACTAGGCGTTCAGATAAAAATTACAGTTTCTTTTCAGTGTCATTACCAAAGTATGACCCTACCTTTAAAAGTGGGAATAACAGGAAGTGATAAGGCCCCCAAAAATATGGTTTATTTGTCCATAAAAGGGTCCTCAAAAGGTAGGGGCAGTAGGTAGATTTTGTTATTTATTTATTTTGTTTAATATGGATATTGTATATATGGGAATAATATAAACTCATTGGTATTAAAATATTAAGTCCAAACACAAAACACTTTCACTGTATTGAACTCTTTTATTAAATGTCTTTGATTAGTATTTTGTACTAACAACTGTTCAACTAACAAGATTTTAAACTTGACAAATTTGTTGGTGATTTTTAATGAAAATAAAAAATTTGAAAAAAAGTTGCGACGCAAATGACGGTTGGTCGGACGAGGAAAAATAACAGAATAATTAAAAAAAATTGTTGGCCTCAAAACCAAATTTGTAGGTTGGGGAAGAAGCTCAAAAAACAGAAACTCCTGAGGGAAGATTGAATACCAAGATCTATCAAAATAAAATACCACCTTTATAATTATAAACAAGACAAATGTTTATGTTTTTTGTTATTTACCTGTATAATAGCAGAAATCTGCTCCGAGAAGATATCAAATAGTTTGAGTTCAGAGGGAATGCCAGCACTGTCATCTCTGCAGGCAAACAAGGCCAACCTGGAAAAAAAATAAAATAAAAATAAAAATCATAAATATGCAACCCTATGCATGTTTGAAAATGATCTCAACACAACTTATTGGTAGGTTCAACCATACCAACACTTTGAGGCCCTCCCATAATCCCAGACAGTTATACTTGATGTTAGCGCCACCTCTAACATCATCCCCCAAGTAATAAGCCATTATCGCAGTGCAGCTGTCTCTTCTTCCTTCCACACAAGTACACTGGGACTAAACTGAGGCTGGACACGGAACAGTCTGGTCACTTCCATGTATCAGCACCTAAAACTCATGACCGTGTAAAGGGGACCCAATGAAGATTTCAAGTTTCAGGTTTATTTCCATACTATAATATAAGGCAGTACAATACAAGGGATAACTTGTATGGAATTCAATCATAGTGTGGGGAGGTCAGACAAGAAGCCGAAGCTTGTACGAGGTCTGCCCTCTTCGAAAAGAATACATATCAACATCTAGTTACAATCATGAGTTTTCAAATTAGATAAGCAATAATTACTATACGCCATTGTTAATAAATAAATAAATTTAATAAATTCATAACCTGATAGATCAATAAATTCAATTATGTCATATTACCATCCTTAACTAAAAGATATTAATAATTTTGTCACATGGCAATTTAAATAATATCCCAAAGCTCCTAGTTATCATAAACCGCATTGAGAAGACATTTTTAAATAATACTTCTTTAAATACTCTATCTGAAGTCAGTGCGCAGGAAGATCGAATTTGGTTCCAAAGGAGAGGTCCCTGGTATCTAACAATTGAAAGGTTATAACTTTACCTTAGATGAAGTTTATCCGATGCCCTAGTGTTGTAAGTCAGATGGCCTTAGATGAAGTTTATCCGATGCCCTAGTGTTGTATGTTAGATGGCCTTAGATGAAGTTTGATGCCCTAGTGTTGTGAGTAAGATGGCCTTAGATGAAGTTTATCCGATGCCCTAGTGTTGTGAGTAAGATGGCCTTAGATGAAGTTTATCCGATGCCCTAGTGTTGTAAGATAGATGGCCACAGCACAAGGACTCTTACCTATCAATGAGTGCGATGATAATATTCTTGACATTGACGCTGTTATTGAGTTCGGCGCATCCCTTCAGAAACAGGCTCAGGGTCTGTAGATGGAACTCATCTGGAAACACCTATATCAAATCAAGATGGCCAAAAGGGGCAAACTTCAAAACAATGGTTTCTTCATAGTTCCACACAATCTGCTGTGGCATATGGAATGGTGTCACACTGTAAAACATAGCATGTGTTATTCTTCACGGATCCACAATCTTCTGTAGAATGTTTTGAAATGGCGTTTCAGTGAAACATAGAATGTGCAGGGCTTAAATTCGGGAGGGGGGGGATCCACAAGACCGGAGAGCTCAAAATGTTTGCTGGATCGGAATTGTTTTTACAAGTACAGAATTGAAATCACACAAAAATAACAATATTATAAAATAGATACCTGACTAGTTAAAATTTAAACTGTTTTAATTTGAACAAGCATGTAGAGAAGATTTATCTCATTTGTTTTTGAAAAACTGTAGGGCATTCTGGCCCTGAATTTTTGAAGTTTGGCCAGAGCATTCTGATTTGAAACAAGGTCTTCGGAATGTTTCCTACTTGGTGTTTATCTTGGTTTAAAAAGCCCTACTGCAATCTGAAGCATTATATATAGTTCTCTCATGATGTTTTTTGTGAAATTATAATTACAAAAAATAATAACAAATTGTGGGCATATCAGCACACAAATCACGTGTATCAGCCCGATACGCTAGCTTGTGCATGGGGAGCACCCTGAATACTCAATGAAATTTTCCTATATTTTCAAAAGGGTCAAGGGTCAGTTGAACAAAGAGAGAGAGATGAACGATGTGAACTGAGGGGCTGACCAACCTGAATAATACACTCCATGAGATACTCTTGCGCAATGCTGTCTCTACAACTCACACACTGCTCTAAGATATCAGGAAGAACTGTCTGCAAAGTCAAAAAGGCACAGAAAAGAAAGAAACACAATGTGATCATCCCGAGATAGTGTTAACATAGATTACATTTGTGCCAACCACTGAGGTACACTATATCTAGGGGGCAATAGACCGTTATCATGGTGCCGCCATCTTGAATTTCTGCCGTTTAGATCAATGTAACCAAACCGAGGCTGGAAGGAGAAATAGTCTGGTTCCATTTGTACAATGAATGTCATTATTCATTGCTGATAAGGAACATGAACAAGATGTTGGTGGATGTTGGTGACATGACCAGAATTTATTTTACAAGACTAGACTTTAAATGAGTAGAACAAGCATGAAGAGAAGATCTATCTCATTTGTCTTATGTGTAAGTATACTTCGATACTCAACAGAGTTAAATGATATTTCCACAGATTCATAGGAAACCATTTTTCACAAAGTTATTACACAATGAGGTATAATTATTCAATTGAAAACACAAGATTGCCGGACTTGTACATCTGGAGTTTACTGGCCTGGTGCTAAAATCACTGGCCTCGGCCTGTGGTCCAGTGTTAATTTCGAGCCCTATGGATGTATAACTACAGCTTTTTAAGAAAAAGACCTTTGTGTTCAGCCTCAAGAGCGTTTTTGTGACACAAGTTTGTGTGCTTGGGTGACACAAGTTGCCGATGGTAAAGAAGACAGGGCATGAGTGCAGTCGCCAAAAGCCGCTTACATTAAAGGGATTGAATTTGTTTGGTAATTGGAACCCAGTGTTTGTTTCAATCCTATATAGTTGTTGATATATACCATAAAACTAATCTGTGAAAATTTCATTTCAAAAGGTGGTAGCATTTTTGAGATATTGCCGAAAATCTTGAGAGGTTATGTCCACGCAGGAAGAATAATCTGCATTGGAATACGCTATCTGAGAAACGTTACTGCAGTAACGCTTCTCAGATTCAAATTTTTGGGGATAAAAACTTATATCTTTTTCCATAAACGCAGTACTTCGAAGTAAAAAGTCTCTCAAAATGCATTGTACTATCCAAAGCTGCTGTACTTTTTACCAAGTAAGTTGTTATTGCCATTCATTTTCAGAGTCGTTACCAAATGTATACAGACCCTTTAAGGGAAGTGTTAAAAGGGTAATCAAACCACATACCTTAAGGTACTTGTTGATGTCTACATTCTCTAGTTGACTAATACGGACTAAGTTGGTGCCAACGAGGATCCGCAATTCTTTCCTTTCCTTCTCTCTCCGCTCGCGTTCCCTCGAGTGTCCCTGGTGCTGGATTCGAACCCACAGTTTGTTCATCTCTCCAAAGTTCAGGAGGATGAAATCTACGGAGTCTTCAACTGTCCCGGAGTCATTTTCACTGATGGTTAGAGCAAAAGTTTACAGAATATCATTCATTTATCATTATATTCGGCATCATAATATTAACAATTATTATAAGATTTGTATAGCGCTGGTATCTAGAAAACTATTCACTGCACTAAGACCTCAGGGAAAATTAATGATATGCCTGATTGAAAAGGTAAGTTTTGAGATGTGATCGGAAGGAAGCAATATCAGGTTGTGTTCTAAGAGTCATTGGCAAATTGTTCCATAGATGGGGGGCTGCAACTGAAAAACTTCTATCTCCGTAAGCTTTCATCCTGGCAGATGGAACCACAAGCAAGTGGGCATTACTTGAGCGTAATTGGCGAACAAGATTGTGATACAAGTTGCTGAAGGTGAAGGTACTGGGGAGATGAGCCATTGACAGATTGGTAGGTTATATGAAGGATTTTGTAAATGATGCGCTGTTCAATGGGGAGCCAGTGTAGTGCTTGGAGGACAGGGGTAATGTGGTCGAACTTACTAGAGCGTGAGATGCACATGGGAAGCAAGGCCGAGATTCCAGCATACCATGGCGGATTATTGGCGTTGGCTTAAAGGTATCGTACACATTTGGTAATGACTAAAAACAAATCTTAGCATAAAAACTTACTTGGTAACAAGCAACGGAGAGCTGTTGATAGTATAAAACATTGTAGGAAACGACTCCCGCTGAAGTAACGTAGTTTTTGAGAAAGAGGTAATTTTTCACTAAAATAATAAAAACTTCATGCAAGAAGTTTTATGCACACAAATTTGTACAACAAGGGTGTTTTTTCTTTCATCATTTTCTGGCAACTTCGATGACCAATTGAGCCCAAATTTTCACAGGCTTGTTATTTTATGCATATGTTGGGATACACCAAATGAGAACACTGGTCTTTGACAATTTCCAAACGTGTTCAGTGCCTTAAAGACCAAGATTTGCCCTATTCATGGTGAAGTCAGGGTTTCAAGGTGTTTCACAAAAGAATTACTCCGGAAGTTCTGAATAAATAAAACTAGGCAGAGGCATGGTAAAGATTTCCGTCAGGAAGTGGTTATAGACTGTGCAAGTCTCGTGCATATCGAAAACAAGAAAAAAACTCAAACGAAGACTATATTTTTCTATGAAATCAAATCTTCTTTTAAAATTATGTTTATACAAAATTCTTGAAAATATAAATACCCATAGCAAGTTTTTCAATTTTTGTATAATACAAATAATTTGTTCAAATTAACATTGAAACAAAATTAAAACTTGGGACGAGGATGCTTATTGTTAGAAACCCCATTTGCCAATCACGCCCTAATGTGTGCGTTTATCACATAGGTTTAATGACAACATGCCCATCAGTTGGGCAGCATTCTTAATATTTTACAAGTAACCGGAAACGGAGGTCAAGTCATATTCCCGGGTTTTCATTCGTTATTTTGTTGAATTGGTTTTACTTCAAAATTGTTTATCACTTAGTATTACATTCCCAACATCATATATAATTTTCATGGCCATCAACTACGTTAAACTAAAATAATTGACGAAACAAAATTCTGCCCAAGTAAAACTCCATATGGTTGGGACCACAATGGTCCCGGAAGCTCAAATATGCGCGAGACTTGCACATTCTATAATACAGTTTAATCTCAATGAAGTGTATTCTTACTTCTCTTCTTTGGTACCATCAGGCAAGATATTCCGTGTGCATTGTAGGAGGTAGTTCCGGAGGAACAGCCCTCTCAGTGGATGTTGAACTCCACGACACATCTCAACCAGGTCCTTCATGATGTCTTTACGAGAGTGCTGACTCGTCTTGATATAAACAATTCCTACAGTGATGAGCAGGTATCTGTACATGTGCAAAATGAGAAGAAAAAAAACATCCATTGTTGCACAGACAAAAACATCTTTAATCTTAAGGCCTTGTCACACGAGGCAATTTACAGGCAACTTGGAGGCAACCAACTGCAGTGCATGTACAAGGAACACTTCGGTAGTACAGCAGACATTATTCTATTATTGGAAATCTTATGGGAAACTTTTCAAGGGGCACCAAGGCCAAGACCAGGGGCAACAGAGGCCATGGCCTCTATAAAATTCCAGGCCCATTTTGGGGGGAAAACTTGATGCACTAATTTACACAGATTAAAATGTACTTGTGCGAATAGCAATAACTTAATCAATATAACCAAGGTTATATATAACCAAGGTTATATAGTGCATATAATACTCACAGCCTTGGTACTATGTTACCGGCGTATTGTACCAGTTCGTAGAGGTCAGATATGCGATGACCTTTCTGGTATTCATCAAGTAGATACTGCTCCAAGTATCTAAGCTCATCACAGACCTGCATATCTGTGACATTATGGTTAAGGTTAACATGGAATGGACGAAGCAATAATGGTTAAGTGTCTTGCTTAAGGACACAAGTGTCACGACCGGGACTCGAACTCACACTCTGCTGATCTGAAACACCAGAGCTTGAGTCCGGTGCTCTTAACCGCTCGGGTTAATAAAGACATCAGGTATACCCAGTTGGACGGGGACCTGTTCTCAAGGGGACATTCCAGGCATCCGACTTTTGAGATGCTCCAAAATTAAAGTTGGCTGTTCGACAAGATAATTGTTGACAAGGATACAGAGCTCATAGTAGCTTTTTGGAGACAGCATGGAGGTGCGTAGCTCTCCCAGCATGTTTGAAGCATGCTTCAGACCGTCCATCAACTTGCCTTTGTCCTGTGTAAAGAAATCAAATTCAACAAATCTATGACTGTCGATTGAGACAAGTAAAACTCCAAATGATGCCATTGGAAAGTTGGCGGACGAGTAAAAGGAAAAACTAACTTGTCCCGAGGTCTCGATTCTCTAAAATATTATAATAATAATAACTGGTTCTTATAGCGAACATATCGTAGTATCGAGATCAAGGCGCTTGACAACATTATTATCTCTGTTCATCGGGCCTACTTATAGGCCATTCCTTTAACTTCCTCAACTCCCTGGGGAGCATACAACCCCAAGCTGCTTAAATTAGCGCTTAGGGGTTGATCCAACACAATACTGTCTCAGCCTTCTCAGGTTCCCATTTATAAACCTAGGTAGGGAAAAGCGATTTTGGTTAAGTGCCTTGCTCAAGGACTTGAGTGTCATGACCGGGAATCGAACCCACACTCCCCCAACCATCAGAACTTGAGTCCGATGCAGTAGATCGCTCACCCACAACACACCTTTTCACTTTGCTTGGGGTAGTTCATTAGACAGTTTTTATGTCTACTGGAAACATTTTGAAGAGTTATAAAGGCCAACAAAACAGACATAAAAGGCAATTTATTCTTTTTTTGAAAATGTGAAAATTCTAGCCAGGACCCAAAACTAAAGAAGACTTTGGAACACTAGGCGGCAGGAGACATAGCAGGTAGTAAATTTCCATTGTTTCGTAGTTCTGAGCTTGTGCACATTTTCATGAGCTATGCATTTACCCGGTAAGTCTGCTGCCACCTATGTAGTGTCCCAAGTATAATAATAATAATAGTAATCAATATTTATAAAGCGCTTTTACAGCGAGATCAAAGTTGAACAAGAGTACAAAGAAAACTATGGAGTAGTGAATAGGTAGTGTTTAAGACGCTTCCAAAATATAGTAAAAGACGCGGAATTCCTGATGTTGATGGGAATGCTGTTCCAAAGTTTGGGGCCAGCTATTGAGAAAGACCTATCGCCAAGGGATTTGGATCTTAAAGGAATGTTAAGAAGAAGTTTGTCTGTAGACAATCTGAATCCCGCCCTGCCGGGTTGATATTAAGTGAGAAGATCACACAGGTACTGAAGAGCAATACCATGTATGCACAGTTATATACCATCAAGAGGTCTTTAAATGGAATAGGCTGCTGGACGGGTTACCCAATTAAGTATCCCAATTAATTAAAACAATTACGCAGAGCACATTGCTTTGTAATGTCTTTGCTAAACAAAAAGAGACATCAGGACACCAGTCGCAACAGTGTAAACTACTAATTGTAATTTGACTGGTAACCTGTTCTCTGAGCTTACATGTAGCAAGTTTTTTTTCTTACAAACTTTATGAAATTGGAGCCTCGTATAATTTTAAGTTACATGGTTTTATTAAGAACCTCACCAGGCATCTCTTCATCTGGAAGGACTGCATCTTGACGACATGTTGAGCCTCATCCAGAAGCTTCTCCTGATCATCTTGGGGAGATTGCGCTGTTTGAGGCTGCAATAAACATCAATGAAATTGAGGCCATGTCAGAATTGGTGGCTATGGCTACGACTGGATCGCTGCGTTGAAGTATAGGACGTCTATAGCAACTTCCTTAGTTAAGGAACAGCCATAGCTGTAGTCGAAGCTGCTAATTCGGATACGGCCTAAAAGATCATTACTGCCAACTTTGAAACATAATTTTGTTTAAAAATACCACAGCTATATTAAAAAAGGTAGTCTGGTCTGAGTGAAACACAGATCCAAGTTTTTCAAAATGCATTTTTGTCCATATTGTACAACAAATAATGAATGCTGATGTTGAGTGCAATAATGGTGAGAATATTTTAGGTGTTGCAAGACGGAATGTTCCATTCTGGCAAAATGTCAAATAAGTCATCTCGTCATTTCATATAGTCATACTTCCCCTAGGCCATTATGTATTTTGTTTTATTAGCATGGTTTTACTTAGTAAAAATGGTCTGATTAGAAGTTAGAAATGGATGACGCGCAACCAAACAATCTTCTGATGATCAAATGACAAGGATCTCCAACCAAGGGTGTTATATGAAGTATTTGATATACAGCTATTAATTTAGTTACAGTACAGTGCCGAGGTGAATAAACAGATTTTCTCTTCTGGCAGGTCGAGTTAGTCATGCTGTTGCTGGTTTATTGCTGAGCACATCCCCACCCCCTTCTCGTCCACCAAAATGCACTTAACAAACACGGTGCTCATATATCAACCCCACAAAATACCGGGCCCCAACTGATATTTTCATATGCAACCCGTTTTTTAGACTACTTTCAGCATACATATGAGTTACAGTAGTACCCAGCCAAATGAAGAACATTTCCATAAAAACTGAGCACCCCAAAAAGAGTTTATTTCTAAAAAATATCAACAGCAAATTTACGTACCATATTCTCCGTCGTGTGTCAATTGCCAATGTACACTACGTCGCTGGTAGTCGGTCGAGTTGAATGTGCAAATCAGGCATTGAATATTATAGGGACCACTGAACTCTGCAAATCCGGTAGAGCTGGGAAATTTTGTCGCGCAGGACTTCGCTCATTGAAGTATCAGCAATGGTTTAGGAAATTGTGTTGCTAAATTGGAAGGGGCGGGGTAAGAGGAGTGAGGTACATGAAATGAGGGGGGGGGGCGGGAGGAATTTAACCCCCATCAAAACCTACAACTCGATATCCTGCCCAAATGCTATTTGATTGACATCGAACATGGAGGAAGCACTAGGATAAGATTTGGACGAAGGGGCCGGAAAGAGGGTAGGGGGCCGGGGGGCGAAAAAAAATACCCAAACTTTTTTTTAGTTACCTTTATTTCCAACATCCGCATTCCGATGGAAAACAAAATCATCAAAATCATAACAAATTATGGTTGTAATAGCAAACCTGTTTGGGAAAAAAATCCAGGGCGGGGGAGGGGGAGGGTTACAATTTCACAGTTTATTGCAGTAGCGAACTTCGCAGATGCAATTTTTTTTTTAGTTTATGGTTGCAGCATTAGTAAGTGGCAAACTAAATCCCTTCTTTCCTCAATTTGTTGTCTTCAAAATTGGCGCGTTCAATGCATCCTGTTGCCATCATAAAACCAGTCACAGCATCCACCTCTGCAATGTCCCCATTCAACTATATTAATAGTTTGTACTCAAGAAATAAAATAAAGCAACAACACAATTTCACAGACAATAAAAGCTTTATTCTGTTTATTTACAAACTAAACAAAAACCCATAGTGAACAAACAATATTTTCTCATTTTATTTACCGTCCACATTAAAAACCTACTCAAACAAAACAAGTTTTTATGTTTGTAACGAATGACATCATAATTGGTAAGTCAATGTATCAAATAAGCACACACTAATTTTTATTTTTTTTGCAAGCTTTTCGCAACTAATTTCTAAAAAGCGAACATTCAACTGTGTGTACATAAGTTCTCGTTTCACAAATTCAAAGGCAACTTCCGATAGTCAGACAGTCTTTGCAGATCATGATTGTAAAAACAAAGTCCAGCCAGAACTTAAACGGACATGTTGCCTTGGATCGGACGAGTTGGTAAAAAAAAAAGCGTTTGTAACCGTTTGTTATAAAATGCATATGGTTAGAAAGACGTTATAAAAGTAGAATACAATGATCCAATCAAATATACCTCGAAATTGCGTGGTTTTCCTTTTACTTTGCGATTTAACTCAGTCGGCCATTTTGTGGAGTCAAAAATTTGACTCCACAAAATGGCCGACCGTGTTTGTTCACGATGTAAAAGGAAAACCACGCAATTTCGAGACATATTTGTGTGGATCATTGTATTCTACTTCTATAACGTCTTTCTAACCATATGTATTTTATAACGAACGGTTACAAATGCTTTTTATAGACCAACTCGCCCGATCCAAGGCAACGTGTCCCTTTAATAGCTTCATAGGAAGTAACTAACTATAGCGAATAAACTTGCGGGTACAACCATGTACAAATGTATAAATCTTTCTCCTGAAGACGAGCAGAGTGTACTGTTCATAACCAGGTTGGCTCTTTTCAGAGCCAACACTCCTCCCAAAAGATATTTGTACATGGTTGTACCCTTAAGTTTACCAAATAGTGACTTTTTATTTATCCATACCATGCAAAGCTTCAACCATAACTTTATAATTTCTTGCATAGAAATGTTGCTGAATGCACTTCCTATCCATACGCTTTTGATCTGTACATTGTATCGGTAGAGCCAGTCAGTAAAAAGGAATGCAAGTTTTTTTTCTGATTTGTGATTTGAGAGGCTAATCATTCTTACTGGCAGCTGAGAAGCTGAACAGTGAAGGGCATGCAAGGGCGCCTTTGGCAGCCAGCCACATCGACCCATATCTGAGCACAGCCAGAGATCGTAAGTGTTTGATTTTTCCGGAGGGAGGAAATCGAAGGAGAAAAACCATCATGGCATAGGAGAGAACCAACACAAACCTCTACTCACATTATGGCCTTAGCCGCGAGTTGAACCAGGGCCACAATGGTGAGAGGCGAGCGCTTTATGCATTAGCCACCGACTCATGCTACCCATTTATGGTGCAACTGCCGATTACCAATAGGACATATTTCCAGGACCCAATGTCATGAATCTGTTAAGTACACAAATTGTCTTAGCACAGAAAAATCTTGCTTAGCAGAAAAGGGTTACCAGCCAAAATATCATGTGATGTAAAATGTCTGTGACTGATTCCCTGCTAACTTTTGCTAAGCAGATACACAAATTTGTCTAAGCCCCATTTGCAGAAATCGGGTGCAGGTTGAAATTAGCTGTTTAATGACATCCAACAAAAACATGAAGTCTCACACTCCAATTAAAATTGATGGCTTGAACTTTGAAATAAATATAGACTTGATGTGAAGGTTACATGTCTATCAACTCCCTTTTTGACTCTCTTTATGTGGGGAGCAGACACTCAATTCTCTAAATTTCTATAACAAATGACAAGGAAACACGACTGGATTTACAAAACAGCTACACACTACACAGGAAATGGCGCCCAATTTCCCTGGGCCCAATTTCATCAACAATATTGCTTTAAAAACTTTTAAAGGGGCTGTATACGTTCGGTTTGGAACCCACTGTTTGTTTCAATCCTATATAGTTGAAACTAACCTGTGAAAATTTTGTTTTTGAGATTTTGCAGAAAATCTGGAGCGGTTATGTCCACGCTGGAAGAATAATCTGCAATTGGAATACACAATCTGAGAAACTTTACTGTCAGTAACGCTTCTCAGATTCAAATTTTGGGGGATAAAAAGTGATATCTTTTTCCAAAACCGTAGTTCTTCTAAGTGAAAAGTTTCTCAAAATGCATTTACTATACAAAGCTGCTGTACTTCTTACCAAGTAAGTTTTATTGCCATTAACTTTCAGAGTCATTACCAAACGTATACAGACCCTTTAAGAGACCATACCGGCCGCAAGTGGCTTGTATTAAAAATTATCCAGTGGCCACAAACGGCTTCAAGATTCAACCTTTTTCCACTCAACCATAAAAAGGTCATCATAAAGCAAAAGTCATGTCCTGAATTGTCAATTTCTAATGTTTCCCATCTTAAAACGTACTGTCTACATAGCTAAAAACAAAACCAAGTTTGCCAGACACTTTTACTAGAAAGATTGTACTTTTTGTAGGCCTATTTTTTACCCATACACCGATGTGTATAGCACTGTATACTCAGTACTTTTCCCAAGTCCTGTGAAAAAAACCCCCACATGCATTACTCGGATGAGATTTGAATCCATGACCTTTGCCATTCTAGGGCAAATAGATGTCTTACCACTAGACCACTGAGCTTGCCCGATAGCTAGAGGCAGTTTGAATCCTTTATTTTGTATGTAAAAATTTCGACAAAATTTGCCATCATGTCCGGGCATGATGATTACATGTATACTACAAAAGGCTACAACCAAGGTAAAGGCCATGGGCATGGAGGTAACTGAGGTAATTGCCTCAGCAAAGTATCACACCTGGCCCAAATTTCATACAGCTGCTTAAGCACAAAACATTTCTGCTTAGCAAAATAGGGTTACCAGCCTAAATGCCATCTAACATACACAATCTGTGACTGGTATTCCGCTTATTTTTGCAAGTAGCATAAATCTGTTTCTGCTTAAGCAGCTCTATGAAATTGGGCCCTGGTACAATCAAGCTGACTGTTCTATTCATGAACCTTATACTAAGTGATGGGCGACTAGTGAAATTCACTACCCAACTAGTCGCGCTTCAATTAGTCGTGACTTAGACACTAGTCGCGACTACTTTCAAAACCAAAGATTGTGGATCGCCAATGCAGCAAGCAAATTGATGCAACAGTGATGCATCAGATCAGACAATGATAATTGCTAATAAGTAATATATGTACATTGTATCAAATTTATAACAATCATTTGCTTACCAAAATGGCACCCCCCAAAAAAATATACTCTACTCAAGAAAAAACAATTCATTATTAATAAGCCAGCGTGAATTACAAGCAAAGGGTCTTTTGTAAATTGTGTGGTAAAACTTAGAAATATTTACATGATATACACATTAATTGAGCTGTACAAAGCTTTAACAATTTTTCACTATCGTGAATAAGTAAACATGCAATCTGGTCTAAATGGCAGACATATTTAATTGAAAATATTTGTTTAGTTTAATTTACTGTAAAACTATTGATTCAGAATTCTGAGCACTTTGACCAATAATATAGTTTTTACATTTTGTCCAATGATGAATTGATAGTGTAACTTCAAAACTTACACGCCCAGAATGTAAAACTTTGAAGTTTCCTTTAAATTTACAAAGGTGCTGACTTTCAATCCAAAAGGTGTGAGAGACACGTGTAAACTTACACAATTTAAAATCAGTTGACCTCAATAAAGTAAAACCATAATTGGCAAACATGGCCATAAGCCTTTGCGAGTTAGATTTGAATAATGTCTGGTACAATGACTTGCTCAGTCACAACTTACCACTGACATTCGAATCCGTCAGACTAGAGACAGTTGCTATGTCCCATGGTAAGTTTTTGCGTAGTTACGGAAGAGACAGCGGACATCCATACACAATTTTGAATGAGTGTTAATGGCAAAATGGTACCAGGGTTTGCTCATCTGGAGGTTGCTATACAAAAGCTTACCCCAAACCATTGACATACATGTAGCATCTGTATAGTCTTAAGGAATTCAAATTTAAACAGTACCTTCTGACTAAGCAAAGTACCAGACATTATTCAAATCTAACTCGCAAATGGCTTGTAAAGGCCTATTCCCTCAGAATGCAGCACCAAGGTTTTGGAACTCCCAACCTGAAACTGTGAACTTAAACCTTCACATTTAAGAATAGTTTAAAGTCCTACCTGCATACAGAAGCATTTGGTTGACTTTACTTTCCAACTTGAAATGTGATGGTCATGCTACTTTCATTTATTGTTATTTTGCTCGTTTGGAAGAGCGGCGTATTCCGGCGCTTTAACAATATCCATTATTAGCTCGATCTTAAGGGCAGATTGTGATTTGTAGTAAGATTTTGAAACTGCTTTGAACAGCTACATTGATGGAAACTATACAAGTCCTATTACACTCATATACATTCAGTAGTTGGAGGAAAGTAATTCATGGCAATATTTAAGTATCACTCAATAAAACTTCTTTGGGTCAAATGATCAAATGACTAAAAAGAACATTTCTCAACACTGTTTTTATATTACTGGCACATGCACAAAATCTGTTCTTGTTATTATTTTTTTACATTAAAAGATATCGTTCACATTTGGTAATGACTCAAAACAAATATTAGCATAAAAACTTACTTGGTAACAAGCAACGGAGAGAGCTCTGTTGATAGTATAAAGCATTGTAGGAAACGACTCCCTCTGAAGTAACGTAGTTTTTTAGAAAGAGGTAATTTCTCACTAAAATAATAAAAACTTCTTGCAAGAAGTTTTTATTCCTGTATCTGAAAGCACACAAATTTGTACAACAAGGGTGTTTTTTCTTTCATCATTTTCTTGCAACTTCGATGACCAATTGAGCCCAAATTTTCACAGGCTTGTTATTTTATGCATATGTTGGGATACACCAAGTGAGAACACTGGTCTTTGACAATTTCCAAACGTGTACAGTGCCTTTAAGTTAAATAAAATACGTAAATCAAACTATAAATATTTGTGGGTTAAAGGGGCACAATCGTCACGATCGAAGCAGTTGCTCATTATTGAACGGATCACACTATTTTATTTTGAAGATGGTCAGTTGATACACAATTCTACATCTGAAGTAGCCATTCGCTTAAAACACTAGTTGGGAACAAGAACATTTCATTAACCCAGTTTGCTGATTTCATAGGGTTTGGTACTGGAGGCCAAAACAACAATGGCTTATCACTAGAGTGGGCATACCAATCTTATCCAAGTCTAACTATTTGGCGTTTAGTTACCATATGAGTGAAGTATTTTGGGGGACATGAGACACTAAGGGGAATGGGGTTAATTACACAATATCACAGGCCCAAAAGAAAAAAATTCCAAAAACAATAAAATCAAAAGACATTTTAAAAAGTCTATAGACCATGTAACCATGGACACCACATGTTTTTTACACAAGAGCTACAGAGCCTGGTCTTCCTGCAGGCACAATTTGTAAACAGATCAACAGAGGAAAACATAACATTTCAGGGTTCTCCTTTACCGGTGGTCCGCTGGCCTAATGCCAGTTAAAACACCTGCAGACCAGTCAAAATTTTCTCCAAGTGGTCCGGCTGGCTAGTTCAGTTTTGGAAAGCATCCTTATTTAATATGAAATGTGGACTAGTGAAAAAGCCAACGGACCAGTGAAATGACAAGTGAGACGGTTAGTGCTGGCCAGTCACTAAAAAAGATTAAGGGTAAACGCTGCATTTTATGGGAAAATGTTTAGCAACTTTTTGTTCGAAGACAGGGGTACACCTGAAAACTTGTTGAGCCATTAGTTTTACAATTCTTGATGGTGTTTGGTACTTCGATACAAAATAATAATGATGACCAGTTTGCATTAAGTCTTGCCTGCCAAGAAATGCCCTGGATTGACGAGGTCATTCATTTTGTAAATAGTGTGAGATGGTTACTGTATAATTATTGAACAAATATCAACAAAGGTCTAATAGTGCTTTGTCATTCCTGAAGAATGCGTATTGCAATCAGGTTGCAATGACTACTTAAAATCGGTGCTGCTCTCTAAAATGTACACTTTTGTAGAAAGAACTGTAGAATATTGAAGTGTGCCAAACTTGGAGGCACACTCCATTCTACTTGTGCCTTCTGCCAGCTTTTGAAGTGCAAGGCTGGTAAAAGGTGACAATTTTATGTAACACTGAAGTGTTCAGGATAATTGCAACAAGATTAGCACCTTCAAAAAAACACTTAACACATCTTTTAATACATCTTTTAAACTTGATTAATTTAAAACTTTTCAGAAATAACCATTAAAAACTTCATCTTGCTAGATGCTGGTTACAGCTCCGCTGAAATTGAGTTCTTCCTGTTCAAACAGGACCTGCTGTATCTTAAATTTGCACAGCGCTTTCTCTCTGGCGCCAAACTTTTTCAAAGTGGCGGCGATCATCTTACCGAAGAGTTCATCTTCATCTTCATTGGTGTCCATTCTCGGCCGGACGTGAGCGAGGCTTTCCAGAATGGCCATCTCTACGATGTCCATTCTTTTCGATTTCTTGGCTCGTGGGGAGTCTTCAGAGGAAGAGGAGGTACCACCCAAGAGATCCTTGGAGGATCCTGAGAAGTTTTGACTTACATGTATGGTTGTCGGAATGACACTGCTCCCAGAGGCTCCCTCATTGCATAGAGCTCTCTGCTCACTGTCAACCTCAAAATCTAACGTGTCATCAGCGCTGAAAAAAAATTGCATTTTAAAATTAAAATGTGAACATTCAGAGGTTTGGCTAAAAAAATGCAATTTCAAATCCATTAACATGATCTCCAGTCAAACCCTTTATAACCTTCGTTAAATTTTGCAGACTTGTAATTAAAACCAGGCCTGGGATTTCATTTTTGTGAGGGCAAGGCCATTTTCATTTGCAAAGGGTAGGCATACTTTCATTGGAAAATCTTTAATACAAATTATGGGAAACTTTTGAAGGGGCACCAAGGTCAAGACCAGGGCAACAGACCACAGCCTTCCATGGCCACCTTGTATATCCAGGCCTGGCAAAACCTGAAGCACATTTATAGGCCTATTAAACTCAAATTGACTCAATATTCAAACACAAATTTGATTCAAAGTAATTGTGTTTTAAAAGCCCCATTTTACATTAACAGTACTGTACACTTTAGGGATCGTCCAAACAAATGAACTACACATTATAGGCCTACTTTTTAACAGCCAACTCCAACTGTTTAGCCATAGTGTTAGCCAGAGGGGTGTCTGGGTGTCTTTTGGACACCCTGTTTTAAATTTGGACACCCTGTTTTATCTGTCATTTACATGTAAATCATTGTAAGTGAACAATTTGGGCACCCAATTATAAATTTCCAGCAAATTTTGACACCCTTTACCAAATCCTGGCTAAAATTAGTAGAACGAACTTCTTAACTGTTTGGAATAGTTACTCAAAGTCAGACACTCACGAATTATCTGTCAGATCCATTTCTGCCACTTCTTTGTGCCTGATGTGTTCTTCCAGGAATGACATGGAATCATAGTGTGGCCAATTTGTGTGCTTT
Organism: Plazaster borealis; assembly: GCA_021014325.1. Classification (NCBI taxonomy): domain Eukaryota; kingdom Metazoa; phylum Echinodermata; class Asteroidea; order Forcipulatida; family Labidiasteridae; genus Plazaster; species Plazaster borealis. Next base: position 23,157,421 of record CM037460.1, read on the forward strand.
TCAACACTGTCGCCTCCTTTAGCTTTTCTGTATTCATTTTTCTTCACTTTGACATAAGCGTCTCGTAGTTTTCTCCATTTCTGCTTGCACTCCTTCCAATCCTTTCCACAGGTTGCTCCGATTGACTTCCACGTTGTCAAGGCTTTATCCAAATCCCGATATTCCTTGAGCTTTTTATTGTACAAGTTTGGAAACTGGCGCACAGAATCAATGAACTTTTTGTCCTCTTCTTTGACTTTGGTGTTCATAGTGGCAACCTGCGTACAAACGCTCATTCACTTCTTAAGGGATAACAACTAGCAACTGAATAACCTTACCGTTATTACACAACACAAATGTACAACAATTGTCACAAATGCACACCACTTTCTTGAACCATACTTTGAACTTTGATGAACTTGGATTTGAAAGTTGAGTGAGTTGAACCTTGAAGTTCAAGTTGAACTTAATTTGGTTGCAGTTTGCTCTGCACCAGTTGTTGTCCCATGTCCAATTTTATGTTCTTAAAGGGCAGCTATAAAGTAGTCACAGTCGAGGAAGGAAATGCATACAAAATAAAGCACTTTTAACAACGCGCTACTCACGAGTTTAGTTTTTACACTTCCGCAGTTTGCTGTTGTTAATGTTCGTGTTCGGTCGATTTGATCCACCACCAGTTCATTCAATTCAATCCAAGGATGTCAAATTTCAAATTTATTAGCTCTTTTTACGGACTGAGAACAAGCTCAAACTCTGCACAACCTCTGTTGCCACTGGCTCCTACGTAGGGTTTTGCTGACAACAAATTTATGCAACCGACATCACGTCTCGTCGGCATTACAGACAGCGACTCCTGAGTGTGGATTCTTCGGTGGCCATGTTTATCCGTTTTTGATTGCTGTTTTTACATTTTTTCTCCATTTTTGTTGTAATAGATAAGTGGACGATAATTTTACCCCCTCTCGTGGCGTGTTCTGTCCATTTTGGAGGGGGGGGGGGGTGATTTTTAGTTGGGCATAATTGTTCATAAAAATACGGTAGATGGGACAATGTAACATTATAAACCTCTATTACAAAGAATAGGCTGTACTTGGGGAAAATTTAATTGCTGCACAGGCTGATCAAATGGGATTAAATCAAGTTGGATTAGTAGATAATTATTAGAAAATCAATAGGCACAAATTTTGTCTGTAAGACTTCGCAGGGATTTTATACTAGTCATAATTTTTTAGGTAAAAGAATCATTCCCCTTCGATTTCTGATGCGCAGTGAAAACAAGGGGCATAAAGACATTGCAGAGTAGAACCCAAAAGGGTATTAATCCAACATTATGAAGCCCTCAATCCTGCATCTTTTCCCTTGCTAGACTTGTGGACAACATTACCGGAAAGCTCCATTAAAGAAAAAGGCTAAGAATAAAACATCCCTTTTTTCTGACAACTAACACCTGTTATCTCCATGTAATTCCTTTTCCAAACAGTGGACTTAACTGGATCATGCCAGTAGGGCTGCTGACTGCCCCAGGCAGATTAACTGCTCATCCATTAAGTTTAAAGGCCCTGTAAGATCGAAAAAACACAAGTGTTCACAGATTCACACACAACTTACATGATTTAAAGTATAAGTAATGATTGAAAGGGTTCCTTAAAATATTTCTGCCTAAAATGCTATCGTTTCTGAGAAATGAGTAAAACAATAGTTTTTATCATGCGCGATATTTTGAAAAAACAGAAAACACATAAGGTTCTCCCAACTACTGCCCTATTTGGGAGAAGGCTCTCATGCAACTATAGGCCACTGCTCTCGCGAGACTGCTGGCTCTGACTACTGCCCCATTTGGGAGAAGGCTCTCATGCAACTATAGACCACTGCTCTCGCGAGACTGCTGGCTCTCGACTACTGCCCCATTTGGGAGAAGGCTCTCATGCAACTATAGACCACTGCTCTCGCGAGACTGCTGGCTCTGACTACTGCCCCATTTGGGAGAAGGCTCTCATGCAACTATAGACCACTGCTCTCGCGAGACTGCTGGCTCTGACTACTGCCCCATTTGGGAGAAGGCTCTCATGCAACTATAGACCACTGCTCTCGCGAGACTGCTGGCTCTCGACTACTGCCCCATTTGGAAGGACAGAAGTCTGGCAGGAGCAGCAGTGTCGCAAGAACAGCCGCACAGTCTTGCGAGAGTATGGTCACTATGCCAGGACAAAATTAATCTTTACTAACCAGCTTGAAATAAACACAAAAAATAATCATGATCAACTTGCAATTCTAATCTATTAATCCTTTACATTTATTTCGATGAAAAGTAAAAGAATGATTCATAATTTATCTTTAAGATAATTTCAAAATACAGCCATACTGCTATTTCTTTAATTGACAATGGCCCTCAGAAAATTAATTAATTTTGTTTCCATGCATTGTAATAATATGTTATTAAATATCATTATAATACCAGTACAATAGTATCTAGCGCTATTCATTACTTTCGGAATGCAAGATAAAAAGAAGTAAAAGAGTTGTTGTTTTTATTTATTTATTTTTCTAATTATTTTTAGACCTCTCGATTAACCAACAGAGCTACCTGGCCCTCTTGTTCGCAGTCTCCCTATTTTGTCAATATCTTTGTTCAGGGATGTCATTCAAAAGCCATTCAGTGAGGCTAGATAGCTCAGTTGGTAGAGCGCCGCGCCGGCAGGTCGCAGGTTCAAGTCCAGCTCTTATCAATTTTTCTTTGTTCAACCCCAAATTATTACAAAATGTACCCAGTCAGTTTCCTTTGTGGTTTATTACTTGATACATGTATATTTATTTTTGAATGAAGTGCAATGTTTACGTCCCCTCAACCTATAATACATGTTTACTTAAAAAAAATACTAATCAAATAAAAAATACTTACAAAAATAACATGTCACTGAACTGTTTTCTACAAAATACGATGTCTAAAATCGAATAACGAAATGACAATAGTAATACAAACTGAAACAATACACAAAAATAGTTATAAATGTGACCGAATTTCAATTTTTTTCCCTGCTGTGACCAATGAATGCACTCTTTCCAACAACAAGGATGTGAATGCATAGTAATCATATTTGTGTACAAACCAATCCTAAAAGCTTGACATTTTGAATGGCTGTTATACGACTACTTGTATATGTATTTGCTCTATGATTTCAACACGAATGTAAGTTCTACAGAAAATTAACAGACGGTTCAGACAGGCGCTCTAGAGTCGCGCCGAACCAAATTATTGAATTAAGTACATGAAAAGTTATACGTCTTGGTTTCAGACATCATTCCTGTTATGTTAAGTTCGCCTGTCTGAAACGAAAATTTATTTGCATCAACCTTTAGTTGCTCCTAATCTATTTGGTTCTGCGCGACTCTGGAGCGCCTGTCTGAATCGGGTGCAATTCATTCCTCTTTCATGCACAAGCCTCAAACATTTCTGTGACCAGGCGTGCCAGGAGGCTTCGAAAAATTGTGCATGTACCTGATGTAGAATCATGCGCCCTAGTCAATAAATATAGCTCTAGTAAAATAACTTTAACCCTCCGAGCAGCCGAGGGGCATTGGATGATGGACCAGCTTCATACTTTTTTCAATAACTACAAAATGTGTGAATCAATTTCGCAATTTTCTTTTGTTAAACTACGTTTAAACACCCCTCTTCCTTATGCCAAAGTGATTTCTGGATGAGTGAACTCAGATGTTGACAATTAGTGTGGGAAAGCTGGGTTCATTATAACGTGTACACGAAAATCCCATTGTGTGCACAAAAACTTAATCCTTTCGAAGTGTACTGTTTTGAAAATTAGTAGTTAACCAATGTGTAAACTTCCAGAATGCTTCAATCTTTAGTGTGTGGGACCAGGGAACATCTGTTCAGACCATTAGAACAAGAACTGTGCAGTTAGTTACCCATAATACAATCTGCCTTCCGAGCGCGCCCAGTGGGTCCAGCATGTAAACATTTCCCATGGCTGCTCAAAGGGAACAGCACTTGTGTAAGTCCAGTGTTTACATACATTAATTATTCAAAATACAAATTGATGCTAAAAAAGTGACAGGACTTTCTTCTCATTTTGTTGCATATGGCAGTAGGCAGTAGACCTGGCAGGAGACCCCTAAGCATTGGCCGCCATCGCTGAGGTCAACCAATTGATTATGTGCACACGCGTGTACGCACCGGGCATAACTCTCAGCCAATGATAGGTCTTCATTGACCTCAGTGAGGGCAATGTTTGGGTCTGGTGATGTCATATGCAAGGGGTCTGTTACGAGGTCCTGCCATTGTTGTTCTATTATTCCCCTTTTCTGAAAAATTCTTTGGTGGGGTAGCACTGGAATAAAGAAAACCTTGTGGGGTAGCATTGTTCCACTGTCTAAAGTACCCGGTAAGTTTGCATGTGTAAGCCCCCACATAATGTAAAACAAGGAAGGTAGTGGTAGCACTTTAAGACTAACTTATACATAATGTAGCAATAGAATTTACAATAAAAGCCCCACCCAAACCCAAAACACAGCACACCATAAGGAAATTATGGGAAACAAAAACTAATGTGCCTGCCGTTTTTTTTTCAAAAGTGAGCCAGCACACAATGTTTAATCAAATATGTTTTCAATTTTTATCCCTAATTTCTCCTTTGTTTGCCAGCTCAGAGCATGCTCACAGCTAGGCAAAATACAGTGCAAAGAATCTTTCTCCTGAAGACGAGCAGAGTATACTGTTCGAAACGTCAAGACCACACCGGCTCTTTTCAGAGCCAACACTCCTCCAAAAGAGATTTTACACATGGTTGTAACCGCAAGTTTACTAATTATAGTTACTTCGTAATTATTCCACACCGTGCAAAGCTTCAAACACCACTTGCATAGAACTTGTTGCATACTTCGCAATATTATTTGAAATTGACCATGCATTTATCACGCCCACTCAAACATGTGCACTGAAACGGGCAATGACTATCGTGCACAACCATTTTTTAATTTGTTATTTACTTATTTTTCGTAAAGTTGAGTGACGCTAAGTGGTTCCACTGAATCCAGCTGAGGAGTCCGAAATCCATGATGCTGCAAAAGAATATAACAATCAAAACAAATAAAACAATCAAATAATTATATACAGTCATAAGATCAGAGATGCCACTGTGGTAAGGAAAAAAAAAAAATGAATGTCGCGAGTGGTAACCATTGTGACAAATTATCACAGAGCAATCATCGCAGAGATGCCAACATTGAATTCCCAAAAAGAGTAGCACCGCCGAGCATTTAAGTTCAAGTCAGGCAAACAACTCACCGAGCCATAAAAAGAGGAAAATTACGACATTTTCGATATAAACTAATATTTTCAGCGAAAATTGCTTATAGACTGTGCAAGTCTCGCGCATATTTGAACTTCCGGGACCATTGTGGTCCCAACCATATGGAGATTTACGTGGGCACGATTTTGTTTTGTCAATTATTTCAGTTTAACGTGGTATATGCCTGTGAAAAATACATATGTTGTTGGGAATGTAAAACTTAGTTTTAAAAAAATATGAAAGTAAAATCATTTCAACAATATAACGAAGAAAACCCGATAATTAAACTTGACCTCAACTTCCGGTTGCTGCAAAAAATGAAGAATTTTGTGCTCACCTCCGATCACAAAACTTATGTAAACGCTTGTTTTAGATGAGCGATGATAATCGCCAGATACTGTAATCGCAACGCGAAGCCTTTTCATTGCAGTCTATGGTTGTTGAGGCGTCAGCGTCCTCTATAAACTGTGTCAAACGTTAATTTTACGCCCGTGTGACCTTCGCTAATCCACGTAAGTGGTTTCTGAAAAGTTAAGATCGAATAAGCATCCTTGTCCCAGAGTTTTAATTTTGCTTCACTAATAATTAACACATTATTTGTGTATTTTTTTATAAAAACTAAAACGTATTTTTTCAACATGTAATGAGTAGTTTTGTTTTTCAGATTTTGTCATTAGATATAATTTAAAACAAAGATTTGATTTCAGAGAAAAAAATGTTCTTCTATTGACGTGTTTTCTCGTTCCGATACGCGCGAGACTTGCACAGTCTATTGCAATGCGGACTTGCTTTTGGGCCAAACAATTATAGCTTTTTCAGGCTTGATTTAAAAAAAAAAAAAAAAAAAAAAAAAAATTAAACTTTGAGGTTTGTTAAAAAAACAAAACGGAAATCCGGGTAAATCCAGAAAAGTGGCATCTCTGTAAGATCCAACAGAATATCATAGCCTCCCAGGTAATGGTAAGCAATGTTACACTGCAACAGTGGCTGTCTCTAATACTGACGTGGTGTCTGCTGCTTTAAGTTTTTGTCTGAGTAGATTTGAGGAGAATCTCCGGCGTTTTGACAGTGAAATTTTCCTCTAGGGCGGTCAGGTTGGCGTAGTGGTATCTTTCCTTGTGTCTACCTCTGGGAGACTGGTTTGAGTACCGCCTGGGGCACAATGCGGATTGGGTTTTCAGTCCCTACCTGATTGCGTGGGTTTTCCCTGGAATAATTCTCGGGGGGTTTTCCTCCCACATCTAAAACTGAAACTTCCTTCATTGTCTTCTCTCCATGGGGGTTCTTGGCTAGTGTAGTGATTAAGTTTGCTTTTCTGAGAGTCCGTGGCTTCACAACCAGTATTAATCAATGACATGAAATGAAATCTATCCGATTTACATAGCCTACTTATGTTGAAAAACACAAGAAACCTACCTGGAATAGCCATGGTGGATAAGATCTCTGGTTTCTCTAGGTGGTCCACATTGCTACGACGGAATGCCTTGGAAACCTCGGATGCGAAATGGCTTCAAAGCAAACAGATACCATTTCATTATAAATAATGATTTCAATGGTTTACACAGCAATTTTGTACCACAGCTTATTACTCAATTCTTAAAAAGCGCTTAATTAATCTAAGGGCATCTCAAAGAGCTTAATGGGTGGGTTCGATAAGCTTCCCCGGGTCGACCCCGGTCTGACCCCAGTGCGTTCAGGCAGCTTTGATGTCATTGTTGTGGCTCACCCAGGTCAGACTCAAGTACCCTGCTTGTGGAGCGGGTTACTTGGGGCTGACCCAGGTGCATGACGTCACAACGAAAAACTTTCTCAATGGCCACCATTTAATTGGTAATTCAGCGGGATACTTTCAGGAAGTTTGACACACATTTTCACCCTTAAAACATCAACTTTGTAAGCAATAAGTTTGTTTTTTTATTCGAAGATAGGTACTTTTGTATCAACCATGGCTTGTAAAACTATTAACGTTGCAGTTTTACCATGAGAATAAGTATTTTACGATATTTTTGTGAATCCACGAAAAGTTTCGGATGTAATACACACAATGAAAGTAGTTCCGGTCTGCTGCCCCAAGATGCATTGGTGTGAAAGCTAGGGGAAGTTGGCGTTTGATTAGCTCATGTCTGGGGCTCACCCGGATGAGCAAACCATGCAGGGTCGACCCGGGGGAAACTAATCGAACGCACCCATAATTTTATGTTTAAATTATAGCACCTTGAAAGGGTTTACAAGGTGATGCGGCACAATCTGATGCCGACCATGCAAGAAACACTGGGGAAAACCTTTTTCTCAATGATACCAGAGGGCCCAATTTCATAGAGCTGCTAAGCAAATAAATTTGCTTAGCATGAAATTTTTTCCTTGATAAAAACAGGATTACCAACCAAAATTCCATGTGTTGCATATTACTTGTTACTGGTTTCAGCTGTTGTTTGCTTATCCTGAAAATCACGCGAAAATTTGGTTGGTAATCCTGTTTTTCTCAAGGAAGAAGTTTCATGCTAAGCAAATTTTTGTGCTTAGCAGCTCTATGAAATTGGGCCCTGGACTGGGTTCTTTTCCGCGCATTACACAACAAACGAGACCTACGGCTTTACTTCCCATCCGAAGGATGTAGCAATATTATGAAATAAGTGTCTTGCTCGAGGACACAATATCATGGCCAGGACCTGCAACTACACTCTGAACAACACCAGACAGTATTGCTGTTGTACTGTCAACGTTTTATGTACAATATTGTAATAAAATCAATTACCGTTTCATTAACCCTTTAGAGACCATTACAGCCGGAAACGGCTTGTACCAAAATGCTCATAGCGGCCACAAACGGCTGCAAGATCTGACCTACTTCCACTCAAACAAAAAAGTTAGAGCAAAGGTCACGTCTTGAATTGACATTTTCCAATGTTTCCCATGTTAACATAGTTTCTATGTTTCTAAAAAAAACACAATTTCTGTTTCATATTTTTTTTCTTTGACACTTTTACATGAAAAAATACTGTCTAAAACTTAACAATATTAGCCAAGTTTGGTCGTATGGTGATGATTGTATAGATATGGATGGTCTCTAAAGAGTTAACATGGAAAGCAAAATGATGTTAGGCCTAAAACAAAAAATTGTTATGTTGGGGTAACCCGACCGACCCTAAAGAAACGGCCGACCATTGATATATATTTTTTTCCCCCAGCTGAATGTTTGTCAATGATCCAAAATACAACTTTCCTACCACAAACGAAGCTGAAAGTGAAAAAAAAGACGGATATCCTTTTCTTTATATTTTAATGTCAGCCCCGGACACTCTCCAGCCCTGGGAGAATGATTGACACTCCTATTGAGATCCAATTACGTCTTATCTTAATCCTCTGCAGTTTGTTATACATTGTTTCAGTTTGTAATACTCATACTTCAATCAAAAGACAAGCCGCGCGCTGTCTTTGTGGTTTTATGACCTGGTTCTGTGACCCTTAAGAGTGGGTATAGTGTTCTATTAAACCTGGAGAGTGTGTTGACATCCGCTGGTTTAAAGTGTTGATTTGAACGGTAGAAAACAGGTAAACAGTTAACTGGAATTCACAAGTTTCGTTTCACTGTTATGGAAAAAAAAAAAAAAAAAAAAATCCCGACCTACCTACCCTATTTTTTCTGGCCCGTTACGCCAACATAACATTTTTTTATTGGCCTTAGTGTTTACCTCTTCCATGAATCTTCAGACTCCCATATCTCATACAGCACAAAGTTGCTGGTCCCCGAGTACGATCGAATACTCAAACTGCGAGAAAACAAGGGATGTGTAAATAACAAAGCATTACAAACAAACAACCACATGGGAACATAATCAACTAATTGTATTGGACTCACATTAAAAACCGCAGGGGGCTTGAAATTAACACTTGACCGCAGGCCCGAAGCCAGTGATTTTAGCCTCGGACCAGTAAACTCATGACCGGACAAGTCCGGTGGACTTGTGATTTTCAATTGACTAAAAGTACGTTACTGTGTAATAATATCCTTAAATATCTTTCAATTGTGTTGAGTATTGAAGCACTACAAAATTAAGGGGATATTTTGTTAGTGCTTGTTTAAATAAAAACAGTTAACAATTAACATGTACATTTTAAACTGCGTAGAAAGTTCTCTAATAGCAATGATGTGGACAACTGCCATGCTTTAATATATGACCTCTTATTAAATGCAGGGTACACTTTTGGTAATTGTCAAAGACCGGTATCCTCACTTGGTGTCTCCCAAAATATGCATAAAATAACAAACCTGTGAAACTTTAGGCTCAATTGGTTAATCGAAGTTGCAAGAAAATAATTAAAGAAAAATCACCCTTGTTGCATAGAATTGTGTGCTTTCAGATGCCTGAGAAAGGCTTCATGCCTGAAGCCGTTCTCAGATTACCTCTTTCTCTAAAACTACACAACTTCAAAGGGAGTCGTTTCTCACAATGTTTTGTACTTTCAACAGCTCTCCAGTGCTCCTTACCAAGTAAGTTTTTATGGTCACTAACTTGTAGAGTAATTAACCAAAAGTACACCCTTCCTTTAAACATGTAAAAGATGAGCGTTGAGGATTCTTACATCTGACATCCTTCATCCTTGCCAGCTGCCTCCACATAGGTCCTGAGGACTGATCGGAAAGCCTTGTCTTGTGAATCAAGGACGCAAAGCTTCCTGGCAACGAGCATCACCTGCCGGGAACCAAGTAAACGAGATGCAGATAGTCAACCATACTGACTTAAAGGTGACAGACAGGGGTGGGATGCAGTTAGTCAACCATACTGACTTAAAGGTGACGGAAGTGCAGTTAGTCAACCATACTGACTTAAAAGTGACGGAAGTGCAGTTAGTCAACCATACTGACTTAAAGTTGACTAGACAGGGTTGGGGTGCAGTTAGTCAACCACACTGAAGTAAAGTGGACTAGACAGGAATGGGGTGCACTTTAACTTGCTCACAGTTTTAAAGGTCTGGAATCAGTCTGGCAACCTGACTGCTGAGTGAATGCAACTGCAGGAAAAATGTACACTGTTAGAATTGTACCTGATTGCTGTCATCTGTAACTATTTCTTCGTCCACTGGATCAATCTTGACTTTATTTTCAAGCTTGTCCACGAGTTCTTGAAGGCGGCCCACTTGAAGAAAGAAAGAATTCATACCTGCATCAGATGTAAAATAAAAGTTTGAATTAAAAAGAGTTTCCCTTTGAGAACAACATAGGACTTGCAATATGCTTTTCTGTCAGAAATGTTTCTCAGATTGTGTATTTCGATTGCAGATTATTCTTCCTGTGTGGACATAACCACTCCAGATTTTCGGCAATATCTCAAAAACGCTACCACCTTTCTAAATGAAATTTTCACAGGTTAGTTTTATGGTATATATCTACAACTATATAAGATTGAAACAAACAGTGGGTTCCGATTACCAAAGTATACAATCCCTTTAAGTCTCTCCAATTGTCTACCAGAGGGTCAGCGTTTTAGCGAACATCTCTTGGTAGAGGTTTGCACTGCAAAGCTTGCCATTTCAGTCTCTAAAAATGTGAGGTGTCTTTTGTGGCTGTTTGTGGCTGTATAAGGTCGACGTGTAAATGCAGAAATCACTGGACAGCAGTAAACTCAACCATAAGGGTCTGGCTTCATCGTGTTTGCCACAATGCCTTCGTTGCATTTGTTTTTGACTTCTTTATAGTGACCACATCCGTCACTGTACAGTTTAGTGTCGCGATTGGGCTCTGAAAAATAGAGCCGGAGTGCTGAGCAGTTGGCGTATACAATTGTACGTATAAAATCCCTTTATATACAAAACAAGTTTGACAATATATCTTTTCCTGATGACTTTTCCTCCAACTACTTGTATTTACTAGTCCGATGCTTGTTGACCACGAGGCCTTTTTTGTATATGTTAGTCTACTTACTTTGACTGTCAAAAGGAACACTAGTTTGGGTTGACAGCTGCCTCCTTGCCCGTCGTGCGATCCATCCAGCCGTGCTACTGACCTTTGGCTCTTCAAAGTGAACCTGGGTCTGTCCGTTCCTGGATAAAATACATTGGAGGCAAGAACAGGGGTTTTTAAATCAGGACGATTGATCCACGCTCAGACACCAGTCTTACAACAAGCAGCAGGGATGAAAATTGGAGCATGTTTCAGTTCCTGAAAATGGCTTGCGGCCCAGGCCTGGGTTCCCCCCTTATTCTAGACCAAGAATCTACCAGATGTTACCATTCAGGAGGTTTACAGACTCTGTGCATCACCAGAAATACAAAGCTACAGGTATGGACACAATGTGGACTGTTTCTTCCTCCCTTTGGCGAAAGCTGACACTCTTCTGATCAGAAACACCAGTAGAGCTAAGTGTGAAAGTCAATCTTTGATACCTCTACTTGTGCCTCTTCTCTCACCTTTTCTTAACGGCGTCTGCTTCTAGGTGATCCGAGGCAGCACTGACCGTTTGAAGCAGGGCTCCTAGTTGATTCTGTACCTCCTTCAGGAGAAATCGCACGCTGAACTGGTCCTGGAAACTCTTCTCTGGGTATTCCTGTGTAATTATTATTAGTTGTTTATTATTGTATATTTTTTGTAATGAAACCAAGGATGTCTCATAAGTGAACTTAATCACTGTAGCTTGCAAGCCTGATGAAACCTGTAAAGGGTGCTTGCTATGTGAACTAGAAACACCGGGGTTAACTCCTACTCTTCCATGATAAGTGTTCTCGGTTCTTTTACGTGCACTACCAATCCTAGTACACGGGACCTACTGCTTAATGTCCCATCCGAAGGACAAAGCAATTATGGTTAAGCATCTTGCTCAAGGATACAAGTGTCATGACCGGGATACAAGTGTCATGAAACCACACTCTGATGATCAGAAACACCAGAGCTTGGGTCCGATGCTCTTAACCGCTCGTCCACGACATGGTAGGCAACTGTCACAATAGTCTGAAGAATTCAAATTTAAGCGGTAACTTGTGATTAAGTCATTGTACCAGACATTATTCAAACCTGACTCAAAAATGGCTTATTGAAATGATTCATGTTTAAGTGGAGGCCCTCAGACTCCTTTCTTGGAAGGGTAAGGCAGTTTTTGTCCTTAAGGAACTTACCTTGGCTGTTGTCAACAAAGCTGTGGAAACAGACGCATTGATGTCCTCCAATCCAGCAAATATTTCTCTGTACGGTCCGAGACTCTTGGAAAAGTATGCTGATTGTTAAACAGACAAAATTCTTCCTAGTAAAGATTCGTACAATGTAGGCATTCACAATGGATAACTTGGGCTTAATAGCCATATCTTGTTTTTTTGTTTGTTTTTTTTTTTTGGGAGTGGGGGGTGGGGGCATATGGAAGCCAGTTTGCTGACTGGCATAGCTGGGGGGGGGGAAGTAGTAGTGTAGGGAAGTCGGTTTGCCGACTTGCTGAATACCAATGTTCTCCACTAGTTCAAGACTAGCATGCCCAGCACTCAACCCGACTGTATTCAACAATGTCAAAGCAAACAATTGGCAATCTCCCTGAATTTTTTAGTCTGGATGCCCTTATTCTACTTGCTTCCAGTGCTTCAGTTGCCATCTGTGGTTCAAAATACCCCCTGCTATAATTCCTCTACACCCCCTGCCGTATCCCCTACACCCCCACCCATATCCCCTACACCCCTGCCATACCCCCCTACACCCCCACCCATATCCCCCCACCCCCACCCATATCCCCCACCCCCACCCATATCCCCCACACCCCCTGCCATATCCACTACACCCATGCCATACCCACTACACCCCTGCCATACCCACTACACCCCTGCCATACCCACTACACCCCTGCCATACCCACTACACCCCTGCCATACCCATTACACCCCTGCCATACCCCTACACCCCCTGCCATACCACCCTACACCCCTGCCATACCACCCACACCCCTGCCATACCCACTACACCCCTGCTATACCCCTACATCCCTGCCATACCACCCTACACCCCATGCCACACCACCCTACACCCCTGCCATACCCACTACACCCCTGCCATACCCACTACACCCCTGCCATACCCACTACACCCCTGCCATATCCCCTACACACCCCTGCCATACCCCCTACACCCCCTGCCATACCCCCTACACCCCTGCCATACCCACTACACCCCTGCCATAACCACTACACCCCTGCCATACCCACTACACCCCTGCCATACCCCCTACACCCCCTGCCATACCCCCTACACCCCCTGCCATACCCACTACACCCCTACACCCCTGCCATACCACCCTACACCCCATGCCATATCCCCTACATCCCTGCCATACCCCCACACCCCTGCCATACCCCCTACACCCCCTGCCATACCCACTACACCCCTGCCATAACCACAGACCTGCCAACATTCATATCCCAGAAATAGGGACAAACCACGGCGGGGGTTCCAGGGGGCCGCCTAGGCCCCCGGAGGGGTTCAGGGGCATAGACCCTGACGGGGGACCAGGGGGCAGCCCCCCCCCCTTGAAGCTAACAGAACTACACAGCTTCCAGGGCCATTTGGGGGCTAAAATTAACATAAGTAAATTGGCTTTGAATGTGGAATTACTCCATACAAACAATACAAGTTGAATATTATTTGATTAGCTTGTAAAATATAACTTGTCACCACCTTTCTACTGGTGTAGACCTTTGTATGTGGATTGTTTAGCTTGCTTGAGGAGGGCTGGTTGATACTTGGTGTCAAAGCAAGTAACAGGGTTAAATTTTGTCCGGCGCTAAACCAATCCTGCACAATCGTCAAATTGCGCAAACCATTCCTGCACTGTTGTCAAATTGCGCAAATACTTCATGCACGATCGCCAAATTGCGCAAATTATTCCTACACTATCGGCCTATTGCGCACACTATTCCTGCACTATCGGAAAATTGCGCAAATTATTCCTGCACGATAGATAAGCCGATTGCACAAACCAAAATTCCTGCACGATCGGCAATTGCACAAACTACTCCTGCAAGATCGACTGATTGTGCAAACATTTTTGTGCAAATCATTTCAGCACGAACAAAACCACTGATCCTGAACTAAAAATTCATCCACTTTGTGCACGATCGCCCGATAGCTTCTACTTGGAATGCGAGTTTAAGATTTGCGTCTGGGTTTTTTTCCGAACTCTCTGATCGGTCTCCTAATATCGCGCTGTTTGTTTGAACATCCAAAGAATTGTCAACCTCGGGCCCCTGATGGACAATGTACAATAATAATATCTCTCATGATGGTGCGGGGTCGACTCAATTATTGAGTCTTTTATACAAGGTTCCGTTCATCGACTAAAAATGTAGTCAGGATGCCCTGCGACACAGAGGAAAATGCACGCGAAATGCCGTTACGAAATAGCTGACTTCTGGGTACCAGTCGCTGCACACTATCTACTAGCGCATTGAAACGTTTGTGTTCGCCGTAAGTATTTTTCGACATTTTTTGCCTGGGCGCTCGACGATTTTGTCCGGGCGCTACATTTTTTGTCCGGGCGCATTTTGTATTTTGAAAATTTACCGCGTGTGGAGAACACTGTAGTCGTTCATCAGCAATTTTTTAACTTTTTAAAAAATAAAATCGGGAAAGTTGGGAAATCGGGACAGTCCCGATTTTAGGGTCTTAGAAACTCAGAAATCGGGACTGTCCCGGGAAAATCGGGACAGTTGGCAGGTCTGTAACCACTACACCCCTGCCATACCCACTACACCCCTGCCATACCCCCTACACCCCCTGCCATACCCCCTACACCCCTGCCATACCCACTACACCCCTACACCCCTGCCATACCACCCTACACCCCATGCCATATCCCCTACATCCCTGCCATACCCCCACACCCCTGCCATACCCCCTACACCCCCTGCCATACCCACTACACCCCTACACCCCTGCCATACCACCCTACACCCCATGCCATATCCCCTACATCCCTGCCATACCCCCACACCCCTGCCATACCCCCTACACCCCCTGTCATACCACCCTACACCCTAGATGCCATATCCCCCACACCCCTGCCATACCCCACACCCCTGCCATACCCCCTACACCGTAGATGCCATATCCCCTACACCCCTGCCATACCCCCCTACACCCCCTGCCATACCCCCTACACCCCATGCCCTACCCCCCTGGTCGGTACACTCCTGGGGCAAATTTCATAGCGTTGCTGAACGGTAAGCAAATTTTCGCCCTATAGCAGAAAAATTTTGCTTAATTTGCTTAAGAGTAAGCGTATTTCACAGGTTAGCAAGAAAATTAGGCGGCCAGCTTGCTGCGCATTCACCATGGATTTGCATTGTTACGTAATTGATTTTCATATGGTAAGCACCGGAAGGTTAGCATACCTTTTCGGTGCTTACGGTTAGCAGCACTATGAAATGGAAACTCCAGCAGTAAGCACAAAATCGGGCCTGTGGAGAACTTTTATTTTAAACATACTACATATTATAAAAACTAACAAGTGAGAAAATAGAAGTTAGCTGTTGCAAACCGCTTACCAACCAACATTTATTTCATAACTGTTTGCAGAGTTTCCAGGCATATTTGACCCTAGAATAAGTGTAGAAAGAGAGTAGGAAAATTATGGAGTACACAGGCTGTACATGTATGGGCTTTGATAAGTTTTTAGGCCATTTAAATAATAATCATACCGATTTTCTTAGGGCAAAAAAGTTGGAAATCAGATTGAAATACATGTAGGAACACTTGTCATGCCGGAATTTATTGCCCCAGAGTTAAAAGGAAGCCAACATAAAACGAAAGTAAAAGTGAAACCATTTGGATTTTGTATCCTGACCCATTTCCTAAATCAATCCACATGAAGACAGAGAATTCTACATAACTTCCCTTTTATCATTCCTGTGCATTTCCCTTCACCCATTTTGTTTTGATAAGGTACAATGTACATGTAGAGTCATAGTCTGGGTTTTTTTTCAACGTACATGTAGTGCTGATTTATGGGCAAAATTATCAAGAAAGATACAATAAAAGTCACCTGTGACAGTTTCAGTTGAATACAGTGCCTACTTACTGAGAAAACAGTAAACAGTAGAACGTTGAATCCATCCCCGTTAAGCAAGGTGACACCGGTACCAACCGCATCTCTGGCCATATTGAGGGCAGTATTCAAATAGAAACCACAACAATTTTCCAAAAATCGCCTGCAGGCGATCTTTTGAGATTCAAATTTGTCAACATACTTTAATGATTTCTAATTAAAATTGATTTCTAATCAAATTGGCGTGTCTTGGCCGAGCGGTTAAGAGCACCAGACTCAAGCTCTGGTGTTTCTAATCAGCAGACTATGGGTTCGAGTTCCAATCATGAGAGGGGACCAGTTGCTCTTTGACTTGATACCTCTTTTGCGGGCAACCGTACATGAGCGGGCGCCTAGAGTGGATCGGCCACAGGCCTAATTAAAATGTGCCAGATTCTGGCACATTTATGAACCAATTCCAGCGGTTATGAGCGAGCAAATGCATGCTGGGAAAAAATGGCACGGAGAAATCGATCACCCCTGGGAAAGTAGCCACTGGGCTAATAGTAAACTGTATGCACGGGAGCAACTGAAATAATTGATTGGGAAACAGTTTAATAAATTTTACTTACAGCAAAGTTCACCAGTGTCAATGTTTGTGGTCTTGTGAGTGTCAATCTCGTTGAACAGCGTATCAAGATCCTGAGTGTTTAGAACGCCATCCGCAAAGAAGGAGCGGAACTCTTCCACCGTCAAGCAGTTGTCATCTGTAACCATGGTAACAAAAACAACAACCCAAAACTTTATTATCCCACATTGGGGAAATTTAAAAAGGAGTGATGTTGTTGAACAAATCCTGCTTTACGCTTGATAAAGAAGAATGGTTAACCCATATTATTCATGGCTCAAATTTGAGGTAAAATTCCACAAGACCACAGGGCTTACAAAGAGCTCAAAATATTTACTGGATCAGATTTTCTTCAAAAGACCAGAATTGAAATGAGAAAAAAATATCTACACAGTTTAACAGACTTTGACCTGTTTTAATTTGAACAAGCACTATAAGAAAAGATTGATCTCATTTGCATTTTAATGGGTAAGAATTCTTCAATACTGAACATAACTGATAGAGATTTATCAGACTGAAAGTCAACATTTGAACAAAAACACAAGACTGCGACTTGTCCAGTCGTGAGTTTACTGGCCTCGGTGTAAATTGTCAGGCATGTCAGGTGAGCACTGCATAAACATTGATAAGTGAAAATGAATGGAATGACTTACAAATTGTGTTTTCTTACCATTTTTATCAGCTCGCCGAAATACCTGAAAAAGAGCAAGATATCCAAGATATTTAATTTTGAATTAAATCCTTTTTTTTTAAAATTCACAATGGTCTTAAGCACATACAATAGTTTGCGTGGTAACGTGGTCATGGTGGAAAACTTCCCTTGAAACATTTTTGCTTCAGATGCTATCATTTTTGTAAAGCAATTAGTTTTGATCTCGCGAGTCAAAAGTCAATCCAATGTTTGAAAACAGTAAAAAAATATTTAAGGATTTATAAAACTAGTTTCTTGTGGCTCCAATGATGGATTGTAACTGTTATTTTGTGTGCTTTTTGGTTCACATATTAAGTGTGGATACTGGTCTTTGACATTTATGCCAAGTATGGCAACTTTGAGAAGATCTTGAAAACAAACAAAGAATATTAAATCCTCAAATCTTCACCGAAGTTCATCGAAGTTCACCGAAATTCATCTCCAAATCACGTGATCCACAAGGTCAAAATCAAGGTCAAAAGGTCATTAAACCTCAACATGTTCAAACGAAAATTAACGGCAGATTTGAATTATAATTCCCTTTCCAAAAACACCAATCATCCAATTTGACCCAGTGGTTACCGATTTATGGTCGTTTGAAAGTTGGCGGACGCGCTCATTTTGACAGAAATCCTTGAGAAAGGGCATGCCGTAGTGCGAAAACTGTTATCGGACAGAGCTAAAATTTGAAATTTCAGCTTGTTTTAGAGCCGAAATCACTCCATAAACCAAATTTGAGCAAATTTGTAGAGGGTAGGGTTAAACCTATTGGGTGATTTGACATGGAATGACCCTTAATTTAACTAAAACCAATGAGCTAATGAGTGTCGTCAGGTCATATAGGGCTTACACCAAATATAGCAGTTCAAAAGATTCATGGGATATAGGAAATAGCGCCATCACACTCTTGACAGCTTAATTTACGACATTTGACAGTAGGCAAAATTTGGGTTTTACAAAAGATGTCCCAAGAACATCCCCTGATGCAGTGAGGAAGCGTGCCCTTTCTGTTCTTTACAGCGCTATATTTAAAACCTAAAAATAAATTAATCCAAACGACAAACGGACAATTAACATTTTTCGTTTTAACAAACGTCCAGCAGTCATTAATGTTTCTTTAAACGCCACAGTGATGTATGCAAAAGCCTGAGTGAATGTTGTGAGCATTAAAATAAATGCAAGCACAGATTGCATCCCAGTGCCATTCATTACTGTGTGCACTCACCGCAGCGCGCAATTGCTGTGCGAATATGCAATGCATTCCTGGAGCGCTAGTATGACCGCAGATGTCAAAATTTCGAAAAAAACAACCGAGTACAGCGCCCCAGTTACTGGGTCTAGTTTATAATATTAATATAATAATTTATTAATAATATTAATATATCCTCCCGTGTCCGGTTTTCGATGTACTATGCCTTTTTCTTTGAACTAAAAAAAAAAAAAAGATGCCATATATCAACTGATGCCCTAATTACCTTCCTTTGTTTAAAAGAAGTATGTAAAAAGATATTAAAACTTGATAGACATTGAAACTTTCACACCACGCACCGATCTTCGATGACTTCAATAGCGTCCCCGTGTTTTGAGTTTGACCTGTTTTCGAGGCAAACAAGAAAGTATGGTGTCCTGGTGAAGCCATACGCAGAAGAAACATCTGCAGTGACTTCAAGTGTTCTGTGAGACGTTGTGTATGACTCTATAGCCAACAGTTGTCTTCATTTTATTCAAAATATTTTTTATTTAATTTTAAAAATTACGATGGTAATTTGCAAAAACTATAAAAAAAAAAATTTAAAAAAAAGTGTCAATAAGTCTTGGCTTTCAAATCTGATTTTTTAAAAAGTTTTGAATCTTTTTATGTTTCTTAACATTTATAATAAAGCATATCAATAAACAGTGATATTTGAATCACCAAGCCAATGTTTAAATTTTAATGTTATTAATAATAAATGATATGAGGGTTTAAAAAAAATTTCTCCAGACTGTTAGAAAATGATTTAAGGCACATGGCTTCTTTAAGCCTCTGTATTTTTTTCCCCAGAATGCTCAGCAGAATTTTAAGTCACAGGATTTTATCATCGTGAATTGTGAATTGAAAAATTGTTCGATGAAACTTTTTCGGCGGGCAATTTTTTTTTATGGCCCCGACAGTATGACATATTTTTGTACCTTGTAGAAATGCCTAAAATACCACAAATTTTTGCAATACAAGTGCAACTTGCCAGTGGAGCCTCACATAATTCTAAGTTTTGGTCAAAGGAGAGGAGACTCTTTGCTTGGCAAGTCAAACCACAGAAATTGTATCTAGGGACTGTTTACATCGCGCGCAGAGAGGTAAAAGATTTGCATCGATTTCAGGGACGCCCTGAAAACAGGACCTCCTACGATATCAAAAAAAAAGGGGGAATTTTTTTAAAAAATAATTAGGGCCTACAAAGACATTGACATAATTAGAAAATAGTTAACTCATGATGATTCACAGTAAACTTGTAATTATTAATTAATCTCCGATCTCTCCAACCCTCAATGTCAATCATGTAACCCCGCCCTTGACCTTTTCCAGCACCGCGGGGGGGGGGGGGGGGGACAGAGCACACAAAATGTCAACATCAGATTCAGAGTCAGACGAACCATGGACGAACGTACACACTGACTGACGGAATTCCACACCAACAATGACATGAAACCATTTCAAAACATTTTAATTCCCCTCACAAATATATCGTAACTTTTCTCACTTACGTCTAGAAATATCGACATGCCTTTCTGTGTTTCTACGGATTCCATCTTTGCTCTGTACAAAATGTGTCGGTTTTTACAGGAAGTTGACACAGAACCACTCTACTTCATTCAGTACTTGTTTCTGTACCACTTTACGTCCGTACACAGCTCCCAGCGGAACTTCGCCGGCCTGACTTGGCAACTTTCTGACTCTTGAGGGCGGCATGCCATAAAATACCAATTTGCTAGTTTTCTGAGACATTTTCTGCTCTGCATGCGCTGACTGAGACTGAGAGAGGACCTACTAAACAATTAATCAGTTGAATTTCAACAGTAAAGTGTCAGAAAATGTCGGTTCATCAGTTAAGGAATATGAAAATACTTTTAGGCCAAGTTATTGGTACGAAGATGGAGAAGACGGCCAAAGTTCGAGTTGAGCGCTTGGTTTTGGACAAATACGTAATGCAGGTAAGTATTTTTACGAAGGGTAACTGTTAGTGCTCCTTTTATGTTACTAGTTATTAAACAAAAAATATAAGCATGGTAAGTAAGAATAGATACTAGATTACTCCAGTCGTTTGACCAGTTCCGGATCATGATTTACCTTGACCAGTTCCGGATCACTTCAACTTTGCACAAACCACATAATTAAATTACTGCTCACACATGACCAATTTGATATGTGAAGTATTATTAACATCCAATAAACCAACAGACCAAAAATAAAGTACAAAAAAAATCATTGACAAATAAATTATGAATTTGTTTCTAAAGTTTGTCTGCGATAATAATCATATAATGATTTTTTTTTTTAATCTTGCTTGAAAAACGCTAGGCCTATATAAAACTTCTCACCTTTCAAATTGGAACGCCAGGGCAAGTAACATTTATGTAAAATGCTAAGATAAGAATAAGTAAAAAATATTTCACGTAAATACTGAGCAGTTGTCCTGTTTTTGTGAGGAAATAAAATTACCGAAATCGTTTTTTTGGATTGGGGGCATTGTACCCTTGACCAGTTCCGGATATCTCAACGTCTCGCTACGTCAATTGGTGGCACACTTCTGAAGTTTGTGCTCGTGAAACAGTTTTATGAATGGGAAGCTCGAGTATGGGTTTGCAATAGAGGGCGCGCTACTGATGCGGAATATAATCAACCGATCCAGAACTGGTCAAACGGGTGATGTTACTTTTCTTGAAGCCTCTCCAAGAGTATTAATATTTTTTTGCCAATGGATACTTGGTGAGTTTCATGACATGTTTAGGTAAACTGTTTGACTCTTTTTTGTTTAAGATGTCAAAGAGATTGCAACAAAAGCAACGTGGATTCAAAAAGTGATCCGGAACTGGTCAAACGACTGTAGTAATGATAGAACAATGCTGACACAATTCCAGTGTGAGCATGGTGAGGGAAAACATTATGATTGTGACTGTTCCATGATCATAAATGGCTAAAATTCTGTTTAGGTCAAATATCCTTAGGCCTTACTTGTCATGCCTGTTCAAAACGGAAAGGGTTGACAGAATGTACTCTTCCTAGATGCACTGATGCACAGATATGACAGATGCAGGTTTGTTCCACTATCGTGGAGACGATAGCGGAACAAACCTCATTTGACCTAAAAAGCCAAGTCATAGTTCTAGGTAGGACTCAGGAGTTGACAGAATGTATACAAAGAGGCACAGGCACTTTTGAACTGTAGTATACAAATTGTCAACATCATGAAAAGTAAGCCATTTTTGAGTCTATTCATGGTGGTCTTGACAACGCTGCTCGCTATACGCTCCATTTTAGTTCCTTGTGCATGAGAGTTCCGTCCGCACAATGAAATGTGCACTTTTTTATTTTCCTTTTGAGCGGTTTAAATGTAGCGTTTAATTATCTAGCCAATTCCTCAAGAGGAATATTAAAAAAATTGGGAAATAAAGTCCAACACCCTTTAAAAAATCAAATAGATCCCTTAGAAAGTGGTGGTCGGATACGGAAATCTTTCCTGGATGATATTGATATAAAATGAATGATGATAGATAAAACAAAATAATACTCATTCGTTCATCATTACAGCATGTACAGAGGCCCATGGGATTACTACATGTACCTCCATCATTGTCCATAGCAGGACCAGGGGGTAGCGCTTTATTTAGGAATGTAAAGTAAACAAGTTGTAATTCTTTTATAGCATTGCCATGCTATGTGCAATAATTCATTAAAAACTGAACTTGCTGGCATTTTTTAGAATTAATACAAACAAACAAAATACTTCTTTGCTTTCCCAGTACTATCCAAAAAGGATGACCGTCTTCGCTCATGATGCTCAGCAAGAAGCCAAGGAAGGTGACATTGTCCTGGTGAAAAAGCTCACTCTACCTCGTTCCAAACATGTCAAGTACAACATGGAACAGATCATCTACAGTCTGGGCAATGTGACAGATCCAATCACGGGCAGGAAATGTGATGCGTACTCATATTGGGAGAACTCGGAGTCTGCAGAGGATGCGATAAATAGAGGAACGAGTGATGCGGGATGTTCTGTCAAGAGACTCTCGAGCGATGAACGAGACAGAGACTTATTAGATAGCAAGCAGAGACTGGTGGATGGAACACCTGTTTGATGTGGGATTCATCATCTCCGGGAACATCAATGAACACTCTAGTCAGTTTATAAAACAATTGTATATGTTACGGGTTACTTCAGCGATAGATTCAACTTTGGCTGTTGTGTGTGGCATTTTTTGCGGAAAAGAAAAATTCTCACTTTTGCAGGCTGTTCTCCCTTTACAGTGGTCCGGTGGCCAATTGCTAGTTAAATCACCTGATGACCAGTCAAGATTATCTCCAACCAACTGCTGAAGTGGTCCGTCTGGCTAGTTCAGTGAAGAAAAGCATGCCTAGAAGCCATATTTACTATGAATCATAGACTTGTGAAAAAGCTGGGGACGAATGACATGACAAACTAAGGTCCTGCTGGCCAGTCACTGAAACAGTTAAAGGGACACGTTGCCTTGGATCGGACGAGTTGGTAAAAAAAAAAAGCGTTTGTAACCGTTTGTTATAAAATGCATATGGTTAGAAAGACGTTAAAAAAGTAGAATACAATGATCCACACAAATATATCTAGAAATTGCGTGGTTTTCCTTTTACTTTGCGAACTAACACGGTCGGCCATTTTGTGGAGTCAAAAATTTGACTCCACAAAATGGCCGACCGTGTTTGTTCACAATGAAAAAGGAAAACCACGCAATTTCTAGACATATTTGTGTGGATCATTGTATTCTACTTTTAAAACATCTCTCTAACCAGATGCATTTTATAACAAACGATTACAAATGTTTTTTATAGACCAACTCGCCCGATCCAAGGCAACGTGTCCCTTTAAGGGCATTAATACCCTGGCAAGGCTCATTTTGTAGATCTCAAAGTTCACCACATGAATTACATGTTCCAAGAACTTGTACATTAATATGTAGTTCCAATCATCTGGAAAATTTGTGTCAATGATTTTCTTAGAATCCTGTGCAGAAGTGTATGGTGAAACTGAATAAACCTTCAGCTGGCAATATTTCAACAACAAAACACTGTACATGTACATGCGAACATGTTAAAAGAGACTTTGATTTATAATTGTTTCTGTTTCCTGTTTACTCACAAAATTAGGGAACTTCTGGGACTAAGTGAAAGACAACCAAAACATCAGCCATTATATTGTATCACACAAAATGGGTGTGACTGAGCTGGCCGATAGTAATAGAGATATATGCAGACAATTAGAAGATGAAATACACGTCTTTTATATTTGGCTAAACAGGAATTTTATTAAGTAGGCCTACTCCTGGGGTGAAGTTCTAAATGAAGAAGTTCCAAAAGAGAAGTAGAAGAAAACTGGATTGGGCCACAGTGCTCAAATAAGTACACTGTAGCATTGGGCTAACCAGGATGGTGTGTCTATAAGTACAGAACAGCGAAGAATAAACTAAGGATGAAACTAAGGACATTTTATAGGGGATTGGTAAAGCTTGGTCACTGACTGAATAACGGTGGTGGTCAGTGCATGGTCCATGGCGTATCAGGTGTGCATACCACAGGGGTGATTTCTAAAGAAAGTCTTTCAGAGCCACCACTCCCACAAAAATGATTTTACGCATGGTTGTATACCCGCAAGTTTACTACTTATTTATAGTTAATCCTTATGAAACAAATTAAGTTAATTTTTTCACAGGTACCTTTTGTCTCCATCATTGTAAAGAAAGTCTGAGCCAGTCGGTGTCTAATATTAAGGAGCTGATTTAGCTCCGAGTTTTGTTTGTATTTATCTGATTGGCTTACAGATATTTATTGCAGATGCTTTTAGATTTTTCAAATACTGCAGCAAAACTATGAAAGGGAAATGTCATGATAAGGGACCTTCTCAAAAGTCGGGCACGCTCTAGGTGCAAAAGAATGTTTTCGTGGGTGCCTGTGTGACAGGAGATTCTGTACCCCCCGAACTGTGTACTAACTTCTTCTGATAGCGCCCTCTTTTGAATCAACCACCTTCAGCCCATGTTAATTTCCCATATGGGGGACAGAATCTCCAGGGGACAGATTCCCTTAGACACCTGCAATCCATTGGACCGCAATAACTTTCCTCTTCACCACATTGTGCCAAAATTACGGTAGCAATCCTACGCTAGTGAATACACGTATTAGTATTTTGAGCATTCCAATTGAACGCTATATTCCAATAGAACGTTCCGGTGTGGCAGGAGATTCTGTCTCCCCATACGGAGAACTGTGTACAAACTTCTTTTGATAGCGCCCTCTTTTGAATCATCCTCCTCCAGCCCGTGTTAATTTCCCGTATGGGGACAGAATCTCCGGGGGGACAGATTTCCCTGGGACACCGGCAGTCCAACAGAATGGTCCATGAGCACGTGTTGGAATACTAATTCGATCCAATTAGAAGGCTCCTAACGTTCCGACTTTTGAGACGCTCCCTACAATGCAAAGTTCACAGTCGGACTTCATCCTTCAATAAGAAAAAAATTATACACTTAATTGATTGATGATTCATCTGGAAATAACATCTTGGTTTTATTTTATTTCCTTTTTTTCTCCAAAAGGTCCCTGATAAATACATGATAATTAAACATGGTTGTTACGATTACTCAATCATTTGTATATATTTTTCTGCTATGAATCAATCTTAAATCAAAATGGTTCAACAGAGCTCAAAGTTGGTGGAACAATCCACAAGACCGCAGGGCTTGAAGTTCAACATTTTTACTGGACCAGATTTTTTGGTACAAGACCAGTATAAAAATGATAAAAAAATATCTATACAGCTTAATAGTTATTTTGTTGTATACTGTTTTTGATTTTTCTTTTAATAAAAGATATTACACTGTGATATGTTGTTATTATTAATTAATAATGGGATCTGTCCGGTCTTGGGTTTACTTGCTTGATGCTAAAATTACTGGCATCGGGCCTGCAGTCCAGTGTAAATTTCGAGGCCCTGGGGTTGAGAAAATATAACTAAATATTTACACTGTCGTGGAAACCAATACATGATTCCTAAACTTCAACATGCACAAAGAATATTCCATAGAAAAATCAAAATTCTATATCAAAATATCAGGACATTCTATATTTCAATTTACACATCGCACTAAAATTAATGTTTTGCAAGTATATTTACACATTTTAGTAGGTCCAGATTCTGTACACTAAACAGCATGATACACATTTTACAAATTATACAAATTCTTCAAGATGGGGTCATCGATTGGTTTTTGTCAACGTAATTTTGATTTATAGGCCAAATTATCAAGAAAGACACAAGAAAAGTCACCTGAATACATTGTCTACTTGTTGAGAAAACAGCAAAAAAACTTTATGGTATTTTCATTAAGAACGTCTAATCCATCCGGTTTAGCGAGGGACAGCAGGTACCAACCACATCGCTAGCTGCAGCATTCACAATACGGACACCAGGGATATTTGAATCTCCAAAAGCCCCCCAATGGCAATCTTTGGAGATTCAAATTTTTCGACCAACGTTTATTGATTTTTAATCAATGGGGTACTTCAGACCAAATAATTTCGCAGGATGCTTACTACCATTACCTTTCTTTTAACAAAAAGGTTTGAAAATTAAACAATATTTGACCAAGGTCATTACCAAAGTACATGTATGACCCTACCTTTTTAACAGCCAAAGTGCCCCATTGCACCATTAAACACTACTAAATGTAAGCTGTTTTATCTACATCATGCTTTAATGACCTCTTGCACGCACCAACTGTGACACGCTCGCCATTTTGGGAGTCAACAGTTATGCGTTTAAGCCTAAAATGCGCACTACAATGTGTATAACAACACACAGGACAATTGACTCCCAAAATGGCGCACCGAGATTGTTGTGATGACGTCGTCGGGTGAGTTGGATCAGTAGATCAAAAGTCAGCTGATTTGCCTAGCCACTGTCACTTGTAAATTAGGCTGTCTAGTACTACCGCCCCGCTTTTAAAATGCTCACGATACTATCATGGCTTAATAATACTGGCTTCTTATATAGCGCTCAAATCTGTCTCTCAGTGACGCTCATGGCGCTCCAACATTCTGTGTTTTTCCTGCAAGGTATGTGGAGCTACGTTTTGAAGTATGAGACCTTTTTACTTTACATAGCACCATGTAATGGTTTACAAGGTGCTGTGGCACAATATGCTGCTGATCAAACTAGGAACACCAGGGCGAACCCCTTCTCTTTACGATAAGTGCACTGGGTTCTTTTACGTGCATTACACAACACACAGGACCTACGGCTTTACGTCCCATCCAAAGTACGCAGCAATAATGGTTAAGTGTCTTGCTTAAGGACACAAATGTCACGACCGGGACTCGAACCCACACTCTGCTGATCAGAAACACCAGAGCTCGAGTCCGGTGCTCTTATCCACTCAGCCACGACACGCCATCATGATAGAGCATCCACTCTTACAAGCCAGGCGGATTTAGAATAGTATCTGGAGCATTCTGTAAGTGGTGCGGTGATGCTTGTACAGCCTTATTAAAGGCAGGGTATACTTTTGGTAATTGTCAAAGACCAGTAACCTCACCTGGTGTATCCCAACATATGCATAAAATATCAAGCCTGTAAAAGTTTGGGCTCAATTGGTCATCGGAGTTACAAGAAAATAATGAAAGAAAACAAATCATCACCCATAGAATTGTGTGTTTTCAGATGCCTGAGAAAAGCTTCATGCCCGAAGCCTTTTCTCAGATTCAAATTTGTTTGGTGAAAAATTACCTCTTTCTCTAAAACTACATTACTTCAAAGGGGTGTCGTTTCTAACAATGTTCTATAATATCAACAGCTCTCCAGTGCTCTTTACCAAGTAAGTTTTTATGGTCATAAATTTTTGGAGTAATTACCAAAGGTAATTATTGTCCCTTTTTAAGTGACGGTGGCAAGTCAGATCGGGTACAATAGCACATCCTGGGGCACATTTTATTGGTTGTAATGCAACACTGCTTCTTTCATGGCCCCATGGTTAGTGGTCTAACCGATCAACAATAAACACAGCTGCTGGTTGTGGCACCAAGAGGCACCCTATGTTCTCTTGAAGTAATACTCAGGTCTGCAGAAACCTTAAACACCTACACATAATTGTGAGAAAGACGAGGAAAGATTTACACTTTTACGCCCCTTTTCACACCACCAATTGACCAAGCCAATTCCCAGGGAATATAACCCCAGGAAATTCCCCAAGAACCCCACCACCAACCCAAGTTCGTTTCACACTTGTACAATTTTCTAGGGGGAAATGAAGGCTCGGTAGGCCTATGCTTTAGCCTGGAGTTATCCGACTTACACCCTACTCCCAAGTAGGAGTAGGTATTTCCCTGGAAATGGCTTTACCTGGGAGTTTGCAAGGGTTAGCAATTCAAGTGTGAATAGGTCAAATAAACTTTCCAGGGAAATTTGTCTAGAGTGAAATGGGCTTTACAAAATATCTGCAACTACAAAACAAAACAAAACATCTGCAACTACACATGGTCCCCGTGTATGTAACCAAAAAAACTGCAAAAGTATGATTGAAGTTAGATTTGAATAATGTCTAGTACCATGACTTGCTTTAATAGTCACAAATGCTTAAATTTGAATTCCTCAGGCTACAGAGAGTTTCCATGTCACATGGTTCCGGGCAAGCTTTTGCGTAGTTTTGTAACAGATGGCGAACACCCATTCACGGTTTTGAATGAATGTGCATAACACAATGGTAACACTGT
This sequence comes from Plazaster borealis, assembly GCA_021014325.1. Lineage (NCBI taxonomy): Eukaryota > Metazoa > Echinodermata > Asteroidea > Forcipulatida > Labidiasteridae > Plazaster > Plazaster borealis. The sequence continues at coordinate 23,186,012 of CM037460.1, forward strand.
ATTTAGTCTGGGAAATCCAATTTGAGCGTTCACTTGTGACTAATCAAGTCACTGCACCTGACATTCAAAGCTAACTCGCTGCACGCAGTAAGCAAAATTATTAAAGATAGGGTCATAGATTGGTTTTTGTGGACGTAATGCTTTATTTATAGGAAAGTTTTTAAAGAAAGATACCATAAAAGTCACATGTAAGAGTTTCAGCTGAATACTGTGACTACTTGCTGAGAAAACAGCAAAAACACTGCTACAGTATTTTCACAAGAACGTTGAAACAATCCACGTTCAGCAAAGTGACACCGGGTACTAACCGCATCTTTGGCCGCAACATTTGTGAACGGACACCAGTTATCCCGAGGGGAGAACAGGCCTGGAATTTCATCGAGGGAAAGGCCATTTTCATTTTGCAAAGGGCACTCCCATTGGGAAATCATTGAGTCTATCGGATATCTTTTGAAGGGGCAGCGAGACTTGGGCAACAAACGCCCTGGCCTCCGTACAACTCCTGGCCTGGAACAAGGAAGAGGCAAGTGGCGAGAAACAAACAATGAACCGATGAAAAAAAAACAGGATCCCCGTGTGATTTCACACGTACATGTTCCAGAAAAATTTCATTGTGCCTTTTCCATAAAGTCTACATGATGTACATATGAAAGGCAGTACAGTGACTAGCCATTTGATATGCATACAAGCCTCTTAGTCTTATACATTTAGATACAACATGTTGCTTGCTCTTATTGAGGGTCAAATCACTTCAAAAATTACAATGTACATTTTTGTAGGTCTAACTAAATGGTACAAAAGTGAAAACATGCGAAAGAGGTCTACATAATTTTATTATTAGTTCCCCTTAATACCAAATACCATTTCAGTTGCAATTCTCCTTGCATTAAAACCCTAACCACCCCAGGCCTGCCAAAATCTAACAGTGGTTTTGTTGAAATTTGGATGGTCTAGTACTGTGAAAAGTACCCACTAAATCACAGTCCAGAAGCACAGGACCTGTTGGAGTATGATGGGTTGTGTACTGTTCCAGTACATAAACTGTTGGAGTATGATGGGTTGTGTACTGTTCCAATAAGTAACCTGTTGGAGTATGATGGGTTGTGGAAGCTTTCTACACATGTAGTAGAAATGCTTAGGGGGTTAACGCAAACAACATTGGTAATTTGTCAAAGACCAGTATCTGCACTTTCATGTGAGACCCAACATGAAATAACACACAATGTGAAAGTTTATGCTCAATCAGTAATCGGAGTCACGAGAATATAGTGTGAAAAACATGTTTTCAAACGTCGGGTTTTGGACTCGAGAGATAAAAACTAATTGTCTTACTCATTTCCCAGAAAACTATGGTATTTCATTAAGCAAAAATATTTCAAGGGGAGTTTTCCACCATGACCATCTTTATACCATGTTAGTTATGTGCAAATCTGTGAACATATATTTTCAATGTCACAAATGTTGTGCACACCCAAAATAAGGATCATACTTTTTTCCCCTTCAAGCATCTATATTTGATTATATACAAAGTTAATACAATGATAAGACAACATCAAAAAGTGGGCGCTTGCCAACTCACAGAGAGAAGTGGAGGACAAAGAAGCACAGAGAAAAACTGTTGCCAAGTTTTCAGTGGTAAGTGGTGCTCCCACGACCACCGAGGTTAAAGCAAAGATGGAGATAAATAAGGTGGTGTTTTGCTGAACAGCGTCCTTGCGCTGTCCAAACGATGTATGCAGTTTTTTTAGCTTTTACTATATGTGAGGAGGTCATCAATTTCCGCAGCCATTCTGTCTTCATCGCTACTACTCGGGTCTGAGTCGCTCAGCCCAGCACTCGAGCTACTGTCCACTGAGCCGGACTCATGATCGGACTCACTCTCCTGGTTCCTCTGCTTCTTTGTCCATCCAAGAGGATTCTCAGCAGTGAGGCTCTCGTCACTGGAGGATGAGATCGCCTGAGTGATGCTCCCTAGGCTCTCCTGCTTACTCAAGTTGCCGCTGTCCGAGTCACTGCTGCTACTGCTGCTCTCATCAAAGATCCCCTCCACTTCCTTATCCATGCTTTCCAATTCCTCCGACGAGAAGCTGTATACTGGATTGTACTCCGAGGATAGACTAACCTGGCGCTGTTTGCCACTGACTCTTGATTTCGGGGACTGGGTGGTGTCAGTCCTTGAATCTGGTGAGAGCTTGCGCCGTTTGGCATACTCCTCCCCGTCAGAGAATGCTCGAGCTTTACCTGCCTGTTTTGATTTGTGCTTCTTCAGCAGTTTCTCCTGCGCCAGTTTGCGAATCGCTTCACTGTCGCTGGTGCACGGCGTGCTGGCCCGACTGCTTGATAAGGAAGCTGAGTCCGGCCGCGGGTGACCCGAGAACAGTTTAAACAAGCGTTCATCGACACGCTGCCAGCGCTCCCAGCAACACCAGAGCCACTCTGGCGTCACGATATGGATATTCTTGGCTCGCTGGGCAGCATGTACCTTGGAGGTACCAGCCTTGGCAGCTATGACATGTGTGGTTGCATTGCTAGGACTTGCAGATCCCTTTGCCTTGTATATTATATTCGGATTGATGTGAGCCCCAAGCAGAGATGCAACTTTCCAGGCTTTGCTCTGTTCCGGATTGATATTTGTCGGGAAGACACCACTAAAAACCAAATTTACACCAGTCAGAATCTTCTGTCTCAACGCCGGCAGGATAATTTTTAAATCAGGCTGCTCTTGCAGATGATCATACGCATCGTAAAATTCTTTGTGAATTTGCCCCAAGATGTCCGCTAGGTAGAGGAAATAATCGTCACTATCATTGCTTTCCTCTTCAAGCACCACCTTCTTCACTTCAGCGATCCCCTGAGAATTCTGGTTACCGTTTTCCTTAGTTTTGTCTTCACTGGATGTCTTGCTCCCCGAGTCATCATCTTTAACGTTTGTTTCTTTTTCCAACGGATTGACTTTATCCGCAGATGATTGCAACACCTCATCGTCCATTATAGCATCCCTCTCAATATCGGAGGCTTCCTTGGTCTGAGTGGCATCTGTCCCTTCCTCAACCTCCGACTCCTTCGCTGAATCCTCAACCTCCTTCTCTGATGGTGGATCTCCTTTGCCTGGTCCCCCTTTGGAGTCTTTATCTGCCAGACCAGGAGGGGCATTGATGTCACCGGTACCCTCAAAATATTTGTAGGGCGGGACCATTATTAAATTTGGGGCATAGTTCCAAACATCCTCTCGATCGTCGATGATGACCACCATGTTGTCTCCACCTGGGAAAATTGACCTGCGGGTTAAGAAGTTAGAAAAAAGAGCAACCACTGTCAGTACAATCATCTACAAATAATACTAAGCGAATATTTGATGCATTTGAGTGCATTGTCGCAGACTATAATCTGGACTATTCCATTTCTCGATGCAAAGCGGAGTGATATGGAAAAGCCAGATTTCACCTCGTCATTACATTCTGTGACAAAATAGAGACAGAAAGTCATCCACTCCACACTCTGAAAAATGCTATGATGATTCCAAAAATGACGCTGGGAAGCATCCAATAATTATTCATATTGGACGGGTGCCTGTCCAATATTTAATTTTGAAACGTTGTGGCAGTAAATACATGGCAAAATTATGAGTGACACCAATCAAATGTGCACGTTCCACCAATCAAATGACAAGGAACTGCAGAACTGAGTGTATGGTATGTAAAATGAAGTATTTATATGTGATGTCATTTACTGAATGACTTAATGAGCCAGAGCAACAACAGGTGACAAAATACCAACATTTTTTGCACCAAGGTCGAATTAAGTTTTGTGATGCAGCTAATTTTCCAATAGAGTCCTCATGAAAATGGGGAAACATTTTTCAAATCATTGTTAAAATGGTGTAAAATGCCCTTTTTAATATGATACGCTTTCAAAGCAAAATTTGAAACATGACATCATCGGGACAGGAAAAACAAGTAGGTCTGTACATTCCAAACAGGGAATTTTTTGCGCCAGTCAAAAGGTCAAATTCAATGCTATTTTGATGGAATATAATCAAAATTCAGGAATGAACTGAAAATTCTTTATAGAAAAATGTACAGACCATATATTTGAAATGTGACTTCATCAACTGTTTTGGATTTTGACAAAAATTGCACTTGAAGGGTATCAAACACAGTGGCGTTTTACACCGTTTTAACATGAGGTTAGAGACTTGGTAAAACAAAATTTCAGTTTTCATAAGGAATCTATTTATTTGAAAATGAGTGAATCACAAAACTGAAAAACGGATCTCAAGCTAAAGTGTTCGTTTACCTGTAAAAAAATTGCCTCGTGTGACATGGCCCTTACAGGGCTCGAATTTAGGGAGGAAATCAACAAGACCGCAGGGCTTGTAGCTCAAAATTTTTACTGGACCAGAATTTTTTGTACAAGACCAGAATTAAAATGAGAGAGAAAACCAAACGAAAACTACACAGTTTATCATTTGAACTTTTTTAATTTGAATGAGCACTAAGAGAAGACTTATCTCATTTGTATTATGGGTAAGAATTCTTCAATACTCAACAGAACTGAAAGAGATTTAGCAGACCGAAAGTCAACATTTGAACAAAAACCAGGCATGATATTTGGTCCTTTGAAAACAATAGGACAAGTACAAGGGCTGACCTACACGATGGTATAGGATTTAATAGACATTTCAGGCTATTTAATCGCAATTTTTCTGATTTTTTTCAAGGGCAAAACTTATCGGAAATCAGACTAGAGTAGGATGAAAATCATGCCTGAAAAACACAAGACCGCTGGACTTTTCCTGTCATGAGTTTACTGGCCCGATGCTAAGATCACTGGCCTCGGGCCTGCGGTCCAGCGTAAATGCCAAGCCCTTCTTGTTTAGGCTAAATTGTAATTTGTTTGAATTGTACTGTAATACTAATAATATAAACATTAATTTTAGTTAGTTGTTTAGTCATTACAATACAAGACATTTGTCATTAGTTATTTAATTTTTTATTTAGTAGTATTGTTAAATAACTACGACTAAATAAACAAATTAATGATGTTTACATAATACAATTCAAACAAGTTCCTTTTTAAATTTTGGTCATCCTTCATCTTGTCTTGTTGCAGCTCTTACTAAGTGCTTTTAAGTATATTTTTAAAAAAACGTAGAAAAAACTACGTTTGTTTGAAGATATAGCACCCTCTTGCCGACGGTTGGTCAATGGGCGTACTCACAGCTGCATTTATTACCCGAGAAATACCAAAGCATACGTACCTCAGGTTCGCCGTCTTTGAATTGGGATCAAAACACTCATCTCTGGAGAGAATTCTGTGGGAGAAGTACTTCTTCTCGGGGTCCAGGTAGGCAGCAATGGTGTGGGCATAGAGGCGGGCCCCCATGGTGAAGATGTGCAGCTCATACAGAGAGGATGCCTTCTGCAAGAAGGCCTTGTAGCCTGGTCGCATCTTGGTGTGGTACCAGGGGTGGCGGGCCCCGGAGCCCCACAACTGGAAGTGACACACGCCCTGTTACATAGACAATGTTAAAGATAGCTGTGTTTAGTCCGATAACAAAACAATGGTAGTGGTAGCACTTTAAAGAGGGCCTCCAAGGTCAAATTCAGTTTTGTGATGCACTCATTCTCCAATAGATAGAGACCTCATGAAAGTGTGGAAAAAATTTCAAGTCTCAAACCTCATGTTAAAATGGTGTAAAATGCAATTTTATTTGATACTTTTTCGGAGCAAAATTTAAAACATGACGTCTTCGGACATCATAAACAATTGGGTCTATACATTCCAAAGGGGAATTTTGCCCCTGACAAAAGTTCAAAGTCAATGCCATTTTGAATGAATATCATCAACATTCAGGAATCAACAAAAGATTGTCTGTACAAAAATGTACAAACCATGTATTTGAAATGTGATGTCATCGAACGTTTTGGGATTATGACAAAAAATGAGCTTGAAGGGTATCAGCCACAGTGGCCTTTTATGCCATTTTAACGCGAGGTTAGAGTCTTGTAATGTTTTTTCCCACTTTCATCATCACTCTATCTATTGGGAAACGAGTAAATCCCAAAACTGAATTTTACCTTGGAGCCCCTCTTTAAGACTAACTAAATACAAAAACCTGCAACAACTATGTCATCACAAACAATGAAGGCAACAATCTAAGTACAGGCTTAGGAAAGACAACAAGACATAATATGTTGTTGTTAATCCTAAGTTGACCAACTCTAAAACCATTCAACTGCACAGTTTGTAATAATATCATTTAGCCGGCATCCATCATAAAACAACCGTGGATTATAATGAATGGTCGGACAGTAGGAGGGTTAGTGAGAAATCTTGCAGTAACCGAGATGATCTCACATAGTGATTTATAAACCCTATTGCTGGTAGCAGGAATTGGTTTTTCACACTCAATGAGTAGGATTGAAAGTTCACAATTGCCAACACTTCTCAATTTGGTACTACTGTGATGTACATGTAGTATTAGATAGGCCCTATTGTAGGATTCGACAGAGAGGTGTTGGGATCTCATTAACACCAAGTCAGCATGGTCAGAGTGGTGTTTGGATCTCATTAACACCAAGTCAGAGTGGTGTTGGGATCTCTTAAACACCAAGTCAGAGTGGTGTTGGGATCTCTTAAACACCAAGTCAGAGTGGTGTTGGGATCTCATTAACACCAAGTCAGAGTGGTGTTTGGATCTCATTAACACCAAGTCAGAGTGGTGTTGGGATCTCTTAAACACCAAGTCAGAGTGGTTTTGGGATCTCATTAACACCAAGTCAGAGTGGTGTTGGGATCTCATTTACACCAAGTCAGAGTGGTGTTGGGATCTCATTAACACCAAGTCAGAGTGGTGTTGGGATCTCATTAACACCAAGTCAGAGTGGTGTTGGGATCTCATTAACACCAAGTCAGAGTGGTGTTGGGATCTCATTAACACCAAGTCAGAGTGGTGTTGGGATCTCATTAACACCAAGTCAGAGTGGTGTTGGGATCTCATTAACACCAAGTCAGAGTGGTGTTGGGATCTCATTAACACCAAGTCAGAGTGGTGTTGGGATCTCATTAACACCAAGTCAGAGTGGTGTTTGGATGTCATTAACACCAAGTCAGAGTGGTGTTGGGATCTCATTAACACCAAGTCAGAGTGGTGTTGGGATCTCATTTACACCAAGTCAGAGTGGTGTTGGGATCTCATTAACACCAAGTCAGAGTGGTGTTGGGATCTCATTTACACCAAGTCAGAGTGGTGTTGGGATCTCATTAACACCAAGTCAGAGTGGTGTTGGGATCTCATTAACACCAAGTCAGAGTGGTGTTGGGATCTCATTAACACCAAGTCAGAGTGGTGTTGGGATCTCATTAACACCAAGTCAGAGAGGTGTTGGGATCTCATTAACACCAAGTCAGAGTGGTGTTGGGATCTCATTAACACCAAGTCAGAGTGGTGTTGGGATCTCATTAACACCAAGTCAGAGAGGTGTTGGGATCTCATTAACACCAAGTCAGCATGGTCAGAGTGGTGTTGGGATCTCAATAACACCAAGTCAGAGTAGTGTTGGGATCTCATTAACACCAAGTCAGAGTGGTGTTGGGATCTCTTTAACACCAAGTCAGAGTGGTGCTGGGATCTCATCAACACTGAGTGGTGTTGGGATCTAACACTGACATGTATTAGGATCTAGCATATCGGCCTAGTTTAATTACTTACCGGTAGGTCCGGTGCAATATTGTCCATTGTAGTATGGATGATAGTTTGGTCGAGATCAACAACTAGCACCAGTTTACGACTCTTCAAGAGACGCCCCTCATCCAATTTGGCTAACTGATAGGCAACCTGAAATACCAAAAATAATAACAGTAAAAGAATACATCTCATTCCACAGAAATAAACACATTTCTGAACTGTCAGAAAAGTATAGGCCTACTCATTGTCTTTGAAACCAAGATTCCTGAGCCAGTCACTAACCTCTTTGCTCACTTGAAGCTCTGGGATGCTGTGCACCATGGCAACAGAAGCTGTGGACGTCTGTCGCCGTTGCCCTGGCAAGCCCTGTGTCCTGTAAACAATAACATGATGATAAAAAGCAGTTGTAATAAAAGGTATTTCAAATGAAATCATTAGATTTTGAAGAGTGGATGCATTTCTTTCCTCTGGTGTTCACTCCATCCAACCACCTCTAAAAATTTCATTTACATTAGGCGGTCTGAGTTTAGTGAAAATAACGAAAATTGGTTTATGTTTCGTCTGGGATTTTATGCATAAATGTACAGCGCTGTCCTTAGGTACGCTGGACAAATGCTATTTAAGAAGCTGAGAATGTTGAAATTCTCACCTGATGGTCTGGCTGGATAGTTCGGTTACACAGTCTATTCCGACAGCCTACGTTCCGACATCCATGTTTCGACCTCACCCTAACCCTAACCACAACAGCGTGTACTGGTAGATCATGAGGGTTTATAGGAACATAGGGGTGTCGGAACAAAGAGCAGTCACCGATAGTTCAGTGTTGAAAAGTATTCTTATTTAATATGAAATATTGAAAAAGCTGGCGGACTAGTGAAACGTCACACTAACTGGTCCCCATGGCTAGTTACTAAAGAAGTTAAGGGCAAACCCTGATGTACATGTGTGACTGGGGACCAGTGAAAGTCTCTCCAAGTGGTCGGACTTGATATAGTTCTTCAATGTTGAAAAGCATCACTGTTTTATATTTATGAGCTAGTGAAAAAGCTGGCGGACTAGTGCAACAACAAGCAAATTTAGATGTAACAGACCATGCTGACTAGTCATTGAAAAAGTTAAAGGCCAGGACGAATGCCTCCATTACATGCAGTGCAATGGAAACTGGCGTCCTAGCCACCAGGGCCAAGGGCGAACCCTGCACTGTATGCCGGTGCGATTATGAACAACACAACAGGGGAATTAAAAATGTGTACGAAACTGCGCTACAATAAGCCAACATGATAATTTGTAAATTTGGCAGCCGGGATTATAAGCCAGTCAGTCACAGATCCTACTTTACAGTAACTCACTCTCTGAGATCAGCTCCACACTCTGCACACATGTCCTTCATGACGGTAGGATGGGTGCAGCTAGCCAACTTGATGACGGTAGTCCTGTTAACAAGAACAAAGTAAGAAATGTTAATTTTGCATAGGGGATAATGAATATAATTTGCTTTTACCCTTACACCGATGTGTATTAAGCACTGTATACTCAGTACTTTCCAAATTGCTCGGGTGGGATTCGAACCCACGACCTTTGCATTGCATATGCAGAGGGGAGCTCAAAATCAGAAGTTGGATTATGAAAGCATTTTACAAATATGTACTTGATTCTTTTTAGGCTCCTTCGAAAAAAAGCCTGTTAGTGTTAGTGTTAGTATTATGTGGAACTTTTCTTCTACTCTCAAGTCTCAATTTGGAATCTGTTTTTATGTACAGAGAAGATGAATACCAAAAAAAGAAATATTCCTTCTTTATTATATGATTTTTTTTGTGTCTAATCCTCCATGGCTATTTCTACGTCCATGGTTTTTACAAAGTGACTTGGATCGCAGAGAGATGTGGACAATAGTGTAAAGTAATACTAAATGTCTGCTTTACATTATTTTCACATTGGTTTTGCAACTTTATGGTTTTTAAATGATGGTGAACTTTTATTTACCAAAAACACTAACAGGCTTACACAAACTTTTAAACTTTTTACCAATTTAATACACAGCAAGCCATCCCTACCCAAACATTTTTTTTTAAACAAACATTTCAGTTGTTGCTAGGCTAAATTGTAATTTGTTTGAATTGTACTGTAATATAAACATTAATTTTAGTTAATTGTTTAGTCATTATTTAAATAGTGTCAATCACTACCGATTGAGGGCGCTGTTCACCGCGCAGCCACTTTTTGTTATGGGAAACTGTGACCACCTCAACGTGTACAACACTATAGAGAGATCGGTGGTGCGGAGGGATATAGATTAAACCCATGGTCAACAAAATTTGTTATGTAAACAAGGTCAAATATTTGGCGATATTTGGAACTTTGACCTTCCTTAAGTCCGGTTTTCATGAACCGATCCCCACAAGTAAAGTAGCAAAATGAATGTTCTCAAAGAGCTCTATCCAACTAGACTACTTACAACTCAATCAGATCAAATCTCAAAATTTTGTAAATTAAACTAATTTAAATACTTTATTTTGTTTATTAAATAACTAGGCTAATTAAACAATTAATTAAAATTAATGAACTTTTATATATAAATTCAAACAAGTTCCTTCTAAAATGTTGTTCATCCTTCATCTCAGCTCTTACTAAGAACTTTAAGGTAAATTTTCCCAAAAAAATGAAGGTTTGTTTGAAGATAATATTTAATACAAATAGCGCCCTCTTGCTGACGGTTGGTCAATGGGCGTACTCACACAGTTGCATTCATTACGTGATAAAACCGATGCAGATAAACTTAGATTTCTTGCACAACTATATGATGCACAAAATCACTGTTATGTTTCATTTGACTCCTCAAATACTTGGAAATAAACTTGTGCCTTCAAAACGATTTTTAACGGTAAATAAAACGAACAAAAACGCAGTTTTGATTTCTCACCCAGGCTGAACCACATCTCCTTCGTTGACCATCAACTCCTCGACAGTTCCGAAGTATTCTGACTTAAATTTCAGAATCTCCTCATTATGACTTTCATCCTGCCCAATGCCATGAAGACTGTAGGTTGCGATGATAGTACCTTTTGAAATCGAAGCTTTCGGTTTCACCTTCAATTTTACAATTTTGCAAATATTTTCGCTTGGAAGAGAAATCTCCATCAAGGGGTCCGCCATCTTGATTTTAGGCACGTACATTAAAATTTAATAGGTTAACTAAAATTTTGTCAAATTTCATAAAATATATTTTGTAATTGGGCCTAATATGAATCTTTATAAATACATTTTATTTTATTATTAGTTTTTGTTATTTGTATAAGTCATTAAATTTAGTTTAATGCAATTTAGCGTTTTTAATTACGTGATTGAGACTAAAAAGATTCGCGCTGCTTTTGAAAACCAAAGGTCATGTTAACGAGCGCCCTCTTTTGTCTGCAACATATTTGCGAAGAACGACCACAAATTAAATGAAATGATCGAGATTTTGTAATCCAGTTTTGGAAAAGATGCATCTTTTTTCAGGTACATGAATTTGTAAATGTCTCTAAAAGCAAATTAAATATTCCAAGGTTGTATTTAGTGTGAGTGTGCATTATCTTAAATAGCCTTGGTGTGATATTTGTGTATAAACAAACCATGGAAAAAGACGTCCGTTTTTTAAATTAATTTTCTCTGCTCTGCCTGTGTCGTTGTCGTGTGATTAGATGCAGCAATCCAGCATTGAACAAAGTCAAGATTAGTCCATCCAGCAACAACTTTTGTTTTTAGGAACGTAATTAAATCTTCAAAGTTTAAGTTTAACATGTTTAATTTATTTTCATAACAAAGGACTTGTAAGTTGTATTGTACACTGCCAAACCAATTTTTGATTGGAAAACTGTTCTATAATAATAATAAAATATATACAATCAGTTCACTCTAGTTTTGAACATATTTTAGTAACTATTCTTTTTATAATTGTTATTTGTATCTGTAGATGGCATCATCAACACACACCCCTCCATCCCAGTATGTGCATTTTGATAGCAGCAGTAACGCCTCCCATAGGCGGAGTCAAGGTTCAACTGGTAGGAGTAAATCCTGGCCAGCAAGGCGGCACACGCCGTACACAAAGACTCCAAAATCCAGACGGCTTCATGGTATGGCAGACAGACTGCATTCAATTTCAAATTAGCCTAGTTTTTTTCTCCATCTGTCTTTCATTTCCTTCATTTCACTGTGAAATTTAAAAAACAAAAGTTTTGAGAAATTTGGGAATTGGTAAGGCCGAGTAAAAAAAGCAATGTGTTTAGCATCTAGATTCCTGAAAAAAAGGAAGCAGGAGGGGCTTTTAATTTTTTTTTTACAAGATGGCCGCCATTCTTTTTAAAATTTCGAACAACCATTCCACTCTTCAACACACAGTAATAAGAGAAACATGTTAGACAAGACCTTGGACATGTTTACACTACAGTGGCTTTATTTAACAGTTTGTTCAGTAGTATTAAAAAAAACACCTCACTTTCACAAGAATTTGGTAAATGTGTAACTGAGCGATCTATTTTTAACCGTGTAACCCGCACAGGCTAAGTTCTGACCTGCAAGTATTTGATTTTCTGATGTATCCGTTGATATTTTATGGTGGTTAATTAAATCTCATTTTGAATTGGTTGTAATAAAAAGAAAATCCATGCGGCCCAAAAAAAGGAAGAGGGCTGGGCGCTAATCATGGTTTCTTTTTTACTTGGCCTAATTTGAATTTCCAAACTTTTGAATATTAGCAATGTAAGAGCAATTCCTCTAAAAGTAAAATTCATTTCTTATATCGTTTGACGTTGAGTGTCCGGAAGAAGGGCGGAGGCTGGATTCCCTTTCTTCCAGGCACACTCAAAGTAGCTTTTTTTCCCAGTAATTAACAGGCTTTGGGCACTAAAATGTCTTCTGACAACAGCAAAAAGGATTTACTGGCATTTTTGTTGCTAGAATTATCCAAAAGACACATTTTCTCATTTTCCCAGGATGTAGAATTTAACTATAATGACTTAGAAATGGCAGAGAACAGATTAAACTTTTAAGCTCAGTTTTCTTGAAACACAATTTTGCACATTAACTACGTATGCCTGTTCTCCTCCTCCTGTAACTTTTTTGTTACGTCCCTCTGTACACAACAAAATCTTCTTTTTCATCAACAGTTAAAGTGTGAGTAAAAATGTCATTACCTGCATATGTATTTACACATTGTTGTAGATTTGCTTTGTGGTTACATCATGGTTCACAACCATCTTTCTCCTAATTATCTCATTTATCAGAAATATTTGTTTTTTAAACAAAACTATACACAGGGAAGAACAGCAAGTTAGAGAGGACACCAGTCCTTCCTGTTGGCGAGGCACACTCTTTGAAGCAGCTCATAAATAAAACATGGCACGTGTATCAGGTGACTCCACTCAACAACTTCCAGCAAACTACAGCGGCTCTGAGGAAATACTCCAAGCATCTATCGGCCGCTCTTCAGGCAGTAAGTTTGATGAAGTGTCAGGGGTTAGACAAATGTACAACGTTGGTAATTGTCAAAGACCAGTATCCACACTTGATGTGACCCAACATATACATGAAATAACAAACCTGTGAAAGTTTAAGCTCAATCGGTCTTTGGAGTCATGAGAAAACAGTGAAAATCCCCATTAGGCCTATATAAGTTCACTGTTTTCAAACATCAGATTTTATCACCAGTGATAAAGACTAATTGGTTTACTAATTTCCTAAAAACGAGCATTTCAAGCAAAACTATTTCAAGGGAAATTTTCCACCATGACCATCTTTATACCATACATGTAAGTTATGTGCAAATCTGCGAACATTTATATTTTCAACCTTACCAATCATGCTTGTGAATTGTGAATTTTTTATTTTTGAGGATCTTCTTTTGTCTCCAACAGAATGGCAATTAAAATTGATATTGTGTGCTATTATGTTATACAAATATTGGATGCATATGAGTGCATTGTTGCAGAATATATTCACGATGAATGACACTGCAAAGCGTCCAATAATTATTCGTATTGGACTCCAATATTATATTGTGTAGCAGCAGCAAATACATAGCAAAATATCAAATGACAGGTAGTTTTTATTGTAATTCTGTCTCCTCTCATCCCATTTTGTCGTCCTTTTCAGGAATCTCAAAAGGGTATCGGAGTAGACTTGGAGAGTGACGTTGGCGACCGTGCAATTTTTAATATTTACAAAGGACTTGTCACTTCTGATGGTAAAAACAGTCAGTTGAGTTATCACCTAATTATAACCAAAGCTTGAGTCCTGTGCTCTTAACCGCTCGGCCATGATCCTTGTGGATCCCAGTTCGAATCCCACCCTGTGTACTTTCTTTATCATCTTCTTTTCACAGGAATCCTCATGCAGGCCAAGGGTTAGAGTTCAAGGCACTTATGAGATTTTCTTGGTTTCATTTCCATAAAGATATACAATTAATAACAACAATGTAATAATAATATGTTTTGTACTGTGACCTGGCAGTTCAACTTCGTTTATTGTCTGAGGACAAAATACGTGTAGTTACTGTCCGTGTAAAATACACATTTAAAAAAACAGTGCACAATGTATGTAAATCCCGCCTTCGCGCAACACCAAGCCCAAGTACTTAAGCAGCATCCAGCAACAGAGTCCAGCATTCTCCTGAAGACGATCAGAGCATACTGATCGAAATGTTGAGCTGTTAACCACCGGTTCTGTTCAGAACCAACTCTACTCAAAAGAGATATTCACATGCCGTTACTGCAAACCTCTCTTAGTTATACCTCCACCATGCAAAGTTTCAAATCCTACTTATGTAAAGGTTTCTGCCATAAGTATGCAAATTAGCTAGACATTGAGTTTGTCCAAGTTTCGGATTCAAACGTAAATCCAGACTGTTATTCTTGTTTTTCTTCCCCTGCTATCCTAGATAACACAAAGGCAACAGAGTTGACAATCAAGGCCAAAGGTCAAGGGCGAGGGGTCAGTGCCAGGGTCATCTGCCATGCGATACTGTGCTCTGTTGGAGCTGAGCGTAGAGACCAAATCGCCGACAGGTTAACTGTGCTTCCTGTGCTGATGATTAAAGGGACTGCAACAGTCACAAGATATGTGGTCTCCTGGCTGCAGGTCTGTGTAGCTTCTTTTGTACTTGGTTATTGAAATAAAAAGTCGCATCCCCTTAAGGTGATCCCTCTGCTGCTGATTCCCAGGTTGTATCGTAAACTTGGGTGTGATCCCCTGGCTACACGGCAGTGAAAGGTTGAAAGGCTTCTAACTGGCCACCCCCCCCCAACAAAGACATTGACAAAATAGGGAGACTGTCCGCCTTATACAGAACTTGAACTTCAATCTTGAATAGGTGTGACAATTTAACATCTCCTACTGTCTGACCACTCAACATCAATCACTGTAATTGTGAATGATAAACTAAGCCAGCCTACAATAGACTGTGCAAGTCTCGCGCATATTGAAAACGAGAAAAAAACGAAGGCTATATTTTTTTATGGAATCAAATCTTTTTTTAAAATTATATTTATACAAAATTCTTGAAAACAAAAATACCCAAAGCAAGTTTGTATAAAGAATTTTTCAATTTTTGTATAATGCATAATTTGTTCAAATTATACAATACAATACAAAAGGCATTTGTATACCGCTATTTCATTTAGATCACAGCGGTTTTAAACTAACACTGAAACAAAATTAAAACTTGGGACGAGGATGCTTATTGTTAGAAATCCCATTTGCCAATCATGCTCAAATTTCAGCCGATACGCAAAAGAAAAAAGAAGAAAAAAATTAAAATTATTTCACAAAAAACATCAAGAGAAAACCATATAGAATGCTCTAGATTGCACAGTTGGGCTTTTAAAACCAAGATAAACACCAAGTAGAAAACATTCCGAAGACCTTGTTTCAATTCAGCGTGCTTAGGCCAAACTTCGAAAATTTTGGTCCAGAATGCCCCACAATTTTGAAAAAACCCGGGGAGAACCCTTCAGTAGTTACATTTGCATGAAAACAGAAAAGCTTCACATGGTTTGTAATTGTTCTGGACCTTTTCATCATTGTTTACACCCATTCCTGTCCTTTACATTCTGACATACAGACACATTTTGATTGCCACATCAAGAGGATGACCTTTAACCCCATGGCCCTTATGTGGATGGTGTCAATGTGGGCAGGTGTTTCTGCAGGTCAGTACAAACGCCTGTATTTTGTAAAAGTCTCCTGTCTAATCGTTGTGTGTGAGTTTGAAATATTTGTCAAGGGGCCGTTCAAAATTATCAACATTTTCACAAGCGTTCAAACCGTACGCTGGGAGGGAGGGGGTTAATGCCCGCGGTACGCTTTCGTTTTCTGAAAAAAAATGTCAGACTATAAAAACATAGCTTCATGGCCCTTTTTGCACCGTTAGATAAGATGCAGTGTTTTTCATTTTTAATTTGTTTTACCTTTTGAAAGTCAGATAAGCCGCGTCTGCTATGCAGGAAAATACGGTATTCTGTTTAAGATGTGTACGTTCTTTTTATATTTATTATATCTGTGCTCGTAATAAACAGGGTTTGCTTGTAATTCACATACAAGCATCTCTATGTAGAATAGTGTGAAAAACACAAACAAATTCTGAGTACACTTTTAGTGGGGATGGAGGGGGTATCGAAAAAGTGTACAGTTTGTACGCTTGTGAAAATGTTGATAACTGTGAACGACCCCTAAATTAGTAATGATAATAGACATTTATGTTGCTCTGGTATCCACCATGATGCTCATGGCGCATGAGCATCTTAAACCATCTCAACTCCCTGGGGAGTAACGCAGCTTGTGCTGCCAAAAGTAGTGCACCAAGCTAAATCCATCACAAGAACCATCACTGCCCTCACAGTTACCCATTTACTCCTGGGTGAAGAGAAGCAACTATAGTTACTGTCTTGCTCAAGGACAAAGTATTACAACAATGATTCGAACCAACACCCTGCTGACTGTTCGAACTGTCCAGAACTAGAGTCTTGTGAAACCTAAGAAATCGTGACAATTGATTTCGGTTGTTGCATTCAAAATTAGGGACAATGTGTTTACATGCTGAAAATTGTGCATGGTTTTTCACTATTTTCTTCTGACTCACACAACGGATTAAGCCCAAATTTCCACAGGTTTGTTATTTCGTGTATATGGTTGATCACTCAAAACATGAACACTGTCTGCGACTATTTTGTCAGTTCAACCAATCCTGTATAATACCTTTAAAGATTCTGGCATTTTTGAGAAGGTTTCCACACACCAAGACAATAAGACATTCCACTTTGAAGTTACTTTATGATGAAATATTTCTTCTCTTAACCTGCCCTAGGAGTCAAGAGCAAAACCGTTGAACTCCTGTACACCTTTCCCTCAGAAGTTGAGGGACTAAGTCGAGTGACGTTGACAATAGATGCTGCAGATGCCAAGAGTCTTTGGGACAGGTAGAGTAATGATCCTTTCTGCAGATGGATCTAGAGCATTTGGGGGTGTAGCGCCCTCGTACATAAATCCTGGGCCAGTTTTTACACTAGTTAACTTCAACCTTGACTTCTTTAAATTCACAAGTCCAATACCATATAGGGTAACTCGACACTTGAATGGTGTCACCTGGCCTCATTCATGCCAGGCATGATCACTTTACAGTTTAAAATTAGATTCTGGTTGTGTGTTTGGGTTTTTTGTATGTTTGGGGCTGGGGGCCTCAGCCAACGGCATTTTCAGCCGTTACGGTCCAACTGGTAATCGGTATCAGCATGAGACTTCCACACCCCTCCCCCTTCCCCAAACATTACAGGGTTCAGCTTTCATGTAGTCTTCAGGCTCAAGATATGAACAACAACGCTGTTCCCTTGCGACTTAAAACATTCCTGTTTAACTTTGACTCCCTACAGTGTTCATGATGGGGAATCGGCAGACGTCACATCTGACGAGGTTTCAGCCTTCATCAAGGCACTGGAGGCACACTTCTTCCATCATTTCAAGATTCACCTGTTTGTGAGTATAGTGCTTGTGTAAAGGCAAAAACTTCTGCTGACTGATCGATCAATGTGGTTCAAATAGATTTGTGTCTGGAGTTCACTCATAGATCCAACACCTATACCTATTTTCTCCTGGTCTTATCCTTTGTGCCTTGTACTCGATATTCGTACTCGTATTCGGAGATCCAAGTACTTAGGGACGCGGCTATTGAATTCGGTATTTGGATATCAGAATACTCGGCACTCTGACACTTGCTACTTAGCCACCCTAGTACTTGGCAGTACTTGATACTCGACTGAAAAGTACTTGACTACAACACTGTAAAAAAGTTCCCGAAGACGAGCCGATTTCTTTGCGCGCCCTAATTATAATGGTGGCCCGTTAAGAATCTTAACTATTTGGAGTCACGCACCAACCAAATTGCCAACGATGACTAGAGTAAGCTAGTCGAAACGTTGAGACCAATATTAAGAACTCACTCCGCGGCAGTGAAGTTAATAATGAGAAGTCCTCTCGATCCACTAAGCGAAATTAGTAGTCCTGGCCGATTTCGTACCTTCTGCCCAGGTAGTAGTTAATAAGCAGGACAGTTCTTTCAGAACTTAGTAGTCTCCCGAATTCCGAAATCTACTCTGCGGCAGTGGAATAAATAGCAAGACAAGTTCTCAAAGAACAAAAATCTACACAGCAAAGTAGATGTACACATGGTGTTACCGCAAACCAAATATACAAGATTGCACACATATAAAACCTTTGTGTTCATGGAATAAGACTATTGAGTAGAGCCTTCCAACTGAAGAAAAATGAACAGACTGATATCATTTCCCACTCATGTTAGAAATTCAACTGGTCTCACCCCTTTTAAAAAGGCCCTCAAGACTCATCTTTTCTCTGCTCGCTGTAATCTGGGTTTCTCCAGTGCGCCCCCCACCCTGCCCTTCTGGCTCTCTGTTCTTTTCATTTCCAGCACTTTGCATCCTCTGGTAAAAGGCGCTTTATAAATGTCATGTTTATTATTTATTTGTATTAAGTTGTTTACGCTGTATGGACAGCACTGATTTGCAGACAGACAACATTGTCACAAATGCTGAACACAAATCAACATGTCTGAAATCTGTTGCCGCATGTGCAATTTTGCGAAACAGTAGGCAGAGGTGTTCATTTGGTTGTGTGTCTTGCTCTCTCCTCCACAGGGACTGTCGTTATCAAGAATCGGGACACCCCTTGTCTACATTGGCTCTGAAGGCAGGCTGAAAGTAAGATCATCATTATTATATATCCAGGCATGATATTCTTCCTACTTAAAGGGATTGTGTACGTTTGGTAATTGGAACCCACTGTTTGTTTCAATCCTACATAGTTGTAGATATTAGATATATACCATAAAACTAACCTGTGAAAATTTCATTTCAAAAGGTGGTAGCGTTTTCGAGATATTGCCGAAAATCTGGAGCGGTTATGTCCACGCAGTAAGGATAATCTGCAATTGGAATACACAATCTGAGAAACATTACTGCAGTAACGCTTCTCAGATTCAAATTTTGGGGGATAAAAAGAGATATCTTTTTCATAACCGCAGTACCTAGAAGTGAAAAGTTTCTCAAAATGCATTATACTATCCAAAGCTGCTGTACTTCTTACCAAGTAAGTAAGTGAGAGTCATTACCAAACGTATACAGACCCTTTAAGTCTGATTTCCGACTTGTTGGCCCTCGGAAAAATCAGCAACATTGTTATTAAGTAGCCTGAAAAGTCTGTTAAGGCCTACACCATGTGTACATGTAGGTCAGCCCTTGTACTCAATAAAATTGTCCTACTTTTTTCCAAGGGCCAAATATCATGTCTGTATATCTTTCTAGTAATGAAACCAAGGGACCCTCACAAAGCGACTAGCACTGTAGTGTGACCCGTAGGCCTGAAGATACCTGTGTGGAGAAGATGATAAAGAAATACAAGTTTTTAGAGATGGGAGGGGAAACCCCAAAATGGTGAGAACCAATGCAATCAGTTAAGGACTGGAAAACCCAATCCGCTTGCATTGCAAGGCTCGCCAGTCCAGGATTCAAACCGAGGTCGGTCACAGAGAGGTGAAAAAGGCAGGGAAGACAAAATACCGTTTGTGATGATTGGCTTTCCATTTACCGTGCATTTATTCACATTCCTTGTCCAGTCTCCAAACTCACTCATACCATTAAAGGCACTGTACACGTTTGGTAATTACTCAAAATATATATTAGCATAAAAACTGACTTGGTAACGAGCAACAGAGAGCTGTTGATAGTATAAAACATTGTGAGAAACGACTCCCTCTGAAGTAACGTAGTTTTTGAGAAAGAGGTAATTTCTCACTAAAATAATAAAAACTTCTTGCAAGAAGTTTTTATTCCTATCTGAAAGCACACAAATTTGTACAACAAGGGTGTTTTTTCTTTCATCATTTTCTTGCAACTTCGATGACCAATTGAGCCCAAATTTTCACAGGCTTGTTATTTTATGCATATGTTGGGATACACCAAAATGAGAACACTGGTCTTTGACAATTACCAAACGTGTACGCTGCCTTTAAGTAAAGTGATGGCTTTGAGAGGACTTATGATGGCATTTCTTTAAATTATTAAAACAAAAAAATTGTCAAAGCTCAAACTCTGAGAAAAACTCGCTACTTCTTATGTTCTTATGACAACCAATATTAAATAATTATTGTCCTGTGCTCTGGATGCGTTATCCTTATCCATGTGGTTCTATTTCCTGTAGATACTCGCGGAGACCGCTGTACATGGAGTATTGCAGCATATAACTGAACTCGCAATGGACAAGTTTTGAAGTCATCTTGAAGCCAGTAGCATGTTGAATGTGGGGGAAAAAATGTGACGGTCAACACAGCAAGATGGAGAAACAAAGGATAACCGAGTTTTGGACAATGAGTCTTTAGGGGCGGGTCACTCGGTCCATCTTTTATGCAGAACTTGATTTTCTGCCTTGAATGAGTGTGATAATTTAAAGGGACACGTTACCTTGGATTGGGAGCTTTGGGCTATAAAAAGCGTTTAAATGTGTTTGTTATGAAATGAATATGGTTGGAGAAATGTTTTAAAAGTAGAATATCATGATCCACACAAATATGCCTCAACATTTTGTGGTTTTCTTTTTACTTTGTGAACTAGCACGGTCTGCCATTTTGTGGAGTAAAAAAGTTAGTATTACAAAATGGCGGACTGTGTTTGTTCACGAAGTAAAAGGAAAACCACACAATTTTTAGGCATATTTGTGTGGATCATTATATTCTATATTTAAAACATCTTTCCAACCATATTCATTTCATAACAAACGCTTTTTATAGCCCAAATCGCCCAATCCAAGGCAACGTGTCCCTTCAACCCTCCTGTGGTTTTAATGTGTCTGCAAGAGGGATGCTCAATGATAAAGGGATAGTTTACTTTTGAAATTCATTTAAAACCTCGCAGCGGGGGGCCCGTTTGGTTGCAACACACCCCTGTGGTACGTTGTGCATAGGTTAAGAATTTGTTTTATTTTATTGTTGTATTTAAGTGTGTTGTTTGCTTTTCCAGGTATTGCCTGGGTTAATTTAAGCTTATTTTGTTTGCTTAATTAATTAGTTTTAATAGCCTAATAATTTGGTTTCATCTACCATTAAAGGAACGTTACAGAACTGGTAATTAAAATTTTCTTTAAGATCACAGATTTACATAAAACTTACACGGTCTAATGATGATGATAGTAGAAAACATCCCTATATATTTCTGTCTGAAATGCCATATTTGATGAGAAATGAATAAAACTAATTTCCGATTGGAGTTTATCGCTCATGAGCGTTTTATTCATGCATTGTATAACACATGCAAATGTGTAATCGGTTTTTCACTATTTTCTCGTGACCCAGATGGCCGATCAATCTCAAATTTCTACAGGTTTGTCAGTTTATGTACATGGTGGATTATATAAAGTGCTTACACTGTTTTGTTAGCAAAAACCAATTCGGTAATATTCCTTTAACAATTGACACACCGATTTTGTACACAAAGGATGCTGGCAGAGTTTTGCCCTTTCCCCTTCTAAGCAAATCGCTGACCCCTGTTGATTGACACCCCCCCCCCACTCTAGGACGTGTGGTATGGTCCAGCTTAGGATATCATGGCATATTGGCTGACCAGTGTGTACGATGTGGTTAAGACAATGGAATTATTAAAAATATGTCAGCATGTGCTACTTGAGTGGATTTTTTTTTTTTTACGGGAATTCTATTTAAACCTGTTTATGGTGTGTCTGTTTGTCATTTAATTGTAATTTTGATATGTTTACACTTCTGAATTTTTTGTATTTATCAATAAAAAATAAGGCCCCAACCTCGAGGTTCTGAAAAACTAGCTGCACATCTGCGGTTGACAGCACGAGTACAAATGAAAATAGTTTGACGTCATCTGTGGGATGTTGTGGGACTCTTTCTACTGAATTAGACCTAGGAGCCCCTCTTTAATAATTTTGTTGGTCCTTTAACATGAGTTTTGATTCTCTTGTTATTATGATGTGGTGGCAGTCTAGATTTGTATTTTACAATTTTCTAGTTTGTTTCATTATAGTTTATTACTAAGAATTAGTGACGTTAACTTTATTTTTGTGTTTCTAACAAAACATCAACATGTGTCAATACTTTTCCTTCTTTTTCAAAAGCCTAATTTGTTGCCATTTTCCACTGACATAAAATGTTGTACTCGATGTACAACATTTTATGTCAGTGGAAAATGGCAACAAATTAGGCTTTTGACACTGATCCATAAACACTTTGGTGAAATTGCTAGGGGGTTTAGTGATGCATGAAGTAGTGACTGATTGTACTGCTGATTGGCACAATGTGCAGGGCTCGAGTTTGGGAGGAAAATCCAGATGATGGCAGGGCTTGTAGCTCAATATTTGTACTGGACCAGCAAGACCAGAGAAAAATCTGTGTGTTCCAATTATGGATTATTCTTCCTGTGTGGACATAACTGCTCCAGGTATTTGGCGATATATCAAAAACACTACCACCTTTTGAAATGAAATGTTCACAGGTTAGTTTTATTGTATATGTCTACATTTACACAAGATTAAAACAATCTAACGGTTCCAAAAACCAAAGGCATACTTTACCTTTATTGTATCACACTCAAGGGCAGAACTTTCAGTGCTTTCCCAAAATAAATACCAAAACTATTATTTTTTTCAAAAAAATGCATTTGACAGTTTTAAAGCGGAATTTGTTTAGGACTTGAGACTCGCATGTAATTTTTAGGTTGAGCATTTGATAAGTAATAATGTCATTCATGGCAAATGGACCAGTTGTAAAATAAATAAATTGTAAATAAAAGAATACTTGTGAAATTATACAGTGCGTCTTGTGAATGAAGGACAAGCTGGTACTACTTGTACATCCATGTACCACAATTCAACTAGTCTTGGTCCAAGACGGTTCTATTCTGTAGAATTGTCGCCTGTAGAGGGCGGTCTATCTACACCAACCACTACATGTACCACCCTATGAACCGCTCTCATAGAAACCGCTATGAAAGCAGTTTTTTGGGTGATAGCAGTTCTTTTCAAAATAGTGCCCTCTACTGGCGGCAATGTGTGATAAGAGTGGATCGTGGACGCCTTGGACTAAGGCTATGATTCAACCAAAATTGTGAAATTTTAGGATGTTTACTTTTGATGTTATTTAAAATACAAGGTGATCAAATTGAATATTAATAAGAGTATGAGAGTTTTTTAAGCTGGATGCAGGGTTCGACCCAGGATTTTTCAAAACTGGGAGGCATTCTGAACCCAGGTTTTTTTAATGTTTGGCCAAAGCATGCTGAGTTGAAACAAGGTTTTCTCTTGATGTTTTTTGTGAAATTATTATTATTATTTTTTTAATAAAAACATTATTTGGCGTATCGGCAGAAATTTGCACATATCAGCACCCAATTCGCGTGTATCGGCCCGATACGCTAGCCTGTGCATGGGGAGAACCCTGGGATGTCATAATAAAGTCAATTTGTATCCAACTTCAATAAATGTTACACATATGCAGTTTTATTGTACTGTATCTAAACTATCTGGATGGCCATTTTTAAGAAAAAAACCTTACTGATCCACAAATTTAATTTGATTTATAAATTCACTGTGGTAATTTTACTTCTCATTGCGTGTCAAACATTCATGCAAGAAACAAGATGCAGCTTTGCTGCAGCATCAATAATATACATTTTGATGATAAAGGTAAAAACTGCCTTGAAATCAAGTTGCATTGTATGCTGATGAGGGGTTCTATCATGTCGTCATCTCGATGGCTCTGAGCTCAATTTTATTTTAGACAATTACTGACACTAAGTCGTGTCGTGGCCGAGC
Source organism: Plazaster borealis (assembly GCA_021014325.1). Lineage (NCBI taxonomy): Eukaryota > Metazoa > Echinodermata > Asteroidea > Forcipulatida > Labidiasteridae > Plazaster > Plazaster borealis. The sequence goes on from CM037460.1 coordinate 23,210,076, forward strand.
GGATAAGAGCACCGGACTCGAGCTTTGGTCTTTCTGATCCGCAGAGTGTGGGTTCGAGTCCCGGTCGTGACACTTGTTTCCTTAAGCAAAACACTTAACTATTATTGCTTCTCTTCACCCAGGAGTACAAATGGGTACCGGCGAGAGCTGGGGAGTAACCTGCGATGGACTGGCAGCCTGTCCATGGGGGAATCAAAATTTTCTCAGTTGTTTATTGAAACCAGATATAAACACCGGAACACCGGCGGCCTGATGAGCCATATGGCTCGAGACAGACTTTACTTTTTTACTGAAGCAAAGTCCCAAAGGGAAGTAACTGCAGAGTTATTTTCTGGACACGTTTATTGTTCAATATTATTAAAAGTTAGGTCCGAGTCAATCTCCTTCGTCCATTGCTGCTCTCTTTCTCTTTCTGTGGCTCACCACCATGTCGGATGCTGACATCTTTGTGATCTTTCTCGTTTCCCACTTCTGGAAGTCGGCCAGGCTCTGTTGACTGGCTCGGAACAGTGAACGCTCCATCTCATCCAGCTTGTCCGTCAGCTTGGATGTTTCCTCGTTCAAAGCATTCTGAGAGTTGTCCATGATGCGACGGAAGCGGTCGACAAATGTCTGAGGACGAAAAGATTCACAATCATCAATAAAACAATGTATTAAATGAAAAAAGCCTTTGCACCAAGACAGAATACGGCCTTTTGAATTCGAGCCAGTCAAGATAACTTTGATTAGTTTTGTCTCGGCCCAACTGGCATTATTTGTCTATAGCTGCTAGTGCTACACAGTGGCAGAACCAAATTTTGTTATTGTTTCCATTTTTTTTTTTTTTTTTTTTGGGGTGGGGGGGGGGGTTCGGGAGAAGCTGGGTGGAAAGTGGGGGTGAAGGCAGGGGTTTTATATGATGGATGAGCCATTCTTTTGTGCATTTTTAAAAATCTCATTAGGGAGGAGGGCAGGTTTCTGAACGGGGGCTGGGGGGCTCCATCCCCTACTCCTAAAAGAACTACTACAGTACTAATGAGGTTCCTCTCGCTACGACGATAGCAGAACGACCCTCATCATATATATCCACCCCCCCTGCCCCCCAGTTGGGAGCAATAAGGCAGACACAGGACTAACATTTGGTTCACAAATAGACGGCCCTGCTTGGGTTTCAGTTCGGGTCAACCTCAAACTACACAGAAGTGGGACTTCCGAATGCTGGTCATCTCTCCCCCTAACAAGCTTGCCCAACAAAGTCGCCCCCTAACCGGCTCGCCCCGGGTTGTTACAAAGTCGCCCCCTGACAATGTCACCCCCAAACTATGTCGCCCCCTAGCTAAGTCGCCCCCTGACAATGTCGCCCCAAGCCAATGTCGCCCCCTAGCAAAGTCGCCCCAGATGTTACATGTATTTAGTTCGGAAAATAATTAAGGCTTCTTATGGTAACGGTTTTGAACTGTTGACTTGAAAACCATAAGTTTGCAAAATGAATTGTACAAGTTTTATGGGTACAGTCGGTATCCATGTATTATATTGCAAGGGAGGGGGCACAGGGTGGGGGGTGTAAATCGGAAGCCAGTGCTGTCCATGAAAATGGGGGAGGCTATTTCTAGTTTTAATAAAATATTTAGCTTTCCACCGAGTATCCACTATAAAAAAATTAAAAGGATGAAAAAAAAAACGATGTCAATAATCATTCAACTTATCATTCAACTTAAAATTATTGTTTTGTTTTAATTTGTATGTATTATTTATTTGCACACAAAAAAAATGTCTATAAGTATAACAAGTAGGCTAACGATTTTCTTAAATGTTATATCTGTTATTCAGTAATTGCTAGGTATTATATTTAAAAAGAAAATGTCTATAACGTTTATTAAGTATTTGTTGGGTGTAATAATTTTCGAAAAATTGAGCGACGTTAATATTAATAATTGACAATTATGTAAATTTGGGGCAGGGAGTTTATTAATATTATTTGATGACGTTTTTTACCCAAGCACAAACTAAACATAGGCCTACAGGCTATAAGTAGGCTTCACTCAATATCCCTTCAATACAATAATTGAGCCATTGTTACCATAAGAAGCCTTTATTATTTTCCGAACTAAATATCATCTGGGGGCGACTTTGCTAGGGGGCGACATTGGCTGGGGGCGACATTGTCAGGTAGGGGGCGACTTTGCTAGGGGGCGACAATCTTTGGGGGCGACATTGTCAGGCGGCGACTTTGTAACAACCCAGGGTGAGCCGGTTAGGGGGCAACTTTGCAGGGGGCGACTTTGTTGGGGGCGAGCTTGCTAGTACTAGTATAGGGGCGAGATGACCAGCCTCCGGGCTTCCTGCCCCCTGGGCCCTGCTGGCAGTGCTGCCCTCCCCAGATCCAGGGAAAAGTTTCCGCAGCATGCCTCCAACTTTTTTTTTTTTTTTTTTTCTTTTTCCTGTTTTCCATTTGGCATGTTTGGAGATAGGTGGAAAACAGGGGAGAAAAAAAAAAAGTTGGAGGCATGCTGCGGAAAATTTACCCAAAAGTACAATATAATAATTATCATTCATTTCCTTCTCAGACCAGCTAAACTAACATAGGCCTAGGCCTACATGACTAACACTCAGTTATCAGTTATTCAGAAGACAGCTTACCTGGAGTAATGATTTGGCAATATCGTCTGATTCATTCATCTCGAAACACAACAGCTTGGTTCCAAACGAGTAGAAGTAAGGCCCCATTTTGTGGAGATCCACTACATTGGCATCTGCGGTGAAGATTTCTCTGTATCCAGCCCGATAAAACTTGGGCATTTCTACGCTAACGATCTTCCTCTTTCGACTGCACAGGCCCGTCGCCAACCAAAACGGCAACTCCATTTTTGTTCCGGGCAGGATGTGTTCACTGTCAGAACTCGAGTTTAAAAAACCTAAACGAAACATGGGTAGTTCCGTTTTGACCGGTACTTTCTCATGAGACGACAGAATGTCTTCAAGGTTGAAATAGTTATCCGTATTACTGGGAAAACGGGTGTATACTTCTGGTGCATACGCCATTTCTGTACAAAAATGCGTTTGATTTCGAACTGATTTGAAGTATGGCGGGAAAGTCGAGTAACCTATACGTGTTGTGCATTAAGTAAAGGGATTGACGAAAAATTGATGGGGAACAGACTATTGTAGTTTGACAGCGAGAGGGCGCTATACTCAGTGGGGTGGGGATCGGGGAGGGGCGGGGGCGTGCAGAGTGGGGGGGGGGGCTCGTGTGCGTGTACGTACTGTGCTAGCGACAGCGATCAACGTCTGGATACCGTAATTTTGACAGCACCCAACTATACCCCAAACCCCTGGGCAAAATCCACGAAAACGTGTAAAGCAATGGTCAAGCGGGGAGATGATAACATAATAATTGTGTTTAGAGGGTGAAAAAGTCACCAATAGTCTTGGTGTGTACATTGATGAAACGAAATGAGTGTCTTATGGTTGGAAAGTATAGGGCCTACATCATGTTTTGTTTGTTGTTGGTTTTTTGTTTGTTTTTTAATTTTATTTTTAAACTTATAGTGATGAATCTCCAATTGATAATGTTTCGCTTGCATGTAATTTGTGTGTGCTGATGAAGACCGTATATAGAATTTTCCCCGTTATCAATTTCTTAAAAAATAACTCAACAAAAAGTCGATTTGCGCAAGATTAGGCCTATTTGCATCAGCTAGGGGGTCCAATTGGACTATTCAAGGCCGGAGGTATTAGAGATGTAGCCTGTTCGTAAGCGTGGACGTCATTCCACTGTAAGCCACGCCTACTTCACACAAACTCTATGCTCCACTGATTACCAGGGCCTGGGTTTTACATATAAACCTGCGTTTTTCAAGGTTTTCTGGGATTTAAATGTTTTTTGTCACAAGAAATGTTTTTGAACGATGAAATGGGTGATTTGGGGTAATATTACAATCAAACGCACACCATCGCTTTGGAGCCAGATGAGTAGCTCCACGTAAGTATAGGCTTTATGTAACCAATATACAACTTTGTCAACGAGGACAACAGAAGATTGCTTAGCACTTCTTTCCGCAAAAACGTCTGCCAGGCCAGGAACTGTTGTCTTCCTCACCCCCAGCATTCACCAGGTATCGTTACCCGCCTTTGTCATATAAGGCGTACGTACAAGTTACATAGGCGTACGTACGGCTTAGGCGTACGAACGGGTTACATAGGCGTACGTACGGCTTATTAAGGCGTACGTATGGGTTACATAAGGTGTACGTACGACTTATTATAAAAGGCAAACGTATACGGGTTATATAAGGCGTACGTACGGGTTGGGAAAATTTATATAAAAATCCACCATTTCCCTCGTACAGCTTAGTAAATAAGTGTCATAACAATGAACCACCCCCGTCGAGCAACACAGCTAAGAGTAGTTCCTACGTAGGTAGAGCATTGCCTTGCTCTATATGTTCCTAATGTAGGCTGTGATCAACCCCCTCAATGTGTGGCTAGAAAACAATTTTTGTGATACATGATCGGGAATTGAGTGACTTTTGGCCATGAAAGCAAACAAAACCCGCTGAATCCGAAAATAGGGGTGATATTAAACTTTCCCCATTATCCACAAAAGAGTAGGCCCTACAGTGTAAATGTTGCTTGAAATTGAATCGTGTGACACTGTTGGTGAATTGCGGGTATTTTGGTTAATTCCATGAACGGAAAAGATCCCGATGATTTCAAATAAGACTTTTCCCGTCCTATGTGGGTTTGGCCTATTCTAGTGAACAGTTAACAACACGGTTGGACACGCATGACACACTCCCACGCTATAAAAGGATCCCGTGGGCCACTGGGAGTGGTATATATTGTATGGAGCTCGCACAACTAAAAATGGCTGCGACCGCCAGTTATCATTCTATCGTCATGTACAGTTACAGTACTGTTTTGCTGTTTCTCCTCGCTGTTTTTACGGGGTCAAACTGCTCCATGCACAAGGGTGATCCTTGCCCATGTAAGGATCCGACACTGTGTGATTTCATCACGAAAACGCCGCAGAAAGAGGTAGGAATTTGTATTTTCTTGTAATTGTGTAGGCCTACCCTTGTTTTATATAGTAGCCTAAATTGCCTGGCACCAATGTTTGCTAACCACTAAAACGTTTGGCCTCAGTAGAATACACACCTGAATCGTCGAGCATCTTTAAATTATTCCTGCTAAATGTTTGATTAGCATGCTTATATAATAGACCTTATGCACATGATGTCATTTCAGTAGGGCGCCCTCACTTAGAGGACAAAAGGCGCTTGTTCATTGGCCAATCTTGTGCGCTGCGCGTACAAATCTGTGCGTTTCGATTGTTTCGTCATCGTTTTACCTCTAAGATGGCGGCTGGATGACGTCAATGCATAAGGTCTATAGACTGTGCAAGTCTCGCGCATATTTGAACTTCCGGGACCATTGTGGTCCCAACCATTATGGAGATTTACGTGGGCAAGATTTTGTTTTGTCAATTATTTTAGTTTAACGTGGTTTATGACCATGAAAAATAAATATGTTGTTGGGAATGTACTACTTAGTTATAAAAAATATGAAAGTAAAATCAATTCAACAATACAACGAAGAAAACCCGAGAATTAAACTTGACCTCAGCTTCCGGTTACTGCAAAAAACTAAGAATTTTGTGCTCACCTCCGATCACAAAACTTAGATGCGCGATGATAATCGCCAGATGCTGTAATTGCAACGCGAAGCCTTTTCATAGCAGTCTATGACATAGATATAGAATTAAAATAACTAGATCGGCCGCGCGTACAATACGCTGGTTCAGCCTGCGCGCTGCCATTATCACGTGCTGAAGGCAACGCGCAACATTTGAAATGATGTGACGAGCATGCTTTCGACGACCAAACACACATGTTGACTAGCACGAGACGAGCTAAACGTCTTTACTTCCGGATACTGTAGTCTGTTTCCATTTTTTTTAGAATAGGCCTAACGTTTGCCGAGTATTTCTAATGGTGTAGATGAAATGGTGAATAATAATTGTGCAGCAGCTATATGTAAAAGCCGAGGGAGGAGAAAAGAACCTGGAGGACAATCTCTCCCTAAACTGAGATACCATAGGTAAGTACATGTACACTTATCATATGCCTGCACTATAGTTGGGGTAAATGCTAGGCCTAATTTGTTGAGGTTGGTCGATGATATATGAGTCCAGAGTCAGAGTTCGTTATTGAGGTTAAACCAACGGTTCTTTTCAGGAAAAACAAGAACAAAAGAAAGAAAAGAAACTTAGATAGATTACTGACACCAACGGCAAAGCAAACCGTAAGCCCTACTGACTGGACAGTCATTTACCATAGCATAGATAGGCTTGCGTTCTAACCAAATCCAAAGACGCATTTCTTAATTGGCTGATAGGCTACTGACATCATTTGAATTCATACTCGTAACAGACATTCAGCGCTAAGTTGCAGAGTTATTTTCAAGTGTGAAATGCAAACAAGAAAACATTAAAGCTCATATTAACCTATAGACCCTTTTGCTTTTTTTGTTTTCATCCCAGATTTCCCCTCAAGGACACAAGAGAATGATCATCTGGTTGCACAGAGTTAAGAGGAAACTACCAAATGGCAAACCTTGGCACCCAACCGAACATGACATGTTATGCAGCGACCATTTTTCTGCCGAGTGCTTTGAGGTTCGATGGTGTAAAACATATCTTCGCGATAACGCCTCGCCATCATTGTTTGAGGACTACCCAAGTCATTTAAAGCATGTAGGATCAATACAAAAAAAAGAACAAAAATTTGAATGTTAATTATATTTATATAAGTGTATTTATTACAAGCGGTCGTAAAAAGAAATTGCAAGATTCAAACATGCCTCGTCACTAGAAATAGGTAGGCTACATAGTGTGTAGCAGAGCTTATCAAACAACATGTTGTTAAGCTCACCGCTCTTAAAAATCTATTAGTGATATTTTTTGACATAATTATTTTGTAGTCAACATTTAAAAGACTAATAGGACGCCAGTTTTTTAAACCATAACGGCTCCCCAAGTTCTTATAAATAAGTTTGACCAGAGCGGAATTCATAAAATTGCTCAAAACCCCTTTAGTGAAACAGTCATTGTATAGTTCCAAGATGTCATTACCAAGAATATGCCAAAACATTTGGTAAAGTTCTACCGTGAGGCCGTCTATACCTGAACTTTTGTTTTTGTTCATTTGAAAGAGAGCATTTTTTATCTCTTCTTTTTGTCCGAATCTTCAAGGATACTTTCAGGAATTGCCTTGGCTTCAATGTTCGACACAATTTCATCTAAATGGGCTTTGGATAAATTTTCTGAATTGTACAGGTTTCTATAGAACTCATTAGCAACATCGATCATTTATTCATTTATTTATTTATTTGTTTATTTATTTATATATTTAATTATTTTTTCATTATTTAATTTCATTTTTGTTATCTTTATTATTTTTGTAAACTTTTTTATCAATATATATATTTTTTCTTTTGTAAAAAATTCTTTAAATTGTTTTAGAGGGGGTGTGTTCTTTATTCAGAATTTCACAGTACATTGGGCGTCTTTTCGATAATTATGAATTCGTTGTAGCATCTCTAATCTATCTTGTTTTCAGAGTAGCTGTCATGTCTTATGTTCCTCTGTTTTTTTGTTTGCATGTGTGTCTGTTTGTGTTGTTTCTTTGTTTGTCTGTCTGTCTGTTTTTTTTTTGTACAAGCTTCTACTTATCAAAACAGCCACATACTCTTATTATTACATTTATCCTGCTTACTGCTACTTAATGTTTTTGCTCTACTCCATAGCTACATGTATACTTGTCGACCTTTTCATAGAAGTATGGAAATAAATGTGTTCTGAATTGAACTGAATTAATTGAATTTAAAAACTTTACTAGTTAATTGGTTAGTTTGAACTGCATTGTAGCTACCCACGAAAATAAGGGAATAAAAGAGTAGGCGACGAGTTCTTAAACGGCCGTTTAAAACCGGCAGGGTCGTGGCCGTGTGATAAAGGCCCGAGCCGAAGGCGAGGGCCTTTATCACACGGCCACGACCCTGCAAGGTTTTAAACGGCCGTTTAAGAACGAGTCACTACTCTTTTATTCCCATTCATAAATGCCCTTATGTTAAAAAGCAATATAATATCACAATTATAGACAATGTCACACTGTTTCTTTTGCGAATTTTTCGAAGTTTGCAAATTTCCAAAAACTTTTGTAAAAATGTTTTGTCCGCGTCGGTCGGTGTGTATACGCGCGTGTACACACATATTACGCGCTGTTACTAATAGCTATGAATTGCGTTCTGCGTAATTTAAATTGGTGTACATGAGCTTGCGCGCCCAACACGCGAAGCCAGCCGGTCTTAAACAGCTTCAGCTGTGTCTTTATCAACCGTTTAAACACCCCCATGTGACGCGCTCTCCACCAATAGGAGTAGCGAAACTGTCTGGGGTATTTATGAATGTTAAGTTAATGTTAAGACGATCGTTTAATATGCACCCTACTTGTTAGTAACACGAAATTGGCGTTGTAATTATTTTTATTCAGCGCGTTGCCGTCAGCACGTGACATTTTACCGCGTCCATGGCGAACCAAAACTGTTTCTACACAGGCAATGGCGCGTATGTACGCGCGGCCGATCTAGTTATTTAATTCTATATCTATGGTCTATGATTGTTGAGGCGTCAGCGTCTTCTAAAAACTGCGTCAAGCGTTAATTTTATGCCCGTGTGACCTTCGCGAATCCGCGTTAAGGGGTGTCTGAAAAGTTAAGATCAAATAAGCATCCTTGTCCCAGAGTTTTAATTAGGTATTAATAATAATTAACACATTATTTGTGTATTTATAATAAAAACTAAAAGTGATTATATAAACATGTAATGAGTATTTTTGTTGTTCAGAGTTTGTCATTAGATACAATTTAAAACAAAGATTTGATTTTTAGAAAAAAACAAAGTTCTTCGTTTGACGTGTTTTCTCGTTCCGATACGCGCGAGACTTGCACAGTCTATTAGCACGAATATCGTTGCGTCATCGACTATAGACCGTGCAAGTCTCGCGCGTATTCGAACATTTTTTGGGACCACTTTGGTCCCACGTACGACGCTTTAACGCGTGAAGAAACAAACTCACGCGCTTTAACGGGTCCCAATGTTCGAATACGCACGAGACTTGCACAGTCTATAGGGTGAAGGCTGTTTGCACAACATTTTATAATATGGCCTAAGTGCGGACATTAAATTTCCTTCATACATATCCTGCTAGTTATAATCGATTGTGGGTACACTGTCAACATGAATCTGAATTGTTACTCGACTTCCATTGTAACAATGTGCAATACTATATAAATAAACTTTTTGAACGCTTACTGTTTCTATTGTAACTTTTACTCTGAACTTAAGATACTAAATTTAGTCTATTGACTGTACTGCAGTGCATGAGTGGTAATTTGTTATTGTACAACTTAACCAAATTAATAGATCTTAATTTTGCATCGGGGATGAAGAATATAATTTGTTTTTACCCTTTCACCGATGTGTATTATGCACTGTATACTCAGTATACTTGCCCCCGAGTACCAATTAACCAATGAACTATTTTTCCATTCCACTTGGGTATTATTTAATTCCCCCTCTGAATATGTGATGCTTATCAACTTGCCCCGCCTGGGCCCCCATGGGGAAAAAAGACAGAGAGAAAAGAAAAAAAGAATGACTTTATTTACACACAAAAAGGTTTGTCATTGTACCTTTTCGCAGTAGTTCAAGGCTTTCGTTCTGTGTGAATCTGCCTTTGTTAACGTTTGCATGCAGCTTCTCGAATAACCTATTATGTATATTATTCATAATAATGACAAATTTCTTCAATACGATCCAATATTTGCCACTAATGTCTTTCAAAGATACAGCACTTATAATTATAAATCATGTGATTACAAATACAATCTTAAAATAGTCAGTTAAACTCGTACCGGTACTTTGTTATTGCTATTTTTTACAAGTTCAAAATCAAACTTAACCTTCATTCTGATACTGACTCTAAAACTGAGCAGGTCTCATAAGTTAGTACGTAAAGTGAACTACCTCTCATACGTTAAGTGAACTACCCCTCGTATCAAGGACCATGTCTATAAGTTAGTACGTAAAGCGAACATACCCGTTCACATCAAGGAACAGGTCTCATAAGTCAGTACGTAAACAAGCCAACTATCCCTCATATCAAGGAACAGGTCTCACAAGATAGAACGTGAAGCAAACTACCCCCTCATATCAAGGAACAGGGGTCGATTTCACAAAACCCTTCCTATAGGACCGATCCTAGTATTTAGGACGATTCCCAACCGTAAGATCGATCCTAGCTAGGATCGATCCTAGGATCGATTTCACAAAACCCGTCCTAAGCAGGACGAGTCGTAAATAATTTAAAACCAAAAACAAGTTTTCGGACGAGGCTAAATTCGCTAGTGCAACGGCTATTTGGTGCCTCTATCGCTTCGTTAATGAAACGGCCGTCTGAACCTTCAAATTGCACGTCGCAAGAAAAAACAAAAAGACAGCCATTTTGTTTTCGCTTTGGCGACAAAATGTTGACAGTTTACGGTTGATTTTAGGCCTTTATGAGTGAACAATCAATGTGTGTGTTTATATAAAGCTGAGGTAAGCTGGTTTGTGAGTGAAAAAAACGGTAAAGAAGGTGCCGTGAATGTAATGATTTTGTCCTCCGTCTAGTCTGTTGACGGCGCACTCAGGATTATGTCTTAGGGGGCTCAAATAAATTTAACCGGTGGGGTCCAGGGCCCGGCCTGGAGGCCCCTGGTGGGGTCCAGGGGCGAAGCCCCGGTGGGGGTCTAGGGGGGCAACCCCCCCCCCGTAAGCTCTGGGCTTATGGCGTTGGGGGTGAAAAATCAAGCCTCTTTATGCTTAAAATTTGAAAAATAAACACACTTTTTAAGCACTTCTGATCATATTGGCCTACATCTTTAACTTTTATTTGAAAAGTCTAATAAACGCCAAGCTTGCGGGAGCCAATCTCGTGCTGACATCTCTGGAGTCTGGATTGCAAGTTTTCAGTGATGTTCGGCCTCCCTCTTGTTAGAACTTATTGCCACTCAACTGGGTCAGGCAGATAATGCCAGCATGGAGTCCCCAGAATGTTGTGAACGCTGTACATTGTCGGCAACCATTGTCGGCAACAGTTTTTGTTAAATAATAATGCTGCGGACGTTGTGGAAAAGAACGTTCATGTGGGCGGTGCTACCTATTTTTCATCACTATGGGCGGCAAATTCCATGAATACGTGGGCGGCAAATCCAGATCCTACAGATAATCCTTCGTTTTGCGAAAGTGGTGTTTAACTGTTAGATAACTATAATTTATATCAGATTACTGTTAAAAAGTGAAAATTAAAAGTTTAACCTAGGAATAAATGTGACGTGTAACTTGGAATGGGTGAATGCAGGCCTTTTTATTCCCTGCACATAGCCGACTTGAAGAAACATGTGGAAAGGGAGCAACGTGTGATGACGTTCGTTTAGGATCTGGTCGATATCCGGTTTAATGCATATTCATTAAAAACTTTGTGGGTTAAAAAAATTACTATCAGGTGTTTCTAAAATTCAAGTGTAGTACTACACTAAACAGGCAATCCTTAAGGGGGAACACATTGAATGCCGGAACGACTTGAGACCAACGTGAGACATATTTTATCCTGGACAAAGTGACCCGTTGGTTTTAAATGCTTAATATGTTTTTGTGGCAAATCTAAAAAGTGAAATAGATATTATAAAAGTATGGTGTTCAATAGCTGTCATCTTACATCTCGCATCTCGCGTTATCGAATCTCTCATATAAAAGAGTAATTTTGGCAGAAAGAAAAAAATTGCGAATGGCATAGAATGAAAAGAAAATCCTGCCACCGGAAATAAAAAAACCAATAGCTACACATTGCACACACACACTACGACTTTTCCCCCTCCCCCTTCCCTCTCCTTTCTTCCCCCATTTTATTTCGGCGACCCTCTTGCCCCCCCGAGCCTCCCCCCTTGGGTGCGCGGTGACGATCTAGTAACTTTTTAAAGTCTGATTTCTGATGTTTTCTAATAAATAAAAAAGGCTTAATAATAATACTTTTTTTAATTCGCTTGCTCGATTTTGTAATTCATTTTCAAAAGGTTTGGCTTTAATAACAAGAAAAAAACAACGGAGTGTTTGTCAATTTTCCGCGATCGCGGAAAACCATTAGCCCTACCCACCCGTGTTTCATGCTGTAATGTCCACCAACCCTGTCTGGCAGTATCCCTGCCTCGTAAATATGTATCTACGGACGATTTCCTCGTCAAGTTCAGACTATTTTACGGATTCCGTCTGCCACGGTAGAGGCGTTCTCTTCGTGCGCCCGTCTCTCTTCGTGGTCAGCCAGCACTACAGCGCCATTATTGTATCAAGCAACATACATCGTTTCGTTAAACGTACAAATATAACGCAAAATCATCCGCTAGGACGACCCTCGTACCGATCCTAAGTTAGGACGGGTTCGGGGCCGTTTCCAAGGTAATAGGACACATTAAACCCTTCCTATCTTTTGTGAAATCGATCCTAGGACGCGTCTCGAGTTAGGTTTACTCGTCCTAACTCGAGATAAGACGAGTCCTACCTCTTTGTGAAATCGACCCCAGGTGTCACAAGACGTAAAGCGAACCAACCGCTCATATCAACGAACAGGTCTCAAACGTTAGTACGTAAAGCGAACTAACCCCTCATATCAAGGAACAGGTCTCACACGTTAGTACGTCAAGCGAACTCACCGCTCTTATCAAGGAACAGGTCTCACACGTTAGTACGTAAAGCGAATTGGTGATTTCGGCTGCGGCTTTAGGCCGTTGACTAAATACAGCGACAATGTGAATTTATAGAACTCTTTGGCGTTCTGGACATGTAGCCACTGCCGAAGTCATCAGGGTATTTACAATGTGAATGTGTGAACAACAACAAGGATGATGGTCTTAAAATGGTAAAGTTGATGAAGAATATATTAGTTTAGTTCGTGAGGATGGCTGTAAAAAAACAAATCAGCTGGAAACACTGTCACTTCCATCAGCGTGAAGGGCGCCCTCAAGCTTCTCTTTAGGGCGAGTAGCACAGTCAAGGACAATCGCAGTATTGTTTTAGGTAGGCCTAGGCCTACATGTACAAAAATTATTTAAAAAGGTCCGCGCAAAAGCAAAGAGATCACGATGCACTGCATGCGCGTGCATACATAATTATGTAAGATGTACATGTACATTGTACATAGGCTAACATGGAAGAGCTTCCCAACTTGAATAATTCAGCAACATCCAGCCAATGAGAAGCGACAATGCAAATGATGGCCTTTACCGCGCTTGAATTTTTTTTCGCATCCCACCCTTCGCCAAGGCAGATCTCTGGCGTTATTCACGAGCCTCGAAGTGTAACGTCAGATGTTCGGGCTAGGGCAGGGCGGGCAGAGCGGGGGGGCTCGTGTGCGTGTACGTGCTAGCACACACTTATTTACATTTTGAACTTTTTCTTTGTGACGGACAAGTTGGTCAGATAAAGACATTGATTTAAAAAAAGTAAAACAATTATAATAAAAATCCATTTATAAGTTATTGGTTTTTGGAACAGATTGTGCATTCAATCCTCCAATTAAAAACAAACAAACGAACCCCAAACATCCAAACACCCACAACAAAAACAAACAAACAAACAAACAAACAAACAAACAAACAAACGAACAAACAAACACCCCAACACCCCAACAAACAAACAAACAAACATCCCAACGCCCCAACAAACAAACAAACAAACACCCCAACAAACACCCAACAAACAAGCACCCCAACACCCCAACAAACAAACAAACAAACAAACAAACACCCCAACACCCCCAACAAACAAAAAACAAACAAACAAACAAACAAACAAACAAACAAACAAACACCCCAACAAGCAAAAAAACAAACAAACAAACAAACAAACACCCAACAACCAAACAAACAAACAAACAACCCAACAAACAAACAAACAAACAAACAACCACCCCTACACCCCGAAAAACAAACAAACAAACACCCCAACACCCCAACAAACACCCCAACAAACTAACTAATTTAAACAAACATACAAACAAACAAACAAACAAACAAACACCCCAACACTTAGGTGGAAATTACGAATGGCAATAATTATAAAGGGACACATTGCCTTCGGATACGTCGCTTTTGGCTATAGACCAAAAAAAGCGTTTGTTATGAAATTAATAGACCTTGTGACCTTTGTTTACAATAAGTGTTACCTTGTACATTCCTGGGCCTTTCTGGCAGGCAAGATACTGCACTAGTCATATGGGAAAGTTTACATTTTGTGTCATAATTTCCACATAAATCCAAGAGTTATAAAAGTAACAGCTGGACAAGTTTTGAGATGTGCCCACTTTCATCATATCAACAGTTGAAAAAAATTAGACAGTGCAATCTCCATAAAATTAAGTTTTTATGGTTTCTTCCCATTGAGCTGTGTACAAATCGTGCCTGCAGGAAGTCCAGGCTTGGTGGCTCTTTTGTAAACATGTGATGTCACAGGTCACATCGACTATATGGTTTGGAAAGATGTTTTAAAAGTAGAATATAATGATTGGCACAAAATATTCCGTAAACTTGTGTGGTTTTCCCTTGAATTCGTGAACTAACACGGTCCGTCATTTTGTGAAGTCAAAAATAATTGGTTCTATAAAAGACATTAGATTTTACGGATCGATTGAGGATGGAAACCAAACTAAATTTAATTATGGCCTTCGTTAATAGTCTCGATCTCTGCATAAAAAAAAAAATGCGCACTTTTACCTTCAATTTAAACTACTGTACTGTAAACGCGATCATTTCAATAAAGTGTTTTGGACCGACGGTTGCGTTAGCTTGTCTCTCTTAGAATTTGAAAGAAATGTCATCATGCGGGAAAACAAGACGAGTGGTGGGATTTGATGCCCTGCTTTTGGTGTTACTTGTTGGTGGTACCTTCCAATATGCTGTCTGTGATCTAACAGGTAGGTGGCCTATGTTTTTTTCGTGTTGTGAAGCAGTCTTACCGCAGTCAGTCAGTCGGCTGTGAATTCAGAAACTATTTCACAGATTCTATTCTGCTGCATATTAGTTTAGGCAAAATTAAATTCATTTAATGACATACACGACAGTGAATAGAAACGGGGATACAAAAAGAGCCGAGTTTGATTTTGCAACTAAACTGTTATCGATGAATACTCGGTTTGCGATTCTAAAAGGGGAATGTCGTCATGATAACAGCAGGCGCGCGCTGGCCGTCACATCACATGCACAATCGGCGTCGTCAACTTGTGCAAGTCTAGCGCGTATTCGAACATTTTTGAAATAATGTACGAACATTAAGGCCAGGCATAAGCCTTCCAAAACTTTTGTGTTCATTATGTAACATTATATTTAGAAAGAAATCGACAAAAACACAGGAAACCTGTAGGGCTGAGAGGCGATTAACAATTCTCTGACGGGTTATAACTTCTGGGCCTAATTTCATGGCTCTACTTACCGCGGATTTCTGCGCTTACGTATCATAGAATTATGTGCCACAAGGGCTCCGTAAGCGCAGAATTCCGCGGTAAGCAGAGCCATGAAATTGGGCCCCTGAACATTAGAAGCTGTTTTATAATACCCCTTACAAAGTTAACATCTGTTAAACTCTTACAAATATTCTGCCTTTTGATTGGTTTAGAGCGCATCAAATAATGTCTTATTTTTTTCTAGAAATCGCGCGAAAGCAACGCGCTATACACGCAGCAAACAAGCTAGCCTACTATACCTGTTGCAACCGATGTACTATCCCATAGCAACCAATGTACTATCCCATAGCAACCAATGTACTATACCCATAGCAACAGCAGCTTCTTGATACCTAGACTTCTAGGCAATATTATATGTTAAGGGTGTTATAAAACAAGTTTTGATTGATTTTACTCGCGCCGAGGATCACCTCGGGCGTCGTAGTTTTAACCAAAGCAGTCAAAGTCGTCAATATTTGTATAATTAGGAATAAAGGACGCACAAAAGTACGAAAACAACAAGCCTGTGTATTTAAACAATGATTCTGTTAATTTGCTGCAAGCAGTGGCGGATCAGGGGTTTGCGCAGCGTCCCCGTCCCCCCACCCAATCTCACCGATTGAAAAACAATAAATGAACCGTAAATAAATCAAACTCCTAATTTCAAAATGGGTACGATGGGTTCTTTTACGTGCATTACACGACACACGGGACCTACGGCTTTACGTCCCATTCGAAGGACGCAGCCAGTGTCCTTGAGCACGTCTCCCGAGGGACTTTGAGTGACAAAACGAGGAACCTATTTTCCAAGGCCGAAGGTCCCTCTTTCTGGTCACTCACAGGCCCGGGGGGTGGGGGGGGGGGGTGATAGACGTGCACTAGTGACTGAATTATGCCAGTCCATATGTGTTTTATAACACACCTCGGTCTAAATACTGAAATAAGAAAAGAAACTTTTCAGGGTTTTATAACTAAACTGTTTTAATTCAACAATTCATCCATGAGCAATTAAATCATAAGCAATTCAAAAATTAAAGGAACGCTTTTAGTTTCTCCAGATGCAGTTGCTGTTTACATCACGAGAGGGCGCTGTAACCAGTCAAACATTTATTTGTGAATATTCGTGTAACATTATTACAAACAGTGGCTATCTACTTATATGCTTTGCATTTATGGCTTTCCATAGTTTTTTTCCAACCTCGGTTGGCAAAAACTCGGGCTGTGACGTGTCAACAGGAAAGGTCTATATTGCCCGGTTCGGAACTATTTCCCGCAACATATGCACGTGACCGTGTTTCAGCCAATCAGAATACAGAACTAGCAAGAAGTGTGACGGTTTGTCCATTCTGATTGGTCGAGAGGAGATCACATGGCCATGTTTAAACGTGCAATAACACGGTGACAAGTGTTTACACATTACGTAATTAATACATAGGCCTACGAGGGCCCAATTTCATGGCACTGCTTACCGTGGAATTCTGCGCTTACGCCAAGCTGCGGCGTCCCATAGAAATGCACACGTTACAGTGCGCGTAAGCGCAGAGTTATTTGGTAAGCAGTGCCATGAAATTGGGCCCAGTACGTATGTAAAATATGTTAGTACTTGCGCTTTTAGCGTCGCATGCAACTTTGACCCTTCACAAACAGAGCCCGGAGGACATGACAGAACTTGAAAATTTACAGAAAGGTTTTATAGATTGTTACGCTTTTAAACAAGAAGGGCATTTATGATGAATGGGAATAAAGGAGTATAGTGACCTTTCAGGGTCGTGGCCGTGCGATAAAGGACCTCGACTTCGGCTCGGTACTTTATCGCACGCACGGCCACGACCCTGCCGGTTTTAAACGGCCAGTTTAGACCTCAGCCCCACTCTTTTATTTCTCTTAATAATTAATCAGCGCTTTGACCTTATACCAGACTATTTAGTCCACATTAATTACAGGTTTGACTATTTGTTTCCTTTAAGTTCGTGAACTAACACGGTCCGCTATTTTGTAGCACCAAATTTTTGACTCCACAAAATGGTGGACCATGTTATTTCACGAAGTAAAAGAAAAACCACGCAATTTCGAGGCATATTGTGTGGATCATTATATTCTACTTTTAGTACATCTTTCCAACCATATTCATTTCAGAGCAAACGCTTTCAAACGCTTTTTAGAGCCTAAAGCGCCCCAGTCCAAGGCAACGTGTCCCGTTAAGTGAAATGGAATCCCTGTATATTGAGGAGCTTTCAATTTCGTGCAAAATAGAATAACGCAACTTTTAAAATGGCCTATAGTATAGTATAGTTTATTGTTTTTTACACTCGTGGCCAATGGCCAAATTACAGTAAAAATTACAATTTATACAAAAATAGTTTACATACAAAAAGGTATTCATAGAAAGATAAAAACAGCATATCGCCATTGAAAGCTACATTAAAAGATACAAAGAGACAAAAGTAAACCACCAACAAAACACACAAACAAAAACAACTACCTACATGTATTAAGTAAATTAACAAAATAAGGAATTGGACTGTTTCTGAAACGAGAGGTTCTGGTACGTAACTGGGATACATTATTGCCACTACGCAGATCGCGAGAATGACTCTCATATCTAGTGGGAGGGAGAAGGTCCATGGTGCGGGTAGACTTTGCAAGTCCTTCCGCAAACCACTGACAGTGGTCTTCTCTTCTGCTAGACAAAGACTCAAGCTCGCAGTCTCGAAGAGCGTCATTGTATGAAGTAAACTTACTACCCAAGACTATCCGGCATGCTCGCCGTTGTAGCGTTTCTAATTGAGAGGATTGTTTACATGTGATTGAGGAATGCCATACAACATCAGCGTAATCTAGCAATGGTAGGATATACCCTTTATACACAGTAACAAGTTCCGGTTTAGTAAACCCAAATTTTTTTAGCAGACGCAGCATGTACAATTTGCGGTTAGCTTTGACGGAAATCTCTGAAATATTTTTGGTCCATTGAAGGTTGTTCTGTATCCAAACACCAAGAATTTTAGCCTGGTCAACAAACTTAAGTGGGCATTGATTAATCTTGAGAACAGCCGGGACAGGGACTTGTTGTTTGTAACATATCTGGAGGGCCTGGCACTTGGTTGGATTTAAGCAAAGCATATTATTATCACACCATTGACTAAATTGATTGAGAATCTCTTGAAGCTGGCTATTACATAAATAAGAACGGTTTCAGCTAGTGTCAGATCATCAACATATTTCCAACGATTCATATTGTCAGGTACATCTTCAACAGCATCATTAATAATGGCCTGGAAACCGATCGGTCCCAGCTTAGTACCTTGTGGGAGGCCACCTGTCAGAGTTTTGTAGGTAGATAAAGTTTGATTGTATCGAACACATTGCATCCGATTGCTGAGAAAGCCGCACAACCAAGGGACGATGGATCTGCGGACCCCCAAGCGGATGAACTTTTCAATCATCAGTGTGTGGTCCACCATATCAAACGCTTTGGAAAAGTCAGTCAAAACCACCGTCCCAACATTCCCGGCCCTATCAGCACCCTGATGAAGGAAATGAAGAAGGCTAACCAAATAATGTGCAGTACTAATGCCCTTAATATTACCGAATTGGTGAGGATTAATCTTATCACCAATATCTTCCAAAACCCATTTTGTTACAAAACTTTCTGCAATTTTTGCAAAACAATCAGTTAGCGAAATGGGGCGTAATTTATCGGCACTGGGAGGATTTGATTTTGGTATGGGCACAACAATGGCTTTCTTCCACTGCTGTGGGAGTACGCCTTCATTATAAGAAGAATTTAAAATGTCGCAGATGGGAACACTGAACTCGTAAGCAAACTCTTTGATAATTTTAGGATAAATACCATCGGGGCCACTCGATTTACCAGGTTTGACTCTTCTCAGCTGCGCATAGACATCCCAGGGATGAAGTTTAGGAGGGGGACTGGGAGCAGGGAGAAAAGCTTCCAGATTACCAAGATCCAGAGGTGGAATTCCAGAGGACACTTTAATAAAGGCCTCATTGATAGAATCAGCAATCTTGGTATGATCATGCTCACTGATACCTGGGATGGAAATGCACAGCCCAGCCTTGTCATTCCTGGTCATCGAGCGTATTTGTTGATGCCATTTTCTAGGGTCAGTGGACTGCAACTCACGCACCCTATTAGCATAATAATTGACCTTACACTTACGTAATTCAGATTTCACTTGATTACGTAATAATCTGAATTTACCTGTTTCACCTTTAGAAAATGCACTTTGGCGTGACCTAATCAAAGATTTAATTTTTTGATTAATCCATGGTTTGTCATTATTATGGCATCTAACTGTTGTCAATGGGAAGAACAAATCAATAGCATTGCCTACAGACTGATATAATGCATCTGTTTTCTGCTGTGTTAACTCAGCATCAAGGACATTGTTCCAGTCCTGGGCCTGAATCCACCTCCCGAACTCACGAACCTGAGAATCTTTCATAGGACGATAAGTCTTTTTAGTATTAACATTTTTTTTAATTTGATGTCCACTAGGATTCCAGACAATGCAAGAATGATCACTCTTACCAATTGGACAAGATACACAGGGAGCATCATAAAAACAATCAATGTTAGTCATAATTAAATCCAAAATTGCATCCTTGCGGGTAGGAGATTTAATAATTTGTTTGAGATTTTGTGAACAAGCAATGGAACTAATGTTCATGTTATTATAGTCTCCAAGTAGAGCAAAACCAATGTCAGGGTATTTTGTTGCCAACAAGTCCATAGTCTCTTGAAGGTGGAGTTCAAGTTCATGCTGATGCTGGTTGCCCGGGGGGTTATATATACCACACACTGCGATAACGGAGACTGACCGCGGAAGTCGTTTAGGCTGTACAAGTGTCCACACACACTCCAACTCATCAGGCACAATGATTTCAGGAACTTGCTTTGCTTTGATGTCAGATTTAACATAAAGCGCCACTCCCCCACCTCTCATATGGCTGCGACTCTTGAAAAAGAGTTGGTAATCGTTAATAGAGGTTATATTGTCAGGAAGATTTGGGTGGAACCAAGTTTCTGTGACAATACCAATGTCAATTGATTCTTGACGAAGAATGATCTCAAGTTCATCAAGCTTATTAACCAACGACTGAGCATTTGTCAGGAGAAAAGAGGGAAAGTCGTTGACATGACGTTTACAGGTTGAACTGGAGATTGTTGGAGCTTTAGGAATAGGGGTTAAAACTCTGAAGCGACTGTCATGATGGCGACATGGATCCTCAAAACTATTGTTCGTGGTTCTCACAGTTGTATGAATGGTGATCTTCCTACGCATGTCTCTGCCAGCTCTACGTCCACGACGAACACGTCTTCGAAGTCCAAGTTCATAAATTCTGTGACTAATTTCCGCAGGCACAAAGTAAGCTTGACTGGCAACTTTAAGCTTATACAATTCACTAATGCTATATTTGATTCTAATGTTGCAATGGATATCATCATGTGGAATGCACTGCCCTGGCAGTAAAGTCACGTCAGGATTAACAAGATGGGCTCCATTCATTAACACTGCACTGGTTAACAGATGCTTACTCAAATTGGCATTATTGGTTTTGTCAGTACTCACTGCAGTTGAATCAATAGCTCTACTGAAATTCCGTATACGAAACACAGGTGATATTTCTGGTCCCGGATTCTTTGACACATCATTAAAGACAGTTAGATCAACCAGGGGATCCGGACCAGGAACAAACAGTGACACATATCCATGCTTAGTCCATTTACTCACTGGTATTCTAGGGGGTCGACAATGATCCTGGTTCGCAATCCTCGGTGAGGTGACTTTGCATGAATAATCCACAGGGTATAATCGTATTTCAGTTTTCCCAGCAAGGCAATCCAGGATGGCAAGAAGAAGCACAACGTGAAAAATGCGTTCCGCAACTGGGTTGACGACCGCCGCCATATTGGTTTTATTGGTTTGTGTTCATCAGTTTGTAGAATATCGGTTGATATTGGAAAACCAAAAATACTCACTCCACAGTGGAACTCCAATGAAACAATCCAGAAGGATAGGTGTAAAAACATACAACAATCGATATGTGATGCAGTAAAAAAACGGATGGACACAAACAATGTAGATATTCACAGATTAAAAAGTAACACCAAGAGCAGTAAAAAACTAAGCAGGCAGCCAAACAAGGGCGCCTCGTATTTGTCAAAAGATGACAGGAAAAAAACAACACTACCACTGCAGGTAAATGGCGCAATCCAGCGAGGCTTGGTGATAGTTTTGGACCTTGGGGAAGGGGGGGGGGGAGGGTGTCGTACCTTACCCTTTGAAAGGCAGTTACACTGATAAAGCCTTCCTTTAAAATGTTCCTCACTTCATTTCTCCCACCCCCTCCCCAACCCACAACACACACACACACATTAAATTCTTCTGAAAATCAACAACTCTTTCTAACGTTAAATAAACTTACGATTGATTAAATATAAAACGGAGTGAAACATTTTCTCTAAAATCATCGTATAATATATTAAACAATAAAATCATCGTTTATACAATTCCTTAAGATAATAAAGTAAGAAGCCTACCTGTAAGGGACAGGGTAGATCGACGAGAGGTGATATTAAATTTATTAACAACACACCGGAGTAATTCGTTTCGATGTGATCACCTCAAGATCGTTAACGCTTTATATTGCGCGCTGTGACAATCGCGAGCGCACGGGCGCAACGCACACAGAGGACGACTGCAATGCGACAGGGTCCGACATAAATCTAAATTTTCAGGTCAAATTGGCCAAAAATCGGACCTGCATCTTTCACAGGAGGACGGGAAATTCCACTCATACCTCCACCATTGTAGAAACAAGGTTTTAAAATGGGCAAAGTGCACTGTCAAAAATAACTTCCCCTGCCCCCTTTTCTCCATTTCTACCCTTTCCGATTCTACTACCATATCCCTGTTATATGTTCTGCATTCATTTTCTTGACAAAATCTTCTCAATTGTCTTGTTCCATTCATCTTATAGTTGATTTGTTTTGTGTTCTTTATCGAGAAACTTCACCAAATGTGAATATTTTTAAGAAGAGACTGAAAACTTAATTTGTATTCTTCTGACCTATTTTCTTTTCAAAGCGCCTTTGATCATAATGTACGTGTTATGGATATCGGCGCTGTATTAATTGTTTGATTGATTGATTGATTTATTGAATGGTTGTTTGTTTTATTGATTGATTGATTGACTGATCGATTGACTGATTGATTTAAGTATAAACGCTACATGTATTTCCTGCTGTATGTATATACAAGAAGTGGACGCATAAATAGTAATCATTTTGTATGGTCATAAAAAGAAGTGGTGAGGTCACAATATCATTATAAATAAACTACTGATGGCGGAGTTTGTATACTGGATTAATTTGCATTTTGTTGGCCAAGTTACCTCTTGATCTGGTTGCCCAATTCTTGCCCCAAAATGTCAGGTTGAAACTTTTATCGATGTTCATGTTAATAAAAACCTTAAAATTACATTGAAGAAAGATTTCTTTATTTTGTGATCATTTACAACAGGCTCGTCAAATAGCACACTGCAAACACTAGGATGTTGAAATTGGCACCATACACTATAGAACATTTCTGTAAAAATAATTACATTGGTGTTATTTTAACAAC
The DNA here is from genome assembly GCA_021014325.1 of Plazaster borealis. Classification (NCBI taxonomy): domain Eukaryota; kingdom Metazoa; phylum Echinodermata; class Asteroidea; order Forcipulatida; family Labidiasteridae; genus Plazaster; species Plazaster borealis. The sequence continues at coordinate 23,233,297 of CM037460.1, forward strand.
CATAAGATATCAATTTTGATTCTCTCTTTGGTATCTATACGTGACAACACCCATGGTGTCAATTTTAAAAGACCCCAGGTTTTGCAGTGCAGACTACTCTTGCCTCATTATGCTACAGTGTGTTGCTACTTAAAATATAGTTTTACAGCATGATTATAAATTAATGGACTCGCTTCTATAACAATGTGAAGCACCTGAACGTGTTTAAATATTTATTACAGCCAATGCCAGAAGGTTCGATTCATTGGTATTCTTATTGGCCAAGTACAAAAATAAACCAGTTGGTTGTCCGGGTGTTTCTCAAAATGAGGAGGACATTTTTTTGTTCAAGAAGGAAAGAGCCAGACTAAAAATTTGCTGGCTTGGTAGAACTTAGAAGTCTAAAATATGGGTAAATTAAATCCATCATCGGAAAGAAGGGTGCCAAGATGAAGTGAGAATACATGTCTTTCGGGGGACAGGAAAAAAAAACATAAAAAAGGATGCGGCTTTACTGGCCTTACTTCTCGATTCAATGCGGCCCTCCTACGTCTATCCATTCAATCATCATGCCAAACACATGGTTATTCTGTGCACAGTTTTGACACAAATCCACGCAACTGTATAAAACACCTTGCAGTTGAATGGTGCTAAACGGTTAAACAACTTGCTGGAAAACGTCACCAAGAGTAGGTTAACTCTCCCATTTTGCCCTGGAAGTATGGGACCATTTTCAAAAACACTATTTAGACAAAATTAATATAGCTAAATGGGAGACTTTTGAACGCTAGGTGGCAGCAGACTTTAACCAGGTAAATTTCTGAGAACAATGGGTGCACCACACTAAATAGGGCAAAATTCATGCGCCAATCTGATTATCATAACTTGTAGGCCCTCAATTTTCTTTGAATAATAACGTTTTTGGGATCATGCGGTTAATAGATTGTGTATTTATAGCAATTTATCACAACCTGGGGGCTCTGTGTTTAAACTTTTGAGGAGATTTGATTAATTTAGGCTTTAAAGGCACTGGACACGTTTTGGTAATTACTCAAAATATGTATTAGCATAAAAACTTACTCGGTAACGAGCTACGGAGAGCTGTTGATAGTATAGAACATTGTAGGAAACGACTCCCTCTGAAGTAACGTAGTTTTTGAGAAAGAGGTAATTTCTCACTAAAATGTTTGAATCTGAGAAAGACTTCAGGCCTGAAGCCTCTCGATCTCTCTGGCATCTGAAAGCACACAAATTTGTGCAACAAGGGTGTTTTTTCTTTCATTACTTTCTTGACCATTTGAGCCCAAATTTTCACAGGTTTTTTATTTTATGCATATGTTGGAATACGCCTAGTGAGGTTACTGGTCTTTGACAATTACCAAAAGTATACCCTGCATTTAAAAATCAAGTACGGCTTTATACGATGCGGTACAGTAAGTAGTAAAATTGCTCACACACGCTGAGATTTTTTCTTCGAGAATTTTCTTCATACTTTCATTTATTATGATGGACCTTTGCCCTAAACTAACAAGGAAAAATAAAATAAAAAATAACCTCGTTGCCATGGTAACTGCCGAATTACAATTTCTGGGTCGTCCGGCATTTCTTTGATATTGGAATAGTGAAATTTGCCTGTGTTCAAGGCCGCGTTACCAACAGCATTTATATAGAAAATTATTTTCTTCAACAGTTAGAGATAGGTGGATCCTTAGAGGTTGTATTGATTGTATACAAATACTCACCAGGTATATGAATGCGGGTTATACCATTAATTTAAAATAGGGGTGTTTTTGGACTTGTATACAAAATATAGGCCTACCACTTTTTGATAGCTCATAACCCATATGGTACCGGTAGTGTTCCGATTTCAACATCTACCACACAAGTGGACAAACATATTTGTTTACAATATGACCCTTTGGTAAAGGAAAGTTAGTATTGTTTTAGGGTGAAAATGTCAAAGGTCATGGTGGTGAGTTAAAATCAGCAGATACATTGTCAATGTTATACAGTGCTTGAGTGTAGGAACATGGTTTGGTGATATCTTTGGTTAGCTAGAATATTACCAGGGGGGGGGGGGTCCAGGATTGTTTAAACCGGGGGGCACAACAGCACACCCAGGATTTTGTATTGGGGGAGGGGGGGGGGGGCTAAAAAAAAAAAAAAACGGGTGGGGTCCAGGGGCCGCCCTTGTCATCATGAAGCTCTGAGCCTTTGGCGTTTTGAGGGGTGAACTTCAAGCCTCCATGTGCCTGTAAAACAGAGAAATAGACACAATTTTTAAGCAATTCAGATCCATATCACTCTTCTAAATTCACAGGAAAAAAATTATGTAACATCGATGGTGGGGTCCAGGGGCAAAGCCCGGTGGGGGTCCAGGGGTGAAGCCCTTGGAAGCTCTGAGCCTTAAGCGTTTTGAGGGGTGAAAAAACAAGCCTCCCTGTGCGCAAAAATTCAAATTTTACTTAAAGTTAATCCCACAAATCTCGCGTTTGGATCTGGTCGCTGCATTATCTGGTTTCATGATATTCATTAAAAACATAGTTGGAATATATTTTATGTCGGAAGTAATTGGCACGTCAGGTTTCAAATGCTTAGTGTTAAATAAAAGAAATTATAACAATAATTCAAATTTTACCCGGGGGGCACGTCCCTCTGGATCCGCACCTGATTTAAGGGCTGTTTTTTTCTGTAAGCCTCTGAGGAAAGGAAAGTTAGAATTGCCTTGGGCTGAAAAGGTCAAGGGTCAAGGTCACAGTGGTGAATGGTGAAAGTCAGTACAGATTGCTTATTGGAACTTAGATGCTATGAAAAAGGATTATTTAATAAGGAGAAAGGTGACACAGTGAGAATCATTTGGACTTCATGCCAACAAGTTGGCATGTTGTGGGTTTGAGAAGGTCAAAGTTCAAGGCCACAATGGTGAGTTATCGGTGGTTTCTGGACCATAACTTCAGTTAAAAGTGTCATTTGGGCTTGTAAATGGGATTGGGGGTTGCCGTTGGGGAAATGAAAGTTGCAATTGTTTTAGGGGAAATGGTCAAAGGTCAAGGTCACGGTGGTAAGTTAAAAGTCAACCGATAATTTGTCAAGGTAACAGTGCTCGGGTGTAGGATTTTAATGGTATAAAATAATGGTATAACCCACCCATCCTGGTGATTATTGTTTTACATTCTAAGGACCCACCTATCCATAACTTTTAAAGAAAATAAGTTTCTACGTGCTGTTTCACAGCAACGCGGCCTTGAAAATAGGCAAACTTTACGATTCCAAAATCAAAACACCATGAGATTGTAATACGGCTGTAGCCATGAAAACGAAGTTAATATTTAGATTTGTTCCCCATCTTTTTTAGTTTGGGGCCAAGGTCAATCAAATTAAAAGTGTGAAAGAAATCCATTTTTTGGCAGTGGCCAACTTTACCAAAAAAAATCGTTCATATTTACAGTCTCTTACTCTTAAAGTTTCTTCATCAAAATGTTGTCCCATAGTAACCATTATTTTCTGCATTTTTTCACGTATCACTCAAAAGATCTCAATGTTATTGGAAAGTCTACTTCGCAAAGTTCAACAACAAATCAGAACTACAAATCAAACGCCGTGGATGGCACACTGGCCACATACTCAGAAACCGGTAAGCACCATGCATCTTCGCTTATAGGTCTTAGATACAAAAAACAATATCCCGCCCGAACCTTCGGGGTATTGTCTTCGAATCATCGAAATCAAATCCAATTTATTGTAATTCTGAGGTGAAGCGAAATGTCCTTTCCCCTTGTATTTTGGGAGGAGAATAAACCGAGAGCCAAATTAAACATTATTTTTGTATTTTAATAATAAAATATGTTAGTTATTTTGATGAATTGTCTTTTTACCCGCAAAGACACGTCGTGCCAGCAGTAATATCGCCATATTTATTATGGATCTTTTTGAACATCTTTGGATGGACTAATTTTCTTAATGGAATTTTTAGTGTTATGCGCCCTCGAACAGGCTGGTCCTGGAGAGAGCGCAATATAAATTGAATAAATTATTATTATTATTATATTTATTGTATTGCTTCACTGTTGCATGCAGAAGGCTAACTTAGGCTTGGTATAATATTGTACATCAAATATTGCCATTATTGTATGCTTCACTGTTGCAGAAGGCTAAAATTAGGCGTCGTATTATTGTGCATACAAAGAAAACAGGCAGTTGGTAATCTCCACTCGGTCAGTTCTTTGCAAATGGACAGAACACTTGCATATTAAGGGCCTCTGTCACTTAATACTGTCTATACACCTCCATTGCAGGCCAGAGAGATCCAGACCCATGGTGGCGATTGGACTTGGGTGATGAACACTGCTTGGGCAAAATCATCGTAACACTCAGACAAGGCTGTTGTGGTAACACTTGGTGCTGTTAATTTGGATAATGTTATTGTTGACCCCCCCCCCCTGTTCTCAAAACCATTTTTAGAACCAACAATTGGGAGGGCAAGGCCATTTTCATTTTGCAAAGGGCACATCCATTGGGAAATCTTAAAAGTCTATGGAAAACTTTTGAAGGGGCACCAAGGCCAAGACCAGGGGCAACAGAGGCCATGGCCTCCGTGGCCTCTGTGTAATTCCAGGCCTGCACTGTACCCAAATGGTCCATCAGATCATGGCCAATCAGCAGTCGTTACACAAGGATGGCCCATACAGCCCTTTTTCTTTAGAATCAGTGTCTCACAAGATTAAACAGCAGTTGCATAAAGGTGAACTTTTTGAAAATTCAGCATCATCAGGATTTGACCCTCGGACAAAAAAGGGGCATCATTATGAACAAATTTAGGCGTTATGAGACGAAGTCTCAACAATGCACAATCCCAATGAACCGTAAACTATCGCCAATTTGATTTGTTGTTTTCTCTATTCTCATCTTGAGATCAAAATCGCTTCTTGGGTGCTGTGGCAAGAGCTGGCGTTCATCCTACACACACCGAAAACCAGCAGTGTGGCTCGCCGGCCACTGCGGCTCAGTCTGTTACTGGAACAGAGACGGCATTTCTGTGTGACCCGCCGAGGACTGCCAAGTTTGTGAGCTTCGACATTGACTCATCTAGACCAAATGTCAAAACCACCATTCTTATGTTGGCAGAGGTGAAAGTTCAGGTGTACACATCTGGGGAATGTGACAAGGGTAAGATAATTCATAGCAATGGAGAAAACCCCCACAAAAAAGAACATCAAGCATGAATCGTTTCTCAGATTCAAATGTGTTTGGGTTACGAATTATCCAAACCATATTACTTGGAAGGGACCACTTCCTCAAAATAGTTTATACTATCAACAGCTGCAGTGCTTCTCACCAAGTAAGTTTGTATGGTCTTTAATTTTTGGAGTACTTACCAATCTATGACCCTACCTTTAAATTGAGTTTAGTTGAAATTGGCAGGGAAACCTATAATAATGAGGAAATTGATTGATTTTTTTACAAAAGATGCCTTGATGAAGTCTCGAGTGTTCAGCAGAATCTACAAAGGACGGTTAATCGGTCACCATAACCCGCTCTCAACAAGAAACGCCACAAGCCTCGTCAAATGTGGCCAGTACTGCATGAACAACGCCGGGTGTCTGTCCTTCGACTTCGCGCAAAGCAACGGTCAATGCCACCTCCATGATCTAAATTCAACCGATATCGAGCCGACCGAAGACGAGGATTTCAGTATCTGGGTTTTAAAGGGTCTGTATACGTTTGGTAATGACATTGAAAATTAATGGCAATAAAAACTTACTTGGTAAGAAGCAGGCCTACAGCAGCTTTGGATAGTATAATGCATTTTCTGAAGCTTTTAACTTCGGTTATTGAACAAGATATATCCCCAAAATTTTAATATGAGAAGCGTTATCTGACAGTAACGTGTCTCAGAATGTGTATTCCAATTACAGATTATTATTCCTGCGTGGACATAACCGCTCCAGATTTCGGCAATATCTCAAAAACGCTACCACCTTTTGAAATGAAATTTCACAGGTTAATTTTATGGTATATATCTACAACTATTTAGGTTTGAAACAAACAATGGGTTCAAATTTACCAAACGTATACAATCCCTTATCAATCATCGAAAGAAGGGTGCCAAACTGAAGTGAGAATACATGTCTTTTTTTCCCCTTTTTTTTTTTTTTTTTTATTTTTATTTTTTTGGAGGGGGGACCAGAAAAAAGAGAACAAAAGGATGCGGTTAAAACAAAAAAATGTTATTTTTTACATGGCCTCCCCGCTCGGTTCAATGAAGCCTTCCTACTGTCTATCCATTCAATCAGCCAATATTGAATGATATAACAAATTTGATATCGTGTGGTGTGTCCATCTACACAGGCAAACACACACGGTTATTCTGTGCACAGTTTTGACACCAATGAATCCATTGTATAACAACCCTTGCAGTTGAATGGTGCTAAATGGTTGGACGACTCGCTGGAAAACGTCACCAACAGTAGGAGGGTTAACTCAAAAATACTATTTACGTCATGATGACAAAATTAATACAGCTAAAATGGGAGACTTTGGAACACTAGGTGGAAGCAGACTTACCACACTAAATAGCCCAAAATTCACTGCGCCAAACTGATTATCATAATTTGTTGGCCCTCAAAATCTATTGAATAACAACGTTTTGGGGGGTCATGCAATTAATAGATTTTTGAGGAGATTTTTTGTAAATTTAGGCTTTAAAGTTGGTCCGATTTAGCTTGGGAATTGGAGGAGTGCCTCATGAAAACTGGCAGCAAGTCGGTTTGGGAAAAAATACATTTTCGGGGTGTTTTTTTTTCTGGGGTATGTCATGATTTATTTGATGATATTGTAATTATCTGTAAATAGCTAGAATTCCATCTGAATATTTGCTAGTAGAAGTAGTTGGGGATACTGTTCAGCAGTGTTTAGGGCGACATAGTTTGGGTTTTGTTCTTTCAGTAAGTCACATAATTGTAGCCGGGACACATCTACACAGTGCAGAGATTTATGGGATGTAGAGTACAATAGGGGCCATAGCTTTTCTCAGTCAGAGTATGATGAATTCTTGACAGCGAGGCTGAATTCTATGCACATTTATTCTTATGGTGTAAAGTATTTATAGTGAGGCAGGATTTTATGCAAATAGCAAGGCAGTGGTATTTAGGTTTTGGGGCGTAGTCCAGGCAGATCACCATGAGACAGCAACGAGGCAACATTTCTTTTCCCCACTCTGTCGGCTGCTAAAATTTATGTTGGCAACGACTGCTGACAAGGAGGGCTCAATGGGGCCAGTTAATCAGAGAAATCTGTGTGTTTGTTGCCTGTGTGGCAACGGACGTAAAATGTGTATTGCTGTGTGCAACACCCTTTTTGTGGTGAACATTTATACCAGGCAGAGTGGAGAGCAAAAGAGCCAGTGTGTGGAGAAAAGCTATGGCCAATTACTGATGGCACAACAGCGATAACTATACAGGAGCACATTTTGTGAACTAAGAGAGTGGGCGTGGCCAGCAGAGGCATAGAAAAAGTTGGAGCATTTGGCTAATCAACTGGAGAATTCTGAACTCTATAAACCGCTACTAATACAGGCCACCAATTGAGCGACAGAAGCCAACAAGATTTGGAAACCAGAACTGTGCATGTGGCTCTACGCAATGCCCACATAGGCCTACGGGTCGATCAGTAGTGGTGGTGTATATTTGATTTTATATTCTGAGGATTTTGATTTGATGCCTGACTTTAAAGGCATCGTACACGTTTGGAAATTGTCAAAGACCAGTGTTCTCACTTGGTGTATCCCAACATATGCAAAACATAACAAACCTGTGAAAATTTGGGCTCAATTGGTCTTCGAAGTTGCAAGAAAATGATGAAAGAAAAAACACCGTTGTTGTACAAATTTGTGTGCTCTTAGATATAGGAATAAAAACTTGCAAGAAGTTTTTATTATTTTAGTGAGAAATTACCTCTTTCTAAAAAACTACGTTACTTCAGAGGGAGTCGTTTCTCACAATGTGTTATACTATCAACAGCTCTCTGTTGCTCTTTACCAAGTCAGTTTTTATGCTAATATATATTTTGAGTAATTACCAAACGTGTACGATGCCTTTAAAGACTATAGATCCTTACAAGATTTTGAATTTTGAAGATTTCGACGTGTTGAAAATTGAGTAGAAAGATGATCATTTTGTAATAATTTTATCAAAGTTTCAGCTGGAGTGATTATAGTATTGTGCGCACGATTGAAAGATTAAGTTGATTGTAATAATAATACAAGAGAAGTTTAACCACAGATTCGTTTCCGTATTTTCTTTGATAACTGTTCTATTTTCCCATCTTGATTATTTGCAAGTACCGTACCGAATAGGCTTGACAGGTAATTAGCAAAAATTCCAAACAGCTGACCTGCCAAAAATTGAAAAGAAATCTGAAGTTAAGTTGTCCGGAAATATATTTGATTGGTTTTCAAGAGGCCGAAATACTTTAAATATATTTTGAGTATTTTTGAATATTTAGTATTTAGCATTGGTTGCTAAGGGAGTTTATTTAGTGTGGTGCACCATATAAACAATGGATTTACCTGGTAAGTCTACTGCCACCTAGCGTCCCAAAAGTCCCCCATTAAAATAGGTACAATGCAAAGTCAAAACTATAATATGCATTATAGACAAACATTTAAGCGTATTAATAACCATATAAAATCATTCATAGTCAAAAGTCTATCAACTTAAGTGACACAGAGAAAAAACAGTCAAACAAATACAACCTATTAGGAAATCATTTCGACAACAGAGAAAAGGGGGTTGGACACCAACAAAATAGAAAAAGTGTTAATGAAACAAAACGAATAAATACACCACTGATAAAACCTCAATAAATGATTCAATGTTTAAAATTGTTTCTATGTACAGGATTTAATTGGATGAAGTTTAAATAAGTTGCGTAAGAACATGCTAAGAAAAGAGGACACATCTCCCCCCGTCACTTGTCAGTAATCTGCTTAAATTTCTGATGTCTACTATTGCTTTTTCGAAGATCGTCATCTTTAATCAACCCATATCTGTGTCTTATCTCTGAAGAAAAAAGCTACCTTGCCTCGCTCTCACTGAATAACAAAATTCCATATTGTATCCAGTTTCAACCAAGAACGAAGCGCGGGTGCCTCCGAATTATGGCACACTTGAATGGCTGCTAAGCTCAATTTATTGCGCAATTAGTTGAAAGTCAAAGGTCACAAAAATGTTAGACTTTTGGGAATGCTAGGTGGCAGCAGTCTTAGGCCGTATCTAGAGCCGTATATTGAGAGAGTTGCGACAACTTGCGATTAGAAGCCATTTTCAATTTTGTGTAATAAAAAAATTAAAAATTGTGAAAACCTGGTGCCAGACCAATTTGCCCATTGGGTTGTGCTGCATTTGGACCAAAATGACATCCAGCAACCACGTGACCGAAGAAAACTGGTCCCTCTTTGTCGCAACTCTCTCAATACACAGCTCTGGCTCTGTTGGTAGACCTTTTGGAATTCTAGGTGGCAGAGTCTTAGACCGTATATCCGAATTGGCGGCTACAGCTACAGTTACGACTGCTGCTGGGGGTGTTGCTAAGGACGTACTATACACCTCAACGCATGATGACGCGGAAATCTAGCCGTAGCCGTCGCTGTAGCCGCCAATTCGGACACCAGGTAAATCCATTGTTCTCAGAAATGTGCACATTAGCTCAGAACTACGTAGGCAAGGGAAGTTTACCTGGTACGTGTGTCTGCTGCCACCTAGTGGCGGTTCCAAAGTTCACACCTATCACTCAAGCAGGGATGTGATGATTAGGCTATCGTACAAAAATGACACGAAATGCTGATTAAGTTGAAATGAGGTGCCGTACATTCTACAAGATTAAGACTCTTATCACCAATGAACAGCCTGAATTTTGGACGTTATAGACTGTTTATTATGGTGCGGCCATCTTGTTTTTTTCTTCCACTCAAACCAATGTAACCAAACTGAGGCTGGGAGGGAAATGGTCTGGTGCCTTTGAATGTAGGCATGGGTATCATCCACCAGAGAAGAATGCAATAACTTCCCAACGTTTTACGAAGCAATTATGGTTAAGAGCCTTGCTCAAGGCACAAGTTTCATGACCGGGATTCGAACCCACACTCTGCTGCTGACAACACCAGAGCTTGGGTCCCGTGAACTAGATCGCTCGGCCACAACACGCCAAATCGTCGAACCTCCAGGTGTAAATCTTTCAGTGCAAGAAGTCTTAATCCTGTGTTAATCTTCTCCACCGGAATTACCCCACAGAGGTTTGTGCATTTGCATTTTCAATTCTATACTTTATTTTGTCCACCCAATCAATCAACAATACATACAGTGATAAATAAGGAATAGAGGGTGATTAAGTGATTAAGCATCCGAAGGACGCAGCAATAATGGTTAAAATGTCTTGCTTAAAGCACACATGTGTCATGATTGGGACTCGAACCCACACTCTGCTGATCAGAAACACTAGAGCTTGAGTGCGGTGCTCTTATCCTCGACGAGCCATGAATGAATGAATACAATAAGCTACACAAACAGCAAGGACTGGGACCATTAAGTCAAGGACATAGGCCTACTGCACAGCAGTAAAGTATTGTTCACGAAGATCAACCCTAACCCTTTAGAGTTATCGAGATTTTCTCCAAATTTTTGTTTTGAGTGTGGTAAGAAGCGTTTTAAATGATTCTAATACAATAACATTCAAGCGCTTCCGGAGGTTTTAAGGGCAAAAAGGTATATTTTAAGAAAAAAATGGCTGCCATCTTGGAAATGGCGGCCTTATTGGATTTGTGAGTGGCTAATGGGATTTTTTAAATTACTGTTCCAAGAAGAGCATACATGCAAATTTTGGTGCTTGTATCACAAAGTGAACGATTCATGCACTTATCTGCCCCTCTATTAACCCCAATTAACCCAGTGACAATAGCGGCTGCAAACGACATCATGCCCGTAGCTGCTGCAAAATGGCCATGAGATTTGAGCTACTTCCACTCTTATCGAAAAAGGTGCAAGTAAAAGGCATGTCCTGAATTTGCAATATTTTTGACCGCGTGAGGGCGTGTGTGAACCAAGTTTACATGATGTGAAACAAGTAAAACAAACTGTTTTTCCATTGTTGTTGTTAATATTATTATTTACTTGGCCATTGATACAAGAACATACAAGTAGTCAAAATAAGTTGAAAGCGCCCTCATGCGGTCAATTGAAATTTTCCCGATGATTTGCATTTTGAAATATTTTCTACACTTGTACATTTCTAAAACAAAAGCAAATTCTGTTCGTGGTGTTATTATAGATGCTCTTTATTTATCTTGAGCATCTTGAAGCAGATTAATACTCGCAAGTGACTTGTTTGTTTACCAAAAAAAATGTGCACTCTTTTCTTAGTAGATTCTGACGCCACTTATTTGAACGTCATCCGATCGAATCTTGTTCATAGAAACATTTTTAAACATTGAATCATTTATTGAGGTTTTATCGATGGTGTATTGTTTCGTTTTGTTTCATTTGAACATTTCATATTATATATTTCCCTTTGATTGCATGCTAAATAAAAACCTCTTTCCACTTGAAGATTCTTAAAAGTTTCTTTGCATCTTTTCAGGCTAGATCCTTCAAGTCCAGCGTGCCCAAAGATGCTATCCCTGCTTTTCTAATCACAGCAGCGACAGAGGCTTTCCTTCGGCGCATACAGAAAATGAACTTTGATATTTTTCACAAACACTGTCTTAAGAAGGAGCCTCTGGATGCCTCTTCTACTTTGGTTACAAAACAAAAGGAGAAAATATTAAAGACACCAATAAACTGTTTGTGAGTTGGAAAGTGATCAAAGGAAAATACTCATTTTTTTTGCTTAGTTTTGTTTGTAACATTCACTCGTTCTTTTTCACTTAATGTGACAGCAAAGTGTACATTTGCGTCATGCGCGACATCATCCCAAAGGTATGCGACAAAGTATGCAATCAAATTCACGACATTGCACATAATTCACTCACGTCTGCGCACACATTCGCAATTATTTCACGACATCGCACAAGTCTGCGCACATTAGTTGCGATTAATTTCACGACATTGCATATAGGCCTACGTCTGCGAACATAATTTGCGACATCGCACACGTCTCTGCGCACATATTTGCGAAATATTTCACGACTTGCCTAGGGGGCCTCCGTCTGCGCACATATTTGCGATTAATTTCACGACACAGCACACGTCTGCGCACATATTATTTGCGATTAATTTCACGACATTGCATATATACGTTTGCGCACATGTTTGCGATTGTTTCACGACATCGCACACGTTTGCGACATATTTGCGTTATGCGATGCCCCTTCAGGACCACCATACAATTGCCTTCTGTAACTGTGAACTTCGCCATCTCCTGCCATGGAGGCAGAACATATTAAATTGCAGAGGCCCGAATACACAATAATATGCAATTAAAGAGGGGCTCCATGAAGGTCAAATGCAGTTTTGTGGTTCACTCAGTTTCCAATAGAGAGAGTCCTGATGAAAATGAGGGGGGGGGGGGTGGGCGAATACACAATAATATGCAATTAAAGAGGGGTTCCAAGGTCAAATGCAGTTTTGTGGTTCACTCAGTTTCCAATAGAGAGAGTCCTGATGAAAATGAGGGGGGGGGGGACGGGGCGGCAATTACAAGTCTCTAATACCTCATGTTAAACTGGTGTAAAATGCCACCATTTTTGAAACCCTTCAAGTGGCATTTTACACCATTTTAACGCGAGGTTAAATGTTTAAGTAATTTTTCCCCACTTTTAAGGGGACTCTATTGTAAAATGGGTGCATCACAAGGACTGAGTTTGACTTTGGAGCGCCTCTTTTTAAAAGTTTCCCAGGTCGTTTTCTAGTGCATTTGCAAAGAACTGACAGGGTGAGATAGCCTGTTTTCGTTGTATGCACAAAAAAAGAAGCCTAAGGCCACATAAAAAAAAAAGAAATTGTTGATCGTCCCCGCCCGACCCTACAAACCCCCCCGACCCCCTTTTATTTTTATTTTTTTTATTATTTTTTTTAATCATAAAAACGGTATTTTGTATGATCTTTTCAGTCAAATTTGGGTCCCAGATTTCTCAGCTGATATTTATTCAAAATCCATAGGTCGGAAATAGATGATTGAAGAAAGATTATCCATGTTGGCAAAACAAGAAAAATTCTTCAAATATTTACTTAGGCTGCGTTTTAGTTTTTTGAAAATGTTTACAGAAAAAGTCATCTAGGATTTGAAAGGGTTTAACAAAACAATTAAAAACATCAAAATTACACAAACCCTTTGTTTTATAGTGATTATGATGATATCTTTATTCTTTATTTCATATTTTGCCATGTAAAAAAAAAAAAAAACAAAAAAAAAAACCGCCCTCCCTCCCCCACTTCCCATAAAAAAAGGACGATCAACAATTTTTTATTTTCATGTGGCCTAATTTAGCCTTCTGCAACATCATAAGTGAACAATACAACAATTGGCAATATTGCTGCTGACACGTGTCTTTGCGGGAAAAAGACAAATCAACAAATCATCTTTTATTATTAAAAGACAAACATAATGTTGAAATTGGCTCTCGGTTCATTCTCCTCCCAAAATACAAGGGGAAAGGACATTTCGCCTTACCTCAGAATTACAATAAATTGGATTTGATTTCGATGATTCGTTGACAATACCCTGAAGGACCGGGAATATTGTTTTCTGAACCTAAGACCTATAAGCGAATAACATGCATGGTCCTCACTGGTTTCCGAGTGTGTGGCTAGTGTGCCATCCACGGCGTATGAACTGTATCCTGCGCTAGGCTCACTAAACAAAGTAGACTTTCCAATAACATTGAGATCTCTTTGAGTGATACGTGAAAAAAAAAAATCAGAAAATAACGGCTAAAATCAAATTATGAGGCATTGCACGGTGTTGTATTGAACGAACGGTTTGCGGTAACAGTGACCATGTGCGGATCCGGGGGTAAAAATTGCCCCCCCCCCCAAAAAAAAAAGAAAAAAAAGAAAAAAAAAAAAGAGGCATTCCACACTAGAACATAATTATTGCTGTACAATTACTGCGCGTTCGTTTTATGACTGCCAAGCCTGTTCCAAAATTAGACAACAGGCCGATGTTTGTATTCAGTAGATATTTTCACCTCAGTCTGAAAACCAGGAAACTGTTGAGCCGATAATACTTCCTGAAAGCCCCATTCCGATAAATATTGATTTACTATTTTGTGTACATGTCCACGTACATGTTTACCTTTTTACTATGGGACAACGTTTTGGTGAAGAGACTTTAAGAGTAATAGACTGTAAAATGAAAAAAACAAAACAATTATAATGTTGGCCACTTCCCAACTATGGATTTCCTTCATACTTTTAGATTTGATGGACCTTGGCGCCAAACTACGGAGCCCCTAAAGGGACAGGTAAAAAAAAAATGAAAAGGTAAAAAAAAAACCTTAAATTATTTCGTTCCCTCGAAATATTATTTCGTTCCCACAAAATATTATTTCGTCCCACTCGAAATGTTATTTCGTCCCTCAAAGTATAATTTCGTTCCTTGAAATATTATTTCGTCCCCTCTAAATACTATTGTGTCTCTCGAAATAATATTTCGTCCCCTCGAAAAAGAATACTATTTCGTTCCCACGAAATAACTTATTTCATTTCCTCGAATAAATATTTCGAGGGAATGAAATAATATTTCGAGGTAATGAAATCATTTCGAGGGAACGAAATCATTTCGAGGTAACGAGGGAAGAAATAAACAAACTTGTTAAACCTTGTTCCATTACGGGCTCCGTATAATTTGGATGCGTCTAACGCAGACCCCGTCTCGGGAGGGGAAAAAATGAATAACACAAGGATAAAAAAAACAAACTAAACAGAGAAAGAAAAACAGCAAAGGGGGTAGACATTTTGTAAAATGGGCCACCAATATCAGTAAACTTTGCTAGTTTTACATGTATAAATAATTTGTATTGCTTTCATCAAACACACTTTTACAATTGTATTCTTTAAATGCATGTGAAGTACAAACTGTGTTTTCCCAATAAAATATTATTACTTCACGGAATTTACAATTAAGGGCATACTTCTGAGAAATAACTCATCCAGAGCGGGTCATTATATTCAATTTTTGTTTACCCAGAATTATAATGGTTGACTGCCAAACTTGTCTATACCCACCCATCCCCAACGTATGTTCAGTCACAACCCTGAGGACTAGAAGTTCGCTGTATACATTTATGAATTTCGTTGGTAACGATTAGTATTGTTACTGTAAGTGTTTGTAATGCTGTGTAATCTTAACGTACGATTACATTTTTGCGCATGTTTTGTTTGATGTAGCATTTTTAATGTAAATGTTTTTGTATCTTTATGATGTTGATATTATTCTTCCTGTTATTGGCGCTTTTACATGTGTGGGATGTGTGATTAATATAAATAACGAATACAAATAAAGCAAATGAAAACGTTAAAATGCACTAGACTGAATTGTGTCTTCTTGATGTTGTATTTACATATGTAAAGCCTGCCATCGATGAAGGTCATTATAGTGTCATAGGAGCCTCCCGGGGATGCAAAATTCCAACCCAATCATGCGATGGGGTCGACATGCTTGAACCTATTATGCATTGTGATTGGACAACCTTTCTGAGCATTACTTATTTGCATAACAATGACGACTTATTTATATTTGGAAATTTATAATAGTTCAACAACAAACAAACCTACAACATCAAGTGACTGGGAAAGCCCCTGCCTTTTACCTACCCACACATTGTGCGACGAGAGGGCACACTCAGCAATAACAATGGCTTTGTTCAGGCTTGGCTAGACATAAAGTTGTTTGTCAGCCAGGCATGCACCCTCACCTTCAAAGAAAGCTATCAAAAATGAAACTTTGAAAAGTCATCAATAGGATTATGATGTGCCTTTCTAAAAAATGAAAATAAATACATAATAATTTTAAATGAGTTTATTGTTAAATCCAAATAATAATAAATAAAACATAAATTTGGATCAACAGTTGGTTCAGTGGCTTCTTTCCATGCCTTTCACCTCTGTGGACCCCGGTTCGAATCCCACCTCAGACCTGGAGCCTTGAATATGGATTGGGTTTTCAGTCCCTACCAGTTTGCGTGCATGGGTGACCCCATTGGGAATTGGAGTTTCCTCCCACATCTAAAACTGAACATTTCTGCCCGATTCACATTCCATCCCGTTATTGGCGCTAACTGTGCTAATTGATGTGTCATAAAATAAAATAATACGACAATACGACAATTCGTGCCCGTATCAACTTTTCAAAAAAATAACTCCAATTTGCAAAAGACGACTTGTCTTCTGATTCGGTATACGGCACCAAATAAATAGATTCCAACCCGGGAAAAAAAGAAAGAAAAATTATTAGCATATCAATGCGTCTGGTAAATTTCCCGCCTAAATCAACCAAAAGGAGCCCTCCTCTTAAAATAATTGTGGCTTCATAAATAGCGATCATATCCGTCACTCGGTGACGCTCAAGGCGCTTCGACAGTCAGTATTTTTTTCTGCTATAGGTGTAATGTGGAGCTACGTTTCTGAAGTGTGAGACCTACTCCTTTACATAGCACCATGTGATGGTTTACAGGGTGTTGTGGCGCAGTATGCAGCCAATTATATTAGGGCTTTGATCCAGAATAGTTTTGTCATGGAAATCTTTTCAGATAGGCCTATACTCACACACAAAATGGGCCCAAAATCGACATTTGAACATGCGCATATAGGCTGCAGCGTCGGTAGCATTTCCTTGAGTGTTGCAATCATTTTTTCATACGCCCCAGTTTGTGAACGACCCTTGATCAACGAAGACGCAATAATAAGAGCAGTCATCACTTAGCCATGGGCAAGAGCTTGATAAAAGGTAGGTGATCTTCTTGTAGATAAAATAGTTCTAGCAGAAATAGATGGTTCTCAAATTATTCTCCAAGGAAACTCGAGGTCGAAGTATGCAATTTATATTTCAGCAACTGACATGAAAGATTATTATTTGTACAATGCCTTTTTATTTTTCCATTTCCCCCTTTTTTAATTTATGAAAACGATGATTGTTGATTTATAGAGATATGTTCTGTAGCTTTTATTAGTGCCACTTGACATTAGGACTTGCACGTTTTCAAGACACACTTTTCCAACAACAAGCCATTTCCTGCCCTCGCCTCAATGCCAAACCAAATCAACCCATCACCCCCACCATCAAAACGACAACCCCAGCTCGCATTTCCTTGTTATCGCCTGCATCTACGTCAACAAAAATGTACCCAGAATCAAAGATAGCCAGTGTTTCAGTCGAATTCTGAACCAAAGGCAAATCCACAATCTGAACCGCTTCTGAATCTAAATGCAGGAACGACATTTGGCCCTGGAAAAAAAAGATAGAAAATGTTATTGGATGGGTGCACACCAGGTTTATCGTGTTTCTTAACTTGTTTGCAGTTGCCCTGTGGGCCACTTTGATAGTCACTTTCTGCTTCAAGCAGTCACTGGCTGGTGGGACGGACAGCACCGTCGTCCCGGGAGCCAAAGGCGCCGATGTGGTGGATGCCACCATCACGAAGATAGCTCAAGTTGAACGTCGCAGCCAGTTGCTCGAGGCAAACGACCGGCTTCTCTTGCGTATAGCATTGGTAGAAACGGAGTACGGCACGGCACCACGTACCTATTTCGACCCCGACTACCACGGCGGGATATGGCGTGTCGATCGTCACATGTTTGATCTCACTCGGATGATGTACAACGAAAATGAATTTAATGACATATTTGAGGCAGTATCAACTCTCCTGGGAATATCCTGGATCCAGGCTACCTGGGAAGACTGCCGCCAGCCTTTATATTCCGGTCTTGCTGCCCGTCTATTTCTTCACAACGCCAGCTCCGAAATTCCACCGGTGAGTTTCGTGGCTATCGTCATCATCATCGGGCTCTGTTCGTCCACTGTTGGATGAAGCCCTCCTCATGAAAATTTCCATTCTCTTCTCCTTCTTGCTATTCTGGTCCAAGATGTCGTGTTTGTGTATGTTTGGATTTCGTCTTTCAATCTTCTCATCTTTCTTTCTCGTCTCTTTTTCCCCCATTAATTTGCCATTTGGTTAGTCTCTTGGTCCATCTAATGCCATGTCTTCTTGATAGTGTCTTGCCAATCTCCATTCCATTTGATCTTAGGTTTTTTGTGTTTTTTTCCCTTCTTTATTTTGCCTCAGCTCTCGTGGTTATCAGTATATTTAAGTAACTTTATTCGTGTTGTAACACGACTTGCTCTTGTTTTAGACACCATGTCGGTTGACATTTAGCAACCTAAACCATTTATGAAATAAAACGCGTAAGTAATGTGCATTTGGTGCGATTTTTGTAATTCAAATTCAGTTAATCCAAACAAAGCGATTCACAACACATTTTTAAAAAGACACATTTAACCTGGTAATTATAAATATCGTTTACTTGAGACGCGTCACATTAAAGGCATCGTACACGTTTGGTAATTGTCAAAGACCAGTGTTCTCATGTGGTGTATCCCAACATATGCATAAAACAACAGGCCTGTGAAAATTTGGGCTCAATTGGTCATCGAAGTTGCAAGAAAATGATGAAAGAAAAAACACCCTTGTTGTACAAATTTGTGTGCTTTCAGATAGGAATAAAAGGCTTCTAGCTAGAAGTCTTTCATTATTTTAGTGAGAAATTACCTCTTTCTCAAAAACTACGTTACTTTAGAGGGAGTCGTTTCTCAAAATGTGTTATACTATCAACAGCTCTCTGTTGCTCGTTACCAAGTCAGTTTTTATGCTAATATATATTTTGAGTAAATACAAACGTGTACGATACCTTTAACTCAATAAGACATGTCATTTCTTTACTATTTTTTTCTAACTCGGTTCTCACAGGGCTGGGCTGTGCAGCGGCAAGCAACTTATTGGCGAGACTACTACCCACACGATCCGCCTACAGGCACAGTGGCGAATTTTTCCCAAAAAGTCTTAGAAATACCAGGTAGGTTGTTATCGCAGGTTCTCTGTCTAAATTATATTACTTAAATTCTTAAGGTCCTAATTATTTAGGATAATTTTTAATATTAGTAAAAAAGAAAAAAAAATGGTTGTTTATCTCATGTTTGGTTCATTGCCAAATAAAGAGTTTCTTGCTAGAGATCCAGCCTGTTCTGTCTAAAATTAATACTTAAAGTTAAAGGTCCTTATTTCATATAATTTGTAATAGCATTTAATAAAATATTTGTATTGTATGTTTATCTTATGCTGGGTTTATTGTCAAACAAATAGTTTCTTGCTAGAGATTATAAATCAAACAAGCCTGTTTGGGAACGTGACAACCCTCCCTTTTAAATGAAGAAGCTCGTATGACACTTAAACGTAGTTCCACAACATCTATTTTATTACATATATTTATTGAAATTACATTAATAAAAGTATTACTATTTTAATTATTTTTCACCAGGATGTACAAACAAGGGCATTGATTTAGTCTTCGTTATTGACGGTTCTGGGAGTGTTGGTTCAGCTGATTTTTTGACGTCCAAGACCTTTGTCCAAGACGTTGTAGATTCCTTTGAAATTGGAAGCGGTCGCACACGTGTTGGAGTCATACAGTATTCGAGCAGCGTAAAAGTCGAGTTTCACTTAAACCAATACACGAATAAAAGTTCACTTCAACAGGCGATTGCCGATATAAATTACTTAAGTGGAAGTACTAATACGGAGGGAGCTTTGGGTGTCATGGTAGATGAAAGTTTCCAGGAAGAGAACGGAGCAAGGGGAATTGTTATCCCACGCGTGGCAGTTGTCCTAACAGATGGTCAATCACAAGGACCGGACCGTGTCCGCGTGCCAGCAGACAGAGCTCGCGACATGGGCATTAACATTTTTGCTATCGGTGTGACGTCAAACGTAAATGAAGCTGAGCTGAATGCTATTGCAAACGAACCGAACGATATCTACGTGTTTGAAGTTGACGATTTTGACGCTATCCCCAGCATCGGTGCTACACTCCAAGACACTGCATGTGATCGTAAGTATACAGTCGTAGCATCTAGTGAGCCTGGGCCTCCGTAACGTTATATGTTTTCAAAATTGTCATTGATTGTTCAACATTTTCTGGTCTTCAGCCAGCACTAACTTCAGTTTCTTTTGTACTAATCACCTAAAACTTTCTCAACATACTGTACATACATTCACAATGCTAGCGCAAAAAAAAAATTCTTACAAATAAAGACAACGCGGTGCTCCGGAAGCCTCTTGTAACACCCCTTTCACAGAATGGTTGGTCTGCGCGTTGTGCTTTTGACAGCAAAACAGCCGCGAGTACTGAGTAAGATATAAAAAAATAGGAGGTTTTTGCATGTTATTCAGCAAAAGTGATGCGCTAGCATTGTGAATGTATGTACAGTGTGTTGAGAAAGTTTTAGGTGAGTAGTATACAAAGGAAACTTAAGTTAGTGCTGGCTAAAGACCAGAAAATGTTGAACTATCAATGACCACTTTGAAAAAGGGATAGCTTTACGGAGGCCCAAGATGTGCGACTCCTATATAAGGCTCACGGGGATCCTTAAAGTTCTAGAAGTATACAGTCGTCACCTGAATGTCGAGTCTTTTTTAATTCTTATATGAACATAGGGGATGGCTGAATTGAATCAAACATGTTTTCCACGAACAGGGTGACAAGAGTTTTGCTAGCAGTCATTTCTTGAGATAAACGGTGCAACTTTGTAGTTCAATTTTCTAGCTCACATCTTGTAGAAATGTCGTTTTCAATGCTTGAACTTTGTTTTCGATGACAGAACCGGCAGTGCTGTCAAATGACCTTGAGTTCAATATCACAGTTGGACAGAGTCAAACACAAAACTTTGCACAGTACATACGTCGAGAAGGTACGACCATTACTCTCCAAGCGACCGAGGGTATCTTATACATGTATGGATCGGCAACCGCTACGCATCCCAACTCAGCACTTTATGATTTCCGTCTGATAGCCGAGGCAGGACAAGGTTCCGAGGAGATCTTCATTGGACCCGAGTTCTTTAATAGAAGCAGTGATGGGGGCGGCCGTAGACGGCGTCAGGTATGACACTTTGACCTTTCAACTAATGGTACTGAACCAACAATGACCGGGGCCCAAATTCATGGAGCTGCTTAAGTACAAAAGTAGCTAAGCACAGCAGAGTATGCAAAAGTACGGTTTTCTTTTTCCAACGAAGCTCAGCTTAACAGTACAAAATCCGAACAGTTTGTGGTGGCCGATATAGATTAAGTTAAAAATCACTACAAAATTAGTGTTCGTATATTATCTTTATATGTTTTGGACGGGGTCGTCAAAACACGAGTTATGCTTTTGAAACCTCAGTGTATATAAATGCTCGATACAAAATGTTTCTGTTTGCCTGTTTTCAGGTGACCAATCAGAACGATACGGAAGCGAACAGTGACTCAATCGGCACAGTGTATATCAGCATCGAGGGAAAGCAACCAACCAACGCCTTCTCATTGGTTACAGCCGAGGGTGACGTCACCGAACCGGAAGCCAACGAACAAGCAGCCACCCAACCGGAATCCACCCATGCACCGGCAGCCACCCAACCGGAATCTACCCAACCGGAATCCACCCAACCGGATTTTACCCAACCGGATTTTACCCAACCGGAATCCACCCAACCGGAACCAACACACCCGGAATTTACCCAACCGGAATCCACCCAACCGGAATCCACCCAACCGGAATCCACCCAACCAGAATCCATCCAACCGGAATCCACCCAACCGGAATCCACCCATACACCGGCAGCCACCCAACCGGAATCTACCCAACCGGGGTCTACCCAACCAGAATCCACCCAACCGGAATCCGCCCGATCGGAATCCACCCAATCGGAATCCACCCAACCGGAATCCACCCAACTGGAACCCGACCAATCAGAAGCCACCAAACCGAAAGCCAACCATACCGAAACCACCAAAGTAGGAACGACCAAACCAGGCAATGGCGGTGGCAAGGTCACTACGACAGTGCCATATATTGTTCTGTTGATGCTGAGCGGAGTCATTATTGCCCGTTTGGCAATTGCACTATAAATCCAAACTGATTTAACTTCCCTGGGGTCGATTTCACGAAGCACTAAGATACATCTTAAGATGAGTTGTCAGTATTACCATAGTATTTTGTATTGTGACATCAAACTTTGCTTAGCAATTAAGATTTATTTGCACTTAAAGGTATTAAACAGGATTGGTAGAGCTGACAAAACAGTCGCAAACAAAGTTCATGTTTTGTGTGATTGACCATATACATGAAGTAACAAACCTGTGAAAATTTGAGCTCAATTGGTCATCGAGGTCACGAGAAAATAGTGAAAAAAGACCTTATGTGTTTTCTGTTTTTTAAACATCGAGTTTATTATCGCGCGCGATAAAGACTATTGTTTTATTCATTTCTCAGAAACGATAGCATTTTAGGCAGAACTATTTTAAGGAATGGTTCCTTAACATATTTCTAAATATATTCTACCATTACTTACTTTAAATCGTGTAAGTTATGTGTGAATCTGTGAACATTTGTGTTTTTCGATCTTACCAATAGATCAATCTTAACTCTTTGTGGAATTGAGCCCTGGTATCATACAGTTTTGCACACCTTTTGGACATGGCGTCATTTCAGTATGGCGCCCTCACGAATAGGTCAAAGAGTATGGTCACCCTCCACAGAGCTTTGTACGTACATACGAATACGTAATCTGTCAATAAGTTGTGGGTGTTTTTTTTCTTCTTTTCTTTCTTTCTTGTTTGATAATTTTTGTCTGCAATGATGACGGCGTGATGACTTCAATGTATTAGGTATACACATTTTTGTAGCGACCGCAAACTAATAACGTATGGAAATTTGATGGCACATCTTTGAAAAGTGCAGGTCAGGAAACTTTCTCCGATCCGGCTGGCATGGAGCCTGACCAATTTCTGGGTCAGTATGACTGAACCTCGTCCCCAGGGTGTGTCGAGCAGTACGAGGTGTATGAGGTTGACCGCTCTCTCACCCTGGTATTGGATCATTTGCATATTCAAAATTTGTGGATACGTATGCAAATTAGAATACAACTTAACATGTTTACATTAGACTTTTATACACCAGTCGTTGTCCAATCAGGGTCCAAGTAAGGAGTTTCCCTCCCAGGGTTTACTATTGTAAACATGGTTGGAAATAAAGTATACCATGGGGACGAGGTTGGTATGACCTGGAATCTTTGTCAAACTGACACGAAACTTCGCAGAATCTCAGTCAAAATCTCATTTTTAACCAGTTTCCGGGTCAGTCTGGCCCAGAAATGAGACAGGCCCCTTGGAACCCGGAACCCAGGTCAATAGACCACTATCATGCTGCCACCATCTTGGTCTTTCTCCTTGTATCCAATAGCAGTAATGAATGCTGATATTCCTTGTATAAAAAAGGAACCAGACTATTTCTCCTTCCAGCCTTGGTTTTGGATACATTGATTTGAGTGGGAGAAAATCAAGATGGCCGCACCATGATAAAGGTCAATTCTGACCCGAAAGGATTGTCCACAGAGGGTTTGCAACACAAAGCTGCGTGGTGTGTTGTTTTGGTTTAGTGTGTTTATGAAAGACATTTTGAACAAAATGTGAAGATTATTACAGCAAAACTCTTCCTAACTTAGGACTAGTCCTAGGCAATGCTAAGAGATAGGACTAGTCTTAAGTTAAGACCAGCTACTGGTCCTAACTTCAGATAAGACTAGTCTTATCTCTTTGTGAAATCGGCCCCTGGATGGGCAAGCGTTACATACGAAGAATGGGCCTAAGAACAAAAGAGGTCCACACAAGGCAAAGTTTTGATACACTACGTGAACTTACACACGTCCACACTGTGTTTTCACAAGTGTTGACGAATGTGGGTTTTTTATTCTTAAGTGCACAGAACAAAGAAATATCCACAAAGGGTTTGTATCACAGAGCTGTGTGTATAATAGCTGTGTTATAGGGTTTTAAAATTACCGCGTCCCGCTTCAGCCAATATGCATTTTGTTTGTTATTAATAACATGTCATTATTGCTTCTTCTGTCAGTATAAATTAGTATGAATGAGTAATCATAATTGTTAGGTGTAGTTCTCGAAGTTAGTGGTGTTTTAGATTATGTTACGGGTTTTAGATTATGTTACGGTTGTAATTAATATTAACTAAAAGTGCCGCTAGATATGCAACAGCCATTATTATATACAATATAAATTAACAAAGACCATTAGAGTTTAAAAGTATAGGGTCATAGATTAGTTTTTGTCAACGTAATGCTGATTTATAGGCCAAAGATGCAATGACAGTCACATGTGACAGTTCCAGTTGAATAAAAGTGTATATAACTTGCTGAGAAAACAACCAACAAACTGTTACAATTTTCATTAAGAACGTCGGATCAATCCGCGGTTCACGAGGTGACAGCGGGTACCAACCGCATCTCTGGCCGCAGCATTCGCGAAGGGACACCACAGATTGAGAAATCTGAGAAACGATTTATGTATGAATCGTTTCTCAGATTCAAATGTTTTTAAGTGAAAGTTATCCAAACTATTATTACTTTGAAGGGAATCCTTTCTCAAATTAGCTTATACTATCAACAGCTGCAGTGCTTTCTACAAAGTAAGTTTCATGGTTATTAATTTGTGAATTTACCAATCTATGACCCTACCTTCAATTTAGTACAGGTGCGTCATGTTAAAAATAAATTGTCTTTTAATAATAATAACTAAATAAATAGTTACAAGCCCAATTTCATAGAGCTACTTTAGGCAGCCAACAGTGCTCAGGCGCGGATCCGGGGGGGCGTGGGGGGCGCACGCCCCCCTTTTGATATAAAAAAAAAAAAAAATGAGGGAGAAAAGAAAAAAGAGGGAGAGAGAGAGAAGGGGGGAGAAATGGGGAAGGGAAGATTTTGCTGCTTGGTATATTTTCACGCCCCCCCGTTTGGAAAATCCTGGATCCGCCCCTGGTGCTTAACAAATTCTGCTGAGCAAGCAGGAAACCCGTAACAAATTGTACAATTTTGACCTGATTTTGGCACGGTACAGTTTTTGCTTTACTAATTTGTGTACAGTGTGAAATCGGACCTAGAATTCACATTCATTACTGTTGGTCCGGTTTTTGGCCGACTTGACCCGACAATTTAGATTTAATTTTAAATAGCTATACTTATAGATTCGAAGATTGTAAGCTTTCATTTAAAGAGGAAGGGAAATGTCTGATTCAATTTTGAGATGTACTAATTTTCCAATAGGGTCCTCATGTGAATTGGCAAAAAAAATACAAGTCTCTAACCTCATGTTAAAAATGATGTAAATTGCCATTGTATTCGATACCCTTTCAGTGCAAAATGTGTTAACATCCAAAACAACCGATTACACCATTCTGAGAAAAATGGGTCTGTACATTTTTGTACGGGATGTTTTGGTTCATTACCGACCTTTTCAGAGTATAATTTGAAACATGACTTCAATAGATTTCAACAACTATAATGGGTCTTCACATTCCAAGGAGGAATATTTCGTCAGTCAAACTGTCAAATTGATTGAATATCAATTTGAAAGTCAGGAATGAATCAAAACATCCCGTACAAAAATGTACAGAACCATTTTTACTCAGAATGATGTCATCAGATTTTTTAGATGTTGACAAACTTCGCACTGGAAGGGTATCGAATACAATGGCATTTCACACCATTTTAACGTGAGGTTAGAGACTTGTAAATTGTTTACCACTCACATGAGGACCATATCTATTGGAAAATGAGTACATCACAACATAGAATTGGTTAATTCCCTTCCTCTGTAAAGCGTTGCACAAACACATCCTCTAATGATAAGTAGTGGTTAGTTAAAAACTAGACATGTTTTATGTCGGATCCTATCTCACTTCCATCGGCCATGTACAAACAATTTTGCATATTACATGTATATAATTATTTTGTGAAGTGTGCGTGGCATAATTATGCAAACGTTTCTGAATGTTCTTAGTTTTGACTAGCATCATCTGTCAAAATTCGGTCTGGGAAAAACAATTTAAAAATGCTTTTGGCGAAAACAAACCATGCAACTTTAAATTTGTTTTGAATTATTTTGTATTAGCCCCCACCATGTCCTGTGCGTGTTTGTGTCATAATTTGGTTTCCTTTACATTGATTTCTATTTTCCACTTCGATGCCTATCCCTCTGTATGAGAAAAATTATCAATCGACTATGGATAATATGCAAATACTTTTGGACCCTCCTGTAACCTCAACATGTACGAGAACACGGAGAATGCCGAGTTAAAATGTCGTGTGTCTGCTGTAGTATTGAATTCCATGTCTGCCATAGTGCGTATAGCGGATCGTCTGTCCCCCGTCGCGCTTCGCCCGTCCCCCGTCGCTCTTCGCCCGTCCCACGTCGCGCGCGTCCCGATGTTTCAATTGTTCACAATATTTTGATAGAGACACGTATACAGCATGGAGTGAGGCAAAATATCCTTGTGGCCACTTTGAAAGACAGCATGGGTAACACTAAATACCCGGTTTCCGGATCCCATTATTTTTGCCCGGTTTACCCCTTGTCTCAGCACGACGTGATGGAACCTACTATAGGTACACAAAGCTCCCTCCACGACATAGAATAACGAAAAATGACGTCAAGGGGGAAATCCCGTTATTTCCCAAAATAGTTTTGTGTTCAAACTATTGTATTTGTTTAACGTAAGTTTTTGAAGTTAATCGACCATGCATGGCCACAGTCGACCTTGAGCTGTGTTCAATGTCAGTGGTGTTATTTTTCCCCGTCTCAGCACGACGTGGTGTATGTACGTGGTACACAAAGCTCCCTCAACGACATATTATAATAATGTAACTGACGTCAAGGAGAAAGTCCCGTTATTTCCCGAATCTCGATTGCGACCGCTAGACGGTGGTGATCATAAAAGGCTGAGTTTGACGTTAGAGCCCCTCTCCTTTTTGCACAAAATGTGCAATTGTTTTAGGTGCCCCCCCCCGCTCCCATTTGAAGTCTGGATTTTCGGAATTGGAAATTACCAGAGTAAAATTATACATAATTATTATACGCTTTAATGTGATAATTTCGATGTTTTTAAAACTATTTTTCCAATACACACAGACAATGTATTTGTTTTTACACTAACGCCAGATTATCTTAAACAAGAATTACATAAAAAGGTGCTGAAAAGGGGCTTGTTTAAGAAAAATACAGAAATTCTGCCAGAAGTGCCCCCCTAGAAAAAATGGTGCATCCCTTGTGCCCCTCCCCCTAAAACTTTACACTTTTACGGCGCTGAGAACACTGAGAATGCCGAGTTCAATCGTTTGTGTCTGCTGTGTATGGACCTCAATCCCTGTGTCACCTTGCAAGCCTCCTTCCAAAAACTTGCACCCGCGGGTCATTTGTCGTGCTATAGGCCGCGGTTTTTTGGTTTGTTTTCAGTTTTATCTGCGTTGTTATTGGGGCTGGGATTTTTGTGTTTGGGTGTTTTTTCTGGTTTTTGTGGGTCTTTTTTTTCCCCTTTTTTCTTTTTTGGGATTTTTTTTTTTGCATTACATAAAACTCGGGTTCGTTATGTTAAAAATGCTTTTGTGATCTCATTCTTCTACAAAGATTTGTTAGTACAAACCAAACATGTTCCTATTTCTTACCCATTTCATTTATTCCATGCGGAATGTTTTGTTTAATTGAATACAAAGGGCTTCAAACATGTTATTTCTCTCGTATTTAAAGATTTGTTACGTCATTATGGCACCCCCTCTTCTGTACTATATACAGTATGTGAAGAATGCAAAGAACTGGACAGTCCATGCGTTTAAATAACTTGTCCATTGCCTCCATGAATTGCCGTGGTCTAGCCGACCACCACCAGTACTCTATATATTGTCTTCAGGACATTCATTGTGCCGATTATATGAAAGACAGATTCAGAGCCGAGTGGGAGCTAGAATGTTACTTCTGTTCTTATAAAAGCAATGCAAGAGGCGTGGCTATTTTGTTAACAATAATTTTGATTTTAAAATTCTTGGGTCGAATTTCGATGCAAATGGTAATTTTTTAGATCTTAGTTTGGAAACTCAAGACCTTAATATTACTTTGATTAATTTGTATGGTCCAAATAAGGATGATCCAGACTTCTATGATAATATTAATAAAATTGTGTCTGATTTTGATAACCCTCATACAATTGTTTGCGGTGATTGGAATTAAGTTTTGGATAGTAGTCTAGACTGTGAAAACTACCTTCATATCAACAATCCTTAGCCAGGAATAGGGTGCGTGGTATATGTAGGGATCTCGATCTTATCGACCCATGGCGGGTTCAAAATGAAAGTACTAGAAGATATACCTGGAGACAACACTCTACAGTAAAACAGTCCAGGTTGGATTTCTTTTTAATTTCATCAGAGCTGAATTCAAATCTTGTTTCATGTGACATAACGCCAGGTCACCGGACTGACCATTCACTAGTCGATATTCAATTTGACTTTAATCAGATCGATAGAGGACCCGGTTATTGGAAATTTAATAATTCGTTTATTACAGATAAAGTGTACGTTGAGCAGGTTAAGAAAGTAATAAGTGAGGTTGTCGAAACATACGCTGCTTCACCATATCGGTGCCCAAATTTACACACAGTTCACCCGAGAGATATTCTTTTTAAGGTTAACGATCAGGTTTTTTTTTAAATGTTAATGATGGAAATTAGGGCCAAAACAGTTTTGTATGCTGCTTGGAAGAAAAAAAACCTGCAGAGTTGAAGAAGCTCGCCTTGAAAACGAAATTACGGTTTTGTTAGACAAGATTGCCGATGGTGACAACAGCATGTTGGATACATTTAACTCTAAACAAGCCAACTTTGTTCAGCTTCGTAAAACAAAAATGGATGGTGTTATGGTCAGGTCTAGAACAAGATGGATGGAGCACGGTGAAAACCATCGAAATACTTTCTCAATATGGAAAAACGTAATTTCTCTAACAAAACAATCAGTCGTGTTACAAAAGATGATGGAAATGAGCTTAGAACTTCGGCCGACATTACTAAGGAGGCCGGTTACTTTTATAAGAGTTTGTATTCTATCTCAGATGAAGTTACTACTGTAAACTGGCAATCTATTGTTGATAATTCTGACTTTCCAGTTCTTTCTTATGTTTTACGTATAAGTATTGAGGGTCTCCTTACTCATAGTGAAATTTTAAGTGTTTTAAAGAACACCAAGAATGGGAAGTCGCCAGGCTCTGATGGTTTTAGTTTTGAATTTTATAAGTTTTTCTTTTCAGATCTATCATGGTATTTATTACGTTATCTTAATTACGGTTATGATACCGACAAACTTTCTGTTACCCAGCAATATGGTATTATTACATTACTACCCAAAGGGGATAAACCTCGCCAGTTTTTAAAGAACTGGAGGCCTACCTCACTGTTAAACACTTTCTACAAATTAGCGTCTGGTTGTTTAGCAGAGAGGCTTAAAGCATGTCTCCCGACTTTAATACATGACAATCATCTGCAAGGACGTATGTAGGTGAGAATATTCGTTTAAAGGTATCGTACACGTTTGGTATTTACTCAAAATATATATTAGCATAAAAACTGACTTGGTAACGAGCAACAGAGAGCTGTTGATAGTATAAAACATTGTGAGAAACGACTCCCTCTGAAGTAACGTAGTTTTTGAGAAAGAGGTAATTTCTCACTAAAATAATAAAAGACTTCTAGCTAGAAGCCTTTTATTCCTATCTGAAAGCGCACAAATTTGTACAGCAAGGGTGTTTTTTCTTTCATCATTTTCTTGCAACTTCGATGACCAATTGAGCCAAAAATTTCACAGGCTTGTTGTTTTATGCATATGTTGGGATACACCAAATGAGAACACTGGTCTTTGACAATTACCAAACGTGTACGATGCCTTTAATGTATGATTTGCTTAATTACACAGACTGTGACACAATGCCTGGTATGTTTTTGTTAATCGATTTTGTAAAGGCTTTTGATTCACTTTCTCATGCATTTATTCTTAAAGTATTGAATAAGTTTAATTTTGGCCCTTCCATACAAAAGTGGTTTCAGGTTTTTTGTAATGGTGCGAAAGCTTCAGTCTTAGTGAATGGATTCCTATCCGAATCCTTTAAAGTAGGCCGTGGCTGTAGACATACTGAGCCCTTGTTTTTACTTTGCGCAGAAATGATGGGCACAATGATTCGCAGAGACAAGATTTTAAAGGGAATTGTAATTGATGCCAAGGAATACAGGCTTTCCCAGTATGCTGACGATACAGTGTTGTTTTTGGACGGTTCACCAGGCACCTTCGATAGAGCCTTTATATTGCTTAAAGATTTTGCTAGTATTTCTGGTCTTAAGGTAAATATCGAGAAAACTAATGCGGTGTGGATTGGTGCATTGAAATAAGGGACGTCAAAAAGGTCTATGTGATTATTTTAATGTTAACTGGGTCAAACCTCATGATACCTTTAGAGCCCTCGGCATCGATTTTTCAACCAACGTTGATAAAATGGTGACCGTGAACTATAACAGAGTGTTAGAATCTACTAAAATTCTTATTGATCAATGGTCCAAAAGAAATCTTACTGTACTTGGGCGTGTCACAGTAGTTAAATCACTTATTTTATCTAAATTTACTTTCCTTATTTTGTCGCTCCCTTAACCCGCCACCGCATATTATAAAACATTTAAACAATGTGCTGTATAAATTTATTTGGAAACCCAATGAGACTCACGGTTGGTGTTGTTTATTGTATAAAATTGCTAAAACTCCTAACGTGCTTTTCATAGAAGGTGGTTATTCACGCATTACTCGATCACTCAAAGGGGCCACAAAACCAAATCAGCTCTGGGTGGATGTTTTTAATCCTTGGAGTTCCTTTGTACAATGTCATGTTCCAGTTAGCCAGAATGGTCTCTACAGGAATGTCTTGTGGAACAACAACAGAGTTACTATAGGTAACAATTGTGTTTTTTACAATCACTGGTTTAACAAAGGGGTTAATTTTGTGAGCGATCTATTGGACGATAATGGCACCTTCCTGAGTATAGGTCACTTTAAGTTAAAGTACAGCATCAAGACCAACTTTTTAGAATACCTTGGGGGTAGTTAAGGCCCTTAAGAAATCCTACAGTAACTTACCTACTGGTAGTACATCTAACATTCCTTATCCTTTTATTCCGTTCAATTTGGAAACACTTTTACAAGATAAAAAGGGTTCTACTCGGATTTACCAAATTCTTACGTCTGACAAAAGCGTTGTTTTTAGCAAGTTTATTGATAAATGGGAAACAAAATTGGGCACCTTTTTCCAACTATCAAAATGGTCTGTTTTCTGCAGTATACCCTTTACAGTTACGTGTGACACAAGATTACGGTGGTTCCAATATAGACTGACTCATAGAATACTGGGTACTCATTCTTTTTTTGAGTAAAAATTGGGAAAAGGGAGAGCGATTCATGTTCCTTCTGTCATTTAGGGAGTGAAACCCTGATCCACCTATTTTGTACTTGCGAGTTTTCTACGTCATTTTGGACCGAAATCAATAGGTGGATCAAGGATGACCTGGATATCAATGTTTGTTTAAACCATGAGGCCAAACTATTCGGTATTCTGAATAAGAAAATGACTGCCCTTAATTTAGTTCTACTGCTAGGTCGTTTCCATATTTATAGAATGGAACCTTCTTTTTATCTTTCAAAAAAAGAGCTTAAACGGTGCTTTCAATTAGAAAAATTAATCTGCATCACAAATGACAAACTCGTTAAAATTTGAAATGGGACATATTCTCTACTCTATGTAATGATTAATTTAATTTTTTTTTTAGAATAATTACATTTGTTGTAATTTGCAAGAGGATGTATGTTTAATTGAATAAATATTTTTTTCCGAAAAAAGAAAAACAAAACAAAAAATCAAAAATACACAAAAAATGTTTAAAGTCTCTCAGCCTCTTGAAAACCAATCAAATATATATTCAAACAACTAAACTTCATATTTTTTTCATTTTGTTGCGGGTCAGCAGTTTGGAATTTTCGCTAATTACCGCGGAAAAATCACCCCGAAAGTTTGCCTTTTCCCAAACGGACTTGCTGCCAATTTTTAATGAGGCACTCTCTCACATCAAGCCAAATAGGACCAACTTTAAAGCCTAAGTTTATCAAATATCTTCAGAAGTTGAAGCACAGAACCCCCAAGTTTCTGGTTTATTGTTATAATTACACAATCTATTGGATGCACCTCACTAAATAAACTCCCATAGCAATCAATGATAATTGCCAAATATTCAAAAATACTAAAACAATATTAAAAGTCTCTCAGCCTCTTGAAAACAATCAAATATATTTTCATACAACTTAATTTCAGATTTCTTTTCAACTTTAAAGCCTAAATTTATCAAATATTTTCAGAAGTTGAAGCACAGAACCCACAGGTTTTGTTAAAATGTTATAATTACACAACCTATTAATTGCATGACCCCCAAAACGTTATTATTCAACAAAAAATTCAAAAGATTTTGAGGTCTTACAAATTATGAAGATCAGTTTGGGCATGATTTTTGATCTATTTAGTGGGGTGCACCCCTCAGAAATTTACCCTGGTAAGTCTGCTGCCACCTAGCGTTCCAAAGTCTCCCATTTAGCTATATTAATTTTGTCTTGATAACGTAAATAGTATTTTTGAAATGGTCCCATACTGCCAGGGCCAAACGGAAAGTTAACCCTCCTACTCTTGGTGACGTTTAGCACCATTCAACTGCAAGTGTTTTTATACATGGATTTGTGTAACAACTGTGCACAGAATAACCGTGTGCTCATTTGCCTGTGTAGTTGGGTACACCACGTGATGTCAGATTTACACCATAGGGTGTTAAAATAACACTAATTTCTGCCAACATAAAGACATTGGTGTTAGTTTAACACCCTCAACGATGTTAATTATGATTCTAGCCGGTCCAAAACAATGGTGTGTATATCACCCAGCCTCGCAGGATTGACGTCTTGCAACATTTAACTGCATTATTAGGTAGGCCTACTGTTGTTTTTCCCTGTCATTTTTTTTGCCATTACGAGGCCAATTTATACGTTGTGTTGCTCTATTTTGCGCGAAATTGAAAGCTTCCCAAAACATGGATTCAATTTTACGTACTTTAGCGTCATGAGAACCGTAGACTGTGCAAGTCTCGCGCATATCAAAAACGAGAACAAAAAAATCGAACGAAGACTATGTTTTTCTATGAAATCAAATCTTCTTTTCAAATTATATTTATACAAAAAAATAATACTTAAAAATAAGTTCTCAATTTTTGTAAAGTACGTTTTGTTTTGTTTTGTAGCATTGAAACAAAATTAAAACTTTGGACGAGGATGCCATTTGCCAATCACGCCCGATTGTGTGCGTCTATCCCATAGGTTTAATGACAACATGCCCGTCAGTTGGGCAGCATTCTTAATTTTTTTACAAGTAACCGGAAACGGAGGTCAAGTCTTATTTTTGGTTTTTCTTCGTTATTTTGTTGGATTGGTTTTACTTTCATATTGTTTACCACTTAGTATTACATTCCCAACATCATATATAATTGTCATGGCCATAAACTACGTTAAACTAAAATAATTGACGAAACAAAATCCCGCCCACGTAAAACTCTTTCCGGTTGAGACCACAATGGTCCCGGAAGTTCGAATATTAAGCGCGAGACTTCAATTTAACAATCCACTCACACAGCATTCAACTTCGCGGCAGCCTTTTGCAGAAATCTAGTTGCACATTTTTATACTCTGCTAAATTGAATGCCGATTTCGCTTAGCAAAAAAGAACGCCTTACAAGTTTAAATGACTACAATGCTATAGCAATTTTCATGCATCGAAAGTGAAAGTGAACTTTTGTTTCAACTGAAGAGGCTAAATTACGTTATATACGAATGCATGGCAGTGAAATAGGCTGGGGATGGGGTTTGGCCGAAAATGAACGCGAAAATCTAAACTATGAATAATAAATAGTGCAATTTATAATGCACCTCGTAGAAACTAATCCCAAAGCGCTGAAAGTGTAAACATTAAATACAACAAATTACACTATAACTATAATATTAATTTTCAGCATTTGGCAATTTAACCCTGGAACAAGTCACCATTGTTACAGCTCTCCCAACCATTTGGTTTTTAATCTGCCACCCCTGGGGAAAAAAAACCACTGGACCTGGAATTTCAGTTTATCCTGTAATGGGGCATCTGTCAACACCTCAAGGTTGAATTGCAGACATTGCCGCCCAATTTAGCCTGGGGTCAGGGAAAAACCAGCTGGTTAGTCCATCAGCACCTGTCTTGGGGATTGCTGTCCCTATACAGTATTTATGGTTAATTAAGTGTGAACAATATTTCCTTCCAAAATTAAATAAATACTATCGACATCTCCTCAGGATAATTATAGCATCCATAGAAAGTTAGAAAAAACATAAAGAAAGTCATTTATCCACATTCTGAACTCAATTGTGATATGCAAGAATAATAGGGACTGCAATCCCCAAGCACCGAGTCAATGTGCGCGAAATGTAGGGGGCGCTTTCCAGGGTTGAGTAATTTAAAACCCAAAGATACTGACATCCTCGTCTTCGGTCGGCTCGATATCGCTTGAATTTAGATCATGGAGGTGGCATTGACCGTTGCTTTGCGCGAAGTCGAAGGACAGACACCCGGCGTTGTTCATGCAGTACTGGCCACATTTGACGAGGCTTGTGGCGTTTATTGTTGAGAGCGGGTTACGGTGACCGATTAACCGTCCTTCGTAGATTCTGCTGAACACTCGAGACTTCATCCAGGCATCTTTGGAAAAAATCAATAAAAAATCAATCAATTTTTTCATTATTAAAGGTTTTCGCAGCCAATTTCAACAAAAATTCATTCCATTTGAACACCCGGGTCTTTCAATTTTTCGTTTGAAAATGAATGCTCCGTTGCATCAGCATCCAACAGTCAAAGGATACAACTCAGTTTCAACAATTTATCATGGGGGAGGGGGAAACGTTGGGTATGGTCCTTCCCTCCGAATTTTCAAAACGGTAAACAATTTCTTATCTATAACTAAAACAGTTTAAATACATATAAAATGTAAAAAACAAGAACGAAGTGATCAACTTGTCTCAAATAACTGACACGCATTGTACACATTTCCTTATGTTATGTAGGCCTATAAAACGAAATAAACTTATTAGTGTGCTTGTTAATGTACGAAATCACTCGGACAGTGCGTACAGCAGCAGCCCTCTCTCTCAAAAAAAATGTCTAATGTTTTTGTTATTTGTATACAATGCCGATCATTGCTTACAAAGTAGACTTGTCAAACGTTAGGGGCTCATCGTGTACCATGAACAAGGTCTTTAGATTCTGTCTTTCCGCCAGTATATTAATATTTAAGTGGGGTATTGTTCAGTTGTTAAAAAAAAAAGATGACGACGACCGTTTGGGGCTCAACGGATCGGGTTTGTTTGACGCCGTGTGTGAATGTCTTAAAAATATCAAAATATAAACGGAAATTTCTTCAAACTGGAAATGTATTTTATCAAGAGTTTAGCTTGTTGAAATATTGTTTGTTTCATTTTTTTTTCCCATATTGGCAAAAAAATCAAAAAAAAAAAAATCACGTAATGTTTGTGGTTTAACGGTTCATTGTGCAGTAAGAACAGTCCATTGTTTCCCTGAAAGGAAATCTATCTCAGGGTGCCTCCTGGCAATTCATCAAGTCGGACTTTCGAAATACAGTGATTGGCACTTTTCCTGGTGAGTGAGCGCACAAAGTGGTGAAAAAAAAGCTGCGATTCTGAGTTAAAGTGAAGGACTCGACGAAAGTTCGACAGTTTAGAACCATAATTGCAGTAAAAATACTTTAGCATTGTGTAACATTCAGTTAACTGTCACCCCAGATTCGACGGAGGGCTGGTTTTATCATGGTTTCAAAGGACACACAGGCCTTGCGCTTTTTTTTAAAAAAATGGCCACCTAGTGGTGTTTACTAGCCCATGCCCATGAACCAGAGTCACTGAGTCCACTGTCCGTTTTTATTAATTAAATCAGTTTTTTTTTTTTTTTTTTTTATAAATTCCACATTCCCCATCTACACCTAGCCAAATAGCATGGTAAATGTCAGGTTACTATCCGGGGTCTTTTTTAGCAAAAAAAATCAATCAATGACCAGCTGTCCCGGAATTCCCATAGGACTTGCACAGTGCTTGACCTTGAGGTCAATAGCCACTACTGGGTGAAATGAACCATGGTTTCCAGATGGCTGTTTTGTATACTTGTACAATGGCTGTAAGCAGTGACCTGGTTTTTTGTTTGGATGAATTGAGTTGGGTCCATATCTAATGGTTTGGGCCATTTGAAATTGATTGGGTTCTCCACAAAAATGAATTACATGCTAATTAAAAACGGACTGTAGCCTACTGACCGATGGCCGCACGGTGTGATTTGTTTTTGATGGTGTCACGCAGAACAATAATACGCTGGGCTAGTGTTAAGGGCAAGCCCTGCCACACATAATGATGGAGGGAAGGGAGTGGGGTAAACCAAGTTCACCAAAAAGGGGCCCCGGGGCCAACGACACTCTCGGCAAAAGCTTTGTATGTTTTTTTTTTTTTTTTTTTTTTTGTGTTTTTGGTGGGGGGGTGCTTGTAGGTGTTTGGGTGTTTGCTCGGGTGTTTGCTCGCTTGTTTGTTGTTGTTGTTGTTGTTTTTTTTCTTTTTTTTCTTTTGTTTTTTTCTTCTGTTTTTCGTCGGTTACTATGAATTATCTTACCCTTGTCACATTCCCAAAATGTGTACACCTGAACTTTCACCTCTGCCAACATAAGTACGGCGCTTATGACATTTGGTCTAGATGGGTCAATGTCGA
Source organism: Plazaster borealis (assembly GCA_021014325.1). Classification (NCBI taxonomy): domain Eukaryota; kingdom Metazoa; phylum Echinodermata; class Asteroidea; order Forcipulatida; family Labidiasteridae; genus Plazaster; species Plazaster borealis. Next base: position 23,270,273 of record CM037460.1, read on the forward strand.
AGCTCACAAACTTGGCAGTCCTCGGCGGGTCACACAAAAATTCCGTCTCTGTTCCCGGAACAGACTGAGCCTCGGTGGCCGGTGAGCCACACTGCTGGTTTTCGGTGGGTGTGGGATGGACGCCAGCTCTTGCCACAGCACCCAAGAAGCGATTTGCACATCAAGATGAGAATAGAGAAAACAACAAATCAAATTGGCGATAGTATACGGTTCATGTGCGAATGTAGGCCTACATCGTTTAAACTCCGTCTCATAACACCTAAGTTTGTTCATAACGATGCCCCTTTTTTGCCACGGGCCAAACTTGATGATGCTGAATTTTCGAAAAGTTCATCTTTATGCCCACTGCTGTTCGATCTTGTGAGACACTTATTCGAAATGAAATGAAGGATGGTAATTTTAAAAGTGATGGTTCCAAAAGGCTCATCGGAAATGCCACAAAATAGGGGCTGGTGAAGTTTCAAACTTGTTAAGATGCAAAAATTGCCCCATGGCAGCACTTGCCATCCTTGTTCAACGACTGCTGATTGGCCATGATCTGATGGACCATGTGGGTACAGTGCAGGCCTGGAATTACACAGAGGCCACGGAGGCCATGGCCTCTGTTGCCCCTGGTCTTGGCCTTGGTGCCACTTCAAAAGTTTTCCATAGACTTTACAATTTTCAAATTGAAGTGCCCTTTGAAAATGAAAATGGCCTTCCCCTCTCAAAGACGAAATTCCAGGCCTGACAGTGGCATTAGGAACTCTGATTGTCGGTTCTAAAAATGGTTGAGAAGGGGGGGGGGGGTCAACAATAACATTATCAAAATTAACAGCACAATGTATTACCACAACAGCCATGTCTGAGTGTAACGATGATTTTGCCCAAGCAGTGTTCATCACCCAAGTCCAATCGCCACCATGGATGTGGGTCGTCAATATCTGCAATGGAGGCGTAGAAAATATTAAGTGACAAAGGCCCTTATATTACGCAAGTAAAGGTTAAGTTATGTTCTGGTCCATTTGCAAAGAACTGACCCGGTGGAAATAAAGCCAACTGTCCGTTTTCTTTGTTACACACAATAATACCAAGCCCGATTTAGCCTTCTGCAACAGTGAAGCAATACAATTATGGCAATAATGTTTGCACAATAATACCACGCCTAATTTTAGCTTTCCACAGCAGTGAAGCATCACAATAATTATGGCAATATTGCTGCTGGCACATGTCTTTGCGGGGGAAAAGACAATCTAAGAAAATTATAAGCATCTTTTATTATTCAATAATGGCGTAGGGATCTGGGGTCTGTTTCAATTGACTTACACATTTTTAAAGTGTATCTATTGGAGAATGGGTGCATCACAAAACCAAAAATGACCTTTGAGCCCCCTCTAAAGATTAGAAGCTCATTTTCTTGTCCATTTGCAAAGAACTGACCGGGTGGAGATGGCCAACTGTCTGTTTTCTTTGTATGCACAGCAAGCCCAATTTTAGCCTTCTGCAAGTGAAGCAATACAATTTGGCAATATTGTATGTACAATAATACCGAGCCTAAGTTAGCCTTCTGCATGCAACATTGAAGCAATACAATAAATATTGTGATATTGCTGCTGGCACGTGTCTTGAAAACAACTTTTATTATTAAAAGACAAAATGTTGAATTTTGGCTCTCAGTTCATTCTCTTCACTAAATATAAAATACAAGGGGAAAAGACTATTTTGTAGTAAATAATCATTTTGCATCTCCTCATTATTTCGCAACTACAATAAATTGGATTTGATTTCGATGATTTTCAAAGACAATAGGCCTACCCGATACAGCAATACCCTGAAAGACCGGGGGAGATTGTTTTTTTTTAAATCTAAAGGCCTTGTCACATGAGGCAATTTTTTACAGGCAACTTGGTGGCAACCAATTGTGTAGTCTAGGTTCCAAGACGCTCCAGTCGTGTAATCACGAATAGTCACGGGGAAAAGGCGGTTCGTTGGGCGATAGCGGTTTAGATAGCGGTTAGGTTTTCGTGACTACATGTGTTCGTGACTACACAACAGGAGCGTCTTGGAACCAAGACTACCAACTGTGCAGCATGTAAAAGAAACTCTTCGGTAGAAAGTACAGCAGACATTTTTTTCTGATACTATCTTACTGTCCCCAAGACAATAATGTGGAAATTAACATGTGAATGTTTTTTTTCTTGGAAACTGACTTGAACTGCATGGTTTCCTGTAAATTGCCTCCGTGTGACATGGCCCTTAGACATATAAGCGAGGATGCATAATGCTTACCGGTATGCGAGTACTTGTTCAGTGTGCCATCCACTGCTAGTGATCCCGAACTTCTTGTACTTTGCGAAGCTGACTTTCCAAGAACATTGAGATCTTTTGAAAGTTTCCAAGCGTGAAAAAAGGTGCAGAAAATAGCGGTGTAAATAATAAGGCATTGCATGGTGTAGTATTGATCGGTTATGGTAACAGTGACCACGTGCGGATCCGGGGGCGGGGGCACGTGGCACGTCGTGCCCCCGTTAAAATTTGACCCCCCCCCCAAGAGAGAGAAAAGGGAAGGGGAGAGAGAGAGAAGTGGGAGGGAAGGGTAAAGCAACATATTCTACAATAAAAACTGATGTACAACTGCGCGTTTGTTTTACACGACTACCACAAAGCCTGTTCCAAAATTAGATAACAGGCCGGTAATTGTCTTCAGTAGAAATGTTAACCCCTGAAACCCTGAAACTAGAAAACTGTTGACCAGATAATACTTCCTGAAAGCCCCAATCCGATAAATTTACATGTTTCCACCTGCGTGCCTAAATACTGTGGGACAATTTGATGAAGAGACTTTAATTTAAGACCTTAGTTTTGAGAAGGGCTCCTCAACGTCAAAAGCGATGCCTTGAACGATGCCATGCCGACAAAAATGTGAGATCTCGGCGTTTGGGCAATTAAATTTTTAGAAAAGATTTTTTTTTAAAGAATTAACAAAAATCCGCAATGTCTCAGTTGAAGCTGGCATAGGGCGACTAACAATAGACTTCTGTTATTAGGTATTTGTTTTAATAAACAAAAGTAGATTTGAGGACGTGTCCACCGGGCAAATAAAGCAAAATCTCAACGATAAACTAAGTAAAGTATGAAGTGTAAAACGCCTCTGAAATGTCATAGATTGCACCAGAGAGCATTGCATTTTGCCCTGGCTCTAAAGGCAATTCGGGCACTGACCCCACGCCGTAAAGTCTTTGCGTTCTTCTCGTAAAAAAAACACCCGCATTTCAAATAGAGACAAAAAACACAGAAAGCAATTTGGTGATTTTAATTGAATAATTTCTCAGGAATGTTATTGTTTATGTCGACAATGTGTCTGAAACTGGAATCAAAGTTTTAGGAAGCTTGTTGAAGTGATACAAATTCTACCAGTTGGTAACCCTTGGAGTTAAAGATTTAAGAGAGATTCTGGGAACAGTATCAACAGCACTTGAAAAGGACACAAAAGAAGCTTCAACAGCTCTGATTTTTTTAACTTTTTGACACCAGGCTAAAGACAAAAGACAGACAAATCCCAACCCTTAATCAGGTGCGGATCCAGATGGGCGTGCCCCGCGGGTAAAATTTGAATTATTATTATTATTTCTTTTTTTTAACACTGCGCATTTGAAACCTGACGTGCCAATTTGTCCGGGATAAAATATATTTCATGTCGTTCCGGCATTTAAGTGTAAAGACTACTTTAAGCTTGAATTTGAGAAACGCCAGATTTTTACCAACTAGGTATTTTATGAATATGCATGAAACCAGGTAATGCAGCGACCAGATCCAAACGCGAGATTTGTAGGATCAACATTTTCTTTGAGTATAATTAGAAGAATTATAATGAATCTATCTCTCTGTTTTAGGCACAAGGAGCCCACCATCGATGTTACAGAAATTTTTCAGTAAATTTAGAAGATTAATACGGATCTGAATTGCTAAAAAGTCTACATGTATCTGTTTTAGGCACATGGAGGCTTGATTTTTTCACCCCTCAAAACGCCAAAGGCCCAGAGCTTCATGACAAGGCCGGCCCCTTGACCCGAGCCGTTATTTTGTAAGCGCCCCCTCCCCCTACAAAAGTTTTAAACCAAAGATATTTCATTTACATCATCGGGGGCTCAGTGTAGCCCTAAAAAGGATATTATTTTGTTGTCTCAATTGTGATTATTTTTTTTATCAAGAGAGACAATGCTTCTTCCAAGAGGAATGTCCTATTAAATGTAAGGGTATGAGCCACATTCAAAACATAAAAACTACAGACTAGGCAAACTTGGTCATTTTGAACAATTATTAGCATGAATGACTGTTATAAATCAACATGTTGATTTAAGATAAGTTGATTGTGGCTTGGGGGTGGGGTTCCGCTTCAGGGCCTCGGGAATTTGTTTACAACTTAGATGCTCCCTGGCGGTGTCTTACGATCCCCAAGAAAAATATGTGAACATTCAAATGTGAGTGCCTTTTCTTCATGGAGATTGCCTGGAACTGGTTGCCTGTAAATTGCCTCGTGTGACATGGGCCTAAAGGACATTTCAGAGGCGTTTTTACAGATTATATTGTTCCCATTTTGAAATTAGGAATTTGATTTATTTGCGGTTTAATTCATTTTGTTTTCAATCGGTGGAGATCGGGTGGAGGGTGTGGGCGCTGCGCTCAACCTCAATCCGCCACTGTTTGCTGTAACAAACTCGTGGTTCAAATACATATCTCGTTGTCTTCGTACATTTTTGCGTCCTTTGTACGTTAATGTTATCCTTGAATACAACAGCTTATAATATTCAGAAGTTATAGCCCCTAAGAGAATTAGTAATCACCTCCCGGTATAGCTTTTGCTATGTTGATTATTTTATTGTGTAAGTAAAAATTATGTGAACACAACAATTTGTGAAGGCTTATGCTTGGCATTAATGCTCATACATAATGTTTTCCAGGGCATAATGGTTATTTTATTGTATAAATAAAAGTTATATGAACAAAATGATTTATGAAGACTTATGCCTGGCATTAATGCTCATACAGTCCAAGGCATAATTTCTTTGTCAGCATCATTTACATGTTGGGTTATAATAATAATAATAGGCCTATAAGTGTATGGAACAAAAGTCACCTCGGCAATATTTAACAGCTTGTGGTAAGGGCTCATTATTAGGGCTAACATGTAACATGTCAACGCGAAGGAGGAATGTTACATATTTTCTCAAGCCTTCACATTTTCTGGAAAGAAGTAAAGCAGTAACCAAAAATGGAGAGACAAATACTGTCCACATTGTGTCCCAACTTGTAGTTTTGTATTTCTTGTGATGTAGAGTCTGTAACCCTCCTGAATTGTAGAATCTGGTTGGGATATTTCAGGTCAAGAATTTGGGGAGACCCAGGCCCGGAGCCATTTTCAGGAAATCACGTATGTTGATTTTGCCTTTTGCTTTTTTACATATTCAGAAGGTTTTTCTCTAGCTCGAAAGCACAATCTAAAACAAAAAGATTAGTGGGGGTTTTTTTGCTCGGTTTTAAATTATAATATATCGGAAAATTCATAAACCAAACTTAATATTGATTGCAGAAAAACTGGCGTTCTAACTTTGCCCGTCACTGCTTGCGGTAAATGAACAGAGTCATGGTTATCAAATACACAAGCTTGTTGTTTTCGTACACATTTTTGCGTCCTTTATTCGTTAATTTCGTTAATAACGGCTTATAATGTTCAGAAGGTATAACCCATAAGAGAATTATTAATCACTCTCTCAGTCCTATAAAGCCTCCGTTTGTTTTGTAGATTTTGTTATAAATATACAGTTACACATTGAACACAATAGTTTTGGAAGGCTTTTGGAAGGCTTATGCCTGGGGTGCGTTTTTGGCGACCCCAACCAGAAACATGTTTGAGCTCTGGTCAATGGTTGAGCGTTTTCTCGTGTTCGATTGAACCGCAGTGACGCGGCTGTTCCGACCAGATCGTACCGACTTGTTGGCTCGGTTAGGCTTGGTTTCAAGATTGAGGACTCTAAAAACTATCGGAAAATGTCAATGGAATTCTTTTTAAAATGAAATACACTTTAGCCTACCTAACAATGAACTAATATCGATAAAACTACAAAGACTAATTTCCATCATTTCAAATGAAGATTGTATTTAATAGCATGAATTTTCAAGAAATGTACCTCACGTCATGAACTGTTTTTGGTTACCGACCCGTTTTCGCGTAGCTCTTGGAAACTGTTTCGGTCAGTGAATGTTACGTCAGAAACTTGTTTCTGGTCATGGTCGCCTAAAAACACGTCCCTGTGGCGTCGAATACTCGCGAAAATTGCACAGTCGACAGCGCCGATTGTGATGTGACGGCCAGCAGCGTGAGGGCGAATTACGCCCAAAGGCCGTGTGAGCCCAATTTCATAGAGCTGCTTAAAGGGATTGTATACGTTTGGTAATTGGAACCCACTGTTTGTTTCAATCCTATATAGTTGTACATACCATAAAACTAACCTGTGAAAATTTCATTTCAAAAGGTGATAGCGTTTTTGAGATATTGCCGAAAATCTGGAGCGGTTATGTCCACGCAAGAAGATTAATCTGCAATTGGAATACACATTCTGAGAAACGTTACTGTCAGTAACGATTGATATCTTTTTCCATAACTGCAGTATTTCTAAGTGAAATGTTTCTCAAAATGCATTATACTAAAGCTGATGTACTTCTTAACAAGCCATTAATTTTCAGAGTCATTACCAAACGTATACAGTCCCTTTCGACAGCAAATATTGCTTAGCAATTTTCTGCTTAGCATAAATGAGCAGGACCAGTCACAAATTATAGGCCTGTGAAATGGTTATTCGGCTGGGCTCCTTATTCTTGCAAGTTTTGTGCTTACTTTATAAAATTGGACCCTGCTATGATCATGACGACATTCCCGACGCAATACCACAAACCGAGTATTATTAAATTGATAACAAATAGTTGCAAAATCAAACCCGGCTCTTTTTGTACCCCCTTTCTTTTTCACTGTTGTGTATCATAATAATGTCATTAAATGAATTTAATGTTTGCCTAAAATAATATGCAGCATGATACAATAATATGTGAAATAGTTTCTGAATTCACAGCCGACTGACCGCAGTAAGACTGCTTCACAACACGAAAAAGACATCGGCCACCTACCTGTTAGATCACAGACAGCATATTGGAAGGTACCACCAACAAGTAACAGCAACAGCAGGGCATCAAATCCCACCACTCGTCTTGTTTTCCCGCATGATGACATTACTTTCATATTCTGAGAGAGAACTTGAACAAGCTGACACGACGGTCCAAAATACTTCATTGAAATGATCGCGTATATAAAGTACAGGAGTTTAAATTGACTGTAAAAGTGCGCAGAATAAGAAAAAATGCAGAGACTATTAATGACGGCCATGTTAAAAATAAGTTTGGTTTCCATCCCCAATTGATCCGTAAAATCTAACGTCTTTATAGAACCAAATTTTTGACTTCACAAAATCACGAACCGTGTTAGTTCACGAAGTAAAGGGAAAACCATACAGTTTTTCAACGCCTATATCTGAACATTTCGTCACAAAGAAAATAAGTGTGTGGTTGACTAATACGTTCATGCACACGAGCCCCCCGCTCTGCCCGCACTGCCCTAGCCCGAACATCTGACGTCACACTTCGAGGCTCGTGAATAACGCCAGAGATCTGCCTTGAGCGAAGGGCGGGATGCAATAATTTTTTCCCTACGAACTTTTTGTCCCCATATGGGAAATTAACATGGGCTGGAGGAGAATGATTCAAAAGAGGGCGCTATCAAAGGAAGTTTGTACACAGTTCGCTGTAATGGGGAAAATACGGAAACGTATTAAGGACATGGCAAAAAAAAAATCCCATATTGCTAATTCGCCCGGGCGATTTACTAATTCGCCGGACTTTCACTTTCTAAGCTTTCTTGTCGTTTTCAATTTGTGAAAAAATCACCCAATATTCACCTTGAAACTTAAGATAACACTTCATGAACATGGCCGATTATAAATGTTGGGCGTTGAAGTTCAACCGTTAAAATGGCCGTTTTTACAACTTATTCTTGGGAAATTATCCAAGACTCAACTGTAACACAAAATTGCACGCCTTCGGCACGTCTTGCGCACGCTCGCGTATGCAAACCAAACAACCGCTTAATATCAATAGCACGTTGTAAATTACCGCGAAAAAACAAACAAACCCGCGCACCACCGCGCACATGGCCAGAATGTGTGTGACGAACGTCTTTTGAGATACCGAATGATCATTCCTTCTACTTTTATCGTTTTGCAAACATGGAGAAAGTTTACAAGAAAGCGGAGAAACAGCAAACAAGTATGCGTGAGATAAGGTATCTAGTTGTTGATTTGACACTGTTTCCAAGACTGTTGGTGAATTGTTCACCCTTAAAACACAAACAAAATGTTATCACTCTCCCCGCGCGCCCTTTGCTTTACACGTTGTTTCGCTTGCGTTTTCGTGGATTTTGCCCAGTGGATTTGGGGTATAGTCGGGTGCTGTTAAAATTACGGTATCCAGACTTTGATATCCATAGGCGCTGTCGGTCTATATGTATTATCGTATGAGTTCCTGTATACACGCTATCCCTGAAATCGTGGCATATCTTTTAAGTCACTGCGTGCGATGTAAACACCCATTGATCCGAAGTAACATTTCTACTTGCCAAACATCGAGTCTCATCTCCGTTGACCAAAACTTGGAGACAGGTGGGTAATGCTCTACCGGTAAGTTGTACTTGTAAATACAACAAGTTTGGGGTATTTAGGCCTATTCTACAAGATAGAACATTAAGTCAGGGCCATAAATATTTGTTGTGGCCGCTTAAAAATTTACAATTTACGATGATCAAGTCACGTGACTCAGCTTTTAGCTGAGCATTCTGGGGGAAAAATAACAGAGGCTTGAAGAAACCATGTGCCTTATTTGATTTTCTCACATTTTGGAAAAATTAGTGTTACCCTCACATAAGGAGGGATTAATAAACATACAGCGAGGACCTATTTTATATGGTGGTTATTAATATGGCTGTGAGACTGAGAAATCTATGTTATTATACAAACATGTGTTCTTGAAAGGTATTTTAAACTGTTGTGTGTGTGCTTTTTTTCTGGGGGTTTTCTTCTTCTTTTTTAAATTAAATAATCACCCCCCCCCCAAAAAAAAAAAGAAAAAAAAAGCAGATAATTATGTTTGCTGTTTTTTTGTTTTGTTTTGTTTTTATTAAAGTTCATAGAAAATGAAAATTAATAAAAAATATTGTAATTATTATCCAATGATTATTTCTAAGGGCATCACAACACCCAACTTTAAAATTGTAAATGTTTGTTTATCCCGCAGAACATGTGCACAATGGATGAAGGCAGCATCTTGACATTGATGACACAAACGAGTGCTGTGCTCCACCATGGTTTCACTGATACCAATCCAAATATAAATGCTAGACAAATAAATAAAAACAGGTTAAATTTAAAGCACTGAATCAAAGGGAATTCAATTATTACTGTTTGTTTGGTGTTTTATCATAAGAAACATAAAACGGCACAAAACAAATAAATGATTCATAGTTGAGAGCAGGGAAACATTTGCACACATATTTTATTTATTAATTTTTTAGTTGAAAGTTATTTCCTAAAACTATTATGATAATTTTCAAAGGTGAACAAAAATATTTTGAATAATATAAAGACAACTGTAGTCACTGCAGACATTTGTTCCACGTGCGGCTTCACCGGGACACCGTACTTTCTAGTGTGCCTTGAAAACAGGTTACACTCCAAACAAATGGAACGCCATTGAAGGCATCGAATATCGGTGCGTGGGGAAAAAGTTGCAACGTTCATCCAGTTATAATAGATGTGTGCATACTTCTTAAATACAAATGAAGGTGATTAGGACATCAGTTTATACATTGCATTAGTTGGGTTTTGTTTTAAAGAAAAGGCCATGGTACCTTGAAAGCAGGCCACGGGAGGATATGTCTGCAACTACAGTATAGAAAAAAAGTCATGCGCCAAACTAATTATCATCATATATTTGTCAGCCCTCAATTACTTTTGACTAATAATTTTGGGGGTGATGCAATTTATAGATCGTGTAAATATGACAAGTTATCACAACCTGGGGGTTCTGTGCTTCAACTTTTGAGGAGATTTGATAGATTTAAGCTTTAAAGTTGTTTGGCTTGGGAATTGGAAGAGTGCTTCATGAAAACTGGCAGCAAGTTTGGGTGTTCTTTTCTGGGATAATTAGCAAAAATTCCAAACGGCTGCCTGCCAAAAATTGAAAAGAAATCTGAAGTTTAGTTGTCCGAAAATATATGTGATTGGTTTTCAAGAGGCTGAGAGACTTTGAAGTATTATTGAATATTTAGCATTTAGCTTGGTTACTATCACACTAAATAAACTCCCATAGTAACCAATGCTAAATGCTAAATAATTATTAAAAAATACTAAAACAATATTTAAAGTCTCCCAGCCTCTTGAAAACCAATCAATTTATTTTTTCAGACAACTAAAGTTCAGATTTCTTTTCAGCTTTAAAGCCTAAATTTATCAAATATTTTCAGAAGTTGAAGCACAGAACCCACAGGTTCTGTTAAAATGTTATAATAACACAATCTATTAATTGCATGGCCCCAAAAATGTTATTGAAAACAAAAATTGAGGGCCTACAAAGTATGATAATCAGTTTGGCGCATTAATGTTGACCTATTTAGTGTGGTGCATCCTAGGGTGCACCACACTAAATAAACTCCCAAAGCAACCAATGCTAAATGCTAAATATAAAACAATACTAAAACAATATTTAAAGTCTCTCAGCCTCTTGAAAACCAATCAAATATATTTTCAGACAACTAAACTTCAGATATCTTTCAATTTTTTGGCGGGTCAGCCGTTTGGAATTTTTGCTAATTACCCCGGGAAACCCCCCCCCCCAAAAAGTGCTTTTTCCCAAACCGACTTGCTGCCAATTTTTAACAAGGCACTTTTTAATATCAAGCCAAATAGGACCAACATTAAAGCCTAAATTTATCAAATATCTTCAAAAGTTGAAGCACAGAACCCCCAGGTTCTGGTTTATTGTTATAAGTACACAATCTATTAATTGCTTGACCCCCAAAAACGTTATTATTAAAAAAATGTTGATGGGCTACAAATTATGATAATCAGTTGGCGCATGAATTTTGGCCTATTTAGTGTGGTAAGTCTTCTGCCACCTAGTGTTCCAAAGTCTCCCATTTAGCTATATAAAGGCCCTGTCACACCATGGCGTATCGCCTGAACGTATGCCGACGTATACAAAAAATAGCTCGAAAAATTGTCAGAGTCCAAGAACGTCCAACTTCCCAACGAATTGCGTAGGAAAAGTCGACATCAGTGTTGGAATGGACGTATCCATAGCGTATCCATAGCGTATTAAACCTATATATAGCGTATGACTAACGTATTGATAGCGTATCACTAACTTATAACAAACTTATGACAGCGTATCACAGCGTATGTGAGCGTATGACCAGCGTATGCTTAACGTATTTCTACCATGTTTATCCTCAGCGTATCCTCAGCGTACAACGAACACGTGACCTATGCCGCTGTAGAACGTATAAATACCGCTCAAGCAGCCAACATGCCTCCGACGTACATCAACGTATACCAACGTATACCAACCTACGAGTAACGTTCCTCTAACGTATGTCAGCGTATGTCAACGTATGTCTAACGGACCACGAACTTACGGGGAACTTATGCAGAACGTATGAAGCACACGTTCAGTACGCCGAGAAATTTTGAACATGCTCAATAATTTTTCGCGGGCCCAACGTGTACAAAATTTTAACAGCGTATCACAGCGTGCTCTTTACGTAAACGACGTATCCCCAACTTACTCTAAACTTATATCAGCGTACACCAACGTACACCAAAGTATTTTCGATATTTCGCATACGTTGGCATACGTTCAGGCGATACGCCATGGTGTGACAGGGCCTTTAATTTTGTCTTGATAACGTAATAGTATTTTTGATAGTATCAAGCCAAATAGGACCAACATTAAAGCCTAAATTTTATCAAAATTTAAACAATTTAAAGCCTAAATTTATCAAATATCTTCAAAAGTTGAAGCACAGAACCCCCAGGTTCTGGTTTATTGTTATAAGTACACAATCTATTAATTGCTTGACCCCCAAAAACGTTATTATTAAAAAAAATGTTGATGGGCTACAAATTATGATAATCAGTTGGCGCATGAATTTTGGCCTATTTAGTGTGGTAAGTCTTCTGCCACCTAGTGTTCCAAATTCTCCCATTTAGCTATATTAATTTTGTCTTGATAACGTAATAGTATTTTTGAAAATGGTCCATTACTGCCAGGGCCAAACGGAAAGTTAACCCTCCTACTCTTGGTGACGTTAAGCACCATTCAACTGCAAGTGTTTTTATACATGGATTTGTGTAACAACTGTGCACAGAATAACCGTGTGCTCATTTGCCTGTGTAGTTGGGTACACCACGTGATGTCAGATTTACACCATAGGGTGTTAAAGTAACACTAATTTCTGCCTACATAAAGACATGGTTTTAGTTTAACACCCTACGATGTTAAATTTGATTCTCTCTTAAGAGTATACAATATTATGTGACAACACCCTAGGTGTAAATTTGAACAGTTTTTGTTTACCGTTGTGACCTCGGCACTTTTTTGTATGACCATCCATACAAAATGAGTACTATTTTATTCGGCCAATTCTTAGAGAATCATACAGTAGGAAACACACGTAGTATTACTTGATGTTAACCATGGAGCCACTTTTTAACCAATGGTGCATTCAAGAAGAGTTTCGGGTGAGAATTTACGGGAAATTAAGTGGGGGGGGGAGGCAGGTTATAAAGTGGGACAATTTTAAAAGAACGTTTTAAAGGAAGGCTTTTTCAGTGTAACTGCCTTTCAAAAGGTGAGGTACAACACGTTAGAAATGATCGATCAAACTTATGGACCAGCCCTCCCCGGTCCAAAACATTGGTGTGTATCACCCAGCCGGTCCAAAACAATGGTGTGTATCACCCAGCCGGTCCAAAGCAATGGTGTGTATCACCCAGCCGGTCCAAAACAATGGTGTGTATCACCCAGCCGGTCCAAAGCAATGGTGTGTATCACCCAGCCGGTCCAAAACAATGCTGTGTATCACCCAGCCGGTCCAAAACAATGGTGCGTGTATATCACCCAGCCGGTCCAAAGCAATGGTGTGTTTAAAAATCACCCAGCCGGTCCAAAACAATGGCGTGTATATCACCCAGCCGGTCCAAAACAATGGTGCGTGTATATCACCCATCCAGCCGGTCCAAAACAATGGTGTGTATATCACCCAGCCTCGCAGGATTGACGTCTTGCAACATTTAACTGCATAGGTAGGCCTACTGTTGTTTTTCCATGTCATTTTTGTTTGCCATTACGAGGCCAATTTAAACGTTGTGTTGTTCTATTTTGAGCAAAATTGAAAGCTTCCCAAAACATGGATTCAATTTTACGTACTTTGGCGTCATGAGAACCGTAGACTGTGCAAGTCTCGCGCATATCAAAAACGAGAACAAGAAATCGAACGAAGACCATGTTTTTCTATGAAATCAAATCTTCCTTTTAAATTATATTTATACAAAAATCTTGAAAAAATAATGCCAATAGCAAGTTGTTATCAATAAATTTTCAATTTTTGTATAGTACAAATGTTTTGTTCAGACTAGCATTGAAACAAAATTAAAACTATGGACGAGGATGCTTATTGTTAGAAACCCCATTTGCCAATCACGCCCGATTGTGTGCGCCTATCCCAGGTTTAATGACAACATGCCCGTCAGTTGGGCAGCATTCTTAAAAAAAATTACAAGTAACCGGAAACGGAGGTCAAGTCTTATTTTAGGTTTTTCTTCGTTATTTTGTTGAACTGGTTTTACTTTCATATTGTTTATCACTTAGCATTACATTCCCAACATCATATATAATTGTCATGGCCATAAACTACGTTAAACTAAAATAATTGACGAAACAAAATCCCGCCCACGTAAAACTCCATATGGTTGGGACCACAATGGTCCCGGAAGTTCAAATATTATGCGCGAGACTTGCACAGTCTATTCAATTTATCAAACCACTCACACAGCATTCAAATTCACGGCAGACTTTTGCAGAAATCCAGTTGCACATTTTTATACTAAATTTAAATGACTACAATGCCAAAGCAATTTTCATGCATCGAAAGTAAAAGTGAACTTTTGTTTCAACTGAAGAGGCTAAATTACTTTATATACGAATGCATGGCAGTGAAATTAGGCTGGGGATGGGGGTTTGGCCGAAAATGAACGGGAAAATCTAAACTATGAATAATAAATAGTGCAATTTATAATGCACCTCGTAAAAACTAATCCCAAAGCGCTGAAAAATGTAGAAATTAAACACAACAAAATCAATTACAATATAACTATAATATTATTTTTCAGCATTTGGCATTCAGTAATTTAAAACCCAAAGATACTGAAATCCTCGTCTTCGGTCGGCTCGATATCGCTTGAATTTAGATCATGGAGGTGGCATTGACCGTTGCTTTGCGCGAAGTCGAAGGACAGACACCCGGCGTTGTTCATGCAGTACTGGCCACATTTGACGAGGCTTGTGGCGTTTATTGTTGAGAGCGGGTTACGGTGACCGATTAACCGTCCTTCGTAGATTCTGCTGAACACTCGAGACTTCATCCAGGCATCTTTGGAAAAAAATCAATAAAAAATCAATCAATTTCCTCATTATTATAGGTTTTCGCGGCCAATTTCAACAATAGTTTATTTCATTTGAACACCCGGGTCTTTCAACTTTTCGTTTGAAAATGAATGCTCCGTTGCATCAGCATTCAACAGTCAAAGGAAGAAACTCAATTTCAACAATATTTATCAGTCACTGTTCAAAATTAGATCACTTAAATTCATAAGGTCGCAAAGATCATTCCATTTAGTGAAAAGACAGCATTGAGACCATTGGTCAACCTTCCAGTTTAACTGGATAATGGTGAAAATGAAGTCTTGATAGTCTATAATTGAAATAGTAACGATTCAAACGAACCTCAATGAGAAGAACGAAATCACATGTGCTAAAAAATAAACCCAGCCTGTAGTTTGAATGAATTAGAGAAACATGCGTGAATTTAAATGCCTGCTATTAAACTGCAATACATTTTTGCTGAAAAAGACAGGAAAAATCTGTAATTATTTTTGTAATGAGGTTGTGGATGGTCTTCAAAAGAGATTTAAACTTTGCGCTTTCGGACATTTTATTTTTACGATCGAAGCTCCCATAAAAAACCAACCACTTCTGGGGGAGGGGGAAACGTTGGGTATGGTTCTTCCCTCCGAATTTTCAAAACGGTAAAAAGATTCTTATCTATAACTAAAACAGTTTAAATACATGACTATAAAATGTAAAAAACAAGAACGAAGTGATCAACTTGTCTCAAATAACTGACACGCATTGTACACATTTCCTTATGTTATGTAGGCCTATAAAACGAAATAAACTTATTAGTGTGCTTGTTAATGTACGAAATCACCTCCGGACAGTTCAGAGCTGTGTATTGAGAGAGTTGCGACATGGAGGGACCAGCTTTCTCCGGTCACGTGGTTGCTGGACGCCATTTTGTTCCCAAATGCAGCACAACCCAATGGGCAGACTAGTCTGGCACCCTGTATTCGCCAATGCATTTTTTTGAGACAAAATGGCTTCTAATCGCAAGTTGTCGCAACTCTCTCAATATACGGCTCTGGGACAGTTTGCGTAACAGCGCCCTCTCTCGAATCAAAATGTCTAATGTTTCCATAATCATAACAATCGCAATTTTGTGAAGCCATAATTCGAAACTAATCACGTAAATTCCTCAAATAATTTCTAATTATCCAGGTCGATTCAATCTTCGAATCATTTCCCTTAATAACCAATGCCCCATGCGTACATCCTAAAAGTGAGTATTGTTTTAATTATTGTAAAAGGTGGTTTTAGGGATTTGTTATTCCATGTAATTCACGTTTGGATTTGTTATTTGTATACAATGTTGCCAATTTATATAGGCTATTATTAAACCTTAGTTTATGTAGGCCCGATCATTGCTTACAATGATGATTGCTGCATGCCCAATAATGTGTAATTGATTGGGGTTAATTTGTATTTTTCTCTGTAGAACCACGGGTATAAATTATTATGGTCAACAAAGTCCACAATAAACCAGTCCAGAATGTTACAAGTTTAGAACTATAATTGCACCTTCTTTTCAGTGCTGTAAAAATGACTTTTGCATTGTAACATAAGCCCTGCCACACATAATGATGGAGGGAAGGGAGTGGGGTCGACCAAGTTCACCAAAAAGGGGCCCGGGGCCAACGACGCTCTCGGCAAAAGCTCTTTTTTTTGGGGGGGGGGGGGGTGCTTGTAGGTGTTTGGGCGTTTGCTCGGGTGTTTGCTCGCTTGTTTGTTGTTGTTGTTGTTGGTGTTGCTGTTGTTGTTGTTGTTGTTGTTGTTTTTTGTTTTGCTTTTCGTCGGTTTCTATGAATTATCTTACCCTTGTCACATTCCCAAAATGTGTACACCTGAACTTTCACCTCTGCCAACATAAGTATGGCGTTTATGACATTTGGTCTGGATGGGTCAATGTCGATGCTCACAAACTTGGCGGTCCTCGGCGGGTCACACAGAAATTCCGTCTTTGTTCCCGGAACAGACTGAGCCTCGGTGGCCGGCGAGCCACACTGCTGGTTTTCGGTTGGTGTGGGATGAACGCCAGCTCTTGCCACAGCTCCCAAGAAGCGATTTAAATCTCAAGATGAGAATAGAGAAAACAACAAATCAAATGGTGATAGTTATACGGTTCATTTGGATTGTACATCGTTTAACCTCCGTCTCATAACGCCTATAGTTTGTTCATGCTACCTTTTTGTGTCCACGGGCCAAACTTGATGATGCTGAATTTTAAAAAAGTTCATATTTATGCCCACTACTGTTCGATCTTGTGAGACACTTATTCTAAATGAAAAAGGATGGTAACTTTAAATATGATGGTTTCAAAGGGTTCATCAGAAATGCCACAAAATAGGGACTGGTGAAGTTTCAAACTTTTGTAGATGCCAATGGCATTATGGGCCATCCTTGTGTAACGACTGCTAATTGGCCATGATCTGATGGACCATTTGGGTACAGTGCAGGCCTGGAATTACACGGAGGCCATGGCCTCTGTTGCCCCTGGTCTTGGCCTTGGTGCCACTTCAAAAGTTTTCCATAGACTTTAACATTTTCAAATAGAAGTGCCCTTTGAAAATGAAAATGGCCTTGCCCTCTCAAAGATGAAATTTCAGGCCTGACAGTGGCACTAGGAAACTCTGATTGTCGGTTCTAAAAATGGTTGAGAAAGGGGGGGGGGGGTCAATAACAACATTCTCCAAATTAACAGCTTAATGTGTTACCACAACAGCCTTGTCTGATTGTTACGATGATTTTGCCCAAGCAGTATTCATCACCCAAGTCCACTCGCCACCATGGATGTGGGTCGCTATGGCCTGCAATGGAGGTGTAGAAAATATTAAGTGACAAAGGCCCTTACATACGCAAGTAAAGGTTAAGTTATGTTCTGGTCCATTTGAAAGGAGCTGACCCAGTGGAGAGATAAAGCCAACTGTCCGTTTTCTTTGTTACACACAATAATGCCAAGCCTAATTTAGCCTTCTGCACCATTGGAGCAATACAATTATGGCAACATTGTATGCACAATAATACCACGCCTAATTTAAGCCTTCCACAGCAGTGAAGCATCACAATAATTATGGCAATATTGCTGCGGGCACATGTCTTTGCAGGGAAAAGACAATTTAAGAAAATTACAAGCATCTTTTATTATTCAATCATGGCGTGGGGATCTGGGGTCTGCTTCAATTGACTTACACATTTTTACAGTGTATCTATTGGAAAATGGGTGCATCACAAAACCAAAATTGACTTTAGAGCCCCCTCTAATAAAGGTTAACAGCTCATTTTTTAGTTTATTTGCAAAGACCTGACCGGGTGGAGATGGTCGCCTAATTTATCCTTCTGCAACATTGAAGGAATACAATAAATATTGTGATATTGCTGCTGGCACGTGTCTTTGCGAAGAACTGATCTGACCGGGTGGAGATAAGCCAACTGTCTGTTTTCTGTAACCGTGAACTTCGCTATCGTCTGTCATGGGGTGTAGAAATTATTAAATTGCAGAGGCTCTTACATAAATAACATGCAACAGGAGGTGTTCCGAGCTACGCTCCGACCACCTAATTAAAAGTGGGCTCCAAGGTCAAATGCAGTTTTGCGGTTCACTCATTTTCTAATTAGAAAGAGTCCTGATGAAAATTATAAGTCTCTATCCTCATGCTAAACTGGTGTAACATGCCACTATGTTTCATACACTTCAAGTGACATTCAAGATACCCTTCAAGTACACCATTTTACCGTGAGGTTAGAGACTTGTGATTTTTTCACCACTTTCATGAGGACTCTATCTATTGGAGAATGGGTGCATCACAAAACCAAAAATGACCTTTGAGCCCCTCTAAAGATTAGAAGCTCATTTTCTTGTCCATTTGCAAAGAACTGACCGGGTGGAGATGGCCAACTGTCTGTTTTCTTTGTATGCACAACACGCCTAATTTAGCCTTCTGCAAGTGAAGCAGTACAATATGGCAATATTGTATGTACAATAATACCAAGCCTAAGTTAGCCTTCTGCATGCAACATTGAAGCAATACAATAAATATGGTGATATTGCTTCTGGCACGTGTCTTTGTGGGGAAAACAACTTTTATTATTAAAAGACAAAATGTTGAATTTGGCTCTCAGTTCATTCTCTTCACTACATATATAATACAAGGGAAAGGACTATTTTGTAGTAGGCCTAATTAATCATTTTGCATCTCCTCATCATTTCGCAATTACAATAAATTTGATTTGATTTCGATTATTTTCAAAGATAATACCCCAGACTTCAATACCCAAAGGGACCGGGAGATTGTCTTCTTTTTTTTCTTTTCTTTTTTAATCTAAAGGCCTTGTCACATAAGGCAATTTGTACAGGCAACTTGGAGGCAACCTACTGTGTAGTCTTGCCTCCAAGACGCTCCATAGTTGTGTAATCACGAATAGTCACGGGAAAAAGGCGGTTCGTGGGGCGATAGCGGTTTTAGATAGCGGTAGGCTTTCGTGACTACATGTGTACGTGACTACACAACAGGAGCGTCTTGGAACCAAGACTACCAACTGTGCAGCATGTAAAAGAAACACTTCTGTGTAGAAATTACAGCAGACATTGTTTCTGATACTATCTTACTGTCCCCAAGACAATAATGTGGAAATTAACATGTGAATGTTTGTTCTTCTTGGAAATTGACTGGAACTGCATGGTTTCCTGTAAATTGCCTCGTGTGACATGGCCCTTATAGACCTGTAAGCGAAGATGCATAATGCTTACCGGTATGCGAGTACGTGTCCAGTGTGCCATCCACGGCTAGTGATGCCGATCTGTCTGATGTACTTTGCGAGGCTGACTTTCCAATAACATTGAGATCTTTTGAAAGTTTCCATGCGTGAAAAGGTGCAGAAAATAGCGGTTTAAATAATGAGGCATTGCATGGTGTAGTATTGATCGGCTATGGCAACAGTGACCACGTGCGGATCCGGGGCAGGGCACGTGGCACGTCGTGCCCCGTTAAATTTGACCCCAAGAAAGAGAAAAGGGAGGAGAGAGAAGTGGGAGGAAGGGTAAAGCAACATATTATACAATAACCAACTGCTGTACAACTGCGCGTTTGTTTTACACGACTACCACAAAGCCTGTTCCAAAATTAGACAACAGGCCGGTGATTGTCTTCGGTAGAAATGTTTAACCCTTGAAACCAGAAAACTTTTGACCAGATAATACTTCCTGAAAGCTTTAGTTTTGAGATGGGCTCATCAATGTCAAAATTGATGCATTGAACGATGCCATGCCGACAAAAATGTGATTTCTCGGCGTTTGGGCAATTTCTACTTACTACCGCATCGTATAAAGCCGTATCTTGTTTTTTAAACAAACATGGAATAAATATGACAAAATGAAACGAAGAAAAAAACATTTTACAAAGAATTAACAAAAATCCGCAATGTGTCAGTTGAAGCTGGCATAGGGCGACTAACAATAGACTTCGGTTATTAGGTATTTGTTTTAATAAACAAAACTAGATTGGAGGACGTGGCCACCGGGCAAATAAAGCAAAATCTCAATGTTTAACTAAGTAAAGTATGAAGTTAAAACGCCTCTGAAATGTCATAGATTGCACCAGAGAGCATCGCATTTTGCCCTGGCCCTAAAGGCAAATCGGGCTCAGACCCCACGCCGTAAAGTCTTCGCGTTCTTCTCGTAAAAAACCCCCACCCGCATTTCAAATAGAGACAAAAACAAACACCGAAAGCAATTTGGTGATTTTAATTGAATAATTTCGCAGGGATGTTACTGTTTTGTAAACATGGTTGAAAATCAATGTTGAAAAAGGGTCTGAAACTGGTATCAAAGTTTTAGGAAGCTTGTTGAAGTGATAACAATTCTACCAGTTGGTAACCACTGGAGTTATAGATTGAAGAGAGATTCTGTGAACAGTATCAACAGTCTTTGAAAAGGACACAAAAGAAGCTTCAACAGCTCTGGGCTTTGTTTTTACACCAGGCTAAAGACAAAAATACAGAAAAACCCTAGCCCTTAATCAGGTGCGGACCAGAGGGGCGTGCCCCCCGGCTAAATTTGAATTATCATTGTGTGTTTTTTTTTTTTTTTTTTTTTTAACACTAAGCATTTGAAACCTGACGTGCCAATTTGTCCGGGATAAAATATATTTCATGTCGTTCCGGCATTCAAGTGTAAAGACTACTTTAAGCATGAATTTGAGAAACGCCAGATTTTGACCCACTATGTCTTTAATGAATATGCATGAAACCAGATAATGCAGCGACCAGATCCAAACGAGAGATTTGTGGGAATAACATTTTCTTTGAGTAAAATTAGAAGATTTATATGGATCTATCTCTCTGTTTTAGGCACAAGGAGGCTTGATTTTTCACCCCTCAAAACGCCAAAAGCTCAGAGCATACTCTGGACCCCCACAGGGGCTTTGCCCCTCGACCTAACCATCGTTGTTACAAAAACAATTCCAGTAAATTTTGAAGATTGATATACGGATCTGAATTGCTTAAAAAGTGTGTCTATTTCTCTGTTTCAGGCACATGGAGGCTTGATGTTCACCCCTCAAAACGCCAAAGGCTCAGAGCTTCATGACAAGGCCGGCCCCTTGACCCCACCGGGTTATTTTTATAAGCCCCCCCCCCATACAAAGGTTTTAAAAACACAAATATTTCATTTGCATCATCGGGGGCTCAGTGTAGCCATAAAAAGGATATTATTTTATTGTCTCAATTGTGATTATTTATTTTGTCAAGAGAGACAATGCTTCTTCCAAGAGGAATGTCCTATCAAATGTAAGGGTGGGCCACATTCAAAACATAAAAACTACAGACTAGGCAAACTTGGTCATTTTTAGCATGAATGACTGTCAACATGTTGATTTAAGATAAGTTGATTGTGGCTGGGGGATGGGGTTCCGCTTCAGGGCCTCGGGAATTTGTTTACAACTTATATGCTCCCTGGCGCAATCTAGGGCCCTGTCACACGAGGCAACTTGGAGGCAACAAACTGCAGTGCATGCTACAGGAACACTTTGGTAGCACATGAGTAATTTTTTAAACAGTGCCTTACGATCCCCAAGAAAAATATGTGAACATTCAAATGTGAATGCCTTTTCTTCATGGAGATTGACTGGAACTGGTTGCCTATAAATTGCCTTGTGTGACGTGGGCCTAAATGACATTTCAGAGGCGTTTTTACAGATATTTTTTCCCATTTTGAAATTAGGAATTTGATTTATTTGCGGTTTAATTCATTTTGTTTTCAATCGGTGGAGATTGGGTGGAGGGTGTGGGCGCTGCGCCCAACCTCCATTCGCCACTGTGTGCTGTAATAAATTCGTGGTTCAAATACACAGGCTTGTTGTGCGTCCTTTGTACGTTAATTGTATCCTTGAATACAACAGCTTATTATAATATTCAGAAGTTATAGCCCCCAAGAGAATTAGTAATCACCTCTCGGTATAGCTCTTGCTATGTTGATTATTTTATTGTATAAGTAAAGGTTACAATTATGAACACAATAATTATTTTGTGAAGGCTTATGTCTGGCATTAATGCTCATACATAACATTTCTCCTGGGCATAAAATAGTGCATGGAATAAAAGTCACCTCGTCATATTCAACAGCTTGTGGTAAGGGCTCATTATTAGCGCTAACATGTAACATGTCAACGCGAAGGAGGAATTTTCTATATTTTCTCAAGCCTTCAAATTTTCTGGAAAGAAGTAAAGCAGTCACCAAAATGGAGAGAGAAATACTGTCCACATTGTGTCCCAACTTGTAGTTTTGTATTTCTTGTGATGTAGAGTCTGTAAACCTCCTGAATTGTAGAATCTGGTTGGGATATTTCAGGTCAAGAATATGGGGAAACCCAGGCCCGGAGCCATTTTCAGGAAATTACGTATGTTGATTTTGCCTTTTGCTTTTATACATATTGAGTAGGTTTTTCTCTAGCTCGAAAGCACAATCTAAAACAAAAAGATTAGTGTGTTTTTTTACATTGACTGTGCTCAGTTTTAAATTATAATATATCGGAAAATTCATAAACCAAACTTAATATTGATTGCAGAAAAACTGGCGTTCTAACTTTGCCCGTCACTGCTTGCGGTAAATGAACAGAGTCATGGTTATCAAATACACAAGCTTGTTGTTTTCGTACACATTTTTGCGTCCTTTATTCGTTAATTTCGTTAATAACAGCTTATAATGTTCAGAAGGTATAACCCATAAGAGAATTATTAATCACTCTCTCAGTCCTATAAAGCTTCCCTTTGTTTTGTAGATTTTGTTATAAATATACATTTACACATTGAACACAATAGTTTTGGAAGGCTTTTGGAAGGCTTATGCCCGGGGTGCGTTTTTGGCGACCCCAACCAGAAACATGTTTGAGTTTTGGTCAATGGTTAAACGTTTTCTCGTGTTCGATTGAACCGCGGTAATGCAGCTGTTCCGACCAAACCGTAACCGACTTGTTGGCTCGGTTAGGCTTGGTTTCAAGATTGTGGACTCTTAAAACTATCGGAAAATGTCAGAGGAATTCTTTTTAAAATGAAATACACTTTAGCATAACAATGAAATAATATTGGTAAAACTAAAAAGACTAAGTTCCGTCACTTCAAAATATATGAAGATTGTATATTTAAAGAACGTCAATTTTCAAGAGATGTACCTCACATCATTAACTGTTTTTGGTTGCGTTTTCGTGGATTTTGCCCAGTGGATTTGGGGTATAGTCGGGTGCTGTTAAAATTACGGTATCCAGACTTTGATATCCATAGGCGCTGTCGGTCTATATGTATTATCGTATGAGTTCCTGTATACACGCTATCCCTGAAATCGTGGCATATCTTTTAAGTCACTGCGTGCGATGTAAACACCCATTGATCCGAAGTAACATTTCTACTTGCCAAACATCGAGTCTCATCTCCGTTGACCAAAACTTGGAGACAGGTGGGTAATGCTCTACCGGTAAGTTGTACTTGTAAATACAACAAGTTTGGGGTATTTAGGCCCATTCTACAAGATAGAACATTAAGTCAGGGCCATAAATATTTGTTGTGGCCGCTTAAAAATTTACAATTTACGATGATCAAGTCACGTGACTCAGCTTTTAGCTGAGCATTCTGGGGGAAAAATAACAGAGGCTTGAAGAAACCATGTGCCTTATTTGATTTTCTCACATTTTGGAAAAATTAGTGTTACCCTCACATAAGGAGGGATTAATAAACATACAGCGAGGACCTATTTTATATGGTGGTTATTAATATGGCTGTGAGACTGAGAAATCTATGTTATTATACAAACATGTGTTCTTGAAAGGTATTTTAAACTGTTGTGTGTGTGCTTTTTTTCTGGGGTTTTCTTCTTCTTTTTAAATTAAATAATCACCCCCCCCCCAAAAAAAGCATCTTGACATTGATGACACAAACGAGTGCTGTGCTCCACCATGGTTTCACTGATACCAATCCAAATATAAATGCTAGACAAATAAATAAAAACAGGTTAAATTTAAAGCACTGAATCAAAGGGAATTCAATTATTACTGTTTGTTTGGTGTTTTATCATAAGAAACATAAAACGGCACAAAACAAATAAATGATTCATAGTTGAGAGCAGGGAAACATTTGCACACATATTTTATTTATTAATTTTTCAGTTGAAAGTTATTTCCTAAAACTATTATGATAATTTTCAAAGGTGAACAAAAATATTTTGAATAATATAAAGACAACTGTAGTCACTGCAGACATTTGTTCCACGTGCGGCTTCACCGGGACACCGTACTTTCTAGTGTGCCTTGAAAACAGGTTACACTCCAAACAAATGGAACGCCATTGAAGGCATCGAATATCGGTGCGTGGGGAAAAAGTTGCAACGTTCATCCAGTTATAATAGATGTGTGCATACTTCTTAAATACAAATGAAGGTGATTAGGACATCAGTTGATACATTGCATTAGTTGGGTTTTGTTTTAAAGAAAAGGCCATGGTACCTTGAAAGCAGGCCACGGGAGGATATGTCTGCAACTACAGTATAGAAAAAAAGTCATGCGCCAAACTAATTATCATCATATATTTGTCAGCCCTCAATTACTTTTGACTAATAATTTTGGGGGTGATGCAATTTATAGATCGTGTAAATATGACAAGTTATCACAACCTGGGGGTTCTGTGCTTCAACTTTTGAGGAGATTTGATAGATTTAAGCTTTAAAGTTGTTTGGCTTGGGAATTGGAAGAGTGCTTCATGAAAACTGGCAACAAGTTTGGGTGTTCTTTTCTGGGATAATTAGCAAAAATTCCAAACGGCTGCCTGCCAAAAATTGAAAAGAAATCTGAAGTTTAGTTGTCCGAAAATATATGTGATTGGTTTTCAAGAGGCTGAGAGACTTTGAAGTATTATTGAATATTTAGCATTTAGCATTGGTTAATATCACACTAAATAAACTCCCATAGTAACCAATGCTAAATGCTAAATAATTATTAAAAAATACTAAAACAATATTTAAAGTCTCCCAGCCTCTTGAAAACCAATCAATTTATTTTTTCAGACAACTAAAGTTCAGATTTCTTTTCAGCTTTAAAGCCTAAATTTATCAAATATTTTCAGAAGTTGAAGCACAGAACCCACAGGTTATGTTAAAATGTTATAATAACACAATCTATTAATTGCATGACCCCAAAAATGTTATTGAAAAAAAAAAAAAAATTGAGGGCCTACAAATTATGATAATCAGTTTGGCGCATGAATGTTGACCTATTTAGTGTGGTGCATCCTAGGGTGCACCACACTAAATAAACTCCCAGAGCAACCAATGCTAAATGCTAAATATAAAACAATACTAAAACAACATTTAAAGTCTCTCAGCCTCTTGAAAACCAATCAAATATATTTTCAGACAACTAAACTTCAGATATCTTTCAATTTTTTGGCGGGTCAGCCGTTTGGAATTTTTGCTAATTACCCCGGGAAACCCCCCCCCCCCCCAAAATGTGCTTTTTCCCAAACCGACTTGCTGCCAATTTTTAACAAGGCACTTTTTAATATCAAGCCAAATAGGACCAACATTAAAGCCTAAATTTATCAAATATCTTCAAAAGTTGAAGCACAGAACCGCCAGGTTCTGGTTTATTGTTATAAGTACACAATCTATTAATTGCTTGACCCCAAAAAACGTTATTATTAAAAAAATGTTGATGGGCTACAAATTATGATAATCAGTTGGCGCATGAATTTTGGCCTATTTAGTGTGGTAAGTCTTCTGCCACCTAGTGTTCCAAAGTCTCCCATTTAGCTATATAAAGGCCCTGTCACACCATGGCGTATCGCCTGAACATATGCCGACGTATACAAAAAATAGCTCGAAAAATTGTCAGAGTCCAAGAACGTCCAACTTCCCAACGAATTGCGTAGGAAAAGTCGACATCAGTGTTGGAATGGACGTATCCATAGCGTATCCATAGCGTATTAAACCTATATATAGCGTATGACTAACGTATTGATAGCGTATCACTAACTTATAACAAACTTATGACAGCGTATCACAGCGTATGTGAGCGTATGACCAGGGTAGCGTATCTCTACCATGTTTGACGTATCCTCAGCGTATCCTCAGCGTACAACGAACACGTGACCTATGCCGCTGTAGAACGTATAAATACCGCTCAAGCAGCCAACATGCCTCCGACGTACATCAACGTATACCAACGTATACCAACCTACGAGTAACGTTCCTCTAACGTATGTCAGCGTATGTCAACGTATGTCTAACGTACCACGAACTTACGGGGAACTTATGCAGAACGTATGAAGCACACGTTCAGTACGCCGAGAAATTTTGAACATGCTCAATAATTTTTCGCGGGCCCAACGTGTACAAAATTTTAACAGCGTATCACAGCGTGCTCTTTACGTAAACGACGTATCCCCAACTTACCCCAAACTTATATCATCGTACACCAACGTACACCAAAGTATTTTCGATATTTCGCATACGTTGGCATACGTTCAGGCGATACGCCATGGTGTGACAGGGCCTTTAATTTTGTCTTGATAACGTAATAGTATTTTTGATAGTATCAAGCCAAATAGGACCAACATTAAAGCCTAAATTTTATCAAAATTTAAAAAAATTAAAGCCTAAATTTATCAAATATCTTCAAAAGTTGAAGCACAGAACCCCCAGGTTCTGGTTTATTGTTAAGTACACAATCTATTAATTGCTTGA
Source organism: Plazaster borealis (assembly GCA_021014325.1). NCBI lineage: Eukaryota > Metazoa > Echinodermata > Asteroidea > Forcipulatida > Labidiasteridae > Plazaster > Plazaster borealis. The sequence continues at coordinate 23,297,304 of CM037460.1, forward strand.
CCCCCAAAAACGTTATTATTAAAAAAATGTTGATGGGCTACAAATTATGATAATCAGTTGGCGCATGAATTTTGGCCTATTTAGTGTGGTAAGTCTTCTGCCACCTAGTGTTCCAAAGTCTCCCATTTAGCTATATTAATTTTGTCTTGATAACGTAATAGTATTTTTGAAAATAGTCCATTACTGCCAGGGCCAAACGGAAAGTTAACCCTCCTACTCTTGGTGACGTTAAGCACCATTCAACTGCAAGTGTTTTTATACATGGATTTGTGTAACAACTGTGCACAGAATAACCGTGTGCTCATTTGCCTGTGTTGTTGGGTACACCACATGATGTCAGATTTACACCATAGGGTGTTAAAGTAACACTAATTTCTGCCTACATAAAGACATGGTTTTAGTTTAACACCCTACGATGTTAAATTTGATTCTCTCTTAAGAGTATACAATATTATGTGACAACACCCTAGGTGTAAATTTGAACAGTTTTTGTTTACCGCTGTGACCTCGGCACTTTTTTGTATGACCATCCATACAAAATGAGTACTATTTTATTCGGCCAATTCTTAGAGAATCATACAGTAGGAAACACACGTAGTATTACTTGATGTTAACCATGGAGCCACTTTTTAACCAATGGTGCATTCAAGAAGAGTTTCGGGTGAGAATTTACGGGGAATTAAGTGGGGGGGGGGGCAGGTTATAAAGTGGGACAATTTTAAAAGAACGTTTTAAAGGAAGGCTTTTTCAGTGTAACTGTCTTTCAAAAGGTGAGGTACGACACGTTAGAAATGATCGATCAAACTTATGGACCAGCCCTCCCCCGGTCCTAAACATTGGTGTGTATCACCCAGCCGGTCCAAAACAATGGTGTGTATCACCCAGCCGGTCCAAAGCAATGGTGTGTATCACCCAGCCGGTCCAAAACAATGGTGTGTATCACCCAGCCGGTCCAAAGCAATGGTGTGTATCACCCAGCCGGTCCAAAACAATGCTGTGTATCACCCAGCCGGTCCAAAACAATGGTGCGTGTATATCACCCAGCCGGTCCAAAGCAATAATGTGTTTAAAAATCACCCAGCCGGTCCAAAACAATGGCGTGTATATCACCCAGCCGGTCCAAAACAATGGTGCGTGTATATCACCCATCCAGCCGGTCCAAAACAATGGTGTGTATATCACCCAGCCTCGCAGGATTGACGTCTTGCAACATTTAACTGCATAGGTAGGCCTACTGTTGTTTTTCCATGTCATTTTTGTTTGCCATTACGAGGCCAATTTAAACGTTGTGTTGTTCTATTTTGAGCAAAATTGAAAGCTTCCCAAAACATGGATTCAATTTTACGTACTTTAGCGTCATGAGAACCGTAGACTGTGCAAGTCTCGCGCATATCAAAAACGAGAACAAGAAATCGAACGAAGACCATGTTTTTCTATGAAATCAAATCTTCCTTTTAAATTATATTTATACAAAAATCTTGAAAAAAATAATGCCAATAGCAAGTTGTTATCAATAAATTTTCAATTTTTGTATAGTACAAATGTTTTGTTCAGACTAGCATTGAAACAAAATTAAAACTATGGACGAGGATGCTTATTGTTAGAAACCCCATTTGCCAATCACGCCCGATTGTGTGCGCCTATCCCAGGTTTAATGACAACATGCCCGTCAGTTGGGCAGCATTCTTAAAAAAAATTACAAGTAACCGGAAACGGAGGTCAAGTCTTATTTTAGGTTTTTCTTCGTTATTTTGTTGAACTGGTTTTACTTTCATATTGTTTATCACTTAGCATTACATTCCCAACATCATATATAATTGTCATGGCCATAAACTACGTTAAACTAAAATAATTGACGAAACAAAATCCCGCCCACGTAAAACTCCATATGGTTGGGACCACAATGGTCCCGGAAGTTCAAATATTATGCGCGAGACTTGCACAGTCTATTCAATTTATCAAACCACTCACACAGCATTCAAATTCACGGCAGACTTTTGCAGAAATCCAGTTGCACATTTTTATACTAAATTTAAATGACTACAATGCCAAAGCAATTTTCATGCATCGAAAGTAAAAGTGAACTTTTGTTTCAACTGAAGAGGCTAAATTACTTTATATACGAATGCATGGCAGTGAAATTTGGCTGGGGATGGGGGTTTGGCCGAAAATGAACGGGAAAATCTAAACTATGAATAATAAATAGTGCAATTTATAATGCACCTCGTAAAAACTAATCCCAAAGCGCTGAAAAATGTAGAAATTAAACACAACAAAATCAATTACAATATAACTATAATATTATTTTTCAGCATTTGGCATTCAGTAATTTAAAACCCAAAGATACTGAAATCCTCGTCTTCGGTCGGCTCGATATCGCTTGAATTTAGATCATGGAGGTGGCATTGACCGTTGCTTTGCGCGAAGTCGAAGGACAGACACCCGGCGTTGTTCATGCAGTACTGGCCACATTTGACGAGGCTTGTGGCGTTTATTGTTGAGAGCGGGTTACGGTGACCGATTAACCGTCCTTCGTAGATTCTGCTGAACACTCGAGACTTCATCCAGGCATCTTTGGAAAAAAATCAATAAAAATCAATCAATTTCCTCATTATTATAGGTTTTCGCGGCCAATTTCAACAATAGTTTATTTCATTTGAACACCCGGGTCTTTCAACTTTTCGTTTGAAAATGAATGCTCCGTTGCATCAGCATTCAACAGTCAAAGGAAGAAACTCAATTTCAACAATATTTATCAGTCACTGTTCAAAATTAGATCACTTAAATTCATAAGGTCGCAAAGATCATTCCATTTAGTGAAAAGACAGCATTAAGACCATTGGTCAACCTTCCAGTTTAACTGGATAATGGTGAAAATGAAGTCTTGATAGTCTATAATTGAAATAGTAACGATTCAAACGAACCTCAATGAGAAGAACGAAATCACATGTGCTAAAAAATAAACCCAGCCTGTAGTTTGAATGAATTAGAGAAACATGCGTGAATTTAAATGCCTGCTATTAAACTGCAATACATTTTTGCTGAAAAAGACAGGAAAAATCTGTAATTATTTTTGTAATGAGGTTGTGGATGGTCTTCAAAAGAGATTTAAACTTTGCGCTTTCGGACATTTTATTTTTACGATCGAAGCTCCCATAAAAAACCAACCACTTCTGGGGGAGGGGGAAACGTTGGGTATGGTTCTTCCCTCCGAATTTTCAAAACGGTAAAAAGATTCTTATCTATAACTAAAACAGTTTAAATACATGACTATAAAATGTAAAAAACAAGAACGAAGTGATCAACTTGTCTCAAATAACTGACACGCATTGTACACATTTCCTTATGTTATGTAGGCCTATAAAACGAAATAAACTTATTAGTGTGCTTGTTAATGTACGAAATCACCTCCGGACAGTTTAGAGCTGTGTATTGAGAGAGTTGCGACATGGAGGGACCAGCTTTCTCCGGTCACGTGGTTGCTGGACGCCATTTTGTTCCCAAATGCAGCACAACCCAATGGGCAGACTAGTCTGGCACCCTGTATTCGCCAATGCATTTTTTGAGACAAAATGGCTTCTAATCGCAAGTTGTCGCAACTCTCTCAATATACGGCTCTGGGACAGTTTGCGTAACAGCGCCCTCTCTCGAATCAAAATGTCTAATGTTTCCATAATCATAACAATCGCAATTTTGTGAAGCCATAATTCGAAACTAATCACGTAAATTCCTCAAATAATTTCTAATTATCCAGGTCGATTCAATCTTCGAATCATTTCCCTTAATAACCAATGCCCCATGCGTACATCCTAAAAGTGAGTATTGTTTTAATTATTGTAAAAGGTGGTTTTTAGGGGATTTGTTATTCCATGTAATTCACGTTTGGATTTGTTATTTGTATACAATGTTGCCAATTTATATAGGCTATTATTAAACCTTAGTTTATGTAGGCCCGATCATTGCTTACAATGATGATTGCTGCATGCCCAATAATGTGTAATTGATTGGGGTTAATTTGTATTTTTCTCTGTAGAACCACGGGTATAAATTATTATGGTCAACAAAGTCCACAATAAACCAGTCCAGAATGTTACAAGTTTAGAACTATAATTGCACCTTCTTTTCAGTGCTGTAAAAATGACTTTTGCATTGTAACATAAGCCCTGCCACACATAATGATGGAGGGAAGGGAGTGGGGTCGACCAAGTTCACCAAAAAGGGGCCCGGGGCCAACGACGCTCTCGGCAAAAGCTCTTTTTTTGGGGGGGGGGTGCTTGTAGGTGTTTGGGCGTTTGCTCGGGTGTTTGCTCGCTTGTTTGTTGTTGTTGTTGTTGTTGGTGTTGCTGTTGTTGTTGTTGTTGTTGTTTTTTGTTTTGCTTTTCGTCGGTTTCTATGAATTATCTTACCCTTGTCACATTCCCAAAATGTGTACACCTGAACTTTCACCTCTGCCAACATAAGTATGGCGTTTATGACATTTGGTCTGGATGGGTCAATGTCGATGCTCACAAACTTGGCGGTCCTCGGCGGGTCACACAGAAATTCCGTCTTTGTTCCCGGAACAGACTGAGCCTCGGTGGCCGGCGAGCCACACTGCTGGTTTTCGGTTGGTGTGGGATGAACGCCAGCTCTTGCCACAGCTCCCAAGAAGCGATTTAAATCTCAAGATGAGAATAGAGAAAACAACAAATCAAATGGTGATAGTTATACGGTTCATTTGGATTGTACATCGTTTAACCTCCGTCTCATAACGCCTATAGTTTGTTCATGCTACCTTTTTGTGTCCACGGGCCAAACTTGATGATGCTGAATTTTAAAAAGTTCATATTTATGCCCACTACTGTTCGATCTTGTGAGACACTTATTCTAAATGAAAAAGGATGGTAACTTTAAATATGATGGTTTCAAAGGGTTCATCAGAAATGCCACAAAATAGGGACTGGTGAAGTTTCAAACTTTTGTAGATGCCAATGGCATTATGGGCCATCCTTGTGTAACGACTGCTAATTGGCCATGATCTGATGGACCATTTGGGTACAGTGCAGGCCTGGAATTACACGGAGGCCATGGCCTCTGTTGCCCTGGTCTTGGCCTTGGTGCCACTTCAAAAGTTTTCCATAGACTTTAACATTTTCAAATAGAAGTGCCCTTTGAAAATGAAAATGGCCTTGCCCTCTCAAAGATGAAATTTCAGGCCTGACAGTGGCACTAGGAAACTCTGATTGTCGGTTCTAAAAATGGTTGAGAAAGGGGGGGGGGTCAATAACAACATTCTCCAAATTAACAGCTTAATGTGTTACCACAACAGCCTTGTCTGATTGTTACGATGATTTTGCCCAAGCAGTATTCATCACCCAAGTCCACTCGCCACCATGGATGTGGGTCGCTATGGCCTGCAATGGAGGTGTAGAAAATATTAAGTGACAAAGGCCCTTACATACGCAAGTAAAGGTTAAGTTATGTTCTGGTCCATTTGAAAGGAGCTGACCCAGTGGAGAGATAAAGCCAACTGTCCGTTTTCTTTGTTACACACAATAATGCCAAGCCTAATTTAGCCTTCTGCACCATTGGAGCAATACAATTATGGCAACATTGTATGCACAATAATACCACGCCTAATTTAAGCCTTCCACAGCAGTGAAGCATCACAATAATTATGGCAATATTGCTGCGGGCACATGTCTTTGCAGGGAAAAGACAATTTAAGAAAATTACAAGCATCTTTTATTATTCAATCATGGCGTGGGGATCTGGGGTCTGCTTCAATTGACTTACACATTTTTACAGTGTATCTATTGGAAAATGGGTGCATCACAAAACCAAAATTGACTTTAGAGCCCTCTAATAAAGGTTAACAGCTCATTTTTTAGTTTATTTGCAAAGACCTGACCGGGTGGAGATGGTCGCCTAATTTATCCTTCTGCAACATTGAAGGAATACAATAAATATTGTGATATTGCTGCTGGCACGTGTCTTTGCGAAGAACTGATCTGACCGGGTGGAGATAAGCCAACTGTCTGTTTTCTGTAACCGTGAACTTCGCTATCGTCTGTCATGGGGTGTAGAAATTATTAAATTGCAGAGGCTCTTACATAAATAACATGCAACAGGAGGTGTTCCGAGCTATGCTCCGACCACCTAATTAAAAGTGGGCTCCAAGGTCAAATGCAGTTTTGCGGTTCACTCATTTTCTAATTAGAAAGAGTCCTGATGAAAATTATAAGTCTCTATCCTCATGCTAAACTGGTGTAACATGCCACTATGTTTCATACACTTCAAGTGACATTCAAGATACCCTTCAAGTACACCATTTTACCGTGAGGTTAGAGACTTGTGATTTTTTCACCACTTTCATGAGGACTCTATCTATTGGAGAATGGGTGCATCACAAAACCAAAAATGACCTTTGAGCCCCCTCTAAAGATTAGAAGCTCATTTTCTTGTCCATTTGCAAAGAACTGACCGGGTGGAGATGGCCAACTGTCTGTTTTCTTTGTATGCACAACACGCCTAATTTAGCCTTCTGCAAGTGAAGCAGTACAATATGGCAATATTGTATGTACAATAATACCAAGCCTAAGTTAGCCTTCTGCATGCAACATTGAAGCAATACAATAAATATGGTGATATTGCTTCTGGCACGTGTCTTTGTGGGGAAAACAACTTTTATTATTAAAAGACAAAATGTTGAATTTGGCTCTCAGTTCATTCTCTTCACTACATATATAATACAAGGGAAAGGACTATTTTGTAGTAGGCCTAATTAATCATTTTGCATCTCCTCATCATTTCGCAATTACAATAAATTTGATTTGATTTCGATTATTTTCAAAGATAATACCCCAGACTTCAATACCCAAAGGGACCGGGGAGATTGTCTTCTTTTTTTTCTTTTCTTTTTTAATCTAAAGGCCTTGTCACATAAGGCAATTTGTACAGGCAACTTGGAGGCAACCTACTGTGTAGTCTTGCCTCCAAGACGCTCCATAGTTGTGTAATCACGAATAGTCACGGGAAAAAGGCGGTTCGTGGGGCGATAGCGGTTTTAGATAGCGGTAGGCTTTCGTGACTACATGTGTACGTGACTACACAACAGGAGCGTCTTGGAACCAAGACTACCAACTGTGCAGCATGTAAAAGAAACACTTCTGTGTAGAAATTACAGCAGACATTGTTTCTGATACTATCTTACTGTCCCCAAGACAATAATGTGGAAATTAACATGTGAATGTTTGTTCTTCTTGGAAATTGACTGGAACTGCATGGTTTCCTGTAAATTGCCTCGTGTGACATGGCCCTTATAGACCTGTAAGCGAAGATGCATAATGCTTACCGGTATGCGAGTACGTGTCCAGTGTGCCATCCACGGCTAGTGATGCCGATCTGTCTGATGTACTTTGCGAGGCTGACTTTCCAATAACATTGAGATCTTTTGAAAGTTTCCATGCGTGAAAAGGTGCAGAAAATAGCGGTTTAAATAATGAGGCATTGCATGGTGTAGTATTGATCGGCTATGGCAACAGTGACCACGTGCGGATCCGGGGGCGGGGGCACGTGGCACGTCGTGCCCCCGTTAAAATTTGACCCCCAAGAAAGAGAAAAGGGAGGGGGGAGAGAGAAGTGGGAGGGAAGGGTAAAGCAACATATTATACAATAACCAACTGCTGTACAACTGCGCGTTTGTTTTACACGACTACCACAAAGCCTGTTCCAAAATTAGACAACAGGCCGGTGATTGTCTTCGGTAGAAATGTTTAACCCTTGAAACCAGAAAACTTTTGACCAGATAATACTTCCTGAAAGCTTTAGTTTTGAGATGGGCTCATCAATGTCAAAATTGATGCATTGAACGATGCCATGCCGACAAAAATGTGATTTCTCGGCGTTTGGGCAATTTCTACTTACTACCGCATCGTATAAAGCCGTATCTTGTTTTTTAAACAAACATGGAATAAATATGACAAAATGAAACGAAGAAAAAAACATTTTACAAAGAATTAACAAAAATCCGCAATGTGTCAGTTGAAGCTGGCATAGGGCGACTAACAATAGACTTCGGTTATTAGGTATTTGTTTTAATAAACAAAACTAGATTGGAGGACGTGGCCACCGGGCAAATAAAGCAAAATCTCAATGTTTAACTAAGTAAAGTATGAAGTTAAAACGCCTCTGAAATGTCATAGATTGCACCAGAGAGCATCGCATTTTGCCCTGGCCCTAAAGGCAAATCGGGCTCAGACCCCACGCCGTAAAGTCTTCGCGTTCTTCTCGTAAAAAACCCCCACCCGCATTTCAAATAGAGACAAAAACAAACACCGAAAGCAATTTGGTGATTTTAATTGAATAATTTCGCAGGGATGTTACTGTTTTGTAAACATGGTTGAAAATCAATGTTGAAAAAGGGTCTGAAACTGGTATCAAAGTTTTAGGAAGCTTGTTGAAGTGATAACAATTCTACCAGTTGGTAACCACTGGAGTTATAGATTGAAGAGAGATTCTGTGAACAGTATCAACAGTCTTTGAAAAGGACACAAAAGAAGCTTCAACAGCTCTGGGCTTTGTTTTTACACCAGGCTAAAGACAAAAATACAGAAAAACCCTAGCCCTTAATCAGGTGCGGACCAGAGGGGCGTGCCCCCCGGCTAAATTTGAATTATCATTGTGTTTTTTTTTTAATTTTTTTTTTTAACACTAAGCATTTGAAACCTGACGTGCCAATTTGTCCGGGATAAAATATATTTCATGTCGTTCCGGCATTCAAGTGTAAAGACTACTTTAAGCATGAATTTGAGAAACGCCAGATTTTGACCCACTATGTCTTTAATGAATATGCATGAAACCAGATAATGCAGCGACCAGATCCAAACGAGAGATTTGTGGGAATAACATTTTCTTTGAGTAAAATTAGAAGATTTATATGGATCTATCTCTCTGTTTTAGGCACAAGGAGGCTTGATTTTTCACCCCTCAAAACGCCAAAAGCTCAGAGCATACTCTGGACCCCCACAGGGGCTTTGCCCCTCGACCTAACCATCGTTGTTACAAAAACAATTCCAGTAAATTTTGAAGATTGATATACGGATCTGAATTGCTTAAAAAGTGTGTCTATTTCTCTGTTTCAGGCACATGGAGGCTTGATGTTCACCCCTCAAAACGCCAAAGGCTCAGAGCTTCATGACAAGGCCGGCCCCTTGACCCCACCGGGTTATTTTTATAAGCCCCCCCCCATACAAAGGTTTTAAAAACACAAATATTTCATTTGCATCATCGGGGGCTCAGTGTAGCCATAAAAAGGATATTATTTTATTGTCTCAATTGTGATTATTTATTTTGTCAAGAGAGACAATGCTTCTTCCAAGAGGAATGTCCTATCAAATGTAAGGGTGGGCCACATTCAAAACATAAAAACTACAGACTAGGCAAACTTGGTCATTTTTAGCATGAATGACTGTCAACATGTTGATTTAAGATAAGTTGATTGTGGCTGGGGGATGGGGTTCCGCTTCAGGGCCTCGGGAATTTGTTTACAACTTATATGCTCCCTGGCGCAATCTAGGGCCCTGTCACACGAGGCAACTTGGAGGCAACAAACTGCAGTGCATGCTACAGGAACACTTTGGTAGCACATGAGTAATTTTTTAAACAGTGCCTTACGATCCCCAAGAAAAATATGTGAACATTCAAATGTGAATGCCTTTTCTTCATGGAGATTGACTGGAACTGGTTGCCTATAAATTGCCTTGTGTGACGTGGGCCTAAATGACATTTCAGAGGCGTTTTTACAGATATTTTTTCCCATTTTGAAATTAGGAATTTGATTTATTTGCGGTTTAATTCATTTTGTTTTCAATCGGTGGAGATTGGGTGGAGGGTGTGGGCGCTGCGCCCAACCTCCATTCGCCACTGTGTGCTGTAATAAATTCGTGGTTCAAATACACAGGCTTGTTGTGCGTCCTTTGTACGTTAATTGTATCCTTGAATACAACAGCTTATTATAATATTCAGAAGTTATAGCCCCCAAGAGAATTAGTAATCACCTCTCGGTATAGCTCTTGCTATGTTGATTATTTTATTGTATAAGTAAAGGTTACAATTATGAACACAATAATTATTTTGTGAAGGCTTATGTCTGGCATTAATGCTCATACATAACATTTCTCCTGGGCATAAAATAGTGCATGGAATAAAAGTCACCTCGTCATATTCAACAGCTTGTGGTAAGGGCTCATTATTAGCGCTAACATGTAACATGTCAACGCGAAGGAGGAATTTTCTATATTTTCTCAAGCCTTCAAATTTTCTGGAAAGAAGTAAAGCAGTCACCAAAATGGAGAGAGAAATACTGTCCACATTGTGTCCCAACTTGTAGTTTTGTATTTCTTGTGATGTAGAGTCTGTAAACCTCCTGAATTGTAGAATCTGGTTGGGATATTTCAGGTCAAGAATATGGGGAAACCCAGGCCCGGAGCCATTTTCAGGAAATTACGTATGTTGATTTTGCCTTTTGCTTTTATACATATTGAGTAGGTTTTTCTCTAGCTCGAAAGCACAATCTAAAACAAAAAGATTAGTGTGTTTTTTTTTACATTGACTGTGCTCAGTTTTAAATTATAATATATCGGAAAATTCATAAACCAAACTTAATATTGATTGCAGAAAAACTGGCGTTCTAACTTTGCCCGTCACTGCTTGCGGTAAATGAACAGAGTCATGGTTATCAAATACACAAGCTTGTTGTTTTCGTACACATTTTTGCGTCCTTTATTCGTTAATTTCGTTAATAACAGCTTATAATGTTCAGAAGGTATAACCCATAAGAGAATTATTAATCACTCTCTCAGTCCTATAAAGCTTCCCTTTGTTTTGTAGATTTTGTTATAAATATACATTTACACATTGAACACAATAGTTTTGGAAGGCTTTTGGAAGGCTTATGCCGGGTGCGTTTTTGGCGACCCCAACCAGAAACATGTTTGAGTTTTGGTCAATGGTTAAACGTTTTCTCGTGTTCGATTGAACCGCGGTAATGCAGCTGTTCCGACCAAACCGTAACCGACTTGTTGGCTCGGTTAGGCTTGGTTTCAAGATTGTGGACTCTTAAAACTATCGGAAAATGTCAGAGGAATTCTTTTTAAAATGAAATACACTTTAGCATAACAATGAAATAATATTGGTAAAACTAAAAGACTAAGTTCCGTCACTTCAAAATATATGAAGATTGTATATTTAAAGAACGTCAATTTTCAAGAGATGTACCTCACATCATTAACTGTTTTTGGTTGCGTTTTCGTGGATTTTGCCCAGTGGATTTGGGGTATAGTCGGGTGCTGTTAAAATTACGGTATCCAGACTTTGATATCCATAGGCGCTGTCGGTCTATATGTATTATCGTATGAGTTCCTGTATACACGCTATCCCTGAAATCGTGGCATATCTTTTAAGTCACTGCGTGCGATGTAAACACCCATTGATCCGAAGTAACATTTCTACTTGCCAAACATCGAGTCTCATCTCCGTTGACCAAAACTTGGAGACAGGTGGGTAATGCTCTACCGGTAAGTTGTACTTGTAAATACAACAAGTTTGGGGTATTTAGGCCTATTCTACAAGATAGAACATTAAGTCAGGGCCATAAATATTTGTTGTGGCCGCTTAAAAATTTACAATTTACGATGATCAAGTCACGTGACTCAGCTTTTAGCTGAGCATTCTGGGGGAAAAATAACAGAGGCTTGAAGAAACCATGTGCCTTATTTGATTTTCTCACATTTTGGAAAAATTAGTGTTACCCTCACATAAGGAGGGATTAATAAACATACAGCGAGGACCTATTTTATATGGTGGTTATTAATATGGCTGTGAGACTGAGAAATCTATGTTATTATACAAACATGTGTTCTTGAAAGGTATTTTAAACTGTTGTGTGTGTGCTTTTTTTCTGGGGGTTTTCTTCTTCTTTTTTAAATTAAATAATCACCCCCCCCCCAAAAAAAAGCATCTTGACATTGATGACACAAACGAGTGCTGTGCTCCACCATGGTTTCACTGATACCAATCCAAATATAAATGCTAGACAAATAAATAAAAACAGGTTAAATTTAAAGCACTGAATCAAAGGGAATTCAATTATTACTGTTTGTTTGGTGTTTTATCATAAGAAACATAAAACGGCACAAAACAAATAAATGATTCATAGTTGAGAGCAGGGAAACATTTGCACACATATTTTATTTATTAATTTTTCAGTTGAAAGTTATTTCCTAAAACTATTATGATAATTTTCAAAGGTGAACAAAAATATTTTGAATAATATAAAGACAACTGTAGTCACTGCAGACATTTGTTCCACGTGCGGCTTCACCGGGACACCGTACTTTCTAGTGTGCCTTGAAAACAGGTTACACTCCAAACAAATGGAACGCCATTGAAGGCATCGAATATCGGTGCGTGGGGAAAAAGTTGCAACGTTCATCCAGTTATAATAGATGTGTGCATACTTCTTAAATACAAAGGAAGGTGATTAGGACATCAGTTGATACATTGCATTAGTTGGGTTTTGTTTTAAAGAAAAGGCCATGGTACCTTGAAAGCAGGCCACGGGAGGATATGTCTGCAACTACAGTATAGAAAAAAAGTCATGCGCCAAACTAATTATCATCATATATTTGTCAGCCCTCAATTACTTTTGACTAATAATTTTGGGGGTGATGCAATTTATAGATCGTGTAAATATGACAAGTTATCACAACCTGGGGGTTCTGTGCTTCAACTTTTGAGGAGATTTGATAGATTTAAGCTTTAAAGTTGTTTGGCTTGGGAATTGGAAGAGTGCTTCATGAAAACTGGCAGCAAGTTTGGGTGTTCTTTTCTGGGATAATTAGCAAAAATTCCAAACGGCTGCCTGCCAAAAATTGAAAAGAAATCTGAAGTTTAGTTGTCCGAAAATATATGTGATTGGTTTTCAAGAGGCTGAGAGACTTTGAAGTATTATTGAATATTTAGCATTTAGCATTGGTTAATATCACACTAAATAAACTCCCATAATAACCAATGCTAAATGCTAAATAATTATTAAAAAATACTAAAACAATATTTAAAGTCTCCCAGCCTCTTGAAAACCAATCAATTTATTTTTTCAGACAACTAAAGTTCAGATTTCTTTTCAGCTTTAAAGCCTAAATTTATCAAATATTTTCAGAAGTTGAAGCACAGAACCCACAGGTTCTGTTAAAATGTTATAATAACACAATCTATTAATTGCATGACCCCAAAAATGTTATTGAAAAAAAAAAAAAAATTGAGGGCCTACAAATTATGATAATCAGTTTGGCGCATGAATGTTGACCTATTTAGTGTGGTGCATCCTAGGGTGCACCACACTAAATAAACTCCCAGAGCAACCAATGCTAAATGCTAAATATAAAACAATACTAAAACAACATTTAAAGTCTCTCAGCCTCTTGAAAACCAATCAAATATATTTTCAGACAACTAAACTTCAGATATCTTTCAATTTTTTGGCGGGTCAGCCGTTTGGAATTTTTGCTAATTACCCGAAACCCCCAAAATGTGCTTTTTCCCAAACCGACTTGCTGCCAATTTTTAACAAGGCACTTTTTAATATCAAGCCAAATAGGACCAACATTAAAGCCTAAATTTATCAAATATCTTCAAAAGTTGAAGCACAGAACCGCCAGGTTCTGGTTTATTGTTATAAGTACACAATCTATTAATTGCTTGACCCCCAAAAACGTTATTATTAAAAAAATGTTGATGGGCTACAAATTATGATAATCAGTTGGCGCATGAATTTTGGCCTATTTAGTGTGGTAAGTCTTCTGCCACCTAGTGTTCCAAAGTCTCCCATTTAGCTATATAAAGGCCCTGTCACACCATGGCGTATCGCCTGAACATATGCCGACGTATACAAAAAATAGCTCGAAAAATTGTCAGAGTCCAAGAACGTCCAACTTCCCAACGAATTGCGTAGGAAAAGTCGACATCAGTGTTGGAATGGACGTATCCATAGCGTATCCATAGCGTATTAAACCTATATATAGCGTATGACTAACGTATTGATAGCGTATCACTAACTTATAACAAACTTATGACAGCGTATCACAGCGTATGTGAGCGTATGACCAGGGTAGCGTATCTCTACCATGTTTGACGTATCCTCAGCGTATCCTCAGCGTACAACGAACACGTGACCTATGCCGCTGTAGAACGTATAAATACCGCTCAAGCAGCCAACATGCCTCCGACGTACATCAACGTATACCAACGTATACCAACCTACGAGTAACGTTCCTCTAACGTATGTCAGCGTATGTCAACGTATGTCTAACGTACCACGAACTTACGGGGAACTTATGCAGAACGTATGAAGCACACGTTCAGTACGCCGAGAAATTTTGAACATGCTCAATAATTTTTCGCGGGCCCAACGTGTACAAAATTTTAACAGCGTATCACAGCGTACTCTTTACGTAAACGACGTATCCCCAACTTACCCCAAACTTATATCATCGTACACCAACGTACACCAAAGTATTTTCGATATTTCGCATACGTTGGCATACGTTCAGGCGATACGCCATGGTGTGACAGGGCCTTTAATTTTGTCTTGATAACGTAATAGTATTTTTGATAGTATCAAGCCAAATAGGACCAACATTAAAGCCTAAATTTTATCAAAATTTAAAAAAATTAAAGCCTAAATTTATCAAATATCTTCAAAAGTTGAAGCACAGAACCCCAGGTTCTGGTTTATTGTTAAGTACACAATCTATTAATTGCTTGACCCCCAAAAACGTTATTATTAAAAAAATGTTGATGGGCTACAAATTATGATAATCAGTTGGCGCATGAATTTTGGCCTATTTAGTGTGGTAAGTCTTCTGCCACCTAGTGTTCCAAAGTCTCCCATTTAGCTATATTAATTTTGTCTTGATAACGTAATAGTATTTTTGAAAATAGTCCATTACTGCCAGGGCCAAACGGAAAGTTAACCCTCCTACTCTTGGTGACGTTAAGCACCATTCAACTGCAAGTGTTTTTATACATGGATTTGTGTAACAACTGTGCACAGAATAACCGTGTGCTCATTTGCCTGTGTTGTTGGGTACACCACATGATGTCAGATTTACACCATAGGGTGTTAAAGTAACACTAATTTCTGCCTACATAAAGACATGGTTTTAGTTTAACACCCTACGATGTTAAATTTGATTCTCTCTTAAGAGTATACAATATTATGTGACAACACCCTAGGTGTAAATTTGAACAGTTTTTGTTTACCGTTGTGACCTCGGCACTTTTTTGTATGACCATCCATACAAAATGAGTACTATTTTATTCGGCCAATTCTTAGAGAATCATACAGTAGGAAACACACGTAGTATTACTTGATGTTAACCATGGAGCCACTTTTTAACCAATGGTGCATTCAAGAAGAGTTTCGGGTGAGAATTTACGGGGAATTAAGTGGGGGGGGGG
The DNA here is from genome assembly GCA_021014325.1 of Plazaster borealis. Lineage (NCBI taxonomy): Eukaryota > Metazoa > Echinodermata > Asteroidea > Forcipulatida > Labidiasteridae > Plazaster > Plazaster borealis. Next base: position 23,312,802 of record CM037460.1, read on the forward strand.
GCAGGTTATAAAGTGGGACAATTTTAAAAGAACGTTTTAAAGGAAGGCTTTTTCAGTGTAACTGTCTTTCAAAAGGTGAGGTACGACACGTTAGAAATGATCGATCAAACTTATGGACCAGCCCTCCCCCGGTCCTAAACATTGGTGTGTATCACCCAGCCGGTCCAAAACAATGGTGTGTATCACCCAGCCGGTCCAAAGCAATGGTGTGTATCACCCAGCCGGTCCAAAACAATGGTGTGTATCACCCAGCCGGTCCAAAGCAATGGTGTGTATCACCCAGCCGGTCCAAAACAATGCTGTGTATCACCCAGCCGGTCCAAAACAATGGTGCGTGTATATCACCCAGCCGGTCCAAAGCAATGGTGTGTTTAAAAATCACCCAGCCGGTCCAAAACAATGGCGTGTATATCACCCAGCCGGTCCAAAACAATGGTGCGTGTATATCACCCATCCAGCCGGTCCAAAACAATGGTGTGTATATCACCCAGCCTCGCAGGATTGACGTCTTGCAACATTTAACTGCATAGGTAGGCCTACTGTTGTTTTTCCATGTCATTTTTGTTTGCCATTACGAGGCCAATTTAAACGTTGTGTTGTTCTATTTTGAGCAAAATTGAAAGCTTCCCAAAACATGGATTCAATTTTACGTACTTTAGCGTCATGAGAACCGTAGACTGTGCAAGTCTCGCGCATATCAAAAACGAGAACAAGAAATCGAACGAAGACCATGTTTTTCTATGAAATCAAATCTTCCTTTTAAATTATATTTATACAAAAATCTTGAAAAAAATAATGCCAATAGCAAGTTGTTATCAATAAATTTTCAATTTTTGTATAGTACAAATGTTTTGTTCAGACTAGCATTGAAACAAAATTAAAACTATGGACGAGGATGCTTATTGTTAGAAACCCCATTTGCCAATCACGCCCGATTGTGTGCGCCTATCCCAGGTTTAATGACAACATGCCCGTCAGTTGGGCAGCATTCTTAAAAAAAATTACAAGTAACCGGAAACGGAGGTCAAGTCTTATTTTAGGTTTTTCTTCGTTATTTTGTTGAACTGGTTTTACTTTCATATTGTTTATCACTTAGCATTACATTCCCAACATCATATATAATTGTCATGGCCATAAACTACGTTAAACTAAAATAATTGACGAAACAAAATCCCGCCCACGTAAAACTCCATATGGTTGGGACCACAATGGTCCCGGAAGTTCAAATATTATGCGCGAGACTTGCACAGTCTATTCAATTTATCAAACCACTCACACAGCATTCAAATTCACGGCAGACTTTTGCAGAAATCCAGTTGCACATTTTTATACTAAATTTAAATGACTACAATGCCAAAGCAATTTTCATGCATCGAAAGTAAAAGTGAACTTTTGTTTCAACTGAAGAGGCTAAATTACTTTATATACGAATGCATGGCAGTGAAATTAGGCTGGGGATGGGGTTTGGCCGAAAATGAACGGGAAAATCTAAACTATGAATAATAAATAGTGCAATTTATAATGCACCTCGTAAAAACTAATCCCAAAGCGCTGAAAAATGTAGAAATTAAACACAACAAAATCAATTACAATATAACTATAATATTATTTTTCAGCATTTGGCATTCAGTAATTTAAAACCCAAAGATATTGAAATCCTCGTCTTCGGTCGGCTCGATATCGCTTGAATTTAGATCATGGAGGTGGCATTGACCGTTGCTTTGCGCGAAGTCGAAGGACAGACACCCGGCGTTGTTCATGCAGTACTGGCCACATTTGACGAGGCTTGTGGCGTTTATTGTTGAGAGCGGGTTACGGTGACCGATTAACCGTCCTTCGTAGATTCTGCTGAACACTCGAGACTTCATCCAGGCATCTTTGGAAAAAAATCAATAAAAAATCAATCAATTTCCTCATTATTATAGGTTTTCGCGGCCAATTTCAACAATAGTTTATTTCATTTGAACACCCGGGTCTTTCAACTTTTCGTTTGAAAATGAATGCTCCGTTGCATCAGCATTCAACAGTCAAAGGAAGAAACTCAATTTCAACAATATTTATCAGTCACTGTTCAAAATTAGATCACTTAAATTCATAAGGTCGCAAAGATCATTCCATTTAGTGAAAAGACAGCATTAAGACCATTGGTCAACCTTCCAGTTTAACTGGATAATGGTGAAAATGAAGTCTTGATAGTCTATAATTGAAATAGTAACGATTCAAACGAACCTCAATGAGAAGAACGAAATCACATGTGCTAAACAATAATCCCAGCCTGTAGTTTGAATGAATTAGAGAAACATGCGTGAATTTAAATGCCTGCTAATTGAAACTGCAATACATTTTTGCTGAAAAAGACAGAAAAAATCTGTAATTATTTTGTAATGAGGCTGTGGATGGTCTTTGAAAGAGATGTATACTTTGCGCTTACGGACATTTTATTTTTACGATCGAAGCTCCCATAGAAAACCTCCCACTTCTGGGGGAGGGGAAAACGTTGGGTATGGTCCTTCCCTCCGAATTTTCAAAACGGTAAACAATTTCTTATCTATAACTAAAACAGTTTAAATACAAAAATGTAAAAAACAAGAACGAAGTGATCAACTTGTCTCAAATAACTGACACGCATTGTACACATTTAATTTGTTATGTATACAACGAAATAAACTAGTGTGCTTGTAAATGTACGAAATCACCTCCGGACAGTCTGCGTATAACAGCGCCTTCTCTCGAATCAAAATGTCTAATGTTTCCATAATCATACCAATCGCAATTTTGTGAAGCCCTAATTCTAAACTAATCACGTAAATTCCTCAAATAATTCCTAATTATCCAGATCAATTCAATCTTCGAATCATTTCCCTTTTTAACCAATGCCCCATGCGTACATCATAAAAGTGAGTATTGTTTTAATTATTGTAAAAGGTGATTTTTAGGGGATTTGTTATTCCATGTAATTCACGTTTGGATTTGTTATTTGTATACAATGTTGCCAATTCATATAGTCTATTATTAAACCTTAGTTTATGTAGGCCCGATCATTGCTTACAATGATGATTGTTGCATGCCCAATAATGTGTAATTGATTGGGGTTAATTTGTGTTTTTCTATGTAGAACCACGGGTATATTATGGTCAACACAGTCCACAATAAACCAGTTTAGAATGTTACAAGTTTAGACCTATAATTGCACCTTCTTTTCAGTGCTGTAAAAATGATTTTTGCATTGTGTAACATTCAGTGCAAATTTAGGTGCGCGCGACTTGCTGGATTCCATGACTTTTGTAACGGGTCCTGACTAACTGTCACCCCAGAATCGATGAAGGGCAGGTTTTATCATGGTTTCAAAGGACACACAGGCCTTGCGCTTAAGCTTTTTGTAAAGTAGCCCACCAGGCTAGTGGTGTTTACTAGCCCATAGCAGTTTTTACTTAACAAATTGTACGCTGGGCTAGTGTTAAGGGTAAGCCCTGCCACACATAATGATGGAGGGAAGGGAGTGGGGTAAACCAAGTTCACCAAAAAGGGGCCCGGGGCCAACGACGCTCTCGGCAAAAAGCTCTTTTTTGGGGGGGGGGGGGTGCTTGTAGGTGTTTGGGCGTTTGCTCGGGTGTTTGCTCGCCTGTTTGTTGTCGTTGTTGTTGTTGGTGTTGCTGTTGTTGTTGTTGTTGTTGTTGTTGTTGTTGTTTTTTTTTTCGTCTGTTTCTATGAATTATCTTACCCTTGTCACATTCCCAAAATGTGTACACCTGAACTTTCACCTCTGCCAACATAAGTATGGCGTTTATGACATTTGGTCTGGATGGGTCAATGTCGATGCTCACAAACTTGGCAGTCCTCGGCGGGTCACACAGAAATGCCGTCTCTGTTCCCTGAACAGACTGAGCCTCGGTGGCCGGCGAGCCACACTGCTGGTTTTCGGTGGGTGTGGGATGAACGCCAGCTCTTGCCACAGCACCAAAGAAGTTATTTTCATCTCAAGATGAGAAAAGAGAAAACAACAAATCAAATTGACGAATGTACATCGTTTTAAGACTCCGTCTCGTAACACCTAAGTTTGTTCATGATTCCCCCTTATTTTTTTTCAACCAAACTTGATGATGCTGAATTTTCAAAAAGTTCATCTTTATGCCCACTGCTGTTCGATCTTGTGAGACACTTATTCTAAATGAAAAAGGATGGTAATTTTGAAGCCTTTTTTTAAGATGCAAAAATTTGCCCCTTATTAGCAGCATGTGCCATCCTTGTGTAACGACTGCTGATTAGCCACCACCATTTGGGTACAGTGGCATATTATAAGAAACTCTGATTGTTGGTTTTAAAAATGGTTGAGAAAGGGGGGGGGGGTCAACAATAATATTATCCAATAAACAGCACAATGTATTACCACAACAATCTTGTCTGATTGTTACGATGATTTTGCCCAAGCAGTATTTGTCACCCAAGTCCAATCGCCACCATGGATGTGGGTCGGTATGGCCTGCAAGTATATAATAATATACAAGTAAAGGTCAAATTTGTTCTGGTCTTTGCGAAGAACTGACCGAGTGGAAATAAGCCAACTGTCTAATTTTTTTGTATGAACAACCAATTGCCTTCTGCAACTGTTAACTTCGCCATCTCCTGCCATGGAGGTATATCAAACATTAAATTGCAGAGGCCCGAATACAAAAATAACATGCAATTAAAGAGGGGCTCCAAGGTCAAATGCAGTTTTGTGGTTCACTCAGTTTCCAATAGAGAGAGTCCTGATGAAAATGAGGGGGGGGGGGGAATACAAGTCTCTTACCTCATGTTAAACTGGTTTAAAATACCACTATGTTTGATACCCTTCAAGTGGCATTTTACACCAGTTTAATGTGAGGTTAGAGTTTGAGTAATTATTTCCCCACTTGTATGAGGACTCTATTGTAAAATGGGTGCATCACAAGGACTGAGTTTGACTTTGGAGCGCCTCTTTTTAAAAGTTTCCCAGGTCGTTTTCTAGTGCATTTGCAAAGAACTGACCGGGTGAGATAGCCAACTGCCTGTTTCCTTTGCATGCACAAAAATAGAAGTCTAATTTAGCATTCTGCAACATCATAAGTGAACAATACAATAATTGGCAATATTGCTGCTGGCACGTGTCTCTGCGGGGAAAAAGACAATTCAACAAAATTACTAACATCTTTTAGTATTAAAAGACACAAATAATGTTGAATTTGGCTCTCGGTTCATTCTCCTCATAAAATTCAAGGGGAAAGGACTATTTGGTAAATAACCATGTCGCTTCACCTCAGAATTACAATAAATTGGATTTGATTTCGATGATTCAAAGACAATACCATGAAGAACCGGGGGGGGGGGTATTGTTTTCTGAATCTAAGACATATAAGCGAAGATGCGTATTGCTTACCGGTATGCGTGAACTCGACCAGTGTACCATCCACGGCTTCTGATCCGCCTCTCGTAAATTCTGTTGTACTTTGCGAAGTAGACTTTCCAATAACATTAAGATCTTTTGAGTGATACGTGAAACAAAAAATGCAGAAAATAACAGTTTAAACACTGAGGCATTGCATGGTGTATAGTATTGATCGGTTACGGTAACGGTGACCAAGCGCGGATCCGGGGGCACGGTGCCCCCCACCCCCCCACCCCCCCCCAACATCAACGTTCATCTTGGGGGAGGTTATTGGTGTCCACTTGTTGGCGACCTTAATAACCTCAGAGTTAACTGAATTAATGTAGTTGTCTAGAGCATGGAGCAATAAAGTCTAGAGCCACATCTCGGTTCTAAGTGATGGGTACCCAACTACTTGAAGCGGTTGTGGGTGTGTTGGATCTCCACAGATGACTCGTCATCTGTGGAGGGCTCTACATGAAAATATTCACGTAGGCGTAACCTACAGTTGAATTGGGCCATGTCTTGTTGGAAAGACAGTTGGTTAGGTTCTCTGGGTGTGGGGCAAAACTTAAGGCCCCCTGAGAGGAGTTTAACCTGTGGTCTGTTAGGACTTTGTCAGACAGGTTAACTATGTACGTTTTGCATCTGGCGACTTTTCAGGGGGAGGAACAATCATATAGTTGGCCTTTTACTGTGGAAACGTCTATGAATGTATTTCTTATAGCTTGGACATTCATGCGTTTCTTGTTCTGTTTGTCCATTAGGGTGGACCGTAGGTGGTTGACATTGGATAGATATCTTGTAAATGTTCATACTATTGATTCGAGCATGACTCTTGGAGTTGAGAATGAAATATATAAAAAATATAGAGAGGGGGGACGGAGGGAAGGGTAGGGGATAAACGGGGTGGGGTAAAGCAACATATAAAATAAAACATAATTGCTGTACAACTGCGCATTTGTTTTATGACTGCGAAGCCTGTTCCAAAATTAGACAACATGCCAATGTTTGTCTTCAGTATATTTTCACTTCAGTCTGAAAACCGGAAAATTGTTGAGCAGATAACACTTCCTGAAAGCCCCATAAATGTTGATTTACTATTTTGTATACATGTGTCCACTCGTTACTGTGGGACAACATTTTGATGAAGAGACTTTAAGAGTATAAGAGACTGTAAATATGAATGATTTTTGTATAATGTTGGCCACGGCAAAAAAATGGATTTCCTTCATACTTTTATTTTTGATGGACCTTGGCCCCAAACTAAGACTATGGGGAAACAAAATCAAAATATTAACTTCGCCGCCTTGGCTACAGCCGAATTATCATTTAAGGGTGGTTTCGCTATATTTTTGATTTTGGAATGTGCCTTTTGTCAAGGCTGCGTTTCTGTAAAACAGCATCTAGACAATTATTTACTTTAAAAGTTATGGATAGGTGGGTCCTTAGAGGCTGCATTGAATGTATACAAATAATCACCAGGATGGGTGGGTTATACCATTATTTTCAAATAGGGGTGTTTATTATTATTATTATTATTATTATTATTATTATTATTATTATTATTATTATTATTATTATTATTATTATTATTATTATTATTATTATTATTATTATTATTATTATTATTATTATTATTATTATTATTATTATTATTATTATTATTATTATTATTATTATTATTATTATTATTATTATTATTATTATTATTATTAATTATTATTATTATTAATATTATTTTTGGACTTTTTTCTTAAGTATATGGAAATATAGGTCTACCTTCTTTTGACAGCTCATAACTCACATTGTAGCGCTGTGATTTCAACATCGACCATATCATTGTTGACATTAGTCTTGTGGAAAATTAAAAAATTTGCTTGGAGAAAATACTTTATTTTTTGCCGTGTTGCTAGGGATTTTTTTCTTCGAAATTCACATGGCTACATAGTGACCCCCTCCGTATTTTCCAAAGTTCTTGAGCGATTTTTATGAAGTTTAAACTTGCCACAAATATTAATTTATTGTACTTGGTGACATAAAATAAATCACGTGCTAACGCGCCGATGTACACTTTCTTTCATATTCGCCCCCCCCCCCACAAAAAAAAAAAAAATTATAATAATAATAATAATAATAAAATTAAAATAAATAAATAACAAATAGAAATGTAAACAAAATTCCTGGTTACGGGCCTGAACAAGCCCCTTTTCATCGCCTTTTTTTATGTAACTTACTAAAAGAATAAAGATAATCTGGCGTGAGTATATAGACTTTTTATATTTTCTGCATGTAAATAGAAAACAAAAATTAAACATCGAAATTATCTCATCAAAGCGTGTAAAATGTAACATTTTCCTCTGGAAATTTCCAATCACAAAAGTCCAGATTTCAAATTGAGGGGGGGGGGGGCTAACGGGGCCACATTGTCAAGGTAACAGTGCTTGAGTGTAGGAACATGGTTTGGCGATATCTTTGGTTAACTAGAATATATTAAGGGCTGGGGTTTTTCCTCTTTTGTCTTTAGCCTGGTGTAATAAAACCAAAACCAGAGCTGTTATTTGTTGAAGCTTTTTTTGTGTCCTTTTCAAGGGCTGTTGATACTGTTCTCAGAATCTCCCTTAAATCTTCAACTCCAGGGGTTACGAAATGGTTTTCAGCCCAAAACAATTGCAACTTTCTTTTCCTCAACGGCAACCCCAACCCTACTACAAGTCTAAATGACACGTTTAACTGAAGTTATGGTCCGGAAACCATTTACCTATCTCTCACCATTGTAACCTTGAACTTTGACCTTCTCACACCCAAAACATTGCCAGCTTTATATCCCCAAAGACAACCCCACCCAAGTTACAAGTCCAAATGTCACTTCTCACTGTGTCACCTTTCTCTTTATTAAAGAATCCTTTTTCATGGCATTAAGTTTTCACCACCAACAATCCCAACTTTCCTTTCCTCAAGGGCAACCCCCACCCAAGTTACATAGCCAATTGTCACTTCTTACTCAAGTTCCCGTCCGGAAACGAAAGCCGAACGAACGGTCGAACGGCTGGACGGACGGACGCCCGTATATTCAGCCTGTTGGGCTGAGGGGTAAAAAAACGGACTAAAAGTAGGATCCACATTTTTGGAAGTTATGTTGAAATTATTACATTTCCACCATTTGGCAACCCCTGTAGATATAGTAAATTTAATGGAGTTTTGAGTATCTACAAGTACAGCGCTAGTAAAGTAGCGACCATAATTTTTCCCCCGCCAAATTGACAACAATAATAGAGTATATGCATTCATGAGAGAATAATAGGCCTATTGAGTTTTTCATCCCTCTTCATCAAAAATACATGCTTTCCTATTATCTTTGCAGGGCTAGATTTTCCTGAATAATGAATCTTTTTTCATAGCATCTAGGACCATTAAGCAATCTGTAGGCCCCTACTGATTTCTTGCTCATGCCTGAGAAGTGCTCAATATTTTATCAAGGCAAAGAGCTACCTGCAATGTGTTCATAATGGCTGTTAACCAAACCATGCATATTGGCAAGCGTTTAATGAGCATTATACCACGTATACGTTTGATACTTCATACCCATCTTGGGTGTTAAAATTGACTCCATGGGTGCTGTCACTTATATATACCGAAGAGAGAATCAAAATTAACATCAGAGGGTGTTAAAATAACACCAATGTAATTGGTTTGGCAGAAATTAGTGTTATTTTAAAACCCTGTTGTGTAAATTTTGATTGTCTCTTCGGTATCTATATGTGACAATACCCACGGTGTCAATTTTAACACCCCGGTTTTTGCAGTGTGTACAAGGCCATATTGTTATGGTTCTTGTAGGCATTTGTTACTAGGTATAAGGACAAACTGTTTGATTTTTTTTTAAGAACAGCTTGATCTGCTTAGCTTGATGGGTTGAATAGAAATGTACAAATCTAACAAGCTCCTTCCTCAGTGCTTAAAAAAACCACTTGTCGTACCCACATAAGCACTTTGTAGGTTATCAGCTTCACCTACTTTCATGAAGAAGTTAGTCAGGGCAAAGCAATCATGACACACAGTAGATCTGGCATTATAAATCTGCTATAGATTAATATTACGTCGATGTTTTAAATTTCGTGTAGTACGCTGATGAAGCTTCATTATTGCCAATAGACACAACATGTTAATTAAAGGAAGTGGATCCAGTGGCGTAACTAAGGGGGGGGGGGCACGTGCCCCCAATTGATGTCCGTGGCCCTGGTAGTCTCCCCCACCCCATTTGAAATCTGGATTTTTGCGTATGCGACGCAAGAGGGAGTAGGAGGAGGATGTGCCCCCTTCTCAGAAGTTCGAAATGTTGTTAAAAAGATTGCCCAATTCAAGCCATTTAGTGCACCATTTTTGCGCTATGATATTGGTTATTATATCTTAAAACAACTCAATTACAGCTTTGTATCAATATTATTTCTGCATATTTAATGCTCAGACGGCGTGTGCCACCCATTGCGTCCTCTATTTACATCTTTGTATATTATTTTGTGTTATAAATGTCATAATTTAACGATTATAAACATAGACTGAACAAAGTTTTTGCTTAGTGTGTTATTTATTAGTTGCACAGTTACGATGCAGACTTTTTTAATTCTTAATTTTTTTTGCAGACTTTGTTATTCTTTATTTCTTATAGTTTATTTGTTGATTTTATTGTTTATGATTACTTTTTTAGAGGGCCGTCCGACCCCCCCCGACCCCCACCCCCCCCCCCATTACGGGCTTGGAATTGTTTTAAAGAAAAAGGAAAAAGAAAAATTTGCCAGAAGTGCCCCCCCCCCCCTTGAAAAAATAATGAACCCCCTTATGCCCCCCCTGAAATTTTACCCTAGTTACGCCGCTGGATCTAGTTATTTGACTGGTCTTGTGTGATTTTACTTCAGAAGCATTCATGATCTTGTCATGGATGCAAAAGTAATCCTGTCGTGGATATTATCAAGTTTATGAACATATTTTTGTTTAATAACTAGAATTGCCAACGTCAAAAGTGGTTGAAATACTTGATCCCCCAATTTGTTTTTATATACCCTGTATAAGCAGGGTTGAGAACCAATGTTGACATGGGGGTCTAAAACTGGTTTCAAAGTTTTAGGAAGCTTGTTGAAGTGATTATCCATTTGGTAACCCCTGGAGTTATAGATTTAAGGGAGATTCTGAGAGCAGTATCAACAGCCCTTGAAAAGGACACAAAATAAGCTTCAACAAATAACAGCTCTCAGGTTTTTGTTTACACCAGGCTAAAGACAAAAGACAAAAGAAACACCTTAATATATTCTAGCTAACCAAAGATATTACTAAACTATGTTCCTTGTATACACTCAAACCTTGACAATGTATCTGTTGATTTTAATTCGCCACCATGACCTTTGACCTGTGACCTTTTCACCCCAAAACAATCGCAACTTTCCTGTCCAGAACGGCAACCCCCACCCAAATGTCACTTCTAACTGGAGCTACGGTCCGGAAACCATTCACCTAAACTCAACACTGTGAATTATTTTATTGACCTTAGTGGAAAACTAATGTAATTTCCCCCAAAATGGGATAAACCAACGATTATAGCGTCCCCAAGAGTGACCCCAGTACTTAAAATATAAGGTCATGTTATTAAAATAAACAATTTTGCAAAGTTGTATAGAATTTTGAAAATACTATTTTAACCAAAGATTTGCAAACAAGTACATCAAAATCCCTTTAATTACAAATTTGTAATTAGTTTTATGTCATCAAGTAGAACTTGGTAAAATGAACGTTTGTAGCAAAATTCATAAAAAATACGGAGGGGGGCACACATATAAGTGCCCACAATAATTTCGAAAAAATGGGGAAGAGCCTGGCTACACTGCAAGGAATACATTTTTTCCAAAGCATTTTTTTAAATTTTTTCCACAAGACCAATGGGTCGTATGAATAAAAAACAGTTTTTGATTTTACTTGAAAATGTCAAGTGTTTACCTCCACCCATATGAATAAAAGGAAGTAAAAGCTTTAACTGTGGAAAGTATTCACTAAATCGTTGCCAAAAAGATCTACTTTTACACGAAAAGTATTTAAGATTGAAAACAAACCTACAAAATGCAAGTAAGTACTGGTAATTTTTTAGGTAGCCCCAGAGCTACCTTGGACACAGAAGTAAAGACACCTGAAGAAGTGGCAGTGCTTATGAATGTTCCTCACAGGAGAGACATCACTGAAATACTGAATAGACTCTAAATGCACTACAGTGTAACAAGACAGAAATAGCACACAAAAACACACAAGGCTTTTACAAACATTTTGCTTATATTTATGCTGCAGATAAAATAAAACCTTTTTGGTTTTGTTTCTATAAAGCAAGCTAATTTAGATATAACAAAGCAGTTGTTCTTCTTTTGAAATGTATATGCCTCATTTAGGCCTATTTTTAGTTCATAAAATTAGAGGAGGTAATTTTTGAAATAAGTAAATGCATTTCAATAGAAATTCAATGTTGTGCTTGTATTTTGTCCTTTAAATTTTAATTTCAAATTAAATAGCTGTTTGTCAATGATAACGATGCTAGTTGCGTGCTCATTTTCAGCTCTCATCTTCTTTACTGCACTCTCCTTCTCCGTTCTGATTTTTGGTACTTGTGATTTGGTCAATAAGACACTATGATGTTTCAGCAATTTCACAAAAACGTTTTGCTTTGACTCCGGACATCCAGATGAATCACCATCATCAAACTGATGATTGTTAGAATCAAAATCACTTGTAGATTTCTATGTTTCTGTCAATTCAAATGCTGCTTTAGGTGGGTGTGTGGGTGTGTGTGCGTGAGCTTACATGAGTGCCCTTTAATTGTGGGGTCTTTTACACAATAGAAAAATGGACCCCACAAGGGAATTTTAGAACCACAATAATTGCAGGACCCCACAAACCGGATCCGTAAGGTTGTGTGTGTGGACGTGAATGGGTTTTACAACACAAAGGGAACTTTTTGTTAAAAGCCATTCAGCCATGGCAGACAACTTGATATCAGAAGTATTTACTCCAAGGTGTTAAGTGAGTACTTTGCAGTAAAATAATAAGTTTATTCATACGGAATTTAGAAGATGCTGTTACTGAATGCTTCTACTTGGAAGTTGATGCTTTTACTTTTTGCTAATACTTGTCAGAATATACTACTTTTTATTCATACGACCCAATGTCTCATCTTAACAAGATGTGGTAGATGTTGAAATCGGAGCACTATATGGGTTATCAGCTAGCAAAAAGTGGTAGGCCTAAAGTATACTTTAAAAAGGTCAAAAACACCCCTATTTGAAATTAATAGTACAACCCACCCGTATACCTGGTGATTATTTTTATACATTCTCTAACGACCCACCTATCCATAACTGTTAAATAATTTTTTTTCTTAATGCTGTTTAATGGTAACGCGGCCTTGAAAATAGGCAGATTTCACTATTCCAAAATCGTAGTTGCCATGGCAACGAAGTTATTGTTTTGAATTTGTTTTCCATAATGTTAGTTTGGTGGAAAGGTCCATCATAGTATGAATTAATGAAGAAAATCTATTTTTGACCGTGGCCACAGACTTTTGAGATGATGCCTATGGAATTATTCCATCCCGACCAAGTCGTATCATGATTTTTAAATGCAGGGGACGGTACTTTGGTAATTGTCAAAGACCAGTCCTCACAGGCGTATCCCAACATATGCATAAAATAACAAACATGTGAAAATTTGGGCTCATTTGGTCATTGAAGTTGCAAGAAAGTACAAAGAAACACCCTTGTTGCATAGAATTGTGTGCTTTCAGATGCATTCAAATTCATATTTTGGGGGTGAACAATTACTTCTTTCTCTAAAACTACATTACCTTCAAAGGCGGTCGTTTTTAACAACGTTTTATAATATCAACAGCTCTCCAGTGCTCTTTTTACCAAGTAAGTTTTTATGGTCATTATTTTTGGAGTAATTACCAAAGGTATACTCTCCCTTTAAAGGAACGTTACAGAACTGGTAATTAAAATTTTCTTTATGATCACAGATTTACATAAAACTTACACGGTCTGATGATGATGATAGTAGAAAACATCCCTAGAAATATTTCTGTCTGAAATGCCATATTTTATGAGAAATAAATAAAACTAATTTCCGATTGGAGTTTATCGCTCATGAGCGTTTTATTCATGCATTGTTTAACACATGCAAATGTGTAATCGGTTTTTCACTATTTTCTCGTGACCCAGATGGCCGATCGATCTCAAACTTCTACAGGTCTGTCAGTTTATGTATATGGTGGATTATATAAAGTTCTTACACTGCCAGTTAGCAAAAACCAATTCTGTAATGTTCCTTTAAATACACATGGGATTTTAAGTAAGCGTGGAATAAAAAAATTATAGGGCGATTGACTATAAACTTCTGTTTAGGTATTTGTTTTAATAAACAAAGGTGGATTGAAGGAAGTGGCTTCCTCCATATTTTCGCCAGGAAAAAGTAACTAACGGAGACACAAAGCAAACTCTCAATTTTAAAGGGACACGTTGCCTTGGATCGGGCGAGTTGGTCTATAAAAAGCATTTGTAACCGTTTGTTATAAAATGCATATGGTTAGAAAGATGTTATAAAAGTAGAATACAATGATCCCTTTTACATCGTGAACAAACACGGTCGGCCATTTTGTGGAGTCAAATTTTTGACTCCACAAAATGGCCGACCTTGTTAGTTCGCAAAGTAAAAGGAAAACCACGCAATTTCGAGGCAATTTTGTGTGGATCATTGTATTCTACTTTTGAAATACTGTCCACATTGTGTCCCAACTTGTAGTTTTGTATTTCTGGTGATGTAGAGTCTGTAAACCTCCTGAATAGACTATGCAAGCCTCGCGCATAATCATTTTTTTCATGTTCTTCTTTTACGGACTATTTGTCCTTATTTTAGTGTGCGTTTCTGTAAAAATTTTGTCTCAGATTTACTGAGTTTTAATAATGTTTTCTTCCATATTGTAAATTGCATTGTATTGTAAATTGCATTGCAATGTGTTTTTAACAATAAACCAATTAATAATATCGGAACGAGAAAACACGTCAAACGAAGAACATTTCTTTCCTGAAATCAAATCTTTGTTTTAAATTATATCTGATATACAACCAAATTTGAACAACCAAATTACAGATTGGGGGCGCAAACTTTTAAGGCTAATTTCCAAGTTGAACATTTTCAATAATTACATGAAGTATAAAAGGTGATCTAATTTATTTTTGAAATTGAAAACCAATTTGAATCTATACTCCTCATACAAATGTATTGTAAAGAAGTAATGTTTTGTTTTCCAGTTGCTTATAACATTGAGTAGACTTTTTATTTGAATGAAAGCACAATCTAAAACAAAAACAATATTTTACAATGACTGTGCTGTTTTAAATTATTATTATCGGACAAGTTATAAGCCAAACTTAAAATTAATGGCAGACAAACTGGCAATCAAACTTTCCCTGTAAAAATACTGACTTTTGGTGCTCATTTCCCGTTATAGTTCAAATTTACAGACGAGTTTCCGTAAAATGTTTCCGTACTGTAAAAATACAGATATCTTTTTTACAGTGAATGATTCGGTAATCTTATTGTAGCCTACCTAAATAGACCACACGATACAATCTCGATCACTCTGAGAAAGTAGTTTTTAAATCCACACTGGCTGACCCCGCGGTTAAGATTATAACTACACAAAAATGTAAAATACCTGTCAGATCACACGCAGCATGTTGGAAGGTACCAACAAGTAGCGCCAAAAACAGGGCATCAAATCCCACCACTCGTCTTGTAGTTTTCCCGCGTGACGACATTACCTTCATATTCTGAGGGAGAACTCAGACAACAACGCGATGGTCCAAAACACTTTAATTTTCAGTAGATAACGTCCTTATGGGAGTGGGGAAAAATTACAAGTGTCTAACCTCACGTCGAAATGGTGTAAATTGACATTGTATTTTGATACCCTTCCGGGGCAAATTTTGTCAACATCCAATGACATCATTCTGAGAAAAATGGGTGTGTACATTTTTGTACGGGGATGTTTCGGTTCATTCCTGACTTTCAATCAAAACGGCCCTGAATTTGACATTTCGACTGACGAAATATTCCTCCTTGGAATGTAAAGACCCATTTGTTGTTGAAATACAATGAAATTGTGTTCAAATTTCGCTTAAAAAAAATCAGTAATGAACCAATACATCGCTGTACAAAAATGTACAGACCCACTTTTTCAGTATTTTCAGAATAATGTCATCGGATGTTTTGGATGGTTGAACAATTTTGCCCCAGAAGATTGTCAAATACAATGGCAATTTACCCCTAGAGATTTTTAATTTTTCCCAACTCACATGACGACTCTATCAAGCCTATTGCAAAATGAGTACTGCAAAAATCGAGTTTGACATTTCCTTTCCCCTTTAAAAATAAGTTAACATCCCCGATTGGTCCTTAAAATATTTATTTAATTATTTAAGCGTGGTAATTCATATAGAAGATAATTTATTAGACACACCCCCTGAAAAATAATAACAAAATACATACAACAAAATGTATTGAAATACAATTTTAACAATTCATCATTAGTTGCTATAAAATTAATGGTGACATAGCCTAAATAAATGGACTGAAGCTAAACCAAAACAAAATGTGTTTTGTTAATTTTGTTTTTAATAACCAAACGTTGTAAGCCGTGATTTTATTGACAACCGGTTGCGATTACTTCTGGATGGCAGACGATAACCACAACTTGTATTTGTTTTATGTTTCCGTAAACGGGTCACCCTTTACAATTTAGCTTGACAAAATCATGTGATACGAACACCCAAGGAAAATAATTTATTTCACAAATCTACCAAAACAACGTGAAAAAGGTTCAGAAATGAAAAAAATGCACATAGTTCCCGCTCATTCATGAAGAGCCAAATAATAAACAAAAGAACCTTATTGCAACATAAATAAATGAAAAACTATTTTTTTTTCCTATTTGGAGGGAGCAAAGGGTTTTATTCTGTAAGCAAATGAATCTTTCGTTAACCTGTTATGTTCAAAAATGAGGAACTGTTTAAGTTTGTTCTTATATTTCAAGATAACATTATAATCTCTGTTGGGCACATTTATGTATTTGTTAGTTTTGTTTTTTATTGAACAATTCGGATTAGAAAAAAATCATTACTACTTGTTGTTGTTCTGCGTCTTCGGTCATTGTATCAAGCCGGCCTCACAGTGCTTGCACAGTACACTAGCACCCCCACCCCTACCACCCAACACACCCAGCTCTGTGTTGCAGCATGGTTGCAGTCACTGTGTGGACATTCCTTTGTTCTATACACTTAAGGAAAATCCTATTCCTCAACACTGCAAATAAGACTGTGTGGACGTGTGTAAAGTCCACATAGTGTTTCAAGTCCCTACATTATGTGGACCTCTTTTGTTGTTAGGTCCACACTTCGTATGTAGCGTTAAAACACACCGCCCCTCCTCCCTAGACTGTTCCCCTGTCTTTATCCGCATGATTCTGGTCTTGCAGGCTCGATGATTTCATTGATGCAATGATTTTATTGGATAAACGTGCAGTTACGTAAGGTTTCCATATCTGTATTATGATTGGTCCGAGGTGATGTACTTTGTCAGCTTGCACTTTTGCCCGCCGAAAAAGTTTCATCGAACAATTTTTCAATTCACAATTCACGATGATAAAATCATGTAACTTAAAATTCTGCTGAGCATTCTGGGGAAAAAATACAGAGGCTTAAAGAAGCCATGTGCCTTATATCATTTTCTAACAGTCTGGAGAATATTTTTTTAAACCCTCATATCATTTATTATTAATAAAATTAAAATTTAAACATTGGCTTGGTGATTCATATATCACTGTTTATTGATATGCTTTATTATAAATGTTAACAACAACAAAAAAAGATTCAAAACTTTTTTTAAATCAGATTTGAAAGCCAAGACTAATTGACACTTTTTTATTTATTTTTTATTTTTTAGTTTTTGCAGATTACCATCGTAATTTTTAAAATTAAATAAAAAATATTTTGAATAAAATGAAGACAACTGCTGGCTATAGAGTCATACACAACGTCTCACAGAACACTTGAAGTCACTGCAGATGTTTCTTCTGCGTATGGCTTCACCAGGACACCATACTTTCTTGTGTGCCTCGAAAACAGGTCAAACTCAAAACACGGGGACGCTATTGAAGTCATCGAAGATCGGTGCGTGGTGTGAAAGTTTCAATGTCTATCAAGTTTTAATATCTTTTTACATACTTCTTATAAACAAAGGAAGGTAATTAGGGCATCAGTTGATATATGGCATCATTATTTTTTTTTCAATTCAAAGAAAAAGGCATAGTACATCGAAAACAGGACACGGGAGGATACATGCAATAATGTTGTTTTATTCACTATGTAGTTATGTGTACATGTACTGGTGAATTGACTGCAAATCTCCATGTGAAGTGGATGCAAGGTCAAAGGTACATCTGGCTGGAGCTGGCAAAGCGCTCAAGGCAGGTATCTGGCGTTTTTACGAGCCTCGAAGTGTGACGTCAGATGTTCAGGCTACCTCTTTCTCCCCACCAACCAACGATTATGGCGCCCGCTTGCTGTCGAACTACAAATAGTCTGTTTCCTATCACATTTTTCGACAGTCCCATAAATTAATGTACATCACGTAGGCCAAATCGTTACTTGACTTTCCCGCCATACTTCAATCAGTTCGGAAAACCTAAGTTTATATATACAAATGGCGTATGCACCAGAAAAATACACCCGTGTTTTGAGTGTTTAGTATTACAGGATTTTTCCTTTTTTGTCCTTTTAAATTGGCTTTTATAAACTGAGAGATGTCAAATTAAGGTAAGAAAGACAAAGCTGGAATAGTCCCTAGTGACCTTTGTCACGCTGTAGCTATCTTTGTCCGATTCCCTGCATACACAATGAGACTGGTAGTTTTAATTCTCAATTTATAAAAAGGCACCAGACCATTTCCCTCCCAGCCTCAGTTTGGTTACATTGGTTAGAGTTGAAGAAAAAACAAGATGGCCGCACCATAAAAAACAGTCTATAACGTCCAAAATTCAGGCTGTTAATTGGTGATGAGAGTCTTCATTTTGTAGAATGTACGGCACTTCATTTCAACTTAATCAGCATTTCGTGTCATTTATGTACAATGGCCTAATCATCACACCCCTGCTGGAGTGATAGATGTGAACTTTGGAACTGCCACTAGGTGGCAGCAGACACACGTACGAGGTAAACTTCCCTTGTCTACGTAGTTCTGAGCTAATTTGCACATTTATGAGAACAATGGATTTACCTGGTGGGGCTGTGTCCGAATTGGCGGCTACAGCTACGGCTACGGCTAGATTTCCGCGTCATTATGCGTTGGGGGTATATATGACGTCCTTAGCAACACCCTTAGCAACAGTCGTAGCTGTGGCTGTAGCCGCCAATTCGGATACGGCCAGAGCTGTGTATTGAGAGAGTAGCGACATGGAGGGACCAGCTTTCTCCGGTCACGTGGTTGCTGGACGCCATTTTGTTCCAAATGCAGCACAACCCAATGGGCAGACTAGTCTGGCACCCTGTATTCGCCAATGCATTTTTTGGAGACAAAATGTCTTCTAATCGCAAGTTGTCGCAACTCTCTCAATATACACAGCTCTGGATACGGCCTAAGACTGCTGCCACCTAGCATTCCAAAAGGTCTACCAACAGAGCCAGAGCTGTGTATTGAGAGAGTTGCGACATAGGGGGACCAGATTTCTTCGGTCACGTGGTTGCTGGATGTCATTTTCGGTCCAAATGCAGCACAACCCAATGAGCAAACTAGTCTGGCACCATGTTTTTCACAATTTGTTTTGTTTTTGTATCACACAAAATTGAAAATGGCTTCTAATCGCAAGTTGTCGCAACTATCTCAATATACGGCTCTAAATATAGCCTAAGACTGCTGCCACCTAGCATTCCCAAAAGTCTCACATTTTTGTGACCTTTGACCTTCAACTAATTGCGCGATAAAATGAGCTTAGCAGCCATTCATGCGTGCCATATCGGAGGCACCCGCGCTTCGTTCTTGGTTAAAACTAGATACAACATGGAATTTTATTGTTCAGTGAGAGCGAGGCAAGGTAGCTTTTTCTTCAGAGATAAGACACTGATATGGGTTGATTAAAGATTACGAAAAAGCAATAGTAGATATCAGAATATTTAGGCAGATTACTGACAAGTGATGTGTTTTTTAAAAAGGGGAAAAAAGATGTGTCCTCTTTTCTCAGCAGGTTCTGACGCAACTTGTATAAACTTCATCCAATTGAATCCTGTACATAGAAACATTTTAAAACATTGAATCATTTATTGAGATTTTATCAGTGGTGTATTGATTCGTCTTGTTTCATTAACACTTTTTTTAATATTTTGTTTGTGTCTCCCCCCCCCTTTTCTCTGTTGTTGAAATGATTTTTCTAATATAGGCTGTATTTGTGTGACTGGTTTTTTCTCTTTTTCACTTTGTTGATAGACTTTTGACTATGAATGATTTTCTATGGTTATTAATACGCTTAAATGTTTATCTATGCATATTATAGTTTTGACTTTGCATTGTACCTATTTTAATGGGGGACTTTTGGGACGCTAGGTGGCAGAAGACTTACAAGGTAAATCCATTGTTTATATAGTGCACCACACTAAATAAATTCCCATAGCAACCCATGCTAAATGCTAAATATTAAAAAAATACTCAAAAAATACTTTAAGTCTCTCGGCCTCTTGAAAACCAATCAAATATAATTCCAGACAACTAAACTTCAGATTTCTTTTTTCAATTTTTGGCAGGTAAGCCGTTTGGAATTTTTGCTAATTACCTGTCAAGACTATTCGCTAACTTGCAAATAATCAAGATGGGAAAATAGAACAGTTATCAAAGAAAATACGGAAGCGAATCTGTGGTTAAACTTCTCTTATATTATTATTACAATCAACTTAATCTCCAACGGTGCACACAATACTATAATCAGTCCAACTGGCACTCTGATAAAATTAATACAAAATTATCAATTTTCCACTCAATTTGTAACACGTCGAAATCTTCAAAATGCAAAAAGGATCTATAGTCTTTAAAATCAGGCAGGCATCAAAACAAATTATACACCACCACTACTGATCGACCCGTAGGCATATGTAGGCATCATGTAGAGCCACATGCACAGTTCTGGTTTCCAAATCTTGTTGGCTTCTGTCCCTCAATATTAATGGCCTGTATTAGTAGCGGTTTATAGAGTTCAGAAATCTCCAGTTGATTGGCCAATACTCTCAACTTTGTCTACGCCTCTGCTGGCCACGCCCACTCTCTTAGTTCACAAAGAGTGCTCCCGTATAGTTATCGCTGTTGTGCCATCACTAATTGGCCATAGCTTTTCTCCACACACTGGCTCTTTTGCTCTCCACTCTGCCTGGTTTAAATGTTCACAACAAAAAGGGTGTTGCACACAGAAATACACATTTTACGTTGCCACACAGGCAACAAACACACAGATTTCTCTGATTAACTGGCCCCATTGAGCCCTCCTTGTCAGCAGGCGTTGCCAACATAAATTTCAGCAGCCGACAGAGTGGGGAAAAGAAATGTTGCCTCGTTGCTGTCTCATGGTGATCTGCCTGGACTACGCCCCAAAACCTACATACCACTGCCTTTCTATTTGCCTAAAATCCCGCCTCACTATCAAAACTGTACACCATAAGAATACATTTGCATAAAATTCAGCCTCTCTGTCAAGAATTCGTCACACTCTGACTGAGAAAAGCTTTGGCTACTATTGTCAGTGGCGTAACTAGGGGGGGGGGGCCGTGCCACCCCAATTGATGTCCGTGCCCCCCCCCCATTTGAAATCTGGACCTTTGTGATTGGAAATTTACAGAGTAAAATGTTACGTTTTATACCCTTTGATGAGGTAATTTCGATGTTTTTAAAACTATTTTTCCATTTACATGCAGAAAATATATTTTTGTTTACACTCACGCCAGATTATCTTATGAACAAAATAGTAAGTAACATAAAAAAGGCGATGTTCAGGCCCGTAACCAGGATTTGTTTTTATTTTATTTTGGGGAGGCGTATATGAAAGAAAATGTACATCGGCGCGTTAGCGACGCCCGTCACGTAGCGACACAGGGGGGAGTTGGAGGAGGATGTACCCCCCTCAGAAGTTCGCAATTTTGTGAAAAAGAATGCCCAATTCACAAGCCATTTGGTGCACCATTTTTGCGCTATGATATTGGTTATTATAATAATCTGAAAACAACTCAATTACAGCTTTGTATCAATATTATATCTGCATATTTAATGCTCAGACGCGTCGTATGCCACCCATTGCGTCCTCTATTTACATCTTTGTATATTATTTTATGTTATAAATGTCATAATTTAACGACAATAAGTCACAGTTACGATGCAGACTTTTTTAATTAATTATTTTTTGCAGACTTTTTTAATTTTATTTTTTATAATAGTTTATTTTTTTTATTTTTTTTATTCGTTAAAGGGGGGCCGTCCGACCCCCCCCCGATTACTTGGCCAGAAGTGCCCCCCTGAAATGTTACCCTAGTTACGCCGCTGACTATTGTACTCTACATTCCATACATCTCTGCACTGGGTAGATGTGTCCTGGCTGTATATTATGTGACTTACTGAAAGAACAAAACCCAAACTATGTCGCCCTATACACTGCTGACCAGTATCCCCAACTACTTCTACTAGTAAATATTCAGATGGAATTCTAGCTATTTACAGATAATTACAATAACATCAAATAAATCATGACATACCCCAGGAAAAAACACCCCCGAAAATGTTTTTTTTTTTCCCAAACCGACTTGGACCAACTTTAAAGCCTAACTTTATCAAAAATCTCCTCAAAAATTCAAGCACAGAGCCCCCAGGTTGATAAATTGTTATATTACACAATCCAAGTCTCCCATTTTAGCTATATTAATTTGTCTTTATAACGTAAATAGTATTTTTGAGTTAACCCTCCTACTGTTGGTGACGTTTTCCAGCGAGTCGTCCAACCATTTAGCACCATTCAACTGCAAGGGTTGTTAATACATGGATTCATTGGTGTCAAAACTGTGCACAGAATAACCGTGTGTGTTTGCCTGTGTAGATGGGCACACCACACGATATCAGATTTGTTATATCATTCATTATTGGCTGATTGAATGGATAGACAGTAGGAAGGCTTCATTGAATCGAGCGGGGAGGCCATGTAAAAATAACATGTTTTTGTTTTAAACCGCATCCTTTTTTCTCTTTTTTCTGTCCCCCAAAAGACATAGACTGGGTCAATTTTCAAAAAAAAAAAATGAAACCCGAAGGCAAATTGTGTTAATTTATGGCATACAAGCTTTTCAGGGGTATTGAGGGGTGGTGAACTCAAATTTGCTGAATGCCAAGCTCAAAAATGTCCCATAATGCCTCAAAATTCAAAAATCCAAGATGGCCGCCACTGACGAGTTAAAATGTATTTATGTGCATATCTTTTTTACTAAACAAGGTAAAAACTGAAATTAAATTTCCATTTTAAGGTTATCATGTACGGGGAATCCAATGCCATGAACAGTTTCGAGATAAAGTGTTAAGAAACTGGTTTAAATTTGTATTTAATGCAACAAATATGGTTTTTGTTGAATATTAATAATAAATCAAAATTATAAGATCCATCAGGTTAATCATATGTATCCAGGGATAATTTACTTACCTTCCATGTGTCTTTCTTTGCAAATAATTATGTTCGGGAATAATTTACTTACTAACTTTGCAATTTTCTTTACAGTGCATATTTTTGAATTGCAGATAATTGTATCAAATACGCCGTAATAAAATAAGTGATGTAATTGTGATGGATCAGAACACCCCCTTAGTTGTTGTTCATTAATAGTTCCATTCCACACTTCCACCCGCTGACCTCCGTTATAATTTACCGCTTTCTTTGTTATATGTATATTTACCAACCAAGTTTTAGCGCCCTCACACTCACAGACGCATAAAGCATCCACAGAGAACTCAACCCAAACATGTCTTTTGTTTCTCTCCATGGTTCTGGTAAATACATGTTTATTATTTTCCTACTATTCGACCAGTGCATTAAACATCAATATGGAAAATTTATTGTTATTTCATCAAGTATCTTGTAGCTTTCTTTTTTATAAAACATGTTGGCCTAGTTTAGATTGATTTGTATAACTTTGTATAACTTAGTATTACATTGTATTACTTAATGTGGTATTGCCAACTCTTTTTATTGTAGAGTGTCTGTATTAGTCTATCATCAGTTACTGAAAAAATGGCTGAAAGCAAAGCACAGAGCGTCCTCGAAAAAGACCAGTGTCACTGGATCCACAACTATGTATGATATGCCAGAAGGACAATAAGCAAAAGCTCATGACTGTCAGCAGTGATGGTCTCCAGTCAGTTAATACTATTAGGCAACTCCGGTCAAAATTAAAAAATGACAATTTCCGAGATGCAACTGATCGACTTACATATGGAAAAGTTTAATAGGAAAAGTCTCAATAAATCAAAGCGCTGTGTTTATAATGCACAGCGCATTAACACTGTGTGCGTGCGCGCGCGGGTGATATACACACAGAGGTCAAATTGTAATACATTGAACCGTACCGTGGTGTAAGTTACATCGCATTTGATTGGAAAAAAATTTTTTTGTTTTTTTTGTTTTTTTATCCCTCCCGACGAAAATATTCAAACAACAACAGCAACGTTGAAGGTAAAAAAAAAAATAAAATACAGCGGTAAAAAATGAAAACACCACAACACACAAGTGATTAGTTAACGAATGAGGGCGTCCACAATCGGTGTGCAGAGTTTGTTTATTTGCCGTGCCCCAGTGCCACACACAATATATAATGCTAAAATTTGGTTTTTTTTTGGTTTGATTTTGCAACATTTTGAGACGAGACGAGTTATTGTAATCAAATCAAAAAAAAAATAAATTAAAAATTAAAAAAATATATAATTAATACGAATTAGAATGCCGTTGCTTGTTTTTTTTTTTTTTTTTTTTTTTTTTTTTTTTCGTTCGAGATACTGATTTTCAGCCTGTACTTTGAGTGCGTGTTTAATTATCGAGCGCAAAAGAGACTACTTTTCCATATGTGGAACATTTCGTACAGACTCGCCTCCACCATTCTTGTGGCATAAGGACTGCCGGTCTAGTTACATGAGTAAATGTAAAGTTGAAAGATTAAGGAGTGCTGGGTTGAAGGAAATGAACGACCAATGTTCGTCTGCATCCAGATCAAGTCATCTGCAAAATATTAGTTTACGGAGCAAAACGCCTCAGATAGATTGGAGGCAGGGTATCTTTTGTCAACAGGTTCAAAATGAAACGCTTCATCTCATACAAGAAATGAAAGTCAGCAGAAGAATTTTGGAAGCAGCGAAGTATGACCAAATCTTAAGAGTTCAACTAGCTTGTGTAAATGATCTTACTGCTGCAGATGGAACATATCACAGAAGTTGCATCGTCCAGTTCGAACGTAGGACCAAACGCATAGCAAATATATCACCCCAGAGCTCAGATATTACGTTAGCGTGGCTTTGCCAAGAACTTCAACAATCAGCAGAGCAAGGTGATATACTGGATCTCATAAATGTATGGGAAAGGTACTGCACAATAGCTAGTAATGCTCAGATAGATATACCACCTTCATTTCTCAGTCGGAGGAACACATTCAAGGACAAAATAGCCAACCGTCTTGAGGGCATATTTGAAATTGTTGTACTGCATGATCAGCCTAGAAATGAGCCTCGTACTGTATTGGTTCCAACCAAATTCCGGCATATTCCAGTATCAGCGATGGTAAAAGACGGCACCACCGATAAACTCATCCCTTCATTGGAACAAGAAGATACTGATACATTCTTGACCATGGTTCACGTGGCATTGAAAATCCGTGGTGACATGTTGTCACATCCCAAGCCAGAAGGGATAGACATCAGCGAAGACAGGGCAATAAACAGCATACCTGATAGCCTGTACATGTTTCTGAACTTGTTACTAGGTGGTCAGCGTCTACTGGAGGAGGATGAACTGGACAATGATAAGAATGAAGCCAAACGGCGGCTTAGAATCATCAGCATTGCTCAGGATCTTATGTACACAGCCAATGGAGACAAGTTCCTCACTCCGAAGCATATAGGATTGGCCAGTACCCTTCATCAAGCTACACGTTCGAAGGAGCTGGTGAACATGTTTCACAAGGCAGGTCATGTCATGAGTTATCGAGATGTAACCAAACTTGACACTGCGCTGGCAAAGAAGACATTAGAAACCATAGATGACGATGGTGCCGTTGTTCCCCAAAATCTAGTAAAGGGACGCTACGTCCATTTCTCGACGGACAACGTGGACATTAATGAGTACACTCTGGATGGAAAAGGAACCTTCCATGCCACTCAAGTGGCTGCCTGGCAACGTGGTCCACCTGAAGATGATATCCTCATTGGAATAGATATTTGTAAGACAGGATCATTCCAAATCCCTGAGGCCATGACTGACATCATACCCGCATCAAACAGAGGAATTACGGAGCGTCCATTCAGCGGTTTGATTGCAGCCGATTGTTTCACACAGTCATCTGAGGATTGTCTTTCAGCACATAATGCGCACGCAACTGACATGGCCTTCATCTTCTCCTGGTCATCCCACAAACCAATGCCTTCCTGGACATTGTACAATCAAAAGGCAAGCACAGTCAACCCCGAGAAAACTACAGTTGGGTACCTACCTATCATACAGAATCCTGCATCTGAACTCGAAACATTGAACACAGTTGTCAAGCGAGTGCTTCATGTGGCCAAATCGATGGAACAAAAGCATGTCGTACTGACAGTGGACGAGGCACTTTACCCAAAGCTGCTTGAATTGAAGTGGTCAGTAGCAGAGTACAAGGACGTGCTTATACCTTGCCTCGGAGGACTTCACATTGCCATGAACTTTCTTGGTGTAATAGGACGACACATGAGTGAGTCTGGCCTGAGTGAGCTATGGGTAGGGTGTGATCTTTTGGGAGCCAATGCTGCACAGAATGTCATGAAAGGAAAGGGGTACGCACGTGCCATCAGGACACATAAACTTACCCTTCAGGCCCTTTGGCAACTACTTCTCCCACGGCTTTATACATACCTAGATGGAGCTGATGTTACACTGAGAGACGAACTCTCAAATGTTTGCACAACCATAGACGCCGACCACATTGCACAGATGGTCGAAAAACTGACTACCGACAGATTTCAGCGGCCCATGAAAGAGTTCCCGGCAGCTCTGTCAGTTGATGACCCGAATGCTGAATTCTGGTGGAACTATATGACTATGGTCAGCATCCTACTCTGCTTCACAAGAGCGCAACGTGATGGATCTTGGGATCTCCACCTATATGCCTTCAAGCGTATGCTGCCATTCCTCTTCAGGTACGATCATGTTAACTACGCCAGGTGGGGTACTGTATACTTGGCTGAGATGTCGGTTCTCCCACCAGAAGTCCTCCATGAGTTCCAAGAAGGCAACTTTGTGTAAAACGCACCGATCGACGCTTCAATCAGGTTTCGGCTGACCAAAGTACGGAATGGCTAAACGCTACAGGAAAAAAGAGTGGAGGCTTAGTATAGGTATCACGAGAATAGCATCCGCACTCAGTAGATGGACACTGTCATACAATCTGAGAACAGTCATAGCTTCTCAGACAAAAACATTGTTGAGCCTGACAATGGACGATGAAGACGATGAGTACACACACAATGAGTGCACGAAAAGCAGGATGGAGAAAGACGACTCTGATGAAGGCAGCCTTGTTGTATCAATGAAACAGCATGGCATGTTTCAAGATGGCGGTGGCACATTGAAGAACATAATTACCAAGGATGTGGTCACGCCTGTGATTCAAGAATCTCTGCTTAGTGCGGAACACCTCGGACAGGCGCAAATGAAAGACTTTGTAAACAAACGTGTGGGTGAACCTCCAGAAAGTAACCAGCACCTGGATCTAAAGTCACCCATTCAAAAGAATAATGCCAAGACATTTGCCTCTTTGTACGAAGTCATGAAACCTTCCAAAAGCAAGCAAAACACTATCAAAGTGGACAGGAACATTCTACAAAGGCTTTTAACAGCTTATAAAGCAGGGCGTGAGGTAAACCTAGAAAATATCCTCCAGCATGAACTCATGACCATCGCACTATCTTTGGCCACAATTAGTGGTAGTCTACATTCTACCAACAAGTCTGTGTTAGCAAACATTCTGACGCAACAAGTCCAAACTCCTGCAAATGTTACACTCGATCGGCCCAGCTGCCTGCTTATTGATGGCCAAGCACTCGTGATGGCAGTTGGAAAGCCGCCTGACATTAAAACGTTTGGAGACTATGCCAACACATTTGCTAACACTGTGTTCAAGATGGGAGCAGAATACCAGAGGATCGACGTAGTCTTCGACAGGTACCAAGGAGAATCAATCAAAGCAGGTACAAGGACCAAACGGAAGCAGCGCCATCGACCGGTACGTCGTGTAATAGAAAATGAATTAGCAGTTCCTCTCCCTTCAGACTGGTCTAGTTTTATGGCTCTCGAGGAAAATAAAGCAGATCTCGCACTACTTCTTTCAAACCACCTGATTGAACACAGCCCGACAGATAAACCAGTGGTTGTAGTAGCAGGGGGGTTCGCCGAAGCGACCACTGTCAAGTCATCTGATCCAGATCTTGAAGTTTCCTCTCTGAGGGCTGACCACGAAGAAGCTGATACCCGGCTGATTTTGCATTGCATCCATGCTCATATGGAAACGATAGTTGTGTCAGTCCGTGATACAGATGTGCTTCTTTTACTTCTAGCACACTATGACAGAATGGGATGTACATCTCTCTACATGAAAGCCGGGACATCGAAGGCTCCAAAGTATTTACCAGTTCATGAAATTCGCACGTCGTTATCTCCTGATCTATTGGACACACTACTTGCCTTCCATGCTGTAACCGGCTGTGATAGTGTTTCTCAGTTTAGTTGCCACGGAAAGAAAACAGCCTGGAAGGTGTTCCAGCAACATCACACTGATCTGATTGGCCTTGGCAAAGGCCCTCTCACAAAAAACATCGCTACATCAACAGAAAAATTCATCTGTAAGATATATGGCGTGCCAAAAGTAGATACATGCAACAAAGCACGAGTCAAGTTGTTTTGTATTGGTCGTGCACAAGAGACTCTGCCACCAACCTCAGATGCAGCAAAGTTTCACATCATGCGTTCACACTATCAAGCAAGTGTCTGGAATCAAGCACACTTGCCATACCCTGATCTTCCTCCAGTGACCGAAATGGGATGGATGCACCTGGACGGTCAGTTAGTGCCACGGCTTCTCTCTCTGCCACCTATCCCTAAAGCTTGCAGGGAGATCACCTCATGTGGTTGTACAAAGGGGTGCCTTAGCCTGCGCTTGCAGCTGCAGGAAACTTCGCATGAAATGCATCGAGGCGTGCAACTGCAGGAAACTTGAGGACAACTGCCGGAACACTCATGACGACTGGGAATGAGTTCAGCTTTCTGCAGATATGGTAAACTCGTTTAAATTACGCACAATTAAATCTTTGTCATTTGTCATTTTACAGAAAAACTTGCTTGTCAAATGTTGGTTTAGGTAAAAGTGTGTGTCAGTGTTACTCGAGTGTACCCTTGCTAAGCCAAAATGGGTATTGCATCCATGAAGTTTTCCACTTACTTTAAACCAAATGTAATATGCCCTTTTAACAAAATGAATGGTCTGTTTTACTGTTTTTTGTTTAGATGATCTTCCTGTCAAGCTGTCTATGTTCCTGGTGGGGAAGGAGAGCGATGAGCCTGTGGATCTTATCTAGTCGACAAATTATTAATTCCTAAAAAGGGAAAATGGTTGCATTAAATACAAATTTAAACCAGTTTCTTAACACTTTATCTCAAAACTGTTTATGGTATTGGATTCTCCGTACATGATAACCTCAAAAAGAAAATTTAATTTAAGTTTCTACCTTGTTTAATAAAAAAAATATGCACATAAATACATTTTAACTCGTCAGTGGCGGCCATCTTGGATTTTTTTGATTTTGAGGCATTATGGGACATTTTTGAGCTTGGCATACAGCAAATTTGAGTTCAGCACCCCTCAAAACCCCCTAAAAAGCTTGTATGCCATAAATTAACACAAGTTGCCTTCATCACTTTAAATATGCACATTTTTACAAATTTTGCCTAGTCTAACATGTATTCTCACTTCATCTTGGCACCCTTCTTTTGATGATTGATTTAAAGTGATTGTATACGTTTGGCAAATAAGAACCCACTGTTTGTTTCAATCCTATAGTTGTAGATATACCATAAAACTAACCTGTGAAAAATTCATTTCAAAAAGTGGTGGCGTTTTTGAGATATTGCTGAAAAATTGGAGCGGTTAGGTCCACGCAGGGAGGATAATCTGCAATTGGAATACACAATCTGAGACACTTTTCAACTGTAAGTAACGCTTCTCAGATTCAAATTTTGGGGATATATCTTTTTCCATAACCGTAGTGCTTCGAAGTGAAAAGTTTCTCAAAATGCATAATACTATCTAAAGCAGCGGCTGTACTTCTTAGCAAGTAAGTTTATATTGCCATTAATTTCCAGTGTCATTACCGAACGTATAATTATACAGACCCTTTAAAACCCAAAGATACTGAAATCCTCGTCTTCGGTCGGCTCGATATCGGTTGAATTTAGATCATGGAGGTGGCATTGACCGTTGCTTTGCGCGAAGTCGAAGGACAGACACCCGGCGTTGTTCATGCAGTACTGGCCACATTTGACGAGGCTTGTGGCGTTTATTGTTGAGAGCGGGTTACGGTGACCGATTAACCGTCCTTCGTAGATTCTGCTGAACACTCGAGACTTCATCCAGGCATCTTTGAATATGAAAATTGAACCCAAAAATGTCCTCATTATTATAGGTTTTCGCGGCCAATTTCAACACAAATTCATTCCATTTGAACACCCGGGTCTTTCAATTTTTCGTTTGAATATGAATGCTCCGTTGCATCAACATTCAACAAGTCAAAGGAAGAAACTCAATTTCAACAATCAGTCACTGTTCAAAATTAGATCACTTAAATTCATTAGGTCGCAAAGATCATTCCATTTCGTAAAAGACAGCATGAAGACCACTTGTCAACCTTCCAATTTCATTAATATTGTAAAAAGATAGTAGAAAATCAATTGGATAGCAGTGAAAATGAAGAACTGAAAGTCTATAAATGAAATAGCAAAAACTCAAACGAACCTGAATGAGAAGAACAAAATCACATGTGCTTAAAAAATAAACCCAGCCTGTAGTTTGAATGAATTAGAGAAACATGCGTGAATTTAAATGCCTGCTAATTGAAACTCCAATACATTTTTGCTGAAAAAGACAGGAAAAACCCTGCAATTATTTTGTAATGAGGCTGTGGATGGTCTTCGAAAGAGATGTATACTTTGCGCTTTCGGACTTTTTTTTAACGATCGAAGCTCCCATAGAAAACCTCCCACTTCTGGGGGAGGGGGAAACGTTGGGTATGGTCCTTCCCTCCGAATTTTCAAAACGGTAAAAAGATTCTTATCTATAACTAAAACAGTTTAAATACATGACTATAAAATGAAAAAAAAAAACAAGAACGAAGTAATCAACTTGTCTCAAATAACTGACATTGTACACATTTCATTTGTTATGTATTAAACGAAATAAACTTAGTGTGCTTGTACGAAATCACCTCCGGACAGTTTGCGTAACAGCGCCCTCTCTCGAATAAAAATGTCTAATGTTTCCATGATCATACCAATCGCAATTTTGTGAAGCCATAATTCTAAACTAATCACGTAAATTCCTAAAATAATTCCTAATTATCCAGATCAATTCAATCTTCGAATCATTTCCCTTTAACCAACGCCTCATGCGCACATCATAAAAGTGAGTATTGTTTTAATTATTGTTAAAGGTGATTTTTAGGGGATTTGTTATTCCATGTAATTCACGTTTGGATATGTTATTTGTATACAATGTTGCCAATTCATATAGGCTATTATTAAACCTTAGTTTATGTAGGCCCGATCACTGCTTACAATGATGATTGTTGCATGCCCAATATGTATAATTGGTTGGGGTTAATTTTCTATTTTTCCCTGTAGAACCACGGGTACATTATGATCAACACAGTCCACAATAAACCAGTCCAGAATATTAAAAGTTAAGAAACTATAATTGCACCTTCTTTTCAGTGCTATAAAAATGACTTTTTGCGTTGTGCATTGTACATTTTTGTAAAGTACCGTAACCCACAGGCTAGTCAACTATGCTTGCCCCAGGATTAGTAGCCCAAATTTTAAACATGTATTGTTTTCTGATGTTTAATGGTAGCGATCACAACCAGTTTATTGGTCAAATGAAATTACATTCACACACTCAAAAACAAATTAACACATTTTTAAAATGTATTATTCACGCCTGAAAAGGAAGAAATATAAGCATGTAATTGTTAAACAAGTTGGTTGCACATTTTTAAAAGCCCATACAGAGCAAGTTGAGAAGTGGTGTTTACTAGCCCATAGAAGTTTTTACTTGACAATATACACTGGGTTAGTGTTAAGGGTAAGCCCTGCCACCTATAATGATGGAGGGAAGGGAGTGGGGTAGACCAAGTTCACCAAAAAGGGGCCCGGAGCCCACGACGCTCTCGGCAAAAGCTTTGTATGTTTTGTTTTGTTGTTTTTGTTGTTTTGGGGGATTTTTTTGTTTGTTGGGTTTTCTTTTGTGGTTTTTTTTAGGGGGGATTGCTTTTGGGGAGGGGTGATTGTAGGTGTTTGGGTGTTTGCTAGCTTGTTTGCTCGCTTGTTTGTTTGTTTGTTTGTTGTTGTCGTCGTCGTCGTCGTCGTCGTCGTCGTCGTTGTTGCTGTTGTGGTTGTTGTTGTTGTTGTTGTTTTGGGGTTTTTCGTCCGTTTCTGTGAATTATCTTACCCTTGTCACATTCCCAAGCTCTGTACACCTGAACTTTCACCTCTGCCAACATAAGTATGGCTCTTGTGACATTTGGTCTAGATGAGTCAATGTCGAAGCTCACAAACTTGGCAGTCCTCGGCGGGTCACACAGAAATGCCGCCTCTGTTCCAGTAACAGACTGAGCCTCGGTGGCCGGCGAGCCACACTGCTGGTTTTCGGTGTGTGTTGAATGAACGCCGGCTCTTGCCACAGCACCCAAGAAGCGATTTTCATCTCAAGGTGAGAGTAGAGAAAACAACAAATCAAATTGGCGAATGTACATCGTTTAGACTCCGTCTCATAACACCAACATATTTTCATAACGATGCCCCATTTTTGTCCACGGGCCAAACTTGATGATGCTAAATAAAAAATAAAAAATCATCTTTATGCCCACTGCTGTTCGATCTTGTAAGAAACTTATTCTCAAGGAAAAAGGATGGTAACTTTAAAAGTGATGGTTCCAAAAGGCTAATCGGAAAGCCACAAAATAGGGGCCGGTGAAGTTTCAAACCTTTTAAAATGCAACAATTTCCCAATGGCAGTTTTATGGGCCATCCTTGTGTAACGACTGCTGATTGGCCATGATCTGATGGACCATGTGGGTACAGTGCAGGCCTGGAATTACACGGAGGCCATGGCCTCTTTTTCCCCTGGTCTTGGCCTCTCGGTGCCACTACTAAAGTTTTCCATAGACTTTAAAATTTTCAAATGGAAGTGCCCTTTGAGAATGAAAATGGCCTTGCCTTCTCAAAGATGAAATTCCAGGCCTGACAGTGGCATTCGTAAAGTCTGATTGGCGGTTCTGAAAATGGTTTTGAGACAAAAAAAGGGGGGGTCAACAATAACATCATCCAAATCAACAGCACAATGTGTTACCACAACAGCCTTGTCTGAGTGTTACGATGATTTTGCCCAAGCAGTGTTTATCACCCAAGTCCAATCGCCACCATGGGTCTGGATCTGTCTGGCCTGCAATGGAGGTGTAGACAATATTAAGTGACAGAGGTCCTTTCATGAATATCATATGCAAGTAAATGTGTTCTGTCCATTTACAAAGAACTGACCGAGTGGATATGACCAACTGCCTGTTTTCTTTGTATGCACAACAAACGAACAAACTAGACATTCAATGTGTTCGTGAGTGATGTCATCAAATTATGATTGAATGAATTGGTGACACAATTTTACCTTATTAATCAAGTATTTTGTTCAGGAGTTAGATTTTGTCCAATATAAAACTTTAACTTCCGGTTTGAACTGAAAAGGTCAAATGGGGTCACACTCTGTGTAGCGTTTTTACATTTTTGAAGACATTTCCGATGATTTATAGATTGTAAGAATCCAATGTTTGGTTAAAGAGTTAATATTGTTTCAAATTTTAAACATCAACTTCCGGTTTGAACCGACAGTCAAGGTCAAATGGGTTTACACTTTAGTGAGCGTTTGTTGGCTTTTGGAAGACCTTACTAATGATGTATAAATTGTAAAAAGCTATTGTGTGGTTATGGAGTTATGTTTTTTAAATAATATCTTCAACTTCCGATTTGAACCGGAAGTCAAGGTCAAACAGGGTCACATTTTGTGTAGCATTTGGTAAGTCTTTCGACAACTTGCTGATGATGTATAGATTATAAAAGACAATGTATGGTTCAGGAGTTATGAGTTGTTTTAATCTGAAAGTTAAATTTTCGGTTTGAACCGGAAGTCAAGGTCAAACGAGGTCACACCTTGAGTAGCGTTCATTAAGTCTTCGAAGACCTTTTTGAAGATGCATAGATCATTTAAATCCAATGTATGGTTCAGCAGTTGTAATTTTTTTCAAATATACAATTTCATATTACGGTTTGAACCGGAAGTCAAGGTCAAATGGGGGCATATTCTGTGTATTGTTTGTTAAGTTGTTACATACCTTTCCAAAGATGTATAGATTGTAAAAATCCATTGTATGGTTCAGGAATTATGAATTTTGAAACATTAAATTTCAACTTCCGCTTTGAACCGGAAGTCAAGGTCAAACGGGGTCACAATTAGTGTGGCGTTTGTTAGGTTAGATGATGTATGGATTGTAAAAATCCAATGTGTGGTTCAGGAGTTACGAATTTTTCAAGTATTAGATGGATTATCTTTCTGTCGGGGTGCGCAATATACAATGTAACAGCAATGCTAAATGTATTCCTAAATGTAGTTGATGTAAACTGAACTACACGTACATACATGTATCTGTACACGTGTACACTATCTCGCGTTAACGTGCGCTTGCCGGTGGTTAAGACTAGATGTAAATGTCAAAATGTTGTTATTTCTGTGCAAAAGTTTCTACAACCTGATGCAAAATTTATGCTGAAATGATAAGTAGTTTTTGAGATATGGATTTTATGAAATTTCCAATTTCCGGTTTGGACCCGAAGTCAAGGTCAAATGGGCTCACTTTCTGTGTAGCGTTTGTTGAAATTTTAACGATTTTTCCGATGATGTATAGATTGTAAACAAATCCAACAAGTCGTTCATGAGTTATTATTTGTTTGCAAATATTAAACTTTGATTTAAATAAGGGGAAGGTGGTACGGTGTGTACCACACATTGATTAAATTTGCATAATCTCCAAAGTGTAATGACCTGTGGGACTCAAATTCCATGACATCCTAGACAAGACCATTCCACATATCTAAGAGGGGGTGGGGGGAGGTGTCAGGTCCCAGATTTTGTTTTGAGGGGCAGAAAACTATTGCACTCATGCACAAATGCATGCACTTAGCACATAAATAGCCCTATCCGATGCTCAACTATGAACATCATAGCTTTTAAATTCAAGGATATACAGCAAATAACAAATGGTCATTTTTCAACTTTAAAAACCTTTTTAGTTAGACACCTGATGACGTCATCATGACGTCATGAAAACTGTGCCGTGTTCGTATTATCAATTGTCTGATGAGTTTCAAGGTTTAATTCATTTGAGTTATGCTCCAGAGAAAAGTTCCACGGAAGAAGAAGAAGAAGAAGAAGATGGAGAAGAAAAAACCCTAGATATTCAGTTTTTGTTAATAACAAAAACGAGGTGTTCTTGGGTGATGTCATCAAATTATGATTGAATGAATTGGTGACAAAAATCAAAAGTTTGGTTCAGAAGTTTGTTTTTTTCCATTATAAAACTTCAACTTCCGGTTTGGAAGTCAGGTCAAATTGGGTCACATTTTGTGTAGCGTTTGTTGACTATTGGAAGATCCCAACAATGATGTATACATTTTAAAAAACAATGTCTGACTAAAGAGTTATGACTTATTAACATATTAGACTTAAACTTCCGATTTGAACCGGAAGTCAAGGTCAAAAGGGTCACAATTTGGATAGCGCTTGATGAGATTTAAAAGACCTTTCTAATGATGTAAAGATTTCAAAAAATTATTGTGTTGTACAGGAGTTATGATTTTTTCAAGTATTACATTTCAGCTTCCGGTTTGAACCGGAAGCCAAGGTTATATGAGGTCACATTTTGTGTATCTTTTCTTAAATTTTTACATACTTTCCCAATGATGCATAAATTGTACAAATCCAATGTGTTGTTCAGAAACTACGATTTTTTGGAAACATTAACTTTCAACTTCCGGTTTGAACCGGAAGTAGTAGGCCTAAAGGTCAAATTGGGGTCACATTCTGTATATCGTTCCTTAAAGGCACTGTACACGTTTGGTAATGACTCAAAACAAATATTAGCATAAAATCTTACTTGGTAACAAGCAACGGAGAGCTGTTGATAGTATAAAACATTGTAGGAAACGACTCCCTTCGAAGTAACGTAGTTTTTGAGAAAGAGGTTATTTCTCACTAAAATAATAAAAACTTCTTGCAAGCAGTTTTTATTCCTATATGAAAGCACACAAATTTGTACAACAAGTGTGTTTTTTTTTGCATTATTTTCTTGCAACTTCGATGACCAATGGAGCCCAAATTTTCACAGGCTTGTTTTTTATGCATATGTTGGGATACACCAAGTGAGAAAACTGGTATTTGACAATGACCAAACGTGTTCAGTGCCTTTAATTTGTTACATACTTTCCCAATGATGTACAGATTGTAAAAATCGAATGTTTTGTTCAGAAGTTATAATTTTTTTCATATTCAATTTCAACTTCCGGTTTGAACCGAAATGCAAGGTCAAACGGGGTCACACTTTGTAAAGCGCGTGTTAAGTTCAAGATCTTTCAGATGATGTATATATTGTATATCCAATGTGTGGTCCAGGAGTTAGGAAATATCAGGAGTTACGCCCAAATGTGTTCCTTCATGTAGCTGCCGTACATATAACTTGAGCGTATTGGAACCAGAACTGTACACATGTATACTAAACTACACATGCTATGTGCATGTAAAGGTTCAGCATGTGCGTTGGGCCTACATGTGTTAATACACGCTCGTGCTGTCGTGCAATGTCAACGTGAGTCAAGAGACACGTGCTCTTTCAATTTAACGTCCGGTTAAATTTGACCAGATGTAAAGGTCAAAATGTTGTCATCTCTGTGCAAAAGTTGAGCAGGCAGACTCATCTTTAACATGATGCAAAAATGTTGATACAAAAATACGTGTTTTTTAAGATATGAATGTTGTGAAATTTTCAACTTCCGGTTTGAACCGTAAGTCAGGGTCAAATGGGGTCATCCTTTGTGTAGCGGTTGTTGAACTCTTAACGACCTATCCGATGATGTATAGATTGTAAAAATCCAATGTGGTTCATGAGTTATGATTTGTTTACAGATATTAAACTTTGATTCATTGTAATTCAATACCTGATGATGTCATCCTACATCATCAGTTTTGTGTCGTCTTGATATTGAAGTTCAATTGTCTGATGAGTTTCAATGTTCAATTCAATTTCAATTTCGGTTATGCCGTAGATAAGCCCAAAAATGTTGTTTTTCAAGAAAAAAACAAAGGCAAACTTTGACCTTCCGGTACGACTGGAAGTAAAGGTCTTACGTTTTTGGCGTTAACTTGTCAAATCTGATCTGTCCGATGCACAACTATGAACATCATAGCCTTGAAGTTCAAGGATATACAGAGAATAGCAAATGATCATTTTCAACTTTAACAACCTTTTAATTCGACACCTGATGACGTTATCATGACGTCATGAAACCTGTACCGTCTTCATATTTAGGTTCAATTGTTTAATGAGTTTCATGGTTCAATTAACCATATTTTTGACAACATGGGGGCGCTTTCTTCGGGGAATGTCTTGCATCACAATTACAGTTTTGCCTGTATGTAGTTTTCTTGCATCATTGACGAAATGCATAAACATAATAATAACAACAATGAAAAAACCCACCGTTTGTTAACTTGTTTTTCATCACGTAAAAATTGGTCCAAAAACGCCCTCACCCGGTCAAAAATACGGCGAATTCAGTTTCAATCTTGAGTTATGATGCAGAAAAGAGTTCCACGGAAGAAGAAGATGGAGAAAAAACGAGGAAACAAAACCAGAACAAAACCAAGAGGTGTTCGTGCTTGTATTGCACGAACAAATAAAAACAGAACAAGATCAAGAGGTGTTCGTGCACGTATTGCACGAACCCCTAAAAACGAGGAAACAAAACCAGAACACAACCAAGAGGTGTTCGTGCTTGTATTGCACGAACAAATAAAAACAGAACAAGATCAAGAGGTGTTCGTGCACATATTGCACGAACCACTAATTAATAACATTTTTTATAACTTGGCTCTCGGTTCATTCTCCTCTAAAATACAAGGGGAAAGGACATTTCGCTACACCTCAGAATTACAATAAATTGGACTTGATTTCGATGATCCTTGAAGGACCGGGGGAAGATTGTTTTCTGAACCTAAGACCTAGACGCGAAGATGCATGGTGCTTACCGGTTTCCGAGTATGTGGCCAGTGTGCCATCCACGGCGTTTGATTTGTAGTTCGGATTTCTTGTTGTACTTTGCAAAGTAGACCTTCCAGTAACATTGAGATCTTTTGAGTGATACGTGAAAAAAACAGGAAATAATGGTTTAAATTATGAGGCATTTTATGATGTAGTATAATTGAACGAACGGTTTGCGGTAACAGTGACCATGTGCAGATCCGGGGCGAGGGCACGGGGGGGGCGGTAAAATTTGGGGTAAAGCAGCATTCTACAATAAAACATATTATTGCTGTACAACTGGGCGCTCGTTTTATGACTGCCAAGCCTGTTCCAAAATTAGACAACAGGCCGATGTTTGTCTTCAGTAGATATTTTCACCTCAGTCTGAAAACCAGGAAACTGTTGAGCAGATAATACTTCATGAAAGCCCCATTCCGATAAATATTGATTCACTATTTTGTGTAAAAGTGTCCACGTGTTTACGTCGTTACTATGGGACACCATTTTGATGAAGAGACTTTAAGAGTAAGAGACTGTATTATGAACAATTGTTTTTTATAATGTTGGCCACTGCAAAAAAAACGGATTTCCTTCATAGTTTAATATTTGATGGACCTTGGCCCCAATCTAACAAATATGGGGAACAAATCTAAATATTAACTTCGTTGCCATGGTTACAGCCGAATTACAATTACGATTTTGGAATCGTGAAATTTGCCTATTTTCAAGGCCGCGTTACTGTGAAACAGCATATAGGAACTTATTTCTTAAAAGGTCTGGATAGGTGGGTCCTCAGAGGCTGCATTGAATGTATACAAATAATCACCAGGATGGTTGGGTTATCCCATTATTTTATACCATTAAATTCCTACACCCGAGCACTGTAACCTTGACCTATCATCGGTTGACTTTTAACTTACCACCGTGACTTTGACCTTTGACCATTTCCCCTAAAACAATTGCAACTTTCTTTTCCCCATTGGCAACCCCCAACCCTATTTACAAGTCCAAATGACACTTTTAACTGAAGTTATGGTCCGGAAACCACCTATAACTCACTGCTGTGGCCTTGAACTTTGACCTTCTCACACCCAAAACATGCCAACTTTCATTTCCACAAATGCAACTCCATTCAAGTTACAAGTCCAAATGATTCTCACTGTGTCACCTTTCTCCTTATTAAAGAATCCATTTTCATACCATCTAAGTTCCAATATTAGCAATCTGTACTGACTTTCACCATTCACCACTGTGACCTTTGACCTTTTCACCCCAAAACGATTCAAACTTTCCTTTCCTCAAGGGCCCCCCCTCCCCACCCAAGTTACAAAGCCAAATTTCACTTCTAACTCAAGTTCCCGTCCCATTTGAAACTTGACGTGCCAATTCGTCAAGAATAACATATATTTCATGTCGTTCCGGCATTCAAGTGTAAAGACTACACTAAGCTTGAATTTGAGAAACGCCAGATTTTACCCACTATGTTTTTAACGAATATGCATGAAACCAGATAATGCAGCGACCAGATCCAAACGCGAAATTTGTGGGATTAATATTTTCTTTGAGTAAAATTAGACGATTTATGTAAATCTATCTCTCTGTTTTGGGCACAAGGAGGCTTGATTTTCACCCCTCAAAACGCCAAAAGCTCAGAGCAAAAGGGGGTTCGCCCCCTGGACCCCCATCGGGGCTTTGGCCCTGGACCCCACCATCGATGTTACATAAAAAAATTCCTGTGAATTTAGAAGAGTGATATGGATCTGAATTGCTTAAAAATTGTGTCTATTTCTCTGTTTTATTGGCACATGGAGGCTTGATTTTTCACCCCTCAAAACGCAAAGGCTCAGAGCTTCATGACAAGGGCGGCCCCTGGACCCCACCCGGGTTTTTTTTGTTAGCCTCCCCCCACCTCCGAATACAAAATCCTGGGTGCGCTGTTGTGCCCCCCCCCCGGTTTAAACAATCCTGGACCCCCCCGGTAATATATTCTAGCTAACCAAAGATATCATCAAACCATATTCCTACACTCAAGCATTGTAACCTTGACAACGTATTTGTTGATTTTAACTCACCATCATGACCTTTGACCTTAGACCTTTTTATCAAAAAACAATACTAATTTACCTTTACCCAAGGGTCATTTGTGTGGTAGATGTTGAAATCGGAACGCTACCATATGGGTTATGAGCTATCAAAAAGTGGTAGGCCTATATTTGTAGACTAATTTAAAAAGTCCAAAAACACCCCTATTTTAAATTAATGGTATAACCCATCCATATACCTGGTAATTATTTGTATACAATCAATACAGTCTCTAAGGACCCGCCTATCTATGACTGTTAAAGAAAATTATTTTCTATTTTTTTATGCTGTTTAATGGTAACACGGCCTTGAACATAGGCAAATTTCACTTTTCCAAAATAAAACAAATTGCGAAACCAAATGGTAATTCGGAAGTTGCAATGGCAACGAGGTTATTTTTTGAATTTGTTTTCCATATTTGTTAGTTTGGTACGAAGCTGTTTAAGGGACATGGTGAATTTTATTTTCAAATTTTCAAACCCGTACGTACGCCTTACTAACGCGTGCGTACGCCTTATGTAACCCGTACGTACGCCTTACTAACGCGTACGTACGCCTTATTAACACGTACGTACGCCTTATGTAACCCGTACGTACGCCTTACTAACGCGTACGTACGCCTTATGTAACCCGTAGGTACGCCTTACTAACGCGTATGTACGCCTTATTAACACGTACGTACGCCTTACTAACCCGTACGTACGCCTTATTAACGCGTACGTACGCCTTATGTAACCCGTACGTACGCATTACTAACGCGTACGTACGCCTTATGTAACCCGTACATACGCATTACTAACGCGTACGTACGCCTTATGTAACCCGTACATACGCCTTACTAACGTGTACGTACGCCTTATGTAAACCGTACATACACCTTACTAACGCGTACGTACGCCTTATGTAACCCGTACTTACGCCTTACTAACTTTGTTAGTAAGGCGTTTGTACGCCTTACTAACCTTCACGTGCGATTTGACCCCTGACCCGGCGGCGTGTGTGCAGGAGGAGCACACTGCATGCAGCACTGATGTTTCTACGCGTATACGTCCGTGTGCTCGAGTCAAGCCGCCATTCAGAGTGTATTTTGTTGGTTGTTGGACGTGCTTTTTACGTATGTGCACTGCCATTCGGTTGTGCATCACTCAGTTTCAGAGGTCAGAGGTCACACGGCAAAAGTTTGTCGTAGCAGACGACGCGCGTTTTTTTTTCTCCATCAGCGAGGGCCCAAATCAAACGTCATTTACACAACTTTGACAAGTAGGAACAACCTGAAAATTTGTCAAGAGATGGAATATTTCATATATTTTAATATCTTAAACTGAAACAGTTCAATACAAACAGAAAGGTGGCAGGCCGAGAAAGCCTCTCGTCGGGCGAGGAGCGAAGTCTTCAAAGCAGATCACACCGGACCTCCATTTCTTGACCCTGCTTGCTGATTCAAATATCTTGTCCCCAGTTCGTGTAGATGGATTTACATCAATATGTCCCATCTATACCTGCCCCATTTGTAAGAGGTTGCTTAAGGAACCAGTAGAAACCCCATGCAATCATGTGTTTTGTCTGCAATGCATTCATGGCTTATTTAGAGAAGTGAGCCCCCATGTTCAATGCCCCAAGTGCCAACAAGAAGACCACTTCACAAATATCAAGAGAGTGACCGAGTATTTTCAACAGGCACTTACATTTGCTTGTATGGAATGCAACAAATGCAAAGCAAAGGTATCAATCGATCAGAGAGAAACCCATAAATGCATCAGTTCACCCCAATACAAATTTAGTTTGTTTAAGAGCTCTCCCACTGACCCCTTAACACCAAGGACTGAACGACTAGGAACAGTCATATACTGAAGAGGAAGTTGGCTCACGCATCTGATTCAAGACTGGTGGACAGGTAGTAAAATCAACATTGTTTATTCTTATTTTTAAAAATATTATTAGTTATTCAGCCAACAAAATTGCACATCAAAATTAATAAAAATTAATCAATGTGATCATTAGACCTGCTGCTGCCCCACAAATTGGTTGGGCATCTTAACCATCACCTGCTCAATAATTTCCCCAAAATACATCCAAACCTGTGTCCATTCGTAGGGCAGGTGTTTTGTCTTGTTGAACAATTTAAAGTAAGGCCTGCGCTAAACGTCGCACTTTTGCCGTGTCGAACTCGTCAAGTGCGGCAATTAAAACGAATTGGTGACAAACGTCGAATTTAGTAAAATAGTTTGCCGCACTTAAAGAAATTCAAAATGGCCACGCGGGAAAAAATTGCTAAAGAGTCATGTTTCACGCATGAGTACCAATTTTTACGGGATGAAAAACAAGTAAACAAACGTTTTTTTTTTTACATTTTTGTTATTATTATGTTAATGTATTTCGTCATTGATTGAAGAAAACTACATACAGGCAATTAAAATAAGATGAAACTGTAATCTTGATGCAAGACAATCCCGAAGAAAGCGCCCTCATGCGGTCAAAAATATTATCAATTCGAGCTGTGACACTCAATATTAATGACAAAATCATAACATTGTTTCCCAACTTAAATGTTTTCATTATTATTACCATCGTTTGGTGAGTAACGTTCATCGTCTTTTTAAAGAGTGTCAAACAAAATCATTTATTTTAATTCTGAAGTCTACAGATTATGTTTGTTCCAGTCAGAAGTTGTTTCCTTGCCCAACCCCGCAATACTCTCAGCTACGGTACTAACAAGGAGAATGTGCACATTATTAGAAAATAAAGATAAAACATTTTTTCAAAAGTTTTGCGCATGCGTATTCCCAAAGAGCATAGCCCGACTGGGAATTAAATTCGATTCGACACGGCAAGAGCGCGACGTTTGTCACCACGTCGTGCAACTACCGTGTAGCATGTTTTTTGCCGCTCACCTCTTGCCTATGAGTTTGGGTTCTTTTGCCACAGAGCCTACATAGATTTTGCAATACTTGTTGGTGATCTTGTGAAAGACTTGCTTCACTCGAAGCCATACTGAACTGACTTATCGTAACAAGTTTGAGTATTTCAAAACTACCGAGATCAGCCTGAAACGCGTCCTATTGGACAAACTTAAGAAATATATTAAAATAGTGAATAATTAACGTAAATTTAAAAACTTTGTCGCCGTTATTTTAAAAGTAATTTTTCCTTTAAACATATAACTTGTAATGTTTCTGTTTGTATTGAACTGTTTCAGTTTAAGATATTAAAATATCTGAAATATTCCATCTCTTGGCAAATTGTCAGGTTAGTAAGGCGTACAAACGCCTTACTAACAAAGTTAGTAAGGCGTACGTACGGGTTAAATAAGGCGTACGTACGCGTTAGTAAGGCGTACGTACGGGTTACATAAGTCGTACGTACGCGTTAGTTAGGCGTAAGTACGGGTTACATAAGGCGTACGTACGTGTTAGTAAGGCGTACGTACGGGTTAGTAAGGCGTAAGTACGGGTTACATAAGGCGTACGTACGCGTAAGTAAGGCGTACGTACGGGTTATATAAGGCGTACGTACGGGTTACATAAGGCGTACGTACGTGTTAATAAGGCGTACGTACGCGTTAATAAGGCGTACGTACGCGTTAATAAGGCGTACGTACGGGTTAGTAAGGCGTACGTACGGGTTACATAAGGCGTAAGTACGCGTTAGTAAGGCGTACGTACGGGTTTGAAAATTTGAAAATAAAATTCACCATGTCCCTTAAACAGCTTCGTAGTACGGGGCAAAGGTATGAAAAAAAATACTTTTGACCGTGGCCACAGACTTTTGAGATGGGCTCGACGTCCAAAG
This sequence comes from Plazaster borealis, assembly GCA_021014325.1. Classification (NCBI taxonomy): domain Eukaryota; kingdom Metazoa; phylum Echinodermata; class Asteroidea; order Forcipulatida; family Labidiasteridae; genus Plazaster; species Plazaster borealis. The sequence continues at coordinate 23,357,056 of CM037460.1, forward strand.
TGATGCCCTGAACGATGCCATGCCGACAACAATGTGAGTTCTCGGCCTGTGGGAGCAATTTTATTACTTACTGTACCGCATCGTATAAAGCCGTACTTGATTTTTAAATGCAGGGTATACCTTTGGTAATAGACTGTGCAAGTCTCGCGCGTATCAGAACGAGAAAACACGTTAAACGAAGATCATTTTTTTCTCTGAAATCAAATCTTTGTTTTAAATTATATCTAATGACAAAATCTGAACAACAAAAATACTCATTATATGTTTATAAAATCAGTTTAAGTTTTTATAATAAATACACAAGTAGTATGTAAAGCGTATATGAACTCCTTTTTATGTGGAGGGTCATAACCCTCAGTCGTGAGGGTCATGAGGGTCTCCCATCCAGCGCAGACAGTGACCAGGTAGATCGATAAAAATGTAAGGGGAGTGTACTTGTCTAAAATAGTGTATTATTTTTATTTATTAATATCAAAGACGCGTCGAATGAAAAATTATATCAAGATTGATTGTTTGTTTGTTGTTGTTGTTGTTGTTGTTGGTTTTTTTTTTGGTTTTTTTTTAAATTGTATCAGCTAACAATAATTAGAAGAAAAATGAAGTACAATGCACATTACTCGATTCAAACAAGTGGTGTTAATAACACCCCCGTGGTCAAGAATGTACGAGTCCAGTAGATTTGTTGTCTTCTGCTACGTTTTGATCGTGTTCGAGCACGCTCTCAGTTGCCGGACCGTACAACAAAGACCCGAGCGGATGAGTGAACACGAAAAGTTATGCCAAAACATTATATCATAAAGGTAGAACTCTGTCCCGTTTTTTTGTAGATGATGTGTCCATACCAATGCTGAAAAAATTGCCGTGTATATAAGGATTAAAGTATCCCATCCTAGATTTCTGGAAATCTTTGGTAAGAATACCGCCATGAACTCTATTTATGTTTTTACTTTATACCCCTTTTCTCTCTTAAGGTTTTAATGTTTTTAGAGTAGATATCCTTTGTATTTTGTGTGAAATTTCCAAATAAATAATTTTAAGTTATACTAAATTACTAAATACAATAACATACTCCCCAAAAGGAGTCGAATCAATCTAACTCAAAACAACCGGCGTGGGGTTTGCTCTTTTATACAAAAACGTTACTTTTTCCCCTACGCATCAAACGAAAGAAAAATTCAAATATACGATCCTCAAAAGTGTGATTACAATGTTTAAAATTAAATAAATAGTTAAACAGAAATATTAAAAACACGAGTAATTCAACCGAATTAAATACAACCCACACACAAGATGTTTCCCGTCTTTTGGCATAGAAAGATCATGCAAGCATCGCTTTTATAATCTTCATTTTTAATAATCTATCAATCGTCATTAAACGATTCATATTTATTAATTTGATGTTGACATTATCGCACTGACCTCTATGCTACACCGATACGGCAGCAAATAAATGTTTTTACCCATCTTCATACCAGTTAAATTAGTTTTGAGCAGTGTAGGGTATTCGAGAATCCTCGAGATAAATACAAATGTCGTTTATAGATGGACTATTGATGGTATGTTACACAAGCAAATCAAATAAATGACGGTTTTTATCCAGCTTTATTGCAACTAAATTAGTTTTGAGCAGTGGTATTCGAGAATCATCGAGATAAACACAAATATCTTTTTGTATATCTGACTATCGGGTATGTTCCATTAACAACAGAGAGACCATTTCTAACCGTGTATGGCGTTGCATTGATGAATTTGCACTCTGGTTAAAACAGTTTTATAACCATTGTTATGCAGTTCCCTTTACTTCATGTACATGTACATGTACAAGGGGGTACACAAGAAGCAAGTTTACGCGTAACCCGCGATGACCCCGTGGTCATTGATCTACCCATTCACGGTGGTGTCAATAGATGACGTCACAACTGATTGATCTACCATCCAAACGTGTCCATTCTTGTTCCGCCCTCCGCCGTGTGCCGTCGTCGCTCGGGCAGTGTGACGTCACGCGACGTGTTCGGACTGGTTCTGTTTTATCCACAGAAACTTCAAAACGGGTAAAAAATTCCAAACCTAACTTCCACGTCATAACATTTCAAATGAAATCCAATATGTAAAAAAAAAAAAACAATTAAGGAAAATGACACAGATGGAATCGAAAACTCTTGGTTTGCTCTTTTTATACAAAGAAAAACTTTACTTTTTTGATTCTATAAATTACCCGAGTATGGATACTTATCGAGAGTTCCGCACTATGTTGTTGTTATTTTTGTTGTCCTAATTAGTTTTTATTTATAGTATAGTGGGGTTTTTTTTTTTTGTTTTGCGAGAAGTCCCCAAATGGGTGTTCCTTGAGGAGTAATTCGAAATTACGGCACGTCGATATTGAATACATTTGTTTTCCATGGGTCCTTTATAATACGACGATTGAGGTCAAAGTATTCGTGTGTTTTGTGAAGTTTCCAGCATGGGGCACATGTAATAAAACAAATCTGCAGCAATTACCAAGTTGCTACGTAAACACCGTGGGACGATGCGTAAACACTTCAAAAACAGAGCAACAGAGTAAACACGCAAGGACAATCTCTGATATATTCATGGTGATAGTCAATAAATGACGTCATAGCCGATCAGTCTACAAACCCAAACAAGTCCGATCGCGTTCTCTGGACCGGGTGTTGCTGACCGTTGGGACAATGTGACCACATATGTATATATACATATACATAATATACATACACACAAAAAAGGGGACTTGTTGGGACTGAGAGTGTTAAATTATTTTACGACTCGTTTTGGTATACAACAAGATGACATATATCGATGTTTACTGGGAAGCAGACAAAAAACATAACTAGATGAATAGGCCCTACAGTTGTAGATGTGCCACATGACTCTTGTATGCCTACAATAACGTTTGGAGGGAAACCATTTTATTTTTTTTTTTTTTGTCTTCCTTTTTTTCTTTTCTTTTCTAGTTCTTGTTTGTTTTGTTCACTAAAAGATGGGTGCGCTTGTACACATGGAATTGTCACCACAGAAACATAAACAATAACAAGTCAGCAACCGGTGGCCTACCCTTCCACCCATTGCCCCCTCCCCCACTTGGGTATATCGGTTGAGTGATCACCCAAGGACAAGTCTGCACGTATCAGCGTACGATGAACGTGAGTCTAGAACAAAAGGGTAAAGGTCTATGCTTGGTCTTGCCTGGAACGTACAGGCCGCGACATGGATGACACAATTAGTTACCTGTAACGCGGGTTTTTTCGAGTCGTCATCATGGCAAAAATGTGACGAATCGATGTTATTACACGATAGTTTACGTGCCCTCCTTCTTGTTGTGTTTTAGTGCAAATAAAGACAGAGGTTGTTAGTAAAATACACACATACATATAAATAAAAAGTCGACACGGGACGCCTAAAACCAACCGAAATTTATGTAGTGAATTTCATCACTAAATTCCTTAAGTGGTCACCGGGCAATGTACGGTTTTAAGTATTTTATTCCAATTCACAACAAAACAGGTTACATTAATCTAAGAATTATTGTATACAATATAAAATTAATAAAAACAATTCAAATTAATGTCCATACGTAACTTAAATGAAACGTGTCAAACATCAACTGATCATGTTCACTCTTTACAGTAAAGACAGACCATTATTTTATTTGGAAGACCGCCAAGACTGATGAAACATCTGCAACAACATTGGATGAACTAGAGTATATAGTTGTCTTCTCATACCTCAAAATCGGTATGTAAAAAGGTCACATGGTCAATTGATGCTTTTGAGTACACTTCTGGTTCCACAGAATCAGTTATAAGCATTATTATTAATCAAATCAACTAAAATTCCACACCCCTTTGGGCGCATCAATAGTTACAAGGGAATTAAGACAGGGAAAAAATCGTTTGAGAAAATTCAAAATGTTGATATCGAAAACAATACAATCGTAATAAACCTTTGTTTAAAAACAAAAAATAAACAATTAAAAAAAATCAATTAAAAAATCAAGTTTTTAAAATTAAATTCGAAAATTTGAACAACGTTGTTGATTGAAATGGTATTAATGGGTGAAGAAACTGACGTGTTGACACTTTACCAGTTGTTCAAGTATTTTAAGTACATCATATTATTATTATTATTATTAAGTATTATTTATACAGGGTAGTCCCATCAGTGTAAAAAACACTGTTCTCCCTGGGGGCCCTTTAGAAAAAGCAAAAACACAGAACAAGAGATAAACAAATACACATGTAAAAAGAACAAACCCCACAAAAGCAACAACAACACTCTATACCACCAGGAACAAAATCAGAGAAAAACAAGGCAAAAAAAAAGCCAATTAATCAAAAATAAATCAATGACTCCGAAAACGCCAGTACCTAGAAGTGAATGAAGTCAAGGTTGGCTCATTACGCAATCTCTCAGGCAAACCGTTCCACAAAAGGGAACCTTCGTAAGAAATGCTTCTTTGCCTTTCTCAGTTCTCACTTTAGGCACACATCGTACTTAAGTTTTGATACTTAGTAATTTGATTTGTGTTTAAATTGTTATCATTGTCTAAGTATGGAAAAATATATATATAAATATACAAAAGTTCATGTTGTTTTCAAAAAGATAGAATACTACGTCGGTTGGAGGACTACAACTTGTATATCTTGACACAGCAAATGGAATCCTTCATTTATCACTCCATCGCGGTAACACTTTGTTCTCCGTCTCACAAGTATGATTATTTACAAGTCCAGATAGGTTGTCGTCACACCATCTGACGCTACTTTCCTCTTGGGATACATATAAGTAAAGGCAGTTTTAGTTTGCTCGTAGGTGTACATCCCGACTCCTCTCATCCGAAATCCTCGGTTGACACCTTCTCCCGCTTTCTGTGACTCGAGTACATCCATGTAACGTTGTTTGGTGATGTCATTCCCGCGTTTGTTAAGCCCCTTGCAGCTGATTTTGTTCTTTGCACCGAAGCAGTAGTAGGTTTTGCTACAAAGGGCTACGGTACCGTCGCCTTCCCACTCCACTTTAAAGAGCCCTGGAGTTCTCTTATCGAAGGCACGATGTTCAGCCGTGTCTTCTCGAGGAAACCATTGGTGTTTCTCCTCAAGGTATTGTTGTTTCATGTCTGGCTTGATGACATCGTCCAGTTTCCCCCCTGAGATGGCGAGATAGGCTGAATCCGTGTCCATCTCACACATCTTGAAGTCGGAGGGGTCAATGAATTTAAGAAGAAAGTCATAGTAAAATTCTAGCATGCGCAATTTCGCATACTGATACACGAAAAAGCCAATCTGAAGTGGAAGATTGAACCGAATTACTTTCTTTGTCATGTCGCATTCATACAACCCGTCGTCAAGCGAATGTAGCGCACGAAAATGGGAATTGTTTACCCACCGAGGAGCATCAGCATCAGTACATACTCGAACGTTCATGTGGCGCTCCTGGTCAGTGACTGTCTTACCATACGCAGAATTTCCAAGTAGCTTCATGGTATCAGCCAAGATAGATTTTGACAAGTCACGATCACCGGCTCTTCTTGCATTACTGACATCATCACCGAAGGATTCAAAACATGGATTTTTAGCATACTGAATAACTTCGTAGATGTGCCCGACCTCCAATCCATGATTGATGTACCACTGAAGGAGGGGAGTTGTAAGCAAGATGCGCTCACCAAACATGCTACCGATGAGAGTGCGACGTGGCTGCTTCATGACACCTTCTCGCTCAGCATAGTCCCGCATGTGATCTCCAATATCCTCACGACCGACGTTGGTGTTCTTAAAGATGGGTGGCATTTCTGCAAAGTGTGCTCTCAATGCAGAAGGAACTCTGATGTCACACTCTACCATACCGAACATGGATCCATCCACCACACAATCCAATACCTCCTGTTGGGTCATGGTTTTCTTATTGAATTGAGGAAGTCGGATAGTATGTAAGAAACCTCTCACGGTCTGGTTAGTCTTCTGCATTGCGCGCCAGTCACACTCCCACATCTCTTTCAGCTTGTAACCTTGATGCCGTATGTAGGTAGACGTATCTTCCGTTTGGCGCCTTAGTTCGTCTCTACTGGCTTGTCTGACTTGATTAAACTCGTTAGGGTTCAACCGACAGGGATGTCCGTGCCAGTAGCAACCGTGGAACTGAAAAACAGTGTTGGTGTCCTTGCAGAAACCGTCCACCTGGATCATTCGACCACCCACACGTTTCTCCTTGCTGTTAAACTGATGTCGAATATGAATACCCTGTGAGAAAGCCATCCAGTCCAACCACTCGGTTGCCATGAGACCGAACTTGTGACTTCTCACCGGCTTAAACCCGTGTTCGGCATTCCTCCTGATGAAAGTCCCTACGGGCATATCTTGCATGATTGACCAAAGATACAAAGCGTTGGCGTCAAACCCCACGATGTTTTCACATAGTTTAGGACCTCCACGAATGAATGTCTTCCCCTTTTCATGATAACGATGGAAGACGATGGATGGTCCCCCTACGATGTTCTCTTTAATTTTGTAGAACAGATCCTTATTGGTTTCGTCGATGAGGCTGAAGAAGATATCATTCGGTAGCGTGAGGAATAGATATTGTAGTGATAGACCTGGTACAGAAATGGCGGACTTGAACATGTCCATGTTTCGATCTCTGTAAAAGGTGAACATCTTCTCAAGTGCTTCCAAAAAGGGGACGACGTCAAGATTGTTATACCATATGAGAAAATCTCGTACCGTGGTCATGCCCTGCTCCTTCCAGACCCGTTGACAAAACTCATATTCCTCCTTGGAAATATTGGACCCTTCAACTTACTATAAAACGCCTGGTGCGGTGGAAGCGCTCCAAAGTCAAGTTTCTGTAGGTCATCTATCCATTCATAGGGGAAAACCCTTGGCTGTGTCACACTCGTACGCCTTTAAGAATTTGGAGTAGCTATAGCCAGGCGCCAAGTAGTTACAAATGTCCAAAAATTTCAACTTCTCTGTTTTCAGGGCCATGTAAGTGCTGGTTCGCTTGATGATAAACTTCAAAGGGTCTGTCTTTTGTAGAATTGGATAGAGGTACCGCTTGATGACGTTGATGTCGTATTTTCCCGAATTGAAGCCTAGCACCGGTAACTCTTTGAGGTACTCATCCAGCTGCTCTTTGACTTTTTGATGTGTTTGTACTTTCTGTTTTGCTCCACGTTGTCCGTCGTTGTTTCCATCAGCTCATCTAACTCTTCGAAAACACCTTGAAATTGTTCCAAGAGTGTAGTGTATGCCGCTTGACTTACGGTGTGTAGGTAGCCTACCATGTCTGAAACCAACTGAGCCGGACTTCAACTTACGAAGCATTGTGGTGTCTCGTGACCAGGAATATTACTAGCTACACTAACACTCAGTAGTTCGTGTTGAGCTTCCCATCTGAGTTTCTTTTCTTTATCCCCATCGGTCTGTGGAAGTTGGTGAAAATAGGTTTCAAAATCGTACGTGGCTCTGTACGGATAGTATTTCATCTCTTCTTTAACGTCTACTCCCAACTCAGACAATTTGTCGAAAACTGTTAACGGAAGCTGGTAAGCCCTCCGCTGAACCGATGTTTGACGTTGACGTCACAGGTCGGTTCGTGGCGCAACAAATCAGTTGATCGAGTGAATACGGTGCAACACTTAGAACAGGTGAAGGATCGACTGTACATTTCAAGATCTTTGATGAAGGAAAAGTGTCTACCGCACAAATTAAGGTTCAATTTATCATCATAGCAATGATGGGAACGCCTGATTAATTCTGCTCTAATTCCTCTGTTTGTGGTATTTGTTCCATTCTCGTCCTGTTCAGTATCAACCTCCATGACGTCAGTCATTTCGTTAGCCTCGCTGTCATCTATTGGTAGCAGCATGTACACGTATACCTTTACTTTGAAGAGTTCCTCGACTATAGAAAGCTCATCTAAGGTAATCCTGACTATATGCTTCTTTCCTGTGTGTTGGCGAAATGTTTCTGCCAGTTGATGTGTAGTTTTCTCTGTAAATTGGGGCTTACTTCTGTGAACGGCCAGACATCGAAAGAAACACAGGCTGTCATCATATCTTTCACCCGTGTTTTTGTTCCTAACCAGGTTCAACAGGCCTTTATTGTCAGCGACGTAGGGTGGTAGTTTTTCGATGGGTGAACCGATTGGAAATTGTCTCAGCTTGTTGACATAGACGGTCATGTTTGTTGTAGCCGCCACCGTCCATTTTGTATCTGGGCGCTGATGAAAACCAATCTTCAGAACATCCACCCCTCGGACTCGCTCCATCAGACGATCCATGTCCGCTTGAGAAGCGACCGTCTCTGGAGAGGGAAACACCCGCCCGTTGTTCTGACTAGGGTGAAAATAACGGTGTTCTCCCGTCTCCGAATGTCGAAGGACGAAACCGAAGGAGATGTTTATCTTAGCCCTGCAACTAAGGCGGTGAAATATTGATGTGAAGGCCTCGTCAACAGTTACGATGGAGCGTCCGATGAGTCTAAAGTTGTACACATCCTGAATTTGGCGCTGAATACAGTGATGGGTGCGAATGGCTCCCCAGTTCTTACGGAGAGTGTCGATAACGGGCTCGGGTTGTAGACCAAAAACGTCACCATCTGTCATCGTAGGATTCACTAAGGGGTCTTCTTGAAGTGGGGGTTGTTGTTGGGGAATGAAAGGGTCAACGGTTGGAAAGTCCGGCACCGGAGGTGTTGACCCCACATTTCCGCCATGAATTATTCTAACGTGCCTGTTCACACTTTCCATTCGCGTGAAACGTTTTCCGCACACCGGGCACTTAAGATTCCTTGACCCGTGTTTAAATTGTTGGGGCTCATCTTCGTCTGCATTGAGGTTACTTTTCTCCCATCCGTCAACCATCTCCTCTGAGGGTTGTGAGGAACTTTGTTCGGGTGGTACGGGAGAAGATGGGTAGTCATCGATATGATCATTCATCAGGTGGCTCAGCATACCATTGACACTTGGAAAAATAGTGCCACAGGCCGGGCATGGAGCCATCTTGGTTACCGAAGTAGTTGTATTGGTGTTTCTCAGGGGTGGACCACTTCGGACAGAAAGAGTTGGTTCCGGGACCGGATCAGGTTGGAAAATACGGGTTGTGTTCGGATTATCAGCCACTTCGTTGTTATTCACGGGAGGATTCTCCGCCAGAGAGAGGGGTGGTGTAGGGAGTATGGTGTGGTTCTTACGGTGGCGTTTCATATTGTCAAGCCTTGAGAATACTTTGCCGCAGACTGGACAGGGTATATTGAGGGCACGTTACTATGTGTCTTTCGGTGTCTACTCAGATGAGTCAAGTGAGAAAACGTTTGCCCACATGTAGTGCAAGCAACCCGTCTTCTTTCGGAGGAAGCTTCGACGCAACTGGTCACCCTTCTCACCGCTTTCCATTGGTTCCGGTGGTGTAGGTAAATCTTGAGGTAGGTCCATATCCTGAAGCGATGAGAAAAAAGAAACAAAATATGGTTAGAAAATGTGTTTTTGGACATAGACACAAGTATTCAAACAGAAATCAAACAATGAATGGTAAGAAATAGAAAATGTATAACTACAATAACACATAATTTGTAAGGGGACTTTCCTTTAAAACATTCAAAGGCGCCAGTCTTAAGAAATTAAGATAAAGTATTATCAAATTGCTGCAGTCGTTGTAAGTTTATTTAGGTTACTTTCTTGAAAAGGCCTACCATGGCACCGTCTTCTGCCTCTTGTCGCCCATCTTGTTCATGATGAAACAATTCTCCATTCAGTAAGGTGGTTGTAGAAACCGGCTTCATGGTGTTTACTCTGTCGGATCACTGTGTTCGAATGCAACGTCTGTGATTGAAGAACAAGGATCGGATTAGACTGTGTGATTTAGGAACTTTAGAGAGAGAGAGAGAGAGGGAGAGAGAGAGAGAGAGAGAGAGAGAGCCAGAGAGCACTACCGACTCAAGCAATGATCAGCTTGCAAATGACCCTCAATCGGAAGGTTTGTACCTTATATAGCAAGAAAGGGTGGTGTAGATATTTACCCCCCCCCCTTTTTATGATAAAGTATGGAGACAGTAGATCTCCGAAAATGGTAACAATATTTCCAGAAATGATAACACTTTACTCTCAACACGGTGATTCAGAAACATGAGTTTCAAAATGTAATTCACCTGCATGTGTAATTTTACTAATATTCTAATAATTGTAAAAGTTACAGTAGTAAAATTATAATTACACATGGGGAACTTACCCACAAAATGCATCTTTCATTGGAGTGGTTACGTATCGGACAAGGAATCGAATAATCATGCATCGAAGTGTCACAAATTGCTTAGAAGAGTGACAAAATGGGACTTTTGAAATGTTCGTCACTTTTCGCAAGACATCACGTAAACCAAACAGGTCCTGGTGAATTGATACATTGGGTAGTTCCAATCCTACTTAATTTGTGTTGCAGTTATTTGTATTTAAGTTTTATTTATTTCCTTTGTTTTGTAACTAATGGATATATAAATAATTAAAGAATTAAATTGAAAACAAAGTAAATACGTAACCGAATTAAAGTTGTAAGATGAAGACAAAATATGAATAATAATAAATAATAATAATTAAGATGGGGTATTGAAATAAATAATATGACAATATGCAATATAATACTTTTCAGATAAATGTCAACGTTTTCTACAAATTGTGTGGTTTTCTTGTTGTAGACTTTACAAGTAGTAGGCATAATCTGTCTTCTGTCCAAGCAAGAATGTCAATAGAACCTCTTTAAAATGTCTTCAATAACGAAGAAAAGCCAGTCCGCACTAACGGGTACTTCGAGTTGAAATTGATCAAAAGTCACACCACCTGGTGATTTAAATGCCATGAAAGGAAAGGAAAAAGTATTCATTGTTATGATAGAACTCTATAAGTGCCCTTTGTTTAGCATATACATCAGCAATATACAAGTGGTGTTGTACACCACAGTCAAAACATCATGTTTTGTTTTATTCTGCTAACAACAGTCTAACGTAACGCTCGATTCTTATGAGGAAAAACCATCATTCTTTCCGTTTATTTATTTGTATTTGTATTTTATTTTTATTAAGCTTGAACTATGTAGCAACCTCATGCAACTTATATTTGTTCTATAGTTAAATATCAGTTCTTAGTTTCTCTACTGCATGTATTAAAATTAAATATAGCATATGTGACATCTGGTATAGAATGAACCAATACTTGTAGATATTTCATCTCATTGCGTTAGATTCATTTTAAGGGAGTGTATAAGTTAAAGGCACTGTACACGTTTGGTAATTACTCAAAATATGTATTACCATAAAAACTGACTCGGTAACAAGCAACGGAGAGCTGTTGATAGTATAAAACATTGTAGGAAACGACTCCTCTGAAGTAACGTAATTTTTGAGAAAGAGGTAATTTCTCACTAAAATATTAAAAGACTTCTTGCAAGAAGCCTTTTATTCCTATCTGAAAGCACACAAATTTGTACAACAAGGGTGTTTTTTCTTTCATCATTTTCTTGCAACTTCGATGACCAATAATTGAGCCCAAATTTTCACAGGCTTGTTATTTTATGCATATGTTGGGATACACCAAGTGGGAACACTGGTCTTTAACAATTTCCAAACGTGTACGATACCTTTAAGTACTGGGACTACTCACAACTTGTAGTCAGTTATTTGGTTGTTTGTTTTTATTGAACACTTGTTACGTGTAATAGTTGGTGAAAACAAAACTAAAACGCAACAAATAAAATTAACGAAATCAATTATAAAAATGAAAATGAAAAGGTTTGGGGAAAAAGAACACGTACAATCTATCAAACAAGTTACATTTAAAAGAGAGAGAGAGGGGGGAGAGAAACCATGGGTCTTAAAAAGAAAGAAAACAAGAAGAAGAAGATCGTATTTGACTTACTTTCTTCAGATTCCAAGGTCGTCACCTCAGCTGGTGCGTTGTCCGTGTTAACACGACGGAGGTCTTCATTAAAGTGATACAACAAAGTTCCGGAGTTTCACAAAGTTCGATTCATCGGATAACAACTTTAACGGAACGAGGTTCAACTTGTCTCCGTGACGTCACATTGTCCCAACGGTCAACAACAACCGGTCCAGAGAACACGATTGGACTTGTTTGGGTTTGTAGACTAATTTGCTATGACGTCATCTATTGACTATCACCATGAATGGACCAGTAAGTCCTTGTGTGTTTACTCTTTTTGCTCTGATTTGTGAATTGTTCATGCACCGTCCTTACGGTGTTTACGTAATAATAATATTTGGTAATAGTTGCAGATTCGTTTTAATACATATGCCTCGTGTTGAAAACTTCACAACACACGAATATTTTGACATCAATCTTCGTTTCATTTAGATCTCGAGGATTCTCGAATACCCTACACTGCTCAAAACTAATTTAACTGGCATGAAGATGGGTAAAAACATTTATTTGCTGCCGTATCGGTGTAGCATAGAGGTCAGTGCGATAATGTTTCAACATCAAATTAATAAATATGAATCGTTTAATGACGATTGTTAGATTATTAAAAATGAAGATTATAAAAAGCGATGCTTGCATGATCTTTCTATGCCAAAAGACGGGAAACATCTTGTGTGTGGGTTGTATTTAATTCGGTTGAATTACTCGTGTTTTTAATATTTCTGTTTAACTATTTATTTAATTTTAAACATTGTAATCACACTTTTGAGGATCGTATATTTGAATTTTTCTTTCGTTTGATGCGTAGGGGAAAAAGTAACGTTTTTGTATAAAAAGAGCAAACCCCACGCCGGTTGTTTTGAGTTAGATTGATTCGACTCCTTTTGGGGGAGTATGTTATTGTATTTAGTAATTTAGTATAACTTAAAATTATTTATTTGGAAATTTCACACAAAATACAAAGGATATCTACTCTAAATACATTAAAACCTTAAGAGAGAAAAGGGGGTATAAAGTAAAAACATAAATAGAGTTCATGGCGGTATTCTTACCAAAGATTTCCAGAAATCTAGGATGGGATACTTTAATCCTTATATACACGGCAATTTTTTCAGCATTGGTATGGACACATCATCTACAAAAAACGGGACAGAGTTCTACCTTTATGATATAATGTTTTGGCATAACTTTTCGTGTTCACTCATCCGCTCGGGTCTTTGTTGTACGGTCCGGCAACTGAGAGCGTGCTCGAACACGATCAAAACGTAGCAGAAGACAACAAATCTACTGGACTCGTACATTCTTGACCACGGGGGTGTTATTAACACCACTTGTTTGAATCGAGTAATGTGCATTGTACTTCATTTTTCTTCTAACTATTGTTAGCTGATACAATTTTAAAAAAAAAACAACAACAACAACAACAACAACAAACAAACAATCAATCTTGATATAATTTTTCATTCGACGCGTCTTTGATATTAATAAATAAAAATAATACACTATTTTAGACAAGTACACTCCCCTTACATTTTTATCGATCTACCTGGTCACTGTCTGCGCTGGATGGGAGACCCTCATGACCCTCACGACTGAGGGTTATGACCCTCCACATAAAAAGGAGTTCATATACGCTTTACATACTACTTACACAAATAATGTATTATTATTGTAGCAAAATTAAAGCTCTGGGACAAGGATGCTTATTTGATCTTAACTTTTCAGAAACCACTTACGTGGATTCGCGATGGTCGCGATGGTCACACGGGCGGTAAATTAACGCTTGACGCAGTTTATAGAGGACGCTGACGCCTCAACAACCATATATTGCAATGAAAAGGCTTTGCGTTGAAATTACAGCATCTGGCGATTATCATCGCGCATCCAAAACAAATGTTTACATAAGTTTTGTGATCGGAGGTGAGCACAAAATTCTTAAATTTTTGCAGCATTCGGAAGCTCAGGTCAAGTTTAATTATCGGGTTTTCTTCGTTATACTGTTGAATTGATTTTACTTTCATATTTGTTATCACTAAGTATTACATTCCAAGCAACGTGTGTATTTGTCATGGTCATATACCACGTTAAACTAAAATAATTGACAAAACAAAATCTTGCCCACGTAAATCTCCATATGTTGGGACCACAATGGTCCCGGAAGTTCAAATATGCGCGAGACTTGCACAGTATATTGTCAAAGACCAGTCCTCACTAGGCGTATCCCAACATATGCATACAATAACAAACCCGTGAAAAACTTGGATCAATTGGTCATCGAAGTTGCAAGAAAATAATTAAACAAAAAACACCCTTGTTGCATAGAATTGTGTGCTTTGAGATGCCTGTGAAAGGCTTTATGCTTTTGTGGGTGAAAAATTACCTCTTTCTCTAAAACTTAATTACTTCAAAGGTGGTCGTTTCTTAAAATGTTTTATAATATCAACAGCTATCCACTGCTCTTTCAAGCTGATTTTGTTGAGCTGAAGTATATGAGTGCCATGCAGGAAGACCATACTCTAGGATTGGGAGAACGAGAGATTTATACAATGAAAATATAGCCTTTGGACAGGAACCCCTAGCAACTGTCCAAATGAAACCTAAAATGCGATTGGCTCTAGCTACCACAGAGGAGGGGTGACAGTTTGGAGTCAATTGTGAGCCCCAAGTACTGAAACGATTTAGTAGTTTCGATTAGAAGTTTACCTAAGCTGTATACATGAAGGTTGGATTGCCTGCATCTAATGATATATGCATAACTTTGGTTTTACTGACATTGAATGTCATTTCATCGACATCGGACCAATTATTGAGCCTATCATGTTGAAGCGTGTGTTCATCATTTTGGTTATCTATAGTGCGGTACAAAAGAATGCCGTCTGCAACCAAAACACAACTAGATAAAGTTGAATGGGATAAATCATAAATTAAAAGACTGAACAATAACGGCCCTAGAATACTGCCCTGCGGCACGCCAGAAGTAATGTCAACCCAACAAGATATAGCCTGCCCGATATGGGGCAGATGGTGTCCCCCCCCCCAATGTTCCCATACGATAACACACAATTTTCCTCTTGTATAGAACTCCCCCCTAAAATCCTCAAAATAATTCCTGAGATTCCAAGCACACAATGAAGACACAATGGGGGGGGGGGGTACACCATGCCCCATATCGATCACCAATTGCAACAAGAGGATACTCCGCCCCTGAATAGAACCCGCTGTCTCCGACCCGTCAGAAAAGATCGAACCCAATGACACAACTCGCCCTGGATATTGAAAGAAGTAGCGAGTTTTCCAAGTAGGGTGTGATGTGGCATTGTGTCAAATGCATTCGACATGTCTAAGAAAACGGCATTTACTCTGGAGTGACGGCGTCTATCTAGGGTGGATGACCAAGAGTGAAGAATGTTGACCAGCTGTGTAACGCAGCTCCTGTGTTTAACAAAGCCATTGCTGATGGGGATTGAGAAGACCAAAAGTGTTTAAATTATTATTATCTATAGCAGCAGATATTGCGCTCAAGAACTTTACATAGCAGTGATGTATTGAGCTACTGACTGTTTTATTGTTCATTTTCACGTACCGGTAGTTAAAATTTACCGACGAAATTCCGTCAAATTTTCCCGTAAAAGTACATATATATTGTTTCTACAGGAAGTAGAAAATTGTGTGAAACAAAGGGTTCAGTACCTTTTTGCTGAATGAGTGCTGTACCTATAGTTTGTGTTTTGTCAAACACGTTTTTTTGTCCCCAAACTTTTGTTACACATTCGAAACAATCTCTTTCTGGAATCCGTCATTTTTTTTTTTTTTTTTTTAAGACAAAGTTAATCCAAAAGATTTAATCAGAAAGACTGGATTATTGGGTAAGTTTTAAAACACAAATACTTCATTTGCATCATCTTGGGCTCAGAGTGTAGCCCTAAAAGGGACATTAATTTTGTGTCTCAATTGTGATTACTTATTTTATCAAGAGAGACATTGCTTCTTCCAAGAGGAATGTCCTATTAAATGTAAGGGTGGGCCACATTCAAAACATAAAAACTACAGACTAGGCAAACTTGGTCATTTTTAGCATGAATGACTGTTATAAATCAACATGTTGATTTCAGATAAGTTGATCGTGGCTTGGGGGGGGGACCGCTTCAGGGCCTCGGGAATTTATTTACAACTTAGATTTTTCTCAGGTGCAATCTATAAACCTATAGGACATTTCAGAGGCGTTTTTACAGATTATATTTTTCCCATTTTGAAATTAGGAATTTGATTTATTTGCGGTTTAATTCATTTTGGTTTCAATCGGTGGAGATTGGGTGGAGGGTGTGGGCGCTGCGCCCAACCTCAATCCGCCACTATTTGCTGTACAGTAACAAACTCGTGGTTCAAATACATAGGCTTGTTGTCTTCGTACATTTTTGCGTCCTTTGTACGTTAATGTTATCCTTGAATACAACAGCTTATAATATTCAGAAGTTATAGCCCCCAAGAGAATTAGTAATCACCTCTCGGTATAGCTCTTGCTACGATGATTTTTTTATTTTATAAATAAAGGTTATTTGAACACAACAATTTTTGAAGGCTTCTGCTTGGATTTAATGCTCATGCAAACTGTTTCCCCAAGGCATAATGGTTGGCGTCATCATAATTAAACGAAAATTACATTTTGGTTTGTAATATAATATGGGTGCATGGAACGAAAGTCATATCTCTCAGCGCTTACAAGGAACAAGTCAACTGCGACGGAGGAATTAAAAAATGTGCTATTTTAAACATCAACTTTTCGTGAAAGAAATGAAACAGTCACCAAATGGAGAAAGAAATAGTCCATGTCGTGTATATATCTGTAGTTTTGTATTTCTGGTGATGACAGCGTTACTATAATTGGGGGGGGGGGGCACATATCCCACCCACCCCCCACGTTACATTTTATAAGCTTTCATGAGATAATATCAATGTTTTTAAAGCTATTGTTCTATTTACATGCAGACAAAAGGCTAATGTTGGGCTTTTTGCACTCAGGTCAGATTATCTTATATAAAAGTACCGGTATTAAATGGCATAACAAGAGCGCTGAAAGGGCTTGTTTATGAAACTTAATGCAAACGGAAACTACAGTTTCAATTGGCCAGAAGTGCCCCCTAGAACAAATGGTGCACCCTCTTGTGCCCCCTAAAATGTGTACCCTATAGTTTCGGCGGTCCGGATTACCCAAAGCAGAATCTTTAGCCATTAAAACTCGGGCCTGTTTTGGAGGATTTGTATTTAACGAAGTAATGTTTTGTTTTCCTTTTTCTTATTTTCTTTTAGTAGACTTTTTATTTGAATGAAAGCACAATCTAAAACAAAAAGACTAGTTTACAATGACTGTGCTGGTTTAAATGATTATTATCGGACAAGTTATAAGCCAAACTTAAAATTGATGGCAGAAAAACTGGCAATCAAACCTTCCCCGTAGAAATACTGACTTTTTTGGTCATTTTCCCAAATTTACAGACGAGTTTCTGTAAAACGTTTCCAGACGGTAAAAACACAGATATCTTGTTCACAGTGAATAATTCGTTAAACTTAATTGTAGCCTACCTAAATATGCCGCAGGATACAATCTCGATCACTCTGAGAAAGTAGTTTTTAAATCAACACTGACTGACCCCGCGGTTAAGATTATACAAAAATGTAAAATACATACCTGTTAGATCACACGCAGCATGTTGGAAGGTACCAACAAGTAACACCAAAAACAGGGCATCAAATCCAACCACTCGTCTTGTAGTTTTCCAGCGCGACGACATTACCTTCGAACTCAGACAACAACGCGACGGTCCAAAACACTTTATTGAAATGATCGCGTGTAGGCCTACAGTGCAGGATTTTAAATTGCCTGTAGAGGTGCGGGAAAAATGCTGAGACTGGGATTATCAAGGCAATGTTAAAGAGAGAGCAAGGGAATTTTTATGAGGTACTAATTTTCCAATAGATAAAGTCCTTATGTGAGTGGGGAAAAATTACACGTTAAAATGGTGTAAATTGCCATTGTATTTGATACCTTTTGCAAAATTTGTCAACATCCAATGACATCATTCTGAGAAAAAATTAATGGGTGTGTACATTTTTGTACGTGGGTGTTTCGGTTCATTCATGACTTTCAATCAAAACGGCCTTGAATTTGACATTTTGACTGACGAAATATATTCCTCACTGGGCTATGAAAAGCGTTTGTTATGAACTTAACATAGTTGGAAAAATGTTTTAGAAAAAAAAATAACGATTCACACAAAATATCCCTCGAAAATTGTTTGGTTTCCTTTTACTTTGTGAGTGGTGTTCATAAGAGGTGAACTAGTTTGGATCATGTTCTATAGACCTTATGCATTGACGTCATCCAGCAGCCATCTTAGAGGTAAAACGATGACGAAACAATCGAAACGCATAGATTTGTACGCGCTGCGCACAGGATTGGCCAATGAACAACCTCCTTTTGACCTCTAGGCGAGGGCGCCCTACTGAAATGACGTCATGTGCATAAGGTCTATTCGTATGACCATGGCCCAATTTCAAAGGTCTGCTTCAGCACAAAAACTGGCTAAGCACAACAAAATTATGCTTACCAGAGTAAGGTTACCGGCCAAACTACCATGTCACGTGTACAATTTGTGACTGGTATCCGGCTCATTTCTACTTAGCAGAACATTTGTAAGCAATATTTTTTGCTTAAGCAGCTCTTTGAAATTGAGCCCATCTCTCCTGCAGCAGGGCCCAATTTCATGGCTCTGCTTACCGCGGAATTATTCTGCGCTTACGTATCATAGAATTGTGCAACCTCGTTCCCAGTGGTGTACGATCTTTTTACACGCGTTTTTACACGCGTTCTACGTGCATTTTTACGCGCGTACTAAAGCGCCCGACAAGCGCCCTACAAGCGCTCGAATGTTATTAACACTAGCGGAATGCCGCGCTTCACACGGAACCCGCTAGGTGGGCGCGATTGTATTAATGTTGGGTGAGGTGGGGGGGGGGGTAATTGGAGAGGGTATCAGAGGTTATAATTTTCAGAATGGGTTTGGTAAATATATTTTAAATCAGTACGCAATGTATAGTTATGTCTTATGATTCAATGTTGAGCATGCAAAAGGTGTTGAGTGTGGTCGAAACGTCGCCTTCCCTCACCCTTCTCGCCCCTTGTCTCGACTACGAAGCATAAATTGGGGGTTAGTTTTAATATTTGGGAAGGATATACTGAGGCAATGATGCATGGCTTGGCATGAAATGTAGGTTTTTTTATATGTCCGGACTTTTGATTTATTTGTGTCTCTATTTCTTTATTCTTAAATGTGTCTTTGTTTCTATACTTTCTCTCTTTGTATATCCGTGTTTGCCCGTGGTGAATGTTGTATTTTCTCAGTATATTTCGGTGTTTCTGTAATTATGTGTTTTTCTGACTTGTCTGTTTGTCTTTTTATTTGTTTAATTTGTGACCCTTGGAATGAATACGGGCAGAGACGGCAAGTGTGCTAGTAGTAGCTCTTTAGTTTTATTTACAATCAGTCAACGGTGAATCTGTTGGGTGAAGACACACAAAGACGTCAGTTTCAGTCTTCGGCCCAAAACAGAATCATCTTACAAAATATACAATAATAATTACATAAACTAAACTTTAAAATAATAAACAATGAAACGATAAATTAAGGACGCGACCGCCATCTTGGATTTAAGGCAAATTAACGGAGGAATGCAATAAAACACGTTATTTCCAATCCCAGATGCAGTGATGAAATAAACTAAAGGATCTCCAAAACGGCACAGTCAGTAATACTGCAAAGATTATTAGGAAAGTCTCTAGAAGTAATAAATAATTCTAAACATCGCAAGTCAGTGAATAGCTAGCGTTATGTTGCAAAATCAACCAAATATCCACTAGAGTCAACAACATTCTATAAACAAAATGAGACTTGAGGATAGTGCTTATTAAATACCAATTAATCTAAGTAGTAATTAGGAAAACATTTAAATGAAAAATATAACAAGATCTTTACCTGTTGGGTGAAGACACACAAAGACGTCAGTTTCAGTCTTCGGCCCAAAACAGAATGATCTTGAACGGAAAGCAGCCCGCAGAGGGCGCTAGCCATGCAAGTTAAAGCAAATGATTACGTAACATAAAAATAAACGTGGGGGGTTCGCATCGCACCCGTGACATTATTCCCTCTAGAGAAAAATGTCGTCCTCGACATGCAACTAACATCTCTTATGTTACATATTTTTACAATGGAAATTTACAACTTATGAAAACAAAATGGTGGCATCTGTCTTCTTATACCATCTTATTCTAGACAAGCTCTGGTGTTTTAAGCATTTAGGAGAACAACAGAAAGGTAAGTGTTCTATAACTAAGAAGCAGAACACCAGTAATTTAAATACATCTCAAAATGGTTCCTTCAAAAAAAATCTGTCATTTTGGAGACAAAAACTTAATGCAGGAAATAATTACATTACAACTTCAATATCTTAATACATTGAAAGTAACAACTATAACCACGTGAACATAACTCAGAGGGATCTTTTTTTTTTCTTTCTTTGTAACAGTATTATTAAAATAACACTTCGTTATCTTCATTGAGTTACAATCAATAATAATACAGTGTATATACAATTGGGGGGGGGGGTATTAGATGGAACTGTGTTCTTGCAGAAGGAGACGCAGACAAGCTTTTCTTCTTGTCTTAGCCATAGTTGGCTCCTTCCACTTATCGAACAGTCGTCGTCCATTGCTTATCTTCTCTTGGCGTGACGTATCTCGTGCTCGCTGTTGTTTTGTTTGCCCAATGGAATCGTAGGTAAACCTTGTGGGAGGTTTTCTGTTTCTGATAGGTCTAGGGCTCGGTGGGGAAAGGTAGACCGTACTTTCAGTGTCGTTCGACTCATATGTGACATCGTTACTTTGGGTTTCAAGTAACTCAGGAGTAAGTTGCGGTGGTGCGACAGGAGGGGAAACTTCATCACCATTGATTGGCTCAGGATCTATCATTGGTGTGAGGACAGGAGGTGATGGTGACGGAGATATTGAAGGAGATATTGACGAAGATTCAGTTTCTACTGGGATGAAGTCTATGTCTATCTCTTCGTCGCTGGTTTCACTGTGTTCAACTGTAGTTGGGACTTGGTCACTCTCCTGATGTTCTATTGCTGACTCTTCCTGATGGGGTTCATCGACTGTTGTGTTGTTCTCTTCTAGTGGGAGAAACATGCATGGAGTCAGCATGTTTCTGTGTACAGTTCTTTCTTTTCCGTCACCGAGAGAGCGGAGGCTATACACAGGTAGATCTTGGTGCTTGGAAATGACAATATAGGGCTGTGATTCCCACCTATCGGCCAGTTTGCAGGTTCCAATGAGTTTTTTGTTCTGGATGAGGACTCTGTCACCAAGACGTAGAGGAGCGATGCAGGAACCTCTGTCATAAAGGCGTTTCTGCTTCGACTGCGCTTGTTTGACGTAGCCGCTGGCCCTCGTGTATGATTTCTGTAGTCTTTCTCTCAGCTGTTCTACGTAGTCTGCATAATTTGATGTAGACTCTCGCTGAGTGGAATGGAGTCCAAACATCAAGTCGACTGGTAGATTTGGGTGTCTGCCAAACATCAAGTAGAACGGAGCATAACCGGTGGAGTCGTGGCGTGTGGAGTTGTATGCGTGTGTCATTATTTCGACGTATTGCTTCCAGTCTTTTTTCTGATTTTCTTCTAGTGTTCCAAGCATGTTAAGGAGCGTATGGTTAAAACGCTCCGTGACGCCATTTCCTTGAGGGTGATACGGGGTGGTTCGGCTCTTTTGATGCCACAGATCTTGCAAAGTTCTCGGATGAGCTGGCTTTCAAAGTTGCGACCCTGATCAGCGTGTAGTCGTACAGGAAATCCATAGTGCTGTATTATCTTTTCCCAGAGTATTTTAGCAACTGTGCCTGCCTTCTGATCGCGAGATGGAAACGCCTGGGCATACTTGGTGAAATGATCTGTGATGACCAATATGTTCTCATAGCCACCTTTGCTTCTTTCCAGCTTGAGGTAATCGATGCAGAGTAATTCCATTGGCTCATGTGTTGTGATGCTGACCAGGGGTACACGCGTTTTTGTAGACGGAGTTTTTCTTAGGCAGCATCGCTTGCACTGTTCACACCAAGTTTTGATGTCACTTGCCATCTTGGACCAAAAGAAACGGGTTCTTGCAATGTCAAGCGTTCTTTCGTAGCCCAAGTGTCCGAAATCATTGTGAAGTGATGTCATGACGGTGTGTCGAAATTGTTCAGGGAGAACAAGCTGTTCGGCTGTTGATCCGTCATGGGTCTTTCTGAGACGATAGAGTACACCGTTTTTCATGTGAAGCTTTTCCCATTGTCTTAGGTACATGAGGCATCCGAGCTTTTCACAACTCCTCTCTGCTCTGGTTGGTTTTCTTCCTTTCTCTAGATAGTGTATGACTCTGGATATGTCCGTGTCACTTCTCTGAGCGGATATGATGTCTTTCTCTTGTAGTCTAGGCAACTCATTCGTTGGGAGTGACGTGTGACTCTGTGTAATGACATCGCATCTTGCAACTGGAGGTTCGATGAAGGGAGTTGTTTCTGTTGGGTGACTGTTACAGATAGCTGGAGGTTCGATGAAGGGAGTTGTTTCTGTTGGGTGACTGTTACAGATAGCTTGCACGATGTGGGGAGGAATTGTGATTGCATCCTTCTGAAATGACAAGAGACTTCTTGAAGTATCAGCATGTGATTTGCGAGAGAGTGCATCAGCCGCTCCGTTGTTCTTTCCGGGCTTGTATTTCACAGTGAAATTGAACTGGGATAGTGCCGCAATCCACCTTTGGCCTGTCGCATCTAGTTTGGCAGATGTGGTAACGTAAAGGAGAGGATTGTTGTCTGTCAGCACGGTACATTGGTTGCCCAGAAGATAGTCGCGTAGCTTATCAGTAATCGCCCACTTCATGGCTAGAAATTCTAACTTATGTGCTGCGTAGCGAGATTCGGCGGGGTTGAGTCCTCTGCTTGCGTAAGCGATGACTCTCTCTGTTCCATTTTGGACTTGGCTGAGGACAGCTCCGAGCCCTACTCCTGATGCATCAGTCTGGAGTATAAACGGGAGTGCATAGTCTGCATAGGCGAGGATCGGTGGAGATGTCAAGTACTGCTTTAACATGTCCATCGCGTTCTGACACTCTTCTGTCCAGATAAATGGTGGGGTTACAGATGGAGAGGTCTTTTTGGCGTTCTTCTTCTTTCGTCTTGGGTCACCAGCAGTGAGCTTGTAGAGAGGTGAGACTATGTGTGAGTACCCTTTAATAAATCTTCTATAGTAGCCAGTGAAGCCGAGGAAGCGTTGTAGTTCCTTGCGATTAGTGGGGGTTGGCCAGTGTTCTACTTGTTGTGTCTTCTCTGGATCAGTACTAATGCCTTTGTTCGAAACGATGTGTCCGAGGTATCTAACTTCTTCTTGGAGGAGGTTACACTTGGACGGCTTAAGTTTGAGCCCGTGTTGCCTCAAACAGGAGAACACTTTTGAGAGACGGTCGAGATGGTCTTCGAAGTTGGCAGAGAATATGATGATGTCATCGAGGTAGAGGAGACACGTGACGTAGTTTTGTTCTCCGAGACAAGTCATCATCAGGCGTTGGAATGTAGCTGGAGCATTTGCTAAGCCGAATGGCATCCGATTACATTAAAATAGTCCCATGGGGGTAGTGAACGCTGTCTTAGGTGTGTCCTCGTCTTTCATTTGAACCTGCCAGTAGCCTGATGTGAGATCTAGAGTGGTGAAGAGTTGGGCATTTCCAAGAGCGTCCAGTGCTTCATCGATGCGAGGGAGAGGATATGCATCACGCACAGTTTTGCTGTTCAGGCGACGATAGTCAATACATATCCGCAGTGAGCCATCCTTCTTATGGGCTATCACTATCGGTGAGGCAAATGGACTGTTACTTCTGCGGATGACACCTGTTTCTTCCATTGCCTTGAGATGATCTTTGACAGCTTGATATTGTGAAGGAGGAATTCGGCGATGTGGAAGTCGGAAAGGTTGATTGTCTATGAGTGGGATGGAGTGCTTCATCGTCGACGTACATCCAAAGTCCAGGGGACTGGATGAGAATACGTCGGAGTAATTCTGAAGGAGACTCTCTAGCTGTTGCTTTTGTGACTCGCTGTCTAACTTTGCTTTGGATAGGTCAACAAGTGGTGTATGTTTGACATCTACTGGACCTTCATTGACTTGGTTCTGATCTGAAGGAGATATATCATGGTGTGCTTCGTCTTTCTGTCTAACTTGTGACGTTTCGTAGTATTCATTGAGTGGTAGATCATCAATGCGCTGGATGTATGCTAGCTGTGCGAGTTTACAGTTGCGTCTGATGGTTATGGGCAGATGTTGCAGTGTCTAACGGGTAATTGGCAGTTAGATTCAACATCTGTGACCATGTTGCTAACCTTTAAAGATGAAGAGCTTCGAGGAAATTTTTCAACTACTGCAGTGTAGGGACCTTTGCCAGGGGTGCCTGACAAATGATGTCTACTTCTTGTCCTGCTGGTATCACTCGGTATCGGCCGATGTACTTAGCGTAGCCGATGGTACCGTCGCTGTGGCTACCAGGTTCTGAAGCAGAAATACTGTTGAAGGCTGCATACCATGCAGAGCTCTTCGTGGGCAGGAGCTGATTGCTCTTGGTCATTTGATGGTCTCTCTTCACTGTTCTGATTACATTAGTGCCAATGAGGACTGGAACGTCTCTACGGTAACTGTCTGCTTGTACAACAAATGTAGGAACATCCTTGTAGACGACGTCCATTATAGTGATGGTTAAAGGGATGACACCTCGATGAGGAATGCTATGCCCACTAGCACTTTCGATGGAGACTTCTGAAGGAGAAATTTCCATGTTCTGGAGTTCTGGGTTCTGCTTCAGGATGTCTTCTGTTATGGACGTGATCTGAGAACCAGAATCTATTAGGGCAGTATAGTTGACACCATTAACGTTGACGACGTCTTCATTGGTTGGACCAATCAATTGCTGATGATGGAGAGGTATGCTACCACCGTGGCATATTGAAGACAGACGTGGTGCAGTGTTTGAAGGAGAACTTACTACTGGGCTCGCTGATTCCCGGCCTCTGACGGCTTGCCCATTGGCCGTGGGCCGTTGGAGTTTAAAGGGGCACTTCTGCATCCTTTGGCAATATGACCTTCATTGCCGCATCTGTGGCAGTAGAACACTCGTTGACCAGAGGAAAGTTGGTCTGTTCTTGGTTGCTGAGGTCCACGTGGAGTTTGATGAGAGATATGATCTACCCTCAGAGCTAGTTGATGGACAGTGGCGAGAAGGTTTTGTAACACATCATGATCGGTCGTTGGTTTGGGGCTCTTGACATCTGGCACTTTCGGTGAGGATTGCTGGTATGGGGGACGAATCTGCTGCAATTGTTGAGCTTGAAGCTTGGTTCCTGTCTTTGCAGCTGCTGCAACCCTAGACTCTCGTTCCAGTTGACGAAGTTCAATTTGAAGTTCCCGAAACGTCATATCTCTGGGCTTCATCGGTGCGAGTCTCTGAGTGACTTTCTCGTCTTTGACGCCTCTCATAAATTGTTGCGTCAGCATGCTGTTTCTATTAGAAAAAGGGCGACTTAGGGTTGACTTTTCCTCTATGGTTCTTAGCGTTGCTTCTAGTTCGACGGCGTAGATGCTCGGTAGTTCGGTGGGATGTTTCACACGCTCATAGAAGCTGGCTAAGGGGTCACCAGTCAGAAACACATCTCCGAACTGTGCTTTGAGTTCTGCAAAGGCGTGGCGTGGGGTCTGATTTGTTGGATGGAGATTGAGTACAAGTTTTCTTGCAGCGCCACCAAGATATCTGACGATGGTAGAAAACTGGATTTCTTCAGGCATCGAAGTAGTTTCGATGAGATACTTCACGTCTCGAACCCAATCTTCAATGGCGATGGTTGTACCTTGGTCACGCCCTGTAAACATAGGTACACTTTTCACTTGATGTGATGGAAGTAGACGGTGATGAGACGAAAGTATAGTGGAGTTGCGGTCAGGTAGGTGGTGATTCTGAGGTGTGAGAACTGGATAATCGGTTGAAGAAGAACCTTGCCTCGGCCCTGGGGTAGACCTCACGGGGTAAACAGTTGAAGGAGAACCTGGAACTGAATGATGCAGTGAGCCTCGATAGTCTCCGCTCGATGTCTCCCAGTTGCGTAAGCATGCGATCGGTTGTTTGCTGGATGTCGCCGAGTTCCTCTTGGAAGGGAGAAGCATGTTGAGGTCTGTTCGGGAGAGTTCGACGAGATGATCTTTGACCAAATGCTGCTGTGGATGATGAATTCTTCCTCTTCAGACATGCTTACAAGAACACAGTCCAAAGAGAAAATACAGAGTGGGAAAGTATGCAAAGAACACAATTCAAAAGTATCAATAATAATCATCAATGCAATACCTTCACAAAATGTAAAATGGCAGTCAGAAAAGAAAAAAAAATTAATCCATCTGAAGCAATCATGAAATGCAATCAATGTAACCAGTGCAAAAACATATCAGTAATAGCAAAAGATAATCTTTGAATGCAAATTAGAATACAATCAATATTCAGAAAAATTCTGTACACAAAAAAAACAATGAAATTTTCGGTGCGACAATTCTGAAGGAAATGACTTCAATTATCTACCCAACTGAGGTTAAAAAGAGAAACCTTTCACACAGCTGGACAATCAAAATGTCCCAAATACAACAAGAAAGAATTTACAGGTGTTCTTTTACACACCAAGAATTTAGCATCACCAATGGCAAACAACAATGTCTGGATTAAAGTTCTTTTCAGCTGAATGAGTACTTAAATCCCATTTTGCGGACACCTGTCTAAATGCCAGACAAGATTAATGACTAGCAACAATACCAACAATACCAAATCAGAATCCAAAATACAATTGAGGCTTGATTCAATCAAATTCCAAAATGACAATGTTCACAATGGGATTTGTTCATCAGCTGCTCGTCAGCTGCAAATATCGGCAATTGTTCAAGAAGATCGCGACAAAAAGTTGTAATTCAGGTTAGCTAAAATGTTCCGATCGTGAAGAAAAGCATCCGGCTTGACGGCAATCAGGGGCGTTGAAAAGGCTGGATAGGGTGCTCAGTCATGGGTCATCCAAGTCCGGTAGTAGGGATAACAGCGGTCCGAAGTTCTTTACGTCTGGAGTATTGAAGGTCTCTCCGTTCCGCGGGGCAGGGTTCAGGGGGGAAGACCGCTCTGCCCGCTGGATACCGCCAGTCCTGGCTGGGAATGCCTTCAACGTCTACAGGGGATGATGTGTACTGGTCACAAGATTGACGGGTATATATGTGCTGTGACGATCAAGTGATGCTTGATGCCGTCGTCGATATGCCCGTACCCAGATCTTCCACCAAATGTGACCCTTGGAATGAATACGGGCAGAGACGGCAAGTGTGCTAGTAGTAGCTCTTTAGTTTTATTTACAATCAGTCAACGGTGAATCTGTTGGGTGAAGACACACAAAGACGTCAGTTTCAGTCTTCGGCCCAAAACAGAATCATCTTACAAAATATACAATAATAATTACATAAACTAAACTTTAAAATAATAAACAATGAAACGATAAAACAATACCCGCGGTTCAAATTAAGGACGCGACCGCCATCTTGGATTTAAGGCAAATTAACGGAGGAATGCAATAAAACACGTTATTTCCAATCCCAGATGCAGTGATGAAATAAACTAAAGGATCTCCAAAACGGCACAGTCAGTAATACTGCAAAGATTATTAGGAAAGTCTCTAGAAGTAATAAATAATTCTAAACATCGCAAGTCAGTGAATAGCTAGCGTTATGTTGCAAAATCAACCAAATATCCACTAGAGTCAACAACATTCTATAAACAAAATGAGACTTGAGGATAGTGCTTATTAAATACCAATTAATCTAAGTAGTAATTAGGAAAACATTTAAATGAAAAATATAACAAGATCTTTACCTGTTGGGTGAAGACACACAAAGACGTCAGTTTCAGTCTTCGGCCCAAAACAGAATGATCTTGAACGGAAAGCAGCCCGCAGAGGGCGCTAGCCATGCAAGTTAAAGCAAATGATTACGTAACATAAAAATAAACGTGGGGGGTTCGCATCGCACCCGTGACAAATTTGTTTCAGTATTAGTTAAATTCGTTATTTCCTTAGTTGCATAGGGGGCCTATAATTTATCTTTGATGTATCTTGATTATCTACGTTGACGTTTATTTTGTAATGTTTTTATGTCACTATGTTATACAGTTGATTTCGATGCTTCTATGTCACTGTTTCTGTGTTTTTTCGGTTTTGGATGTGTTTGTTTCCTTACTTTGTTCTTCTAGATTTTGTAAATGGTTGATAATACAATAATAATGTTAAGTGTTACAGGGGTGTGATTTTGTCACATTTTGTTGATGACAGATTTGTAAACTTGTTTATTTGTCTTGACGGACCCTGTTGTGTAAATTTTGTTCATCGTACGTCTAAAATTTAAATAAGAAACGAAAATAAAATCAGAAATGATTTGTGTGTTTTCGTTTTTCCTTTATTTGTTCCTTTCTGTCTGTCTTTGTTTTCTTGATTGATATGCTCGTTTGGAGGAGGCTATATTTTTGTCCCTTTTCCCTTTATTTCATTGTGTCGTTATTTCTTGCTTTCTTTATGCCTTGTTTCTTTATGTCTTTATTGCTCGGAAACTATTGGTTGTATTTAGGCCTACATACCACAAAATGCAGGTAACGACTAATATTCGATAATGCTTGTCTTTGTGAATTTTATGTTGTTATTCAGTCAATCAGTAACGTAAGCAATCAATTTATGAAAGAAATAATAAAAGGAAAACAATATAAAGGGGACTTACGAGGTCACGTCAATAACAAAAAAAAATGAGATGGAGCATCGTTAATAGAAAATTATTATGCAGTTTCCGTATAAATTAGGATCCCCCTTGAGCTGCATTGTAAATCAATCATCTCGCTATAATTAGTATGCCATTGCACATAATTGCGGGGAGACGTAATGAGTAACGTAAGCAATCAATTTATGAAAGAAATAATAAAAAGGAAAACAATATTAAGGGGACTTAGGAGGTCACGTCAATAACAAAAAGATGAGATGGAAGAAGACAAAGCATCGTTAACAGAAAATTTCCCAGAATGCACCACAGTGCATAACAGCGAACACAAATTTAAAGACTGGCAAAACCCGCAATTTATGTTTTGAATATACCAAATTCATCCCCCAAAAACCACCCACAAATCATCTGACCCTCATGCAAGCTCCGCTACAGACTAACCCCGCCACAAAAAAAAAACCATTCCTGACTGGTATGAAACACGCAAGGGCCGACCAATGCGGGTGTCCAGCTACCGTTGCTTTCGCGGGGAGACGTCGCTACGCGTCGGAACACCAACGCAGACCCCAACCAACGGGTACCCCGAAATTGACCCCAGGACGCATCAATTCAGCAGGGTGCGGGCGCCAGTTGACGTGAAAACATGGCGGCGCTCTGAAACCATGAGAAAAACAAGGCGGCGGCCTCTGTTAAGATGGCGCGCTTCTAATCCAAGATGGCGATTTAACGATCATTATAGTATAGAAGCGTGCACGCAAAGTAGTCACTTTTGGTTAGCCAATCAGCTTTGAATTTTAGTGTTTCCCTCCCAGGGGTTAGTGAGGATAGGTTTTGATACGGAGCGCTGTCCATGGAGCGAGGCTGGTATTGATACGGTGCGCTACCCATGGTAGCGAGGCTGAGAATTGTGTGCTACAACTACAAGGGCCAAGTTCGCGCAAGGACTATCAATGACCATAGTTCGACTAACCTAGCCCTAACTCTGCCTAGTCGACGATAGTCGGACACTCTAGTCGACTATTTTGAACCAGCCTACTGGGCATGGTCGCATCGCTGGTTACCAATAGCCGTTTTCATAGCACAGTGCAGAGTGAACCAGTTATAAGAAACTGATAACGTATGTTGAGTTGCCGGTCGTGTTGAAATGACATGACTAGAGTCGTTCGCATGCCCTACGTAGCCTACGTCACTAAACAACCACTAGTTAACCATTGGTCCTTGCGCAAATTGGCCAAGGGCTCCGTAAGCGCATACTTCCGCGGTAAGCAGATCCATTATTTCACTTCAAAAGTAATGCTTTCGATAGTACCGCATTTGGTTTTGAAAATTATTTCACTTTGAAGTAATGTGCATGATTATGGAAAAAGGTATAAGTTTTTATCCCCATAAATTGAATCTAAAAAAGGTTATCTGTCAGATATGTTTCTGACATTGTGTATCCAATTACGAATTATACTTCCCGCGTGGATCATGGAGGTTTAATTTCGACGTCCATGCGTGGACATAACCACTCAGGAATTTTTCACAGGACAGTTTTATTGTATAACAATCGAACGGTTCCAACAACGAAAGGTATACTTTCCCTTTCATTTTCCCTCATCCTTTTTTCCCGCATTTAAAAATCAGGACCACAGAGGTACAACTTCTTGCCCTTTGCCGTCTGACCCACGATCTTTTGGTCGGGTCACTCCCATGTTGTGTGGGCCTACTGTGTAATCGTGGGGCCCAGGAGGGTTCCAGACAGCAAAAACGCTCACTGAATTCACTGTGTAATAACATGCTTTATTGGCTATTTCTCACAGACTTTCCGATTGGTAGATGAGGTGTTTTCTTGTATAGCAATGTGTTATGGTTTTTTTATAGGACCGTTGGGAACGACCTCTTTTAGTCAACTGGCGGAGAAATACTCATGTGGCGGGAAAGAACCAAAGTGTAACAAAATTAAACAAGTTATCACTGCTTCAAAAATTTCATTACACCAATTACTGAGATAATTGAATTTAATGCTGCTCAAAGGAGGGACAAAATAATCCACATGTATAGGGGCCTACGGGGATTTCCCATACTTTGTCTTCATACATAGGCCTATCATATTTTAGAGTGACATGGCCTCTTTTATTGTCCTTTTTTGTTTGTTCTCCTTTTATTATTTCTGTATATAAGGTAGGGTACACCTGAGGAAGATGGGACACGGGGTAAGATGGGACATCGCTTATTAAATGTGTTTTAAAATAAATCAAACTATTTCTGGCAAAACCCTTTTTTTGCAAAATAGTTTCGTCTATATCCAGTCTGTCTCTGGAGGTTATCCTTTTACAGTTTTCTTTTTCTATTGTGAGTGGCGGCAAACATAATGCAGGTGTCCGTTGTCAAATTTTCACGCGTCGGAATATACGTGCGGGTTACCATTGTCCATGGGTATTTTTGGAAGACTGTCATGATTTACGTAGCCTTGAGCGCCTGGCCGGATCCTGCCAGATCTACCTTTGACCTCGCATCCATTTTACATGGAGATTCGCAGTCAATTTACCAGTACAAGTACACATAACTACATAGTGAATAAAACAACATTACTTGCATGGTGATATTATGCACACGCTGCATGCAGACGACCGAAAGTGCAAGCCAACAAAACTGAAGCTGACAAAATACATCACCCACCTCGGACCAATCATAATACAGACATGGCTTCGTAAGCTACGTAAGCTGACGTAACTGCACGTTTATCCAATTGCATCCAATGAAATTATTGAGCATGCAAGACCAGTGCCTGTCTTTGTCCTTGCGGATAACGACAGGGGACCAGACTAGGGAGGAGGGGTGGTGTGTTTTAACGCTACCTACATACGAAGTGTGGACCTAACAACAAAAGAGGTCCACATAATGTAAGGATTTGAAACACTATGTGGACTTTACACACGTCCACACAGTCTTATTTACAGTGTTGTGGAATAGGATTTTCCTGAAGTGCATAGAACAAAGGAATGTCCACACAGTGACTGCAACCATGCTGCAACACATGTGTGTGTGTGGGGGGGGGGGGGGGGCTCGTATACTGTGAAATCACTGTGAGGCTGGCTTGATACAATGACCGAAGACGCAGAACAACAACAAGTATTAATGATTTATTCTAATCCGAAATTGTTCAATGAAAAACAACAACAACAAAAACAGAAATGTGCCCAACAGAGATCATAATGTTATCTTGAAATACGAGAACAAACTTAAACAGTTCCTCATTTTTGAGCAGAACGGGTTAACGAAAGATTCATTTGCTTATACCTATACACACAGAATAAAGCCCTTTGCTCCCCGAGTTGGAAAAATAGTTTTTCATTTATAATTTGCAATGAGGTTCTTTTGTTTATTATTTGGCTTTTCATGAATGAGCGGGAACTATTGTGCAGTTTTTTCATTTTTGAACCTTTTTCATGTTGTTTTGGTAGATTTGTGAAATAAATTATTTTCCTTGGGTGTTCGTATCACGTGATTTTGTCACGCTAAATTGTAAAGGGTGACCCGTTTACGGAAATATAAAACAAATACAAGTTGTGGTTATCGTCTGCCATTCAGAAGTAATCGCAACCGGTTGTCATTAAAATCACGGCTTACAACGTTTGGTTATTAAAAACAAAATTAACTAGCTTCAATCCATTTATTTAGGCTATGTCATCATTAATTTTATAGCAACAAATTATGCATTGTTAAAATTGTATTCAGTACATTTTGTTGTATGTATTT
This sequence comes from Plazaster borealis, assembly GCA_021014325.1. NCBI lineage: Eukaryota > Metazoa > Echinodermata > Asteroidea > Forcipulatida > Labidiasteridae > Plazaster > Plazaster borealis. The sequence goes on from CM037460.1 coordinate 23,389,648, forward strand.
TGTGATTAATTTTCAGGGGGTGTGTCTAATAATATCTTCTATGTGAATTACCATGGCATACATTTTAATTTTTTATTTTAAGGACCAATCGGGGATGTAAACTTATTTTTAAAGGGAAAGGAAATGTCAAATTCAATTTTGTAATGTACTAATTTTTCAATAGGCTTGATAGAGTCCTCATGTGAGTGGGGAAAAATTACAAATCTCTAGGGATAAATTGCCATTGTATTTGATAACCGGGGCAATATTTTTCAACCATCCAAAACATCCGATGACATCATTCTGAAAATACTGAATAAGTGGGTCTGTACATTTTTGTACAGTGATGTATTGGTTCATTACTGACTTTTTTAAGCGAAATTTGAACACGACGTCATTGTATTTCAACAACTAATGGGTCTTTACATTTCAAGGAGGAATATTTCGTCAGTCAAAATGTCAAATTCAAGGCCGTTTTGATTGAAAGTCAGAAATGAACCAAAACATCCCCGTACAAAAATGTACACACCCATTTTTCTCAGAATGATGTCATTGGATGGTGACAAATTTTGCCCCGGAAGGGTATCAAAATACAATGGCAATTTACACAATTTTAACGTGTAATTTTTCCCCACTCACATAAGGACTTTATCTATTGGAAAATTAGTACCTCATAATAATTCCCTTGCTCTCTCTTTAACATTGCCTTGATGACCCTAGTATCAGATTTTCCCCGCACCTTTACAGGCAATTTAAAATCCTGCACTATAGGCCTACACGCGATCATTTCAATAAAGTGTTTTGGACCGTCGCGTTGTTGTCTGAGTTCTCCCTCAGAATATGAAGGTAATGTCGTCGCGCTGGAAAACTACAAGACGAGTGGTGGGATTTGATGCCCTGTTTTTGGTGTTACTTGTTGGTACCTTCCAACATGCTGCGTGTGATCTGACAGGTATGTATTTTACATTGTTGTGTAGTTATAATCTTAACCGCGGGGTCAGTCAGTGTGGATTTAAAAACTACTTTCTCAGAGTGATCGAGATTGTATCCTGTGGTCTATTTAGGTAGGCTACAATTAAGATTACCGAATTATTCACTGTAAACAAGATATCTCTACTTTTACCGACTGGAAACATTTTATGGAAACTCGTCTGTAAATTTGGGAAAATGAGCTCCAAAAGTCAGTATTTCTATACGGGGAAAGTTTGATTGCCAGTTTGTCTGCCATTAATTTTAAGTTTGGCTTATAACTTGTCCGATAATAATAATTTAAACCAGCACAGTCATTGTAAACTAGTCTTTTGTTTTAGATTGTGCTTTCATTCAAATAAAAAGTCTACTTAAAGAAAATAAGCAAATGGAAAACAAAACATTACTTCGTTACAATACATTTGTACGAGGAGTATCTTCAGGAAAACTAGATTGTAAACACAATAAAAATACATTTAGGTTTTCAAAATAAATTAGATTACCTGTTATACTTCATGGGATTATTGAAAATGTTCACTTGGAAATTAGCCTTAAAAGTTTGCGCCCCCATCTAAAAGTCCCGGATCCGCCCCCTTAAATGTCACAAGTTGCGCACCATTTAAGGGCAATCGTTTATCAACAGGGATGAGATTTTGACGAACGTGGAAAATCCTGAAAAATGGAACTTCCCAGCTAATGTTAAATACAAATCCTCCAAGAGAGGCCCGAGTTTAAAGAGCTAAATATTCTGTGCGCATTCCATAGCGCCGAAACTATAGGGTACACATTTAAGGGGGCACAAGAGGGTGCACCGTTTTTTCTAGGGGGCACTTCTGGCCAATTGAAACTGTAGTTTCCGTTTGCATTACGTTTCATAAACAAGCCCCTTTCAGCGCTCTTGCTATGCCATTTAATACCGGTACTTTTATGTTATAAGATAATCTGACCTGAGTGCAAAAATGCCCAACATTAGCCTTGTGTCTGCATGTAAATAGAACAATAGCTTTAAAAACATTGATATTATCTCATGAAAGCTTATCGAATGTAACGTGGGGGTGGGATGGATACGTGCCCCCCCCCTCAATAATAGTAACGCCAAGGGCATCATCACCAGAAATACAAAACTACAGATATACACGACATGGACTATTTCTTTCTCCATTTGGTGACTGCTTCATTTCTTTCACGAAAAGTTGATGTTTGAAATCAATAGCACATTTTTTAATTACTCCGTCGCAGTTGACTTGTTACATGTAAGCACTAATTATTGATGAGCACTTACTGAATATTGCCAAGGGAGGTGACTTTCGTTCTATGCAGCCATATTATTACCATAACCCAAAATGTCTTTTCCGTTTAATTATGATGACGCCAACCATTATGCCTTGGAAAAACATTATGTATGAGCATGCCTTCAACAATTGTTGTGTTTAAATAACTTTTATTTATAAAATAAAATAATCATCATAGCAAGAGCTATACGTTGAGGTGATTACTAATTCTCTTGTGGGCTATAACTTCTGAATATTATAAGCTGTTGTATTCAAGGATAACGTACAAAGGACGCAAAAATGTACGAAGACAACAAGCCTATGTATTTGAACCACGAGTTTTTTACAGCAAATAGTGGCGGATTGAGGTTGGGCGCAGCGCCCCCCCCCCCACCCAATCTCCGCCGATTGAAAACAAAATGAATTAAACGGCAAATAAATCAAATTCCTAATTTCAAAATGGGAAAAAGTATAGGCCTAATCTGTAAAAACGCCTCTGAAATGTCCTTTAGGCCCATGTCACACGAGACAATTTACAGGCAACCAGTTCCAGGCAATCTCCATGAAGAAAAGGCGTTCACATTTGAATGTTCACATATTTTTCTTGGGGATCGTAAGACACTGGTTGAGAAATTTCTCATGTGCTACCAAAGTGTTCCTGTAGCATGCGCTGCAGTTTGTTGCCTCCAAGTTGCCTCGTGTGACAGGGCCCTAGATTGCACAAGGGAGCATATAAGTTGTAAACAAATTCCCGAGGCCCTGAAGCGGACCCCCCCCCCCCAGCCACAATAAACTTATCTGAAATCAACATGTTGATTTATAATCAATTCGTCATTCATGCTAATAAATTGGTCAAAACAACCAAGTTTGCCTAGTCTGTAGTTGTTATGTTTTAAATGTGGCCCATACCCTTACATTTAATAGGACATTCCTCTTGGAAGAAGCATTGTCTCTCTTTATAAAATAAATAATCACAATTGAGACAACAAAATAATATCCTTGTTATGGCTACACTGAGCCCCCGATGATGCAAATGAAATTTTTTTTTAATAAAACTTCCTATGGGGGGGGGGGGGGCTTATAAAAAGAACCACGGTGGGGTCAAGGGGCCGGCCTTTTCATGAAGCTCTGAGCCTTTGGCGTTTTGAGGGGTGAAAAATCAAGCCTCCATGTGCCTGAAACAGAGAAAAAGACACACTTTTTAAGCGATTTAGATCCATATCACTCTTCTAAATTTACTGGAAAAATTTATGTACCATCGATGGTGGGGTCCAGGGGCAAAGCCCCTGTGGGGGTCCAGGGGAGCCCCCTTATGCTCTGAGCTTTTGGCGTTTTGAGGGGTGAAAAATCAAGCCTCCTTGTACCCAAAACAGAGAGATAGATCCATTAAATCTTCTAATGTTACTCAAAGAAAATGTTAATCCCACAAATCTCGCGTTTGGATCCCGTCGCTGCATTATCTGGTTTTATGCATATTCATTAAAAACACTAGTGGGTAAAAATCTGGCGTTTTTCAAATTCAAGCTTAAAGTAGTCTTTACACTTGAATGCCGGAACGACTTGAAATATATTTTATCCCTGACAAATTGGCACGTCAGGTTTCAAATGCACAGTGTTAAATAAAAGAAATAATCGTAATAATTCAAATTTTACCCGGGGGGCACGCCCCCCTGGATCCGCGCCTGATTAAGGGCTGGTTTTGTTTCTGTATTTTGTCTTAATAAGCCTGGTGTAACAAAATAAAAACCCAGAGCTGTTGAAGCTTCTTTTGTGTCCTTTTCAAGTACTGTTGATACTGTTCCCAGAATCTCCCTTAAATCCAATACTCCAGGGGTTACCAACTACAAATTCTACCAGTTGCAACTGGTAGAATTTGTATCACTTCAACAAGCTTCCTAAAACTTTGATACCAGTTTCAGACCCTTTGTCAACATTGATTCTCAACCTTGTTTACAAAAACAATAACATTCCTGAGAAATTATTCAATTAAAATCACCAAATTGCTTTCGGTGTTGTTATGTCTCTATTTGAAATGCGGGTGGGGTTTTTTTACGAGAAGAACGCGAAGACTTTACGGCGTGGGGATCTGAGCCCGATTTGCCTTTAGGGCCAGGGCAAAATGCGATGCTCTCTGGTGCAATCTATGACATTTCAGAGGCGTTTTACACTTTATACTTTACTTAGTTTATCGTTGAGATTTTGCTGTATTTGCCCGTTGGCCACGTCCTCCAATCTACTTTTGTTTATTAAAACAAATACCTAATAACCGAAGTCTATTGCTAGTCGCCCTGTGCCAGCTTCAACTGAGACATTGCGGATTTTTGATAATTCTTCGTAAAATGTTTTTTCTTTTCATTTTGTCATATTTATTCCATGTTTGTTTAAAAAACAAGATACGGCTTTATACGATGCGGTAGTAAGTAGAAAATTGCCCAAACGCCGAGAAGTCACATTTTTGTCGGCATGGCATCGTTCAAGGCATCACTTTTGACGTTGATGAGCCCATCTCAAAACTAAAGTCTTAAAGTCGCCTCATCAAATTGTCCCACAGTATTTAGGCACGCAGGTGGAAACGTGTAAATTTATCGGATTGGGGTTTTCAAGAAGTATTATCTGGTCAACAAATTTCCGGTTTCAAGGGTTAAACATTTCTACTGAAGACAGTGACCGGCCTGTTGTCTAATTTTGGATTAGGCTTTGTGGTATTCGTAAAAAAAAAACGCGCAGTTGTACATGTACATCAGTTTGTTATTGTAGAATATGTTGCTTTACCCTTCCCTCCCACCTCTCTCTCCCCCTCCCTTTTCTCTTTCTTGGGGGTCAAATTTTAACGGGGGCACGACGTGCCCCCCGTGCCCCGCTCCCGGATCCGCACGTGGTCACTGTTACCATAACCGATTAATACTACACCATGCAATGCCTCATTATTTAAACCGCTATTTTCTGCACTTTTTTTCACGTATGGAAACTTTCAAAAGATCTCGATGTTATTGGAAAGTCAGCTTCGCAAAGTACAGCAGGTTCGGCATCACAAGCCGTGGATGGCACACTGAACAAGTACTCGCATACCGGTAAGCATTATGCATCCTCGCTTATATGTCTAAGGGCCATGTCACACGGAGGCAATTTACAGGAAACCATGCAGTTCCAGGCAATTTCCAAGAAGAAAAAACATTCACATGTTAATTTCCACATTATTGTCTTGGGGACAGTAAGATAGTATCAGAAAAATGTCTGCTGTACTTTCTACCGAAGTGTTTCTTTTACATGCTGCAGAGTTGGTAGTCTTGGTTCCAAGACGCTCCTGTTGTGTAGTCATGAACACATGAAGTCACGAAAGCCTAACCCGCTATCTAAACCGCTATCGCCCCACGAACCGCCTTTTCCCCGTGACTATTCGTGATTACACAACTATGGAGCGTCTTGGAGCCAAGACTACACAGTAGGTTGCCTCCAAGTTGCCCGTACAAATTGCCTCATGTGACAAGGCCTTTAGATTAATAAAAATAAAAATAAAACAATCTCCCCGGTCTTTCAGGATATTTCTGTCTCGGGTATTGTCTTTGAAAATAATCGAAATCAAATCCAATTTATTGTAATTGCGAAATGATGAGGAGATGCAAAATGATTAATTACTACAAAATAGTCCTTTCCCTTGTATTATATACTTAGTGAAGAGAATGAACTGAGAGCCAAATTCAACATTTTGTCTTTATATAATAAAAGTTTTTTTCCCCACAAAGACACGTGCCAGCAGCAATATCACCATATTTATTGTATTGCTTCAATGTTGCATGCAGAAGGCTAACTTAGGCTTGGTAATATTGAACATACAATATTGCCATAATGTATTGCTTCACTTGCAGAAGGCTAAATTAGGCGTGTTGTGCATACAAAGAAAACAGACAGTTGGCCATCTCCACCCGGTCAGTTCTTTGCAAATGGACTAGAAAATGAGCTTCTAACCTTTAGAGGGGGCTCCAAGGTCAATTTTGGTTTTGTAATGTACCCATCCTCCAATAGATACACTGTAAAAATGTGTCAGTCAATTTGACTAATAAACAATAGTCCAGCGTTATGTCTGACATGAATGATATTAATTAGTCAAAAATCAGAACGTAACTAATGATTTAGTCAAAAATGCAACTAGTTTGTATTAGTCTTGTTACTATAGATTAAAATGATGTATCATACGACTTATCTTCAAAGACTTCAGTCGAGCACTATTTTGGCTTCGTCCAGCAACTTGTTTGCGTAGTCTAGCGACTTTAAACCTTAGTCCAGCACCTTATTTCTAGTCAATCAATGATCTGACTAAAACATTAGTCTATGAGCATTTTGCTCTTGACTAGTTACCATCTGTCAGGAATCTTTTGAACAGCAAAATCTTTTGAGCAGCGCAATGACGTAGCAAATTGCTAAACAATACCGGTATAAAAGGTAATAAAAACAACCAAACAAATAAAACACAGAAAATAATTTTAAAAACACCTTAGAAAATTAAAAGGTTAGGGTTGGGACAAGTTGCATTATATATTTTAGGCTGGTTAATTCAATGCAAACTCATAAGGTGTTCAACTGATTTCAAAAATCATTACAATAATGAACACAGACTATTGTAAGTTGATAAATTAGAAATCCAACATTAAAGTTTCTGAAAAACTGAAAGGAAGTCGAATAGCGTGAAACAAAGAGTTCAGTACCCTTTTGTTGAATGAGTGCAGTACCTAGTTACTTGTTTGTGTTGTTTCAAACAAAGATTTTTTCAATGACCTTGTAACAGTCATTCAAAACAATATCTTTTTGAAAATTGACTCTAAAATGTTGTGGATTTAAAACAAACTAATTTAATCAGAAAGACAGTTTTTTATCGGGTAAGTTTTAAAACACAAATATTTGATTTGAATCATCGGGGGCTCAGTGTAGCCCTAAAAAGCATAATTCTTGTCTCAATTGTGATTATTAATTTTATCAAGAGAGGTCTGCTTCTTCCAAGAGCAATAAATTCCTATTAAATGTTAGGGGATTGAACGCATTAAAAACATAAAAAACTTGCAAAATAGACTGTAACAGCTGTCAGTAGTTGAGTTGTTGGCAGCAATCCGATCAATGAACACATCAAATGAAGAGACACATCCTTAATTACAGGCCAAGCTTTCCCTGTACATTTAAAACAAAGGATAAATAAACATAAACAAACAAATTTAGCATGTTTTTAAAATACAAATTTGTTCACGTTTCCTAAAATAGGTGTAAGCCTTATCAGACATTTGAACTAAACAAAAAACAAAAAAACCTTGTTAAGCTAATGCACATTTATATCTCAAAACTTGTCAAGCTAATGCACATTTATAACTCAAAATGCCAATTCATTGTATGGACTTGGTGGACATCCTGGGGCGGATTGCAATAAAACGGTCTTAGCCAGCGGTCTAAGACTATTCAGTTATAGCCAGCTATCTGCCTTAGACGGTCTTAGCTTAGTCAGTCGTTAAGCCTGTTGCAGTAAGCCAGTCTTAGATAAGTCAGTGAGCAGTAGTGAAATACATGTACGAACAAGCATTCCTAAGCTTGGTTATTACGATGGCCGCCATTATCCATAGCACACTGAGACAGTGACAATGGCTTTGAAAGGTAAACAAAGATCAAACAATGGAGGGAAAACAAAAAGCCTGTGGGACAAAATTTACAGACCGAGTAAACGCTCAATATATGGTCTCGTCATAGGGCTCTCTGCATAAAATCATCATCAACTAACAGATGTAGCGCCATGTTTAAAAACAAAACAAAGACCGATTATAGCCAGCTCAGCACACGCTTAAGATTTAAGACTGGCTTAAAATAGAGACTGTGGTATTGCAATCAGTCTACAATTAAAGACTGTCTAAGCATTTCTCAAGTAGCCGGCTATAGCACGTAGACTGCTTTAAGACACTTGGTGCAATCTGCCCCAGATCATTTCATTAAGAGTTAGCTGTAATAACGCCCCACTATCTAGCACCCTCCCCCTCTGGATCCATTCACTCTCACCGTACACGCAGTAACCGTAATGTACATGAACGCGTACATCCACACATAGTGCGTATGTTTTCATTATAAATTAGGTCACCTGCATTTTATACTTTCTGGGATTATTGAAACTCTTCAACTTGGAAATTAGCCTTCACAACGTGCCCCCCACCCCCACCCCCACCCCCCCCCCCCCATCCATGGAAAATTAACATGGGCTGGAGGAGGAGGATTCAAAAGAGGTCGCTATCAAAAGAAGTTTGTACACAGTTCGCCATATGGGAGACAGAATCATCGGGAGAGTGGGGGGGGGGTGCACATAATTTTGATTGGCTGCATATTGCGCCACAGCACCTTGTAACCATTACATGGTGCTATGTAAAGGAATAGGGCTCATACTTCAACACGTAACTCCACTTACCTTGTAGGAAAAATACTGAGCGCTTTGAGACACCCATCGGGAGTATAAAGCGCTATATAAGAACTGCATTATTATTATTATATTATTACATAATCTCCTGCCAGACCGCCCTGAATTTTCCAGTGGAGGAATATCCCAAGTAGAATATGAGCTCCAAAAAAGGCAATCGTTTTATAAACAGGGATGAGATTTGACAAGTAAGTGTAATTTCCAATGGCTTCGCGCCTGAAATGTCCTACAGATTGCATCAGCGAGCATCTAATTTGTACACAAATTCCACATGCTCTGAAGCAGGGTCCCAGATCCCCACGCCATGATTGAAAAATAACAGATGCTAGTAATTTTCTTGAATTGTCTTTTCCCCCGCAAAGACATGTGCCAGCAGCAACATTGCCATACTATTGTGATGTTTCACTGCTTTGGAAGGCTAAAATTAGGCGTGGTATTATTGTGCATACAATATTGCCATTGTATTGCTTCACTGGTGCAGAAGGTTAAATTAGGCTTAGCATTATCGTGCATACAAATTGCTTCACTGTTTTAGAAGTCTAAATCGGGCTTGGTATTATTGTGTGTACAAAGAAAACGGACAGTTGGCTTTATCTCCACTGCGTCAGTTCCTTGCAAATGGACCAGAACATAACTTAACCTTTACTTGCGTAATGTAAGGGCCTTTGTCACTTAATATTTTCTACACCTCCATTGCAGATATTGACGACCCACATCCATGGTGGCGATTGGACTTGGGTGATGAATACTGCTTGGGCAAAATCATCGTAACAATCAGACAAGGCTGTTGTGGTAACACATTGTGCTGTTAATTTGGATAATGTTGTTATTGACCCCCCCCCCCCACCCTTTCTCAACCATTTGTAGAACCACCAATCAGACTTTCCTAATGCCACTGTCAGGCCTGGAATTTCGTCTTTGAGAGGGCAAGGCCATTTTCGTTTTCAAAGGGCACTTCCATTTGAAATTCTATTTTAAATTCTATGGACATTTTTTGAAGTGGCACTAAGGCCAAGACCAGGGGCAACAGAGGCCATGGCCTCCGTGTAATTCCAGGCCTGCACTGTACCCAAATGGTCCATCAGATCATGGCCAATCACCAGTCGTTACACAAGGATGGCACATGCTGCCATGGGGCAATTTTTGCATCTTAACAAGTTTGAAACTTCACCAGCCCCTATTTTGTGGCTTTCAATTAGCCTTTTGGAACCATCACTTTTAAAATTACAATCCTTTTTCATGAAGAATAAGTGTCTCATAAGATCGAACAGCAGTCGGCATAAAGATGAACTTTTTGAACATTCAGCATCATCAAGTTTGATAGGTGGACAAAAAAGGGGCATCGTTATGAAAAAAAAACTTAGGTGTTATGAGACGGAGTCTAAACGATGTACATTCGCCAATTTGATTTGTTGTTTTTCTTTTCTCATCTTGAGATGAAAATCGCTTCTTGGGTGCTGTGGCAAGAGCTGGCGTTCATCCCACACACACCGTAAACCAGCAGTGTGGCTCGCCGGCCACCGAGGCTCAGTCTGTTCCGGGAACAGAGACGGCATTTCTGTGTGACCCGCCGAGGACTGCCAAGTTTGTGAGCTTCGACATTGACCCATCTAGACCAAATGTCACAAACGCCATACTTATGTTGGCAGAGGTGAAAGTTCAGGTGTACACATCTTGGAAATGTGACAAGGGTAAGATAATTCACAGAAACGGACGAAAAACAAAACAAAAAAACACAACAACAACAACAACAACAACAACACCAACAACAACAACAACAACAACAACAACAACAACAACAACAACAACAACAACAACAACAACAACAACAACAACAACAACAACAACAACAACAACAACAACAAAACGTTTAAAAGTCAGGGAATCCAGCATGCAAGGGACGCGCATCTAAATTTGCACTGAATGTTACAATGCAAAGGTCATTTTTACAGCACTGAAAAGAAGGTGCAATTATGGTTCTAAACTTTTAATATTCTGAACTAGTTTATTGTGGACTGTGTTGATCATAATATACCCGTGGTTCTACAGAGAAAAATACAAATTAACCACAATCAATTGTACGTTATTGGGCATGCAACAATCATCCTTATAAGCAATGATCGGGCCTACATAAACTATGGTTTAATAATAGACTATATGAATTGGCAACATTGTATACAAATAACAAATCCAAACGTGAATTACATGGAATAACAAATCCCCTAAAAATCACCTTTTACAATAATTAAAACAATACTCACTTTTATGATGTGCGCATGAGGCGTTGGTTATCAAAGGCATAGCACACGTTTGGTAATTACTCAAAATATATATTAGCATAAAAACTGACTTGGTAACGAGCAACAGAGAGCTATTGATAGTAAAAACATTGTGAGAAACGACTCCCTCTGAAGTAACGTAGTTTTTGAGAAAGAGGTAATTTTTCACTAAAATAATAAAAACTTCTTGCAAGAATAATAAATTTTTCTAATAAAAACTTCTTGCAAGAAGTTTTTATTCCTATCTGAAAGCACACACATTTGTACAACAAGGGTGTTTTTTCTTTCATCATTTTCTTGCAACTTAACTTCGATGACCATTTGAGCCCAAATTTTCACAGGCTGGTTATTTTATGCATGTTGGGATAGGGCCTACACCAAATGAAAACACTGGTCTTTGACAATTACCAAACGTGTACGATGCCTTTAGGGGAAATGATTCGAATATTGAATTGACCTTGATAATCAGGAATTATTTGAGGAATTTACGTGATTAGTTTAGAATTATGGCTTCACAAAATTGCGATTGGTATGATCATGGAAACATTAGACATTTTGATTCGAGAGGGAGCGCTGTTACGCAAACTGTCCGGAGGTGATTCCGCACAAGCACACTAAGTTTATTTCGTTTTATATAACAAATGAAATGTGTACAATGCGTGTCAGTTATTTGAAACAAGTTGATCACTTCGTTCTTGTTTTTGTTTCATTTTGTAGTCTTGTATTTGTACTGTTTTAGTTATAGATAAGAAATTTTTTACCGTTTTGAAAATTCGGAGGGAAGGACCATACCCAACGTTTCCCCCTCCCCCAGAAGTGGGAGGTTTTCTATGGGAGCTTCGATCGTACAAATAAAAATGTCCGAAAGCGCAAAGTATCTTTCGAAGACCATCCACAACCTCATGACAAAATTAATACAGGATTTTCCTGTCTATTTCAGCAAAAATGTATTGCAATTTCAATTGGTAGGCATTTATATTCACGCATGTTTCTCTAATCCATTCAAACTATAGGCTGGGTTTATTTTTTAGCACATGTGATTTTGTTCTTCTCATTGAGGCTCGCTTGAGTCGTTACTATTTCAATTATAGACTATCAATACTTTCAATACTTTTCACCATTATCCAGTTAAATTTCTACTATCTGTTTACAATTGATGAAATTGGAAGGTTGACCAGTGGTCTTCATGCTGTCTTTTACGAAATTGAATGATCTTTGCGACCTAATGAATTTAAGTGATCTAATTTTGAACAGTGACTGATAAATTGTTGAAATTGAGTTTCTTCCTTTGACTGTTGAATTCTGATGCAACGGAGCATTCATTTTCAAACGAAAAATTGAAAGACCCGGGTGTTCAAATGGAATGAATTTTTGTTGAAATTGGCTGCGAAAACCTATAATAATGGGGACATTTTTGTGTTTAATTTTCATTTTCAAAGATGCCTGGATAAAGTCTCGAGTGTTCAGCAGAATCTACGAAGGACGGTTAATCGGTCACCGTAACCCGCTCTCAACAATAAACGCCACAAGCCTCGTCAAATGTGGCCAGTACTGCATGAACAACGCCGGGTGTCTGTCCTTCGACTTCGCGCAAAGCAACGGTCAATGCCACCTCCATGATCTAAATTCAACCGATATCGAGCCGACCGATGACGAGGATTTCAGTATCTTTGGGTTTTAAATTACTTAAATTGCCAAATGCTGAAAATTAATATTATAGTTATAGTGTAATAAATGTTGTTGTGTTTAATTTCAACATTTTCCAGCGCTTTCTACGAGCTTAGTTTCTACGAGGTGCATTATAAATTGCACCATTTATTATTCATAGTTTAGATTTTCCCGTTCATTTTCGGCCAAACCCATCCCCAGCCTAATTTCACTGCCATCATTCGTATATAAAGTAATCTAGCCTCTTCAGTTAACATGGTTAACATCTTAAGTAATGCTACATGTATTTCCTACTGTATGATACTCTAAGAATTGGCCGAATAAAACAAAGTAATCATTATTTTTGTATGGATGGTCATACAAAAAAGTGGCGAGGTCACAACGGTAAACAAAAACTGTTCAAATTGACACCATGGGTGTTGTCACATAATATAATATAATATACACTCAAGAGAGAATCACAATTAACATCCTAGGGTGTTAAACTAACACCAATGTCTTTATGTTGGCAGAAATAAGTGTTATTTTAACACCCTATGGTGTAAATCTGACATCATGTGGTGTACCCAACTACACAGGCAAAATGAGCACACGGTTATTCTGTGCACAGTTGTGACACAAGTACATGTATAAAAACACTTGCAGTTGAATGGTGCTACCAAGAGTAGGAGGGTTAACTTTCCGTTTGGCCCTGGCAGATGGGACCATTTTCAAAAAAAGAAATATTTACGTTATCAAGACAATTAATATAGCTGAATGGGAGACTTTGGAATGCTAGGTGGCAGCAGACTTATCAGGTAAATTTCTGAGGGGTGCACTCCACTAAATAGGCCAAAATTCATGCGCCAACCTGATTATCATAATTTGTAAGACCTCAAAATCTTTTGAATAATAACGTTTTTGGGGTCATGCAATTAATAGATTGTGTAATTATAACAATAAACCAGAACCTGGGGGTTCTGTGCTTCAACTTTTGAAGAAATTTGATAAATTTAGGTTTTAAAGTTGGTCCTATTTTGGCTTCATATTGGAAGAGTGCCTCTTGGCAGCAAGTCGGTTTGGGAAAAAACACATTTTCTGTGGTGTTTTTATTTCCGGGGTAATTAGCAAAAATTCCAAACGGCTGACCCGCAAAAAAACTGAAAGAAATCTGAAGTTTAGTTGTCTGAAAATATATTTGATATTTGGTTTTCAAGAGGCTGAGAGACTTTAAATAATGTTTTAGTATATGTTTTAGTATTTTTGAATATTTAGCAGTTAACATTGGTTGCTATGGGAGTTTATTTAGTGTGGTACACCACACTAAATAGGCCAAAATTCATGCGCCAAACTGATTATCAGAATTTGTAGGCCCTCAAAATCTTATGAATAATAACGTTTTGGGGGTCATGCAATTAGTATAATATTGTGTAGTTATAGCAATTTAACAGAACCTATGGGTTCTGTGTTTCAACTTCTGTAAATATTTGATAAATTTAGGCTTTAAAGTTGAAAAGAAATCTGAAGTTCAGTTGTCTGAAAATATATTTGATTGGTTTTCAAGAGGCTGGGAGACTTTAAATAATGTTTAGGTATTGTTGAATATTTAGCAATTAGCATTGGTTGCTATGGGAGTTTATTAATTGTGGTGCACCACACTAAATAGGCCAACATTCATGCGACAAACTGATTATCAGAATTTGTATATAATGATAATTAGTTTGGCGCATGAATTTTTGTCTATAGTGTAGTTACAGACATATATCCTCCCGTGGCCTGTTTTCAAGGTACCATGGCCTTTTCTTTGAGTTAAAAAAAAACCCCATTAATGTAATGTATCAACTGATGTCCTAATTACCTTCCTTTGTATATTAGAAGTATGCACACATCTATTATAACTGGATGAACGTTGTATTTCCCCACGCACCGATCTTCGATGCCTTCAATGGCGTTCCATTTGTTTGGAGTGTAACCTGTTTTCAAGGCACACTAGAAAGTACGGTGTCCCGGTGAAGCCACACGTGGAACAAATGTCTGCAGTGACAACAAGGTGTTATGTGATTGTGAGACTCTGTTTGGTCCTGCAGCCGGCAGTTGTCTTTATATTATTCAAAATATTTTCGATCACCTTTGAAAATTATCATAATAGTTTTATGCAATACATTTCAACTGAAAAATAAATAAATAAAATATGTGTGAAAATGTTGCTCTGCTCTCAACACTATGAGTCATTTATTTGTTTTGTGTTTGTTTATGTTTGTTATGATAAAACACCAAACAAACAGTAATAATTGAATCCCCTTTGATTCAGTGCTTTAAATTTACCATGTTTTTATTTATATGTTTAACATTTATATTTGGATTGGTATCAGTGAAACCTTGGTGGAGCACAGCACCCGTTTATGTCATTAATGTCAAGATGCTGCCTTCATCCATTGTGCACATGTTCTGCGGGATAAACAAACATTTACAATTTTAAAGTTGGGTGTTGTGATGCCCTTAGAAATAATTATTGGATAATAATTACAATATTTTTTATTCATTTTAATTTTCTATGAACTTTAATAAAAACAAAACGAACAAAACAAAACAAAACAGCAAACATATCTGCAGGTTTTTTTGTGGGTTTTGTGTGTGTTTTTTTGGGGGCGGGTGATTTTTTTATTTAAAAAAATGAAGGGAAACAAGCCATAGATTTCTCAGTCTCACAGCCATTACTAATAACTATTATATAAAATAGGCCCTCGCTGTTTGTTTATTAATCCCTCCTAATAAGAGGGTTACACTAATTTTTCCAAACTGTGAGAAAATGATATAAGGCACTGGTTTCTTTAGGCCTCTGTTTTAAAAGCTGAGTCATGTGATTTAAACATCGTGAATTGTAAATTGAAATATTTATGGCCCTGGCAATATGACATTATTCCTCAACGCCCAACATTTACAATCGGCCATGTTCATGAAGTGTTATCTTAAATTTTGAGGTGAAAATGTGAATTTTGTTCTTCACACATTGAAAACGACAATAAAGCTTAGAACGTGAAAGTCCTGTAGCCCTATATAATGGTTTCTTCCCCTAAAGTCAGCAAAAGTCAATCAGACGACCTTTGTACGACTCCAGTTTCCTTTATTAACTTATGAATTGTTCGAGTCGTACTTAGCAGGACAAGCTTTACACCAAATCGGCCTTGTGCCTATCAGTTGTTGACAAGTGGCGTTCTATTTAATTTGACCATCTGTCCTACACGAACAAATTATGTTTGGAAATGAGAAATGTAATTTATTTGCTTTGCAATTGAATTGTTCGTGAATTTATTTATTTTTGGGATTCCCTCAAATTCATCATCTTTGATTTTAAATCAATCATCGGGTCAATATCTCCTGAAAATTCAGAAAGAAATATACACGAACATGGGAGCGCTGCCTCGAGGCTATGCCTAAACGTGTACAAACAAGTGTTGACGCATCTTTACTTCCGCCCATGGTTTCAGAAAATCCAACATTTCAGTTAAGCGCCCCCTGCTGTCCGTCTATAGGTAATGTCTGTGGGGGAGGGGCAGGGCTAGAATGGTCCAGACAGGTACTGGTTTAACAGACCCAATTTGATACAAGGATTTTATTTGATAAACGGGCAGTGACGTAAGCTTTCCAGATCTGTGTTATGATTGGTCTGCTCCGAAGTGACGTGTTTGTCATCTACACCATCAGCAGGAACTTTTCGATCGTCTGCTGATGCGCGTGTACATAATGTTTGTATGTAAAACTTGTGCATGTTTATACACAAGGAAGTGTGAGCAATACGGGAGCGCCCTTGTGGGGTCTTTTACACAATGGAACAAAGGACCCCACAAGGGATTTATTTGTTCAACCTGGACCCCACAGAATTCTTTAGAAAAGGGAATAATAGAACAACAATAGCAGGATCCCACAAACCGGATCCGTAAGCTTGTGTGTGTACACGTAGGTGTGTGTACACGTACGTGTGTGACTACGAATCTCTGCCATGTGAATGGATGCGAGGTCAAAGGTACAACCGGGGTACCGCCCTTCGCTCAAGGCAGATCTGTGGCGTTATTCACGAGCCTCGAAGGGTGACGTCAGATGTTAGGGCTAGGGCAGGGCGGGCAGAGCTAGCACACACACATCTTAACAGTGTGAACATTTTCTTTGTGACGAACAAGTTGGTCAGATATAGGCGTTGATTTAAAAAAGTTAAAACAAAATAATAAAAATCAACCCATTTATAAGTTATTGGTTTTAAAAACAAACATACAAAAAAACAAACCCCAAACAGCCAAACAAACAAACAAAGTTAAACAAACAAACAAACAACCACCCCAACACCCCAACAAACAAACAAATCAACAATAATAATTTTTGTTCTAACCAAAATTTATCAATAATAAATAAATAACAAAACAACTCAATAACTATAATTATCGGCATCAGAAACTACGAATGGCAATAATTATAAAGAAACACATTGCCTTTATAGACCAAAAAAGCGTTTGTTATGAAATTAATATGGTTTAGAAAGATCTTTTCAAAGTAGAATATCATGATTTGTACAAAATGTACCTCGAAATTGTAGGGTTTTCCCTTTACTTCGTGAACTAACACGGTCCGTAATTTTTGTGAAGTCAAAAATTTGGTTCTATAAAGACGTTAGATTTTACGGATCAATTGGGGATGGAAACCAAACTTATTTTTAACATGGCCTTCATTAATTTTTTTTTTTTTTTTTTTTCTGCGCACTATTACAGGCAATTTAAACTCCTGTACTTTATAGACGCGATCATTTCAATTAAGTGTTTTGGACCGTCGTGTCAGCTTGTCTACATTCTCTCTCAGAATATGAAAGTAATGTCATCATGCGGGAAAACAAGACGAGTGGTGGGATTTGATGCCCTGCTGTTGCTGTTACTTGTTGGTGGTACCTTCCAATATGCTGTCTGTGATCTAACAGGTAGGTGGCCGATGTCTTTTTCGTGTTGTGAAGCAGTCTTACCGCGGTCTGTCGGCTGTGAATTCAGAAACTATTTCACATATTATTGTATCATGCTGCATATTTTTTTAGGCAAAAATTAATTCATTTAATGACACTATTGTGATACACGACAGTGAAAAGAAAGGGGGATACAAAAAGAACCGAGTTTGATTTTGCAACTAAACTGTTATCAATTAAATAATACTCGGTTTGCGGTATTGCGTTGGGAATGTCGT
The DNA here is from genome assembly GCA_021014325.1 of Plazaster borealis. Taxonomy (NCBI): domain Eukaryota; kingdom Metazoa; phylum Echinodermata; class Asteroidea; order Forcipulatida; family Labidiasteridae; genus Plazaster; species Plazaster borealis. The sequence continues at coordinate 23,407,452 of CM037460.1, forward strand.
CATGATCATAGCAGGGTCCAATTTTATAAAGTAAGCACAAAACTTGCAAGAATAAGGAAACCAGCCGAATAACCATTTCACAGGCCTATAATTTGTGACTGGTCCTGCTCATTTATGCTAAGCAGAAAATTGCTAAGCAAAATTTGCTGTTTAAAGGGTCTGTATGCGCTTAGTAATGATTCTGAAAATTAACTTACTTAGTAAGAAGTACAGCAGCTTTGGATAGTGTAATGCTGCATTTTGAGAAACTGTTCACTTCGAAGAACTGCGGTTATGGAAAAAGATATCACTTTTTACCCAAAAAAATTTGAATCTGACAGTAACTTTTCTCAGATTGTGTATTCCAATGCAGATAAAATATTCTTCCTGTGTGGACATAACCGCTCCAGATTTTCGAAAATATCTCAAAAACGCTACCACCTTTTGAAGTGAAATTTTCACAGCCTAGTTTTATGGTATATCTCCAACTATAGGATTGAAACAAACAGTGGGTTCCAATTACCAAACCTATACAATCCCTTCAAGCTGCTCTATGACATTGGGCCCACACGGGCCTTGGGGCGTTCGCCATCGAGCTGCTGGCTATGGCACGCCAAAGCGGAACTTATTCAACCATGCATGGAAACTGCGGCAACATAAAAAAAAACAAATATCACAACATAACAACAACCTCAACTACTTTGCAATGTATTTCGACAGTAGTATTTACACTGTTCAACATTTAACAAAATTAGTGGCAACAAATTTAAATTGTGTCAACGTGATGAAAAACATAGGTCAACATTGTTAAAAAATATGCTTCAACCCGCAAAAAATATACATCAACATTATTTTTTGTAAAAATACCTGTCAACATTCACGTAAAAATACATGTCAACATTTCAAAAAAATATTTGTCAACATTGTTGTAACAAAATGTGTCAACCATGTGAACAATGTATGCCAACATTTTGGAAAATATATGCCAACATTCCCTTGAAAATACATTTCAACATTTATGTGAAAACACATGACAAAAATTGTAAAAAAGATATATCGAGATTCACGGACCAAAGAGTTCGATTACCTCGGCGGAATGAGGTTGCAGCAGCTTTAGTCTGGTTCCAAAAATTCACTTACGACGTGGACTCAAAATCTTCGTTTCGTCGACCGTATTCAGATACGTCAGGTCTGGTATCCAGACTACAGCTGCTTGCGCTTGCGTAGAGAATGCGCTTGCGTAGAGACAACCGGAACTTCTAATCTTGGTACGTCAATGAGATAATTTTGCAGGTTTAGCGTTTAATAAAATGGAAGACAGTGGAGTTATTTCTGATTTTTGGCTGGCAATGGAACGATTCGTGGCTGAAGCTTATCCACAGACAACAACAAATGGCGAAAACGTTGCTAAACAGTATTTTCGTCAGGTTAACGAACACGCACAAACTGTTTCCAACGATATTCAAACTGTTTCCAACTGTTTCAAACTGTAGCAACGAAAAAACGGACACGTTCCAATATATTGCTTGAGATTTTGCGCACCCTGAGTCTGTATTTGGTGGCGTCGTTAAGGGTGAAATTATGAGATATAAACGCGTGGATACAACATAGAAGAATTGACCCGCTTCACGAAATCTAATGATGACCACAGGAATTCAATGTTGAGTGCACCATCTAACATCAAGAAAGAATCGAATCCGCCTCTGGTTTTTATGTTGCCTTTCTTGCCACAAATACACCACTCTAATCTCAAACGTGCACTGTTGAAACACTGGCACTTAACAAATGACAAAATAACGTAATATAAGTGAATAAGTGATTTCCCTAACAACTCCTCTGTTGGTCTATAAAAGACAAAAGAACGTAAAAGACCAACTAATTCGGGCTAGATTGCAAATTTCAACCGAAGAAAACATACTCAAAGAAATGGACGAACAGAAATTGCAAATCCTGCTTGAATTACTACAAGAAAAACGGTCGGGTACACAAAATTAAAGAAAGATCAGGGCTTGTATCAAGACGAGATTACGTAAACTATAAACAAACAATAAATACTTATATATCTGGATCCTTCTGCCCTAACAAACTAGATTTTGATCACTCCTTGTTGCAAAACTTTCATAAAAAGGATATTAAAGCCAAAATGGTGACTGATGAAGTGCAGCTTAAATAACGCACTGAAAATGTGTTTTGAGCCATTCCATTAACAGGAAAAAACCAAACTGGCTCAACATATTATTATCACCCGTTAAAAGTTCTTTTTAGTGAGTTCCAACAACCCCTTCCCCTCCCAAAACCCCCTCCCCTCCCTTTCTCTAACCCCCCCCCCCACACACACACACACGTACCACCGGCAATCGTGGACCCTCCTTTGTTCAACTCTTTGTGTTAGCAACCGTGGACCACAATGATTTCCTTTGTGATAGCAACCGTGGACCTATTATCCCTTTTGTTATAGGTCCACGGTTTGAATGTGGATACCTACCCACCCTTACAGCTGGTGACTTGTGGGGTCCTGCTATTGTTGTTTTATTATTCCCTTTTCTGAAGAATTCCCCTGTGGGGTACAAGTTTTACAAAGAATTCCTTGTGGGGTCCATTGTTCTGTTGTGTTTTGGACCCCACAAGGATGGGTGGGTATGCCCACTCTTTCTTCCGTGTAGATGCATAAAAACATCAAATATTAGGTCCGTTTTAACCATTGCCTTGATTATTTGGAAAACGGAGACACTTGTCTCCCACCAAAACAACATCCAAACAGTCAGGGGATTATTTATTACCAGAGACCACACCGAGAAAGCACGTTGACTGCCGGGTGCAGCGCATGATACTTCGCGCATGCATACTCCGTCGCGGCGGTCACGTGAATGTTGGCATATATTTTTGATCGGGTAGGGTTGGCACATTATTTTTGGACGAAAATGTTAACACGTATTTGTAGGTGAATTTTGTGGCAGGATGGGTTGGCACATAATATTTGTCAACAAGTAGTAGGTAGTTTTGGCAATGTTGACAAGTACTTTCTATAGTTAATTAATCAGAACAATTTTTTAGTTTTTAATGTTGACAAATATTTTTTCCCCGGGGTTGCGCATATTTTGTTCTAAATGTTGACACATGTTTTTGAAAGAACTAATTGCCTCATTTTGTTTGTTGTGTTGAACGGTTAATGTTACTATTAAAACAGCTTATAAAGTTGATGAATGTCTGTTTTCAATGTCGTGGTGTATATTTTGAAATGTTGTTGCAGCTGCTGTCCAGGGTTGAATGAATTCCGCATGTTAATGCATGTTTTTAAAAATGTTGACAAGTTTTTGGTTTTTTAAATTTTGCTTCTGACAAAAACTTGTAAAATTGTTGAATATCTTTTTTTAATGTTGAGTTGTTTTTTTAATGTTGCGGTTTTTTTATGTTGCCGCAGTTTCCGTGCAGGGTTGAATAAATTCCGCTTTGGCGTGCCATAGCTGGCCGTCACATCACAATAGACTGTGCAAGTCTGGTGCATATTCAAAACTTCCGGGACCATTGTGGTCCAAACCATTATGTTTTACGTGGACGGGATTTTGTTTCGTCAATTATTTTAGTTTATACGTAGTTTATGGCCATGAAAATCATATATAATGTTGGGAATGTAATACTTAGTGATAAAAAACATAAAAGTAAAATCAATTCAACAATTTAACGAAGAAAACCCGAGAGTTTAACTTGACTCCAGCTTCCGGTTACTGCAAAAAAATTAAGAATTTCGTGCTTACCTCCGATCACAAAACTATGTAAACGCTTGTTTTGGATGCGCGATGATAATCGCCAGATGCTATAATTGCAACGCGAAGCCTTTTCATTGGTTGTTGAGATGTCAGCGTCCTCTAAACTGCGTCAAGCGTTAATTTTACGCCGTGACCATCGCGAATCCTCGCAAGGGGTTTCTAAAAAGTTAAGATCAAATAAGCATCCTTGTCCTAGAGTTTTAATTTTGTTTCAAATATAATTAACACGTTATTTATTTTGTGTGTTCATAATAAAAGCTAAAACTTATTTTATAACAATATTGTAATGAGTACTTTTGTTGTTCAGATTTTGTCATTAGATACAATTTAAAACACAGATTTGATTTCAGAACAAGAAATGTTCTTCGTTTGACGTGTTTTCTCGTTCCTATACGCGCGATACTTGCACAGACTATCGGCGCCCTTGACCGTGCAAGTCTCGCGAGTATTCGACGCCAGGGACGTCTTTTGGTGACCATATGACCAGAAACAAGTTTCTGACGTAACATTCACTGACCGAAACAGTTTCCAAGAGCTACGCGAAAACGGGTCGGTAACCAAAAACAGTTGATGACGCGAGGTACATCTCTTGAAAATTAATGTTCTTAAAATATACAACCTTCATTTTTATTTTGAAGTGATGGAACTTAGTCTTTGTAGTTTTACCAATATTATTTCCAGGGGCGGATACAGGGGGGGGCGTGGGGGCGTACGCCCCCCCTTTCCGTCAAATATTAATTGTAGCCTGCATTTTGATTTTATTACTCAGGATGGCTGATTCAATGACTCCCAACTTGAAAATGATGTTTAAATAATGATCTTGCTAAAACAAAATTGGTTAAAGTGGTCAGATATTGCATGAGATCGCACCACAGAGCATCTAGAATCCTAACTGTTTCGGAGCATTTAAGCGGGCCCCGGAACCCATGCCGTTAGGGCTTTGCGTTACGCGTTCTCAGGCGCCACAAATTACATTCACCATTTGCTGCTTGGTACATTTTCACGCCCCTCGTTTGGAAAATGCTGGATCCGCCCCTGATTTCATTGTTATGCTAAAGTGTATTTCATTTCAAAAAGAATTCCACTGACTTTTTCCGATAGTTTTTCCGATAGTTTTTAGAGTCCTCAATCTTGAAACCAAGCCTAACTGAGCCAACAAGTCGGTTACGATTTGGTTGGAACAGCCGCGTCACTGCGGGTCAATCGAACACGAGAAAATGCTCAACCAATGACCAAAGCTCAAACATGTTTCTGGTTGGGGTCGCCAAAAACGCACCCCGGGCATAAGCCTTCCAAAAGCCTTCCAAAACTATTGTGTTCAATGTGTAACTGTATATTTATAACAAAATATACAAAACAAACGGAAGCTTTATTAGGGCTGAGAGAGTGATTAATAATTCTCTTATGGGTTTAACTTCTGAACATTAAAAGCTGTTACTAACGAATAAAGGACGCAAAGATGTACGAAAACAACAAGCCTGTGTATTTGATAACCATGACTCTGATCATTTACCGCAAGCAGTGACGGGCAAAGTTAGAACGCCAGTTTTTCTGCAATCAATTTTAAGTTTGGTTTATGAATTTTCCGGTATATTATAATATTTAAAACTGAGCACAGTCATTGCAAAAAAAACACCAAATTTTCACAGGTTTGTTATTTTATGCATATGTTGGGATACGCCTAGTGAGGTTACTGGTCTTTGACAATTACCAAAAGTATACCCTGCATTTAAAAATCAAGTACGGCTTTATACGATGCGGTACAGTAAGTAGTAAAATTGCTCCCATACGCCGAGATCTTGTCGGCATGGCATCGTTCAAAGCATCACTTTTAACGTTGAGTCCATCTCTTAAGTCTGTGGCCACGGTCAAAAATTAATTTTCTTCATACTTTCATATTATGATGGACCTTTGCCCCAAACTAACAAGTATGGAAAAACAATTCAAAAAATAACTTTGTTGCCATGGCAACTGCCGAATTGCCATTTCGGGGTGGATTCGCCATTTTTTAAATTTTGGAATAGCGAAATTTGCCTATTTTCAAGGCCGCGTTACCATTAAACAGCATATTGAAAATTATTTTATAGTTATAGATAGGTGGGTCCTTAGAGGCTGTATTGAATGTATACAAATATTCACAGGTTTATGGGTGGGTTATACCATTAAATAGGGGTGTTTGTGGACTTTTTAAATTAGTATAAAAATATAGGCTTACCACTTTTTGATAGCTCATAACCCACATGGTAGTTCTTCAACCTCATCCCCAAGGTGTGTCGAGCAGTACGAGGTACGAGGTTGACCGCTCTCTCACCCTGGTATTGGATCATTTGCATAAATTCAAAATTTGTGGATACGTATGCAAACTAGAATAGTCTGGCTGTGAACATGGTGAACACTGAATGAGTACAACTTAACATGTTTACGTTAGACTTTTGTACACCAGTCGTTGTCCAATCAGGGTCCAAGTAAGGAGTTTCCCTCCCAGGGTTTACTATTGTAAACATGGTTGGAAATAAAGTAAACCATGGGACGAGGTTGGGTAGTGCTCCGATTTCAACATCTACCACACAAGTGGACAACAATTTTTGTTTACAATATGACCCTTGGGTAAAGGAAAGTTAAAAAAGGAAAGGTCAAAGGTCATGATGGTGAGTTAAAATCAACAGATACATTGTCAAGGTTACAGTGCTTGAGTGTATAATTACATGGTTTGGTGATATCTTTGGTTAGCTAGAATAATGTTAACAGGGGCGGAACCAGGATTTTTTAAACCGGGGGGCACAACAGCACACCCATGATTTTGTATTGGGGGGGGGGGGCTAACAAAAAGACGGGTGGGGTCCAGGGGCCGGCCTTGTCATGAAGCTCTGAGCCTTTGGTGTTTTGAAGGGTTAAAAATCAAGCCTCCTTGTGCCTAAAATAGAAAAATATATCTATATAAATTTTCTAATTTTACTCAAAGAAAATGTTAATCCCTCAAATCTCGCGTTTGGATCTGGTCGCTGCATTATCCATTATCTGGCTTCATGCATATTCATTAATAACATAGTGGGTAAAATCTGGTGTTTAAAGGCATCGTACACGTTTGGTAATTACTCAAAATATATATTAGTATCAAAACTGACTTGGTAACGAGCAACAGAGAGCTGTTGATAGTATAAAACATTGTGAGAAACGACTCCCTCTGAAGTAACGTAGTTTTTGAGAAAGAGGTAATTTCTCACTACAAAATTAACAAAATCTTGCAAGAAGTTTTTATTCCCATCTGAAAGCACACAAATTTGTACAACAAGGGTGTTTTTTCTTTCATCGTTTTCTTGAAACTTCGATGACCAATTGAGCCCAAATTTTCACAGGCTTGTTATTTTATGCGTATGTTCGGAATACACCAAATGAGAACACTGGTCTTTGACAATTACCAAACGTGTACGATGCCTTTAATGAAATACATTTTGAAAACTTTGATGCCAGTTTCAGACCCTTTGCCAACATTGATTCTCAACCATGTTCACAAAACAATAACATTCCTGAGAAATTATTCAATTCAAACCACCAAATTGCTTATGATGAAAAAGACGCTAATTAATATAAAACTTGAATGAGTGAATTCTCAATAAAGATTCATCGGTGTATTTTTTTGTTGCGGGGGGGGGGAATCAAGTATTTCAACCACTTTTGACGTTGGCAATTCTAGTTATTAAAAACAAAATATTTTCATGAACTTGACAAATTCACGACAGGATTACTTTTGCATCCATGACAAGATCATGAATGCTTCTAAAGTAAAATCACATAAAACCAGTCAAATCTATTAGTTCCACTCCCTTTAAAGGCACTGTACGCGTTTGGTAATGACCCAAAACAAATATTAGCATAAAAACTTACTTGGTAACAAGCAATTGAGAGCTGTTGATAGTATTTAGGAAACGACTCCCTCTGAAGTAACGTAGTTTTTGAGAAAGAGGTAATTTCTCAATAAAATAATAAAAACTTCTTGCAAGAAATTTTTATTCCTGTCTGAAAGCACACAAATTTGTACAACAAGGGTGTTCTTTCTTTCATCATTTTCGTGCAACTTCGATGACCAATTTATTAAGCCCAAGTTTTCACAGGCTTGTTATTTTATGCATATGTTGGGAATACACCAACCGAACACCGGTCTTTGACAATTTCCAAACGTGTTCACAGTGCCCTTAACATGTTGTGTCTATTGGCAATAATGAAGCAAAACATCAGCGGACTACACGGAATTTAAAACATCGACGTAATATTAATCTAACAGATGTATATACCAGATCTGCCGTGTGCCATGATTTCTTTGCCCTGACTAACTTCTTCATAAAAGGCTAAAGGTGAAGTTGAAAACCTACAAAATCCTTATAATATGTAGGTATGACAAGTTTTTTTGTTAAGCACTGAGGAAGGAACTTTTAGATTATTTTGTACATTTCTATCCAACACAGGCCTACAACAACCATACAGATATGGCCATGAAATAGGTATGAAATATTAAACGTATACGTGGTATAATGCTCATCAAACGCTTGCCAACATGCATGGTTTGGTTATCAGCCATTAACAACACATTGCCTTGATAAAATATTGAGCACTTCTCAGTCATGAACAAGAAAGTCAGCAGGGGCCTACAGATTGCTTAATGGTGCTTAGATGCTATGAAAAATGATTCATTATTAAGGAAATTCTAGCCCTTCAAATATAATAAGAAAGCATGTATTTTGAAGAGGGATGACAAACTCAATAGATTATTCTCTCATGAATTCATACTTTGTCAATTTGGTTGGAGGGGGGGATGTTGGTCGCTACCTAGCGCTGTACGTGTAGTTACTCGAAACTCCATGAAATTTACTATGCTTCCAGGGGTTACCAAATGGTGGAATGTCATCTCTTTAACATACCTTCCAAAAATGTGGATCCTACTTTTAGTCCGTTTTTTTTACCCCTCAGCCCAATAGGCTGAATAGACTGTGCAAGTCTCGCGCATATTTGAACTTCTGGGACCATTGTGGTCCCAACCATATGGAGATTTACGTGGGCAAGATTTTGTTTTGTCAATTATTTTAGTTTAACGTGGTTTATGACCATGAAAAATAAATATGTTGTTGGGAATGTAATACTTAGTAATAAAAAATATGAAAGTAAAATCAATTCAACAATATAACGAAGAAAACCCGATAATTAAACTTGACCTCAACTTCCGGTTACTGAAAAAAACTAAGAATTTTGTGCTCACCTCCGATCACAAAACTTATGTAAACGCTTGTTTTGGATGCGCGATGATAATCGCCAGATGCTGTAATTGCAACACAAAGCCTTTTCATAGCAATCTATGATTGTTGAGGCGTCAGCATCCTCTAAAAACTGCGTCAAGCGTTAATTTTACGCCCGTGTGACCTTCGCGAATCCGCGTAAGGGGTTTCTGAAAAGTTAAGATCAAATAAGCATCCTTGTCCCAGAGTTTTAATTTTGTTTCAATAATAATTAACACATTATTTGTGCATTTATTATAAAAACTAAAACTGATTATATAAACATGTAATGAGTATTTTTGTTGTTCAGAGTTTGTGATTAGATATAATTTAAAACAAAGATTTGATTTTTAGACAAAAACAAAGTACTTTGATTGACGTGTTTTCTCGTTCCGATACGCGCGAGACTTGCACAGTCTAAGACTTGCACAGTCTATAGGGGCATCCCAATGAGTCCGTCCGTTAATCCCGCGTCCGCTACGGCGTTCGTTCGTTCAGACTTCGTTTCCGGACGGGAACTTGAGTTAGAAGTGACACTTGGCTTAGTAACTTGGGTGGGGTTGCCCTTGAGGAAAGGAAAGTTGGGATTGTTTGGGAGTGAAAAGGTCACAGGTCAAGGTCACAATGGTGAATGGTGAAAGTCAGTACAGATTGCTTATTGGAACTAAGATGCTTATGAAAAAGTATTCTTTAAAAAGGAGAAAGGTGACACAGTGAGAAGTGACAATTGGACTTGTAAGTTGAGTGGGGTTGCCTTGGGGGAAATGAAAGTTGGCAATGTTTTGGGTGTGAGAAGGTCAAAGTTCAAGGTCACAATGATGAGTTATAGGTAAATGGTTTCCGGACCATAACTTCAGTTAAAAGTGTAATTTGAACTTAAATAGGGTTGGGGTTGCCGTTGAGGTAGCCTTGATCAAGACGTTGGAGGTTTTTTTCTCAATTTTATTTTATTTTATTGTTTTCATTTTTATTTTATTTGCGCCGCGCTACCCACCCGAGCTACCAACCCGCCCCCAGCTACCAACCCGCCCGAGCTGTGTGCTGTGCACGTAGTCTGTGTGTGCAGTATGTAGGCGCGTGCTCGATCGTGTGAGCTGTGTGCGACACTCACCGAAACAACGCCTTGACGGTTCTGTCTCGAAGCCAATGAAATAATGCGCGCGAAAGGCGAGACCCCATTGGTCAGTGGCGGAAGTCTTGTTTACTTATTCTTATGAATATGCATGCAGTATCCAGATGTGGCTACCGAACTGGCGCGCCGGTTTGAATTTGGGAATACTTTGTAAAATAATAATATCTATATGAAAATGTTGCGTATTCTCCTCAGCTGAGAGAGACAATGAGGGCATGGCAGGAAATAAACAAATGAGGTTGCGTGGATCAATTTGTAATATACATTACATACACCATTTTCTAGCAGGAAATGTCTCCATCTTGCATCATTAAACAGTGATTTAATCATTGTTGGTGCATTCATTGGAGGTAAAAATATACAAAACAAAGACCTCAATAAACTGCCATTGTTGATTGTTTCATGAAGGCATATAGCTCATTGCACTTTTTATATCATTTTGACCGCCCAACTAAAAAAGAGCTGCCTAACACCAAATTTCCCAACTACACTCACTAGAACAGGGTAGCTAAAAATCTATTTCACATGGATAATCATGTGTGGCTGTATCCTGTCAATTTTTGTTTAGCAGTAAATTCTTATAAGACCCTGTCTGAGAACTATTCAAAAGTATGAAGACGGTGAGAGTGGCTGCACAGAGTCGGACTTCGAGAGGACATGTCAGAAAAACACAGATGCAGAAACTACATCAACTCCAGAATTAATAACCAAAAGAATGGCGAATGATCCGAGGGTAGTCCAATGAGGGAACTTCAGTGCAGCGCATAAAGCTCCAGGGGCCGCGCCCGGGTTCAGCACCTGTGAGCTGACTGACCTGCCTCGCAGATTACCGGTCCAAAATGGCCGAGACAATGCTACACACAAACCCCATCAAGTCGGTACCTACTCACATCGCATCACAAACAGCAAGCATGATATGGTACAAAGGTCATAGTGAGAGAAGCTCGTGATTGGACGTCAAAATGAATAATTCATTTGCTTCCCATCCTGTGTTGTCTGCAATAGGTCTGACGAAATATTTAAATATTCATGAGCTGCATACTAGCATATCCGAGAGCCCCCCATTTTCGTCCAATATCAAGAAACACATTAAACCCGGAAGTTACAGACCCGTCAAGGCTGTCGGCCTGACGGCCTCCGCATGCGGAGAGTGGTACGAGTGCGGATGACCTGCGCACAGTGTGTGTACGGGCGTCGTGCAATGTGATACACACCTTACGCACAGCGTATACGGGTGGGTTTACGGCGTCTTTTTTGGAGTGAAATGCGACTGCCTTGATCAAGGCTACCGTTGAGGAAAAGAAAGTTGCAATTGTTTGGGGATGAAAAGGTCAAAGGTCAAATGTCATGGTGGTGAGTTAAAATCAACAGATAGATACATTGTCAAGGTTACAGTGCTTGAGTGTTGGAACATGGTTTGGTGCCCTTTGGTTTGCTGGAATATATTAAGGGCTGGGTTTGTTTTGTCTTTTGTCTTCAGCCTGGTGTAAAAACAAAAACCAGACTAACCAGACCTGTTATTTGTTGAAGCTTCTTTTGTGTCCTTTTCAAGTGCTGTTTATACTGTACCCAGAACCCCCCTAAATCTATAACTCCAGGGGTTACCAAATGGTAGAATTGTTCTCACTTCAACAAGCTTCCTAAAACTTTGATACCAGTTTCAGACCCTTTGTCAACATTGATTCTCAACCCTGCTTACAAAACAATAACATTCCTATAACATTGCATCCATGACAAGATCGTGAATGCTTCTAAAGTAAAATCACATAAAACCAGTCAAATCTATTAGATCCACTTCCTTAACATGTTGTGTCTAAAGACTGTGCAAGTCTCGCGCGTATCGGAACGAGAAAACACGTCAATAGAAGAACATTTTTTTCTCTGAAATCAAATCTTTGTTTTAAATTATATCTAATGACAAAATCTGAAAAACAAAAATACTCATTACATGTTAATAAAATCAGTTTTAGTTTTTATAAAAAATACAAAAATAATGTGTTAATTATTAGTGAAGCAAAATTAAAACTCTGGGACAAGGATGCTTATTCGATCTTAACTTTTCAGAAAACACTTACGTGGATTAGCGAAGGTCACACGGGCGTAAAATTAACGTTTGACACAGTTTATAGAGGACGCTGACGCCTCAACAACCATAGACTGCAATGAAAAGGCTTCGCGTTGCGATTACAGTATCTGGCGATTATCATCGCTCATCTAAAACAAACGTTTACATAAGTTTTGCAGCAACCGGAAGTTGAGGTCAAGTTTAATTATCGGGTTTTCTTCGTTATATTTTTGAAATGATTTTACTTTCATATTTTTTTATAACTAAGTTTTACATTCCCAACAACATATGTATTTTTCACGGGCATATACCACGTTAAACTAAAATAATTGACAAAACAAAATCGTGGCCACGTAAATCTCCGTATGGTTGGGACCACAATGGTCCCGGAAGTTCAAATATGCGCGAGACTTGCACAGTCTATTGGCAATAATGAAGCAAAACATCAGCGGACTACACAACATTTCAAACATCGACATAATATTAATCCAACAGATTTATAATGCCAGATCTGCTGTGTGTAATGATTGCTTTGCCCTGACTATCTTCGTGTCGTGGCTGAGCGGATAAGAACACCGAACTCAAGCTCTGGTGTTTCTGATCAGCAGAGTGTGGGTTCGAATCCCAGCCGTGACACTTGTGTCCTTAAGTAAGATACTTAACCACATGCTTCGTCCTTCGGATGGGACGTTAAGCCGTAGGTCCCGTGCGTTGTGTAATGCACGTAAAAGAACAGTGCACTTATTGAAAAGAGAAGGGGTTCGCCCCGGTGTTCCTGGTTTGATCGGGAGCATATTGCGCCACAGCACCTTGTAAACCATTACATGGTGCTATGTAAAGGACTTGGTCTCATACTTCAAAACGTAGCTCCACAATACCTTGCAGGAAAATAATGAACGCTAAAAGCGCCTTGAGCGTCACCGAGTGACGGATGCGCTATATAAGAAGCCACTATTATTATTATTATAAAAGTAGGTGAAGCAGAAAACCTAGTATAAAGTCCTAATGTAGGTATAAAAATTGTTTTTTAAGCACTGGGGAAGGAGCCTGTAGATTTGTACATTTCTATCCAACCCATTAAAAGCTTAGCAGATCAAGTTGTTATTTAATTTGTTTTCCAAATAGTTTGTCCTTATACCTAGTAACCATAATGCCTACAAGAACCATACAAATATGGCCTTGTACACACTGCAAAAACCGGGGTGTTAAAATTGACACCGTGGGTGTTGTCACATATAGATACCGAAGAGAAAATCCAAATTTACACAACAGGGTGTTAAAAAAACACTAATGTCTGCCAAAACAATTACTTTGGTGTTATTTTAACACCCTGTGATGTTAATTTTGATTCTCTCTTCGGTATACATAAGTGACAGCACCTGAGGAGTAAAATTTAATACCCAAGTTTTTGCAGTATAATGAACAGGGTATGAAGTATTAAATGTATGCGTGGTATAATGCTCATCAAACGCTAGCCAATATGCATGGTTACCACATCAGCCATTAAGAACACATTGCAGCTAGCTCATTGCCTTGATTAAATATTGAGGACTTCTTAGTCATGAACAAGAAAGTCAGTAGGGGCCTACAGATTGCTTAATGGTGCTTAGATGCTATGAAAAAGATATAGAAATAGGAAAGCATGTATATTGAAGAGGGATGAGAAATTGAATATGCCTATTATTCTCTCATGAATTCATACTCTATAATTTATTGTTGTCAATTTGGTGGGGGAAAAATGTTGGTCGCTACTTTACTAGCGCTGTACTTATAGATACTCAAAACTCCATGAAATTTACTATATCTCCAGGGGTCACCAAATGGTGGAAATGTCATCATTTCAACAAACCTTCCAAAAATGTGGATCCTACTTTTAGTCCGTTTTTTTTTACCCCCAGCCCAATAGGCTGAAAAGGGGGAATTGTCATGAGTCCGTCCGTCTATCCGTCCGTCCGTTTGTTCGATCGGCTTTCGTTTCCGGACCGGAAATTGCGTTAGAAGTGACAATTGGCTTTGTAAGTTGGGTGGGGTCAACAATGTCAAAGGTCAAGGTCACAATGGTGAATGGTGAAAGCCAGTACAGATTGCTTGCTTATTGGAACTGAGATGCTATGAAAAAAAGATTCTTTAAAAAGGAGAAAGGTGACACAGTGAGAAGTGACATTTGGACTTGTAACTTGAGTGGGGTTGCCTTTGGGGGAAAAAATGTCAAAGGTCAAGGTCACAATGGTGAATGGTGAAAGTCAGTACAGATTGCTTATTGGAACTTAGATGCTATGAAAAAAAGATTCTTTAAAAAGGAGAAAGGTGACACAGTGAGAAGTGACATTTGGACTTGTAACTTGAGTGGGGTTGCCTTTGGGGGAAAAATGTCAAAGGTCAAGGTCACAATGGTGAATAGTGAAAGTCAGTACAGATTGCTTATTGGAACTTAGATGCTATGAAAAAGGATTCTTTAAAAAGGAGAAAGGTGACACAGTGAGAAGTGACATTTTGGTCTTGTAACTTGAGTCCCTTTGGGGAAATGAACGTTGCAATGTTTTGGGTGTGTGAGAAGGTCAAAGTTCAAGGTCACAATGGTGAGTTATTGGTTAATGGTTTCCGGACCATAACTTCAGTTAAAAGTGTCATTTGGACTTGTAAATATAGGGTTGGGGGTTGCCGTTGGGGAAAAGAAAGTTACAATTGTTTTGAGGTGAAAAGTTCAAAGGTCAAAGGTCATAGTGGTGAATTAAAATCAACAGATACATTGTCAACGTTACAGTGCTTGAGTGTAGGAACATGGTTTGGTGATATCTTTGGCTGGCTAGAATATATTAAAGCCTGGTTTTTTTTGTCTTTTGTCTTTAGCCTGGTGTAATACAAAAAAAAACAGAGCTATTATTTGTTGAAGCTTCCTTTGTGTCCTTTTCAAGTGCTGTTGATACTGTTCCCAGAATCTCTCTTCAATCTATAACTCCAGGGGTTACCAACTGGTAGAATTGTTATCACTTCAACAAGCTTCCTAGAATTTTGATACCAGTTTCAGACCCTTTGTCAACATTGATTCTCAACCCTGTTTACAAAACAATATTTTTTTTGGGGGGGGGCGTGCCCCCGCCACCGGATCCGTACATGGTCACTGTTACCGCAAACCGTTCGTTCAATACTACACCATGCAATGCCACATAATTTAAACCATTATTTTCTGCATTTGTTTTTTCACGTATCGCTCAAAAGATCTCAATGTTACTGGAAAGTCTACTTCGCAAAGTACAGAAGCATCGATGCTGAGTTCATACGCCGTGGATGGCACACTGGCAACATACTCGGAAACCGGTAAAGCACCATGCATGTTATTCGCTAGTCTTAGGTTCAGAAAACAATCTTTCCCCGGTCCTTCAGGGTATTGTCTTTGAATCATCGAAATCAAATCCAATTTATTGTAATTCTAAGGTGAAGCGAAATGTCCTTTCCCCTTGTATTTTAATCGAGAATGAACCGAGAGCCAAATTCAACATTATTTTTGTCTTTTAATAATAAAAGATGTTAGTAATTTTGTTGAATTGTCTTTTTCCCCGCAGAGACACGTGCCAGCAGCAATATTGCCAATTATTGTATTGTTCACTTATGATGTTGCAGAATGCTAAATTAGACTTCTATTTTTGTGCATGCAAAGAAAACAGGCAGTTGGCTATCTCACCCGGTCAGTTCTTTGCAAATGCAGAGTAGAAAACGACCTGGGAACCTTTTAAAAAGAGGCGCTCCAAAGTCAAACTCAGTCCTTGTGATGCACCCATTTTACAATAGAGTCCTCATACAAGTGGGAACAAATTACTCAAACTCTAACCTCACATTAAATTGGTGTAAAATGCCACTTGAAGGGTATCAAACATAGTGGTATTTTAAACCAGTTTAACATGAGGTAAGAGACTTGTATTCCCCCCCCCCTCATTTTCATCAGGACTCTCTCTATTGGAAACTGAGTAAATCACAAAACTGCATTTGACCTTGGAACCCCTCTTTAATTGCATATTATTATGTATTCGGGCCTCTGCAATTTAATATTTTCTATACCTCCATGGCAGGAGATGGCGAAGTTCACAGTTACATAAGGCAATTGGTTGTTCATACAAAACAGACATGTTGGCTTATTTCCACTCGGTCAGTTCTTCGTAAATGGACCAAAACACGATTTAACCTTTACTTGCATACTTGCAGTCTACCACATCGACGCACATCCATGGTGGCGATTGGACTTGGGTGATGAACACTGCTTGGGCAAAATCATCGTAACAATCAGACAAGACTGTTGTGCGGGTAATACATTGTGCTGTTTATTCAGAGAATATTATTATTAACCCCCACCCCCTTTTTCTCAACCATTTTTAAAACCGACAATCCGAGTTTCCTATTATGATGTGACGGCCGCTCTGTTACACACATGGATGGAAAGGCCAAGCTTTATTTTGGCGTATGATTGAACTCTGTAGCATTTTGCAATCTGGAGATAAACACAGCTTTACATAATAAAATCCCCCATTTTTTATAAAATTACTTGAGTGACTTCAGGAGAAAAAACTGTTTGAGCATGTGCAATGAACCATGATATTAAACATTAGATGTAGCAAAGTTGTTTTGTAAAGTACCCTAGCAACAAACACTTTCCTGCTAAAATATGGGTCTAAAGTTTTGACCAACTCTTGTTCATGACTTTTTAAGTTTTATATCAAAAAACGATTATTTATGAAGCATGGAATTGCATGTTTTTACCAATTCGCATGATGTATTAAATCTGAATTTTATTTGTTAAAACTTCACATTATTGAGCAGGTTAAAACTTAAAAGCTCCCGTTTTCAAATCTAAAATTCTCCAGGGTGACAAATTGTGCTTCTATTAATATAAGATATGTTCCATTGGACATGGAAAAATAACAATTCAAATGTGCTTGTAAGTTTTGGGTTAAAATTTCACGGTTTTGGTAAAAACAAAATAAATTACAGGGTTGAGAATTGCTCAACAAACAGACTAAGTTTTCTGTTCCCATGTACTAAACCAGACATTCGGATAGTTAGGGGTTTTTGTGATCATACATTTCTTTGTGTGATGTTTTCTTCACCACCTGTCATTTCAAATCTTAACGATTTTTCTTCGTTATGGACCATTTGGGTACAGTGGCATATATATGCCACTGTACCCAAATGGTCCATAAGATGGTGACTAATCAGCAGTCGTTACACAATGATGGCACATGCTGCTAAGGGGCAACTTTTGAATCTTAAAAGGTTTGAAACTTCACCAGTCCCTATTTTGTGGCTTTCCGGTTAGCCCTTTGGAACCAGCACTTTTAAAATTACCATCCTTTTTCATTTAGAATAAGTGTCTCATAAGATCGAACAGCAGTCGGCATAAAGATGAACTTTTTGAACATTCAGCATCATCAAGTTTGGCCCGTGGACAAAAAAGGGGCATCGTTCAATGAACAAACTTAGGTGTTATGAGACGGAGTCTATTAACGATGTACATTCGCCAATTTGATTTGTTGTTTTCTCTTGTTCACATCTTGAGATGGAAAGCACTTCTTGGGTGCTGTGGCAAGAGCTGGCGTTCATCCCACACACACCGAAAACCAGCAGTGTGGCTCGCCGGCCACCGAGGCTCAGTCTGTTCCGGGAACCGAGACGGCATTTCTGTGTGACCCGCCGAGGACTGCCAACTTTGTGAGCTTCGACATTGACCCATCTAGACCAAATGTCACATACGCCCAACTTATGTTGGCAGAGGTGAAAGTTCAGGTGTACACATCTGGGGAATGTGACAAGGGTAAGATAATTCATAGCAATGGAGGGGAAAAAAGAAAAGAAAAAAGTTAGCAAACAAACATCAAGCCAACCCCACCCCCACCCCCCACAACAAACAAAGCATTTGCCGAGAGCGTCGTTGGCCCCGGGACCCACTTTTTGGTGAACTTGGTCTATCCCACTCCTTTCCCTCCATCATTATGTGTGACCTTTTTAAACAACAATAAACCTGCCCTTCGTCGACTCTGGGATGACAGTTGGTCAAAAGTAACAATAAGACTGTGCGAATCTCGCGCAATTTTGAACTTCCGGGACCATTGTGGTCCCAACCATATGGATATTTACGTGGGCAAGATTTTGTTTTGTCAATTATTTTATTTAAACGTGGTTTATGACTATGAAAAATATATATGTTGTTTGGAAATAAATGTAATACTTTAGTGATAAAAAAAAGTTAAATCAATTCAACAATTAAACGAAGAAAACCCCAGAATTAAACTTGACCTCAGCTTCCGGTTGCTTATTTTGGATGCGCAATGATAATCACCAGATGCTGCAATTGCAACGCAAAGCCTTTTCATAGCAGTCTATGGTTGTTGAGGCGTCAGCTCCTATATAAACTGTGTCAAACGTTAATTTTACGCCCGTGTGACCATCGCGAATCCACAGCCTCGTTCCCAGGGAGGATCGATCTCGCCGCGCCATTTTTTCCCAGAAGGCCTTGCTCCCTCATATGAGAAAAAAATGTTCTGCGTTTGACGTATTTTCTCGTTCCGATACGCGCGAGACTTGCACAGTCTATAGTCTGTGATTCCAGCGAGGCACGCACACCTAAAAATTGCCCTTCATGTTATACATCACATCACTATAACTTGTTTCCTTTATACATACGAAATCGTCGGCTCAGAACTATAAGGTCCTTAAGTTACGTAATGGACAAAAGGTCGTTAACAAAATAAATTTAAAAGGTCTAAAAAAGAGTAAATAAAACAAAAAAATCAAAAATTTAATGTTTTGTCATAAATTCTAAGCATAGGTTTCATAATGAAACATTAATTTTTTGATTTTTATATTTTATTTACTCTTTTTAAGACCTTTTAAATTTATTTTGTTAAGGACCTTTTGTCCATTACGTAACTTAAGGACCGTATAGTTCTGAGCCGACGAAATGCATGTTAGTTTTTGAGACAAGTCGATCGCTTCGCTTGTTTGTTTCATTAGTAAATCATTTAATTGAATTATTTTGATTATATAGATGACTTATTTTGTTACCCTTTAAAGGCATCGTACACGTTTGGTAATGACTCTGATAATTATTGGCAATCAAAACGTACTTGGTAAGAAGTACAGCAGCTTTGGATAGTATAATGCATTTTGAGAAACTTTTCACTTCGAATTACTGCGGTTATGGAAAAATATATCACTTTTCATCCCCAAAACATTTGAATCTGAGAATTCCAATTGCAGATTATTCTTCCTGCGTGGACATAACCACTCCAGATTTTCGGCAATATCTCAAAAACGCCAGCACCTTTTGAAATGAAATTTTCACAGGTTAGTTTTATGGTATATATCTACAACTATATATAGGTTTGAAACAAACAGTAGGCTCCAATTACCAAACGTGTACGATGCCTTTAAAGATTATTTGGGAAAATCCTATGGACCATCCCCACCATTTCGCCCCTCTCCCAAAAGGGAGAGGGTAATGTGGGAGCTTCGATCGTACATATCATAAAATGTACACAAATGCAAGGTATACATCCTTTTTGAAAACCATTCATAACCTCATGAAAAATTAATACAGGTTGTTTCTGTCGACTTCAGCAAAAACGTATTCAGTTTCATAAACAGCCATTCTAATTCGTGCATGTTTCTCTATATAATTCATTCAAACTAGAGGTGTTTTTTTTTAGCTACTATTGCATTTCAATTTCGTTTTCGTGCACATATGAGTTCTTCTCATTTAGGTTCGCCTATTGTTGAGTCAATCTATTTCATTTATAGACATCTAATACTTCATTTTCACTAATCTCTGCAGTTTTATTTCTACAACCTGTTTAAAATTGATCAAATTGGAATGTTGGGGCAGTTGAGGCTGTCTCTTGCAGTGTCTACTTGCTGAAAAAACAGCAATTAAACTGTCGTTGTATTTTCACAAGAACATCAAAGCCATCCACGTTTAGCATCTCTGGCCGCAGCATTCGCGAACCGACACCCACCAACCCTCAGAAATCTGAGAAACGATTCATGCATGAATCGTTTCTCAGATTCAAATGTTTTTGGGTGACAAATTATCCAAACCATATTACAAAGGGACTCCTTTCTCAAAATAGTTTATACTATCAACAGCTGCAGTGCTTCTCACCAAGTAAGTTTGTATGGTCATTAATTGTTGGAGTATTTACCAATCTATGACCCTATCTTTAAAGGCAATGAACACGTTTGGAAATTGTCAAAGCCCAGTGTTCTCACTGGGTGTATCCCAGCATATGCATAAAACATGTGAACATGGTTGAGAATCAATGTTGGCAAAGGGTCTGAAACTGGCATCAAAGTTTTCAAAATGTATTTCATTAAAGGCATCGTACACGTTTGGTAATTGTCAAAGACCAGTGTTCTCATTTGGTGTATTCCGAACATACGCATAAAATAACAAGCCTGTGAAAATTTGGGCTCAATTGGTCATCGAAGTTGCAAGAAAATGATGAAAGAAAAACACCCTTGTTGTACAAATTTGTGTGCTTTCAGATAGGAATGAAAACTTCTTGCAAGAAGTTTTTATTATTTTAGTGAGAAATTACCTCTTTCTCAAAAACTACA
Source organism: Plazaster borealis (assembly GCA_021014325.1). NCBI lineage: Eukaryota > Metazoa > Echinodermata > Asteroidea > Forcipulatida > Labidiasteridae > Plazaster > Plazaster borealis. The sequence goes on from CM037460.1 coordinate 23,428,266, forward strand.
TTACTTCAGAGGGAGTCGTTTCCTACAATGTTTTATACTACCAACAGCTCCCTGTTGCTCATTACAAAGTCAGTTTTATGCTAATATATATTTTGAGTAATTTCAAAACGTGTACAGTGCCTCTGAACACGTTTGGACATTGTCAAAGACCAGTGTTCTCACTTGGTGTATCCCAAGTTCCCAACATATGCATAAAGTAACAAGCCTGTGGAAATTTGGGCTCAATTGGTCAACGAAGTTGCAAGACTCAACAATGATGAAAGAAAAAACACTCTTGTTGTACAAATTTGTGTGCTTTCAGATAGGAATAAAAACTTCTTGCAAGAAGTTTTTATTATTTTAGTGAGAAATTACCTCTTTCTCAAAAACTACGTTACTTCAGAGGGAGTAGTTTCCTACAAGGTTTTATACTATCAACAGCTCTCCGCTGCTTGTTACCTATAGTAAGTTTTTATGCTAATATTTGTTTTGAGTCATTACCAAACGTGTACGAAACCTTAAAACTGAGTGAAGTTTAGTTGAAATTGGCAGGGAAAACCTATAATAATGAGGAAATAGTTTGATTTGTTATTTATTTTTTTCCAAAAATAGCCTGGATGAAGTCTCGAGTGTTCAGCAGAATCTACAAAGGACGATTAATCGGTCACCGTAACCCGCTCTCAACAATAAACGCCACAAGCCTCGTCAAATGTGGCCAGTACTGCATGAACAACGCCGGGTGTCTGTCCTTCGACTTCGCGAAAAGCAACGGTCAATGCCACCTCCATGATCTAAATTCAACCGATATCGAGCCCACCGAAGACGAGGATTTCAGTATCTTTGGGTTTTAAAGGGTCTGGATATACGTTTGGTAATGACACTGAAAATTAATGGCAATAAAAACTTACTTGCTAAGAAGTACAGCCGCTGCTTTAGATAGTATTATGCATTTTGAGAAACTTTTCACTTCGAAGCACTGCGGTTATGGAAAAAGATATCACTTGCATCCCCAAAAATTTGAATCTGAGAGAAGCGTTACTGCAGTAACGTTTCTCAGATTGTGTATTCCAATTGCAGATTATTCTTCCTGCGTGGACATAACCCTTCAGTTTTTCGGCAATATCTCAAAAATGCTACCACCTTTTGAAATGAAATTTTCACAGGTTAGTTTTATGGCATATATCTACAACTATATATGATTAAAACAAACAGTGGGTTCCAATTACCAAACGTATACAATCCCTATAAATTGAAAGGTTATCTTCTCATACCGCATGACGAAAAAGTACATTTTGCTGTCACATCGCAAGAAAAAGAATAACCCGTAGCCACTTATTTGCCTACAATTACAGGGAATACCTAAATAGTATCCATTCAGGTAAATGGTGCAAGACGTCAATCCTTGAGGTCCGGTGGTATTTCAATATTTCCATCTTCGTAAGAAGGGTGTCAAGATGAAGCGAGAATAAATGACATAATTAATTTTATTTATTTATTTATTATTATTTTTGTTTATTATATAGGCCTATCATTATTATTATTTTTATTTTATTTTATTTGTATTTTTATTTTTTGGGGGGCAGGGAAATGATGAGGGCAGGGAAGATCAACTTGTGTTTTTATTTACATGGCCTCATTTACCCATCAACTTGAATGATATATAACAAATATGAGATCATGTGGTGTACCCATCTACACAGGTTTAACAAGCACACAGTTTTTCTGTGCACAGTTTGTGACACAAATCCATGTATAAAAAAAACATGCAGTTACATAGTACTACCCGATTGGATCACTCGCTGGAAATGTCACCAAGAGTAGGAGGGTTAACTACCGTTTTGCCGTGGCAGTGTGGGACCATTTGGATCAGTATATTTACGACAACTGGTTGTCTTCATTTGAAAATAACTTTACCGAGTTATCTATGTGTCTTCAGTATTCAGTTTTAAAATTCAACATTGAACATCTGCCCTTGCCCGATACGAGTGAATGTTACAAACAACACTAAACAAAATAATGTAGTATTTTCCTTTGATCACTTACCAACTCACAAACAGTTTATTGGTGTCTTTAATATTTTCTCCTTTTGTTTTGTAACCAAAGTAGAAGGGGCATCAGAGGCTCCTTCTTAAGACAGTGTTTGTGAAAAATATCAAAGTTCATTTTCTGTATGCGCCGAAGGAAAGCCTCTGTCGCTGCTGTGATTAGAAAAGCAGGGATAGCATCTTTGGGCACGCTGGACTTGAAGGATCTAGCCTGAAAAGATGCAAAGAAACTTTGAAGAATCTTCAAGTGGAAATAGGTTTTTATTTAGCATATAATCAACACTTTCAGACCTGCAATATTAGTTTTGGTTTAAAGTTTTAGCAGGAAGTTTAGAATTGAGAAGTTTAAGTGTACATTAAATCTTCAGAAGTATGAACGCTAGACTGCAGGACTTGTTTGTTTGTGGTGTTACTGGGCTAAGTCTAAAGAGGAAGGGAAATGACCAATACAATTTTGTGATGTACTCATTTTCCAATAGATAGAGTCCTCATGTGAGTGGTGAAACAATTACGAGTCTCTAACCTCAAGTTAAAATGGTGTAAATTGCCATTGTATTCGATACCCTTCCAGTGCAAAATTGTTCAACATCCAAAACATCTGATGACATCATTCTGAGAAATATGGGTCTCTACATTTTTGTACGGGGGTATTTTGGTTCAAAACTGACTTTTTCAGAGTGAACAATTCGAAACATGACATCATTGGATTTCAACAACATAATTGATCTTTACATTACGGAGGAATTTTTCATTAGTCAAAATGTCAACTTCAAGGCCGCTTTGGTTACATGTTATCGAAAGTCGGGAATGAACCAAAACATCCCCGTACAAAAATGTACAGACCCATTTTTCTCAAAATTATGATTATCATCAGATGTGTTGGATGTTGACAAATTTTGTACTGGAAGGGTATTGAATACATCGGCAATTTACACCATTTTAACGTGAGGTTAGAGACTTGTATTTTTTTCCCACTCACATAAGGATTCTATCTATTGGAAAATGAGTGCATCACAACATTGTATTGGTCATTTCCCTTCTGGCCAGTGATCCAGTAGGCATTTCCAGCTAGTAAGTTCTGCAAGAGTCAAGTACTGAAAAAAAGCAATCCGACAAAACCTACCTTTTCCAAATGGACATGAGCTGCGCTGGCTATATCATAAATCACATCCCTCATAGGTTGATCGGTACTTCGTCTCAGTATTGCCTCATGTGATATATTATGCTGACCAGGAAAAAAACAAAAGAATGTAAACCGGTTAAAACATCTAGACAGATAGATAGAGAGATTTATAAATATCGTTTAAAAAATAAAATAGTTCCAGGGCTGAATTACATCAAAATTTACACCTAGGTTCATAAAAACAGAAATGTTAAAAACCTTATCAAAAATATTATTTACATTATAAAGACAAAATTGTCAAGCTAAATTAAACTGGGTACAATGCAAAAGGCAAAACTAAAATACGCATATATAAATAGAAAACCTATCAACTAATTTAAGTATCAAAGAGGCAAAAACAGTCCAACAAATGCATACACACCCCCACAAACTAAGGAAATCATTTCATTATGAGAAAAAAAGGGGGAAAATATATAATATGAAATGTTTAAATGAAACAATACACCATCGATAAAACGTCAATAAATGATTTAATGTTTAAAAGTGTTTCTATGTACAAGATTCGATAGGATGAGGTTAAAATAAGTGGCATCAGAATCTACTAAGAAAAGAGTGCACATATTTGTGATAATATAACAAGTCACTTGCGATTATTAATCTGCTTCAAGTTATTTCAAAGAAAAAAACACCCACATCAATAATACCATGAACAGAAATTTGCTTTTGTTTTAGAAATGTACAAGTGTAGAAAATATTTCAACATGCAAATCATCGGGAAAATGTCAATTGACCGCATGAGGGCGCTTTCAACAGCGAAATTCCTTGCAACACAATAACAATTTTCTCTCATATCGACTGCCTGCATGTTATATATTCTTGTATCAATGGCCAAGTAAATAATAATATTAACAACAATGGAAAAGCAGTTTGTTTTACTTGTTTCACATCATGTAAACTTGGTTCACACACGCCCTCACGCGGTCAAAAATATTGCGAATTCAGGACATGCCTTTTACTTGCACCTTTTTCGATAAGAGTGGAAGTAGCCCAAATCACATGGCCATTTTGCAGCAGCTATCGGCATGATGGTACATGTCGTTTGCAGCCGCTATTGTCACTGGGTTAATTGGGGTTAATAGTGGGACAGATAAGTGCATGAATCGTTCACTTTGTGATACAAGCACCAAAATTTGCATGTATGCTCTTCTTGGAACAGTAATTAAAAAAATCCCATTAGCCACTCACAAATCCAATAAGGCCGCCATTTCCAAGATGACCGCCATTTTTTTCTTAAAATATACCTTTTTGCCCTTTAAACCTCTGGAAGCGCTTGAATGTTATTGTATTAGAATAATTTAAAACGCTTCTAACCACACTCAAAACATGAATTTGGGGACAGTATTGAGACAATCTCGATAGCTCTAAAGGGTTAGGGTTGATCTTCGTGAACAATACTTTACTGCTGTGCAGTAGGCCTGTGTCCTTGACTTAATGGTCCCAGTCCTTGCTGTTTGTGTAGCTTATTGTATTCATTCATTCATGGCGTGTCGTGGATAAGAACACCGGACTCAATCTCTGGTGTTTCTGATCAGCAGAGTGTGGGTTTGAGTCCCAATCCTGACACTGCAGATGACTCAAATTTATTTTTTTCCCTTAGCAACCTTAATTACCTTGTAAATACTGTCAATGAAGAGCTTCAACTTGTTGCTGATTGGTTTACGGTCAACAAATTATCCCTTAATATTACTAAAACTAATTACATGCATGCTGTTCAGCAACACTACCAGTGACCTTCCATGTCCTGTAAAGATTAATGACTTTATCATCACTAAAACTGATTGTTGTAAATTTCTGGGACTTTTTGTTGCCCGTGGCCTTACATGGAATAGTCATGTGGATTCTATTTGTAAAGTCATTTCTAGAAATATTGGTGTGATTAATAGGATCAAACTTTTCCTCCCTGAAATGGTATTGCATTCCCTTTATAACACATTGATTGGATCTTATCTTCATTATGGGATACTTGCTTGGGGAGCTAGTTCTGCTACTAATCTCAATCGACTTCTTATCTTGCAGAAACGAGCTCTTCGTATTATTAATTTTTCAGATTTGAACGCACATTCAGACCCCCTTTTCATCAAATATAATACTTTGAAAGTGAAGGATATTTATCGCCTACAGCTTGGGTCCCTGATGTATCGGCTGTCATGCAAAAATTTATCTCCTGGAATTAAATCTATTTTTTCTTTAAATTCAGATGTTCATTCTCATTATACCCGTCAAGCTTCTAATTTTCATATTCCTTACACTCGTACTTCCTTTGCTCATAAAACTATTAAACATGAGGGACCCATGCTGTGGAACGTGCTTAATGAACACCTTAGAGTTTCCAAAAGTCTATCTCTCTTTAACCGTGTCATTAAATCTGACACTTTGGAATCTTATTTGTAGATGAGTGAACAGATGTGTATGAATTTACCATGTACTTTTATCTAACTAAACATGTACAGTGCTGACCGGGTATGGGTGGTCCCCTCTGCCGGGGATCCTCCCTTGGTGGTATCCCCTGGGTGTGATCATTCTGTTTCGGTCGGTACTTAACTAGCAGACCTGCAAGGGCGTTGTGTTTAGTTTTTGTCCAGTGTTTTGTCTACGTCCTTTGTTCTATTTGTTGTTAGTGTTTACTTAAATATCCTATTGAGTTTACATGCATGTGCATTGAGATATATTTTAACTATTTTTTGATCTCGCCTCGCCCTCGGACCTTTTGGTTCACCGAAGTGTAATTAATATGTGTCTCAATGCAAATGCGTGTCTTTAGGGACCATTGCCTACAAGCTCTGCTTCTAAAATGGATCCCTCTGCGGTATCATATTTATTTTCATCTTGATATATCTTTACTGTATTGTATTCTTTAAACTGATCGCTCTTGAGTGATAATGTATTTTTTATTTGTTGATACTGTGGAAAATAAAATGAACCTATGAACCAATGAACCTATTATTGCTGTGCCCTACGGATGGGATGTAAAGCCATATGTCCCGTGTGTTGTGTAGTGCACATAAAAGAACCCAGTGCACTTATCGTAAAGAGAAGGGGTTCGCCCCGGTGTTCCTGGTTTGATTGGCTGTATTCTGCACCACAGCACCTTGTAAGCCATTACATGGTGCTATGTTAAGGAATAGATCTCATACTTCAACACGTAGCTCCGCATACCTTGCAAGATAAATACTGTAGCGCTTAAAAATGTAGTATTAAGCGCAGTTTATTATTATTATTATTATTTAGTGTGCAATGTACAATTGCAAAATTCTGTATATAATTTATACCTTTAAAGGGTCTGTATACGTTTGGTTTGGTAATGACTCTGAAAATTAATGGCAATAAAAACTTACTTGGTAAGAAGTACAGCAGCTTTGGATAGTATAATGCATTTTTACTTCGAAGTACTGCCGTTATGGAAAAAGTTTGAATCTGAGAACGTTTCTCAGATCGTGTATACCAATGGCAGATTATTCTTCCTGCGTGGACATAATCGCTCCAGATTTTCGGCAATATCTCACAAACACGACCACCTTTTGAAATGAAATTTTCACAGGTTTGTTTTATGGTATATATCCACAACTAATAGGATTGAAACAAACAGTGTGTTCCAATTACCAATCGTATACAATCCCTTTGAGCTGCACATGTTATGGGGATCTCTACTTGACAAGCCCTGCTTTTTCGAGACCCCCATCACTTAATCACCCTCTATTCTTTATTTATCACTGTATGTATTTTTGATTGATTGAGTGGACAAAATAAAGTATTGAATTGAAAATGCAAATGCACAAACCTCTGTGGGGTAATTCTGGTGGAGAAAATTAACACATGGATTAAGACTTCTTGCACTGAAAGATTTACACCTGGAGGTCTGACAACTTGGCGTGTCGTGGCCGAGCGGTCTAGTTCACCGGACCTAAGCTATGGTGTTGTCAGCAGCAGAGTGTGGGTTCGAATCCCGGTCATGAAACTTGTGCCTTATGCAGGCGTCAATTTGAAGCCTGAACCCACCCTCCTCACGTCATCACCTTTCTTCACATGAGCCAATTTTGTATAAGGTCAGGATTTCACCACCACTTCACTCTATCAGCAAATGTGTTAGTCCAAGCTTCACCCTTTGAATTATTTCCAAGCTTCAAAGCTTCACTTTTCAGTTTTCAGGTCTGCTGTCACCACTGTTTCACCATATTGGCATACTGCATAGTTCAGCTTCACCTATTAATTAAATCAAAGCTTCTTTATGTTTACTTATAAACTATACCAATGCAATGAAATTTGGCCACACTGCTAAAAAAACAAAGTCAACCAGGTTTTCCAATCAAAGATACAGACATTTTTTTTTTCAATCCTCAACACATCACAAACACATTTTGTTGTTATAAAACTTAAAAGCAGCATGAAGTTGTACAGTGTCAGCTTATATCAAACCACCACCACGCACCCAACACTGTCTCAGAAGAAGTACATGTACAGCTTCGCGCGCGTTCGCGATGCGCTTCGTTAATGTCGCTAGCTTGACTACGCCTGGCCCTTTCCTGGACTGAGGGGACCAGGGGATTCACCTGTGCGCCTCGCGTTCGCTGATTCGTTTGCTCTACGCGCCACTCTCGCAATGAGATAATGAATGAAATAGCACACAAACGTGCAACTTTTGGCAACGCCGCGCAAGTACAGTTTGCAAGATACAGTAGGTGGCGCAGTGAATGTTGGTAGCAATGTGTTTGTATTGTTGTATTTGTGTGTGGTAAATCAATTCAAAAATTCCAAACAACGCAAAACCTTGGTTAAGATTGCAAAACAGGCTATCTTCAAAGATTGCATCACAATTACAGTTCAGCCGAACGCCTGCCACTTTGACATATTTTTTCGGCGACTCGATTAGTGGCCTTCGATGTCACATTACCAAACACACAACAAATCTGGCAACGTTTGCGCAAGTTCATCAACTTTATAGAACGCAATTTCAATTAAGTTAAAAGAACGCAAAAAAATCACTATTGTATTTCAACAACATTATCAGGCTTCCAGGCACGAAACACAATCTGAGGTGCGAATTCCCACCAAATTGACGCCTGCATTAAGCAAGGCTCTTAACCATTATTGCTTTGTAAAAGGTATTGCACCAGCCAAGTTCCTGGTGGATGATACCCATGCCTACATCCTTACAGACTGTGAAGGGGGGTAACCCTGTTTCAGCCCAAGGAATAAGTGGCAACGTGCCCCTGGTGGTGGTAGTTGATTTGGTTCAATAGCCCAAATCAGTTAAGTGTAGCCCTCACCTAGCTTGAAGTGGCCGTCCGGCCTTGTGATGTCAGGCCATCTCTCATAAGAAAAATAATTAAAGAAATACGAATTGATCTGGTACCTTGATGGTCAAGTCCATAGGGAACATTACTCGTTGTTTACTGATGTGGTATGGTGCGGCCCTCAGGAGTGTCACGATGCCCTGTGCTTTACCGATGTGGCTAGCTGCGTGGTCTGCATTCACATCTTTCACTCCTGCAGGGTGTGATTGTTGTACAAAACAAAATGACAAGACATTCAGACAAGTGTGAAGTGAAATGCCCTGAACTCTACATGATTTACGGACTCTTTACGCCACAACATATGAAAAGGCTGAAGTTTGGACACAAGTGCCTTTTTAATCATGGTGTGACCGTCCTGTTATTCTTCCACTCAAACCAATGTAGCCAAACTGAGGCTGGAAGGAAAAATAGTCTGGTACCCTTTCATAAATTGAGTATTAAAACTACCAGTGTCATTGTGTCTACAGTAACAGGGTATCAGACACAGATGGCTGCAGTGCGACAAAGGTCTATGCCAGCTTTGTCTTTTTTTAGCTTAGTTTGACATCTCTCAGTTGATAAAAGCCAATTTAAAAGAACAAACTGAACTGTCGCTCGCACGCGGGTGTAGTATATTACACATGTAGGAACATGGCTTGCTACATACACATAAAAAAGATGGTGGCACACGTAAATGTCGCGCTTTCCTGAGCCCAATGATGCCAAACTAGAAAGAAGTACGAGGACAGACGATATTAACTCCATTCGGTTTTGGAAGTTGACAAACTAGATCCTTCGGCTACGCCTCGGAACTAGTTTGTTCACTCCCATTACCTCAGGGAGAGCTAATATTGAATGACCACCCTCAAACCATGTCATGTTTGTATACCGTGCCTAAATTTACCTAGTGCTTCCAGTGTAAGATATAGCAGTGATGAGGCTGTGTTTTCTGCATAGTTCTCAACATCTTCTACACTCTGAAATGTTCTGGCGTTCAGGGATCGTTCCTGAAATAAAGTAAATGAAAACAAAAAATAATTGAGACCAATCAAGACAACACATCACAGTAACAAGAAATGTATTTGCTTTTTCCAAATGACTGTTTTTGAACAAAACATTTGGCAGCGTAACAGTAACACCAGGAAAGAAGACATGCTGATTTCATTTGTTAACCCTTAAAGCGCCGCCGACGTTCTGAAACGTCATGCTGAATATCCATCCACAGGCTGCCAACGTTCCCTTCTGTTTAGACTGACCTTAGACTGGTCCCCTGTTTTTATCTGCAATGATAAATACACTTTATTCATGAGCCTCGAAGTTTGACGTCAGGTGTTCAGGCTACCTTACCCTTCGAGTACCGCTGACGTTCTGAAACGTCATACTGAATATCCATCAACAGGCCACCAATGTTCCCTTACATTTAAAAAAAATGGCCAGCCTGTGGATACAGAAGTACCAACCTGCGGCTTGCACTGTAAGGGTTAAATATTATATTTATAGTAGTCTTGCGAGAACAGTCTCCCCAGACCAACAGCAGTGTCGCGAGAGAGCCGGTCTGCCATCAACACGACAAGCATTCAACGAATTGTCCCAAAATCTAATGCAGTACTCACTCTTGCTTCAACGATTCTCAACAGCCACCGTTTGGAAAGTTTGTGCTTGTGGACAGCTCTGTACAACTCCATTGCAACTGGGTGGTGAGGAGGGGTTCCCTGAAAATATAGGACTGAATTGTAAATCAATGGAAATGAAGGGTGAATTAACATGGGCTTTTCAACAGAGAATAGTTTGAATTTAACAGTAAATAGTTGTTGTTTTGACTAAAATCAATGTGTTTGAATCAACTCAAAATGGATGATTAAATTAACAATGGATAAATCAATAAATTACTAGCACTGAAGATACCTGTTAGGAGAAGATGATGAAGAAATGTCAGTTTTAAGATGTAGGAGGGAAACTCCAACAAACGCCCTTAAAGAACCCAATGTATGTACTTATTATTAAAATAAGGGGTTTGCCCTGGTGTTTCTGGCATGGTTGACTGCAGATTGTGCCATGTCTCCTTGTAAACCCTCACAAGGTGCTACATGGGTCTCAAAGTTCCAGCATACATGCAGCTCTGCACACCCGTCATAAAAATAATGAGCACTTTAAGATCATCCTGCTACTTTTTTGCTTAGCAGAAACTTTTTAAGCAATATTTTGTGCTTAAGCAGCTCTATGAAATTGAGCCCTGGGCCCAATTTCATAGAGCTGCTTAAGCACAAAAATTAGCTACGCACAAAAAAATTAATAAGGTAACCAGCCAAAATACCATTTCACATGCACCATTTGTGATTGGTACATGTATCTTGCTTGTTTTTGCTTAGCACAAAATTGTTAAGCAATGTTTTCTGCTTAAGCAGCTCTATGAAATTGGGCCCAGGAACAACGGAGGCTGGGGCCTCTGTGGCCGCCATGTAATACCAGGCCTGTTGTATAAGAAGCTATTTTTTTTTAACAGACCTCGTAAATTTTAGTGATGACATCTTTCCAGAACTGCATCCTCATTAGGCCAATATGCTGTTCTGATACCGTGTCGCTAACGGTCGCTGTCTCAACATTGAAGCCTCTGAGAGCAAACACAGAGGATCTAGCTGCTTGTGGTAGCAGAAGGGTACAAAGGAAACTCTCATAATCGTTTTTCCTGTGCAAAAAACAAAAAGCAAAACAAACAAAAAATGAAACCAAATATTTATAACACCCTTTCAGTCAAGTACCCAAGTTAAATAACTAGATAATAATTTGGGAGGCTAATCATCGTTACTGGCAGCTGACAAGCTGATTGTGAAGGACAAGGCTACAAGTACAACACCGACCCATCATTGCGGAGCACAGCAAGAGATCGAAAGTGTTTGATTTTTCAAGAGGGAGGAAAACCGAAGGCCTGGAGAAAAACCCTCATTACAAAGGAGAGAACCGATGCACAAACGGCCTCAACCAGGAATTGAACCAGGGCCAGAGTGGTGAGAGGCCTCAAAATTCTAGGCCACTACTGTGTAGTACATTGTGTAGTGCTGCTGTCTAAGACAGAAACTATACACGTTCGCGGTTCGAGCCATAGTGTTTTCCTAAAAAAACTTCTTCATCCCCCCAATTATAAGAATTCGCTTCTTTTTATGAAGTCACAATAACAATGTTGGTGCAGAATCAACTTAACATTTATGAAGGTTAAATTGTTAAGTCCCCCAAAACAGTCAACAGAACAGCCAATTATATTGTGCATGCTCAGCTCAGTACAATTCCAGCTTTATCTGTTTATAAATGTTTACTTTTAAAAAAAGTGGGTGCCGGCAAAATGTCCACTGCCTTTTAAAGTTTTATTATTGAATTACCATGATTACTCACTGAAATTGAATTTGTTCTTCATTGTATCATGGAGGAAGGCTAGATTGTATCAATACGGGGGTTCGATCATCCCAGCTATAATTAATTCATCCCAAATCGGTCAAACCGAAAACATTTGTTAATCATGTTTTGATAAGATTATGAATTATTAAGATAACGTTAATTTGTATTCATGACTCACAGTCACACTCACTTCAACACTCACACTCACAAACACACCCACATTGTCACCACAAAACACACCAAGTAAGAGACAGTGTGATTTGACTCTGACTCTCACACAGTCTGAGTCTGACACTACAGTCACAAAGCAGTAGGCCTAGTAAATTTAGCCTAGTACTAGAGTAGTAGTAGTATAAATAGGCCTATAGTTAAAATTCATGTTGAAGAAATGAATGTTAATTGTTATGTATTGTAACTAACAAAGTTTTGATTTCTTACTTCACTAAATCGATGCAGTATTGTGAGTTATTTGTTGACACTGATTTCCGTTGAGAATTCGTAAAATTTCTTCTAAATTTAAGATGTTTCGTGAGCAAAACCTTTTTGGAAATCAACCTCGCGTGACTTCCAATGGACGCCGCCATCTTGGGATGGTTTACACAAACAGCCGTCAACATTTTTATTAAATCGAAAAAGTAGACGACGATTTCATGTACGAATAGGCAATCGGTGATCGATCACGTACACACGGCGTGCGCATGCCGTGCGCATGTCAAAATGTGTTGACTTTTCGCGAATGGGAAGTTTGGTGCTCGTTGCTTTTCCGTAAGAATGTTGGTTTTAGTAGTAGCATTAAGTCAAGGTGTCAAACCTCGATGCGCAAAGCCCAATTGCGAATAAACTGATCTACCAGCAGATTTGGAATTGTCTTAGTTTCTGGACGATTTACCGGGAAAATGGCACTCAGACTACATGCAAAATCCCTGCTAGTTCTCAGGGAACAATGCACAAGGACGATCGCAACAACATCCGCAGCTAAAACAAGGTATTTCATGTTGGGAATGAGTGCAATAAGTTAATAACCAAAAATTTGTTTAATAAAACTGCCGAACATGCCGAAACTAAACTCGACGGGATCCAACCAAGGGGCATTGGTAGAAGGGGGGGGGGGGGCTTCTGAGAGGGGAGGGTCATTTTTACAATAATATTTTAATTTAAAATCTTACTTCCATATTTACTCCGCGAATGTTTTTTCGATCAATTTCCTTTCATTTTATATGTTGATATAAACCTAGACGGTAGACCCAGTAACTGGGGCGCTGTAGATAGTGTGTACTCCATCCTTGGTCGACCTTGCTTCCTTTTCTTGTCAAAATTTTTAAAATTAAAATTTAAGGACTAGGCATGCTAGGCCTAGGTCCTAGCTAGGATTGGATGAGACCCAGTAAATGGGGCACTGTACTCATTTTGTTTCAAAATTTTGACATCTGCGGTCGTACTAGTGCCCCAGGAATGCGTTGTATATTATATTCGCACAGCAATCACGCGCTGCGGCGAGTGCACACAGCACAGTATGAATGTCTGTCCAACTGAGAGTTTGACGTCATGGTGGTTTCTCCGAAAATCGTAAATTTGCAGCTCAAAACCAAATCGTGAGTACATTAATAAATGCCTGATGTTGCATCTTAGACATATGAAGATCGCCAGGAGGCGTTTTTAAAGGCGTTTTTTGTTGGGTATTTTTGTCGTTCTGAGGCATTTTTTGTGAATTGTGTCAACTTAATATCAATTTGAAGATCGCTGTGCGTATGCATGCAACGCATTCCTGGGGCGGGAGTACAGCGCCCCAGTTACTGGGTCTAGGATTGAATAGGACTACCTACAGCGCCTATCTAATATAAACCATTGATTGTGCTGGTGTGCAGGTGTGACTGTTTTGCAATTAGTGTGAGTGTGAGGTGAGTGCAACTGTGCAAGTTTAATTAATTGTGCGGTGCTTGCCCATGCACCGCGCAAGTTTTTAGTTTGCCTGGGCAAGATCAAAACTTGTGCGCTCAAAACTTGTGCGGTGTTCAGCTTTGTAATTTTAATAATGCCATCTGGATCTGTGTAAACGTTTCTACCTAAAAACCACAAATAAATGAAAATCAACAAGAAAAGTATTGGATAAGGCCTGATGTGACTTGCACAAAAAAATTGATGAATAATTACAAATTGAAAAACATTTCAATTTGAAAAAGACTTGTTTGCTTTTCTTTAATTAATGCCAGTTATTATCTTTTATAGGCCCTTTTTTTTATACTTTTGGCCGATGAAAATTCTATGCTGCACAATATGTAGTTAATACATTCAACACCGGCATAGAACTTTCGCCCTAAATGAAAGTTTGTCATCATTCATGGACACTGTACTGGCTGCAGTCCCTAAAAGTACTGATAATGAAGTTGTTTTTACCCTTACACTGATGTGTATTAACATAGAGAAAGGACCCCTCTATGGTATTAAGCACTGTACACTCGGTACTTTCCCGGGTTCTGTGAAAAAAATCCACAGGCAAACCACCCGGGTGGGATTCGAACCCACGACCTTTGCATTGCTAGAGCAGATGTCTTACCACTAGACCACCGAGCTAGCCCGGTAGCCACATGTAGAAGGCAGTTCGAATCCTATGTGATAATGAAGTGTTTTCAGTCCAATATCCATCCAGCAAATTCCTGGGTCTATACTTGGAATGCATCATTTTGAAACTGCAGAAGAAATCCGGGACTGTTAACTATTTAAAATTAGGTTTGTTTTTTTACAAGGGTGAACAATAATGAATAATGAACTAATAAAGGTTTCCGTCATCAATTTTTTGAGATGGGATGCTAAAAAAATAAACACAAACAATTGTTTACTGACTGGCAGGCTATCACATTAAAACTAAAAGTATGGTAGTTACATTTTGTTATCTTCTGTATTTTTTGCAATTTCAGCTGGTGGCCCCATGTGGAAATGGGCCCACCTGACCCCATTTTGGGAGTCACAGAGGCATTCAAGCGTGACACCAACCCTAACAAGATGAATCTGGGAGTTGGAGCATACAGGGATGATGAGGGCAAACCATTTGTTCTCTCATCAGTAAGAAAGGTAAAAACCCAAGACAAGATAAAGTGCTCAAGGCCATAGATTATAGGCGAAAATAGGCGCTTGCAGAAGTGGTATTTCACAGGTTAGCAGGGAATTTTTGCTTGTGTGCGTGCGTACTCCACGTTACTACAATGTAGGCATTCTTTGCTTACACAGCGACAATGTAGCGCAGAAATTCGGCACTTGCCCTGTAAGCGAAGAATGGTGATCGCAAGCGCAGAATTCGGCAGTAAGCAGAGCCATGAAATTGGGCCAAGGTCATAGCCAATACCAAAGTGGTATGAAGTCTGCCGTCAGCTGTGGAATTTTGAACTGGTAACCTTGTGATTACAAACATGTCAGCTCCAAACCACTCAGGCCATTTTCAAAACCACGGCTTAGGGTTCTACTCCAGCTTAGGCACTGTCCGCCTGTTTGAAGTCCAGTATCCTAAGTTGTAACACAAGAAAATAATCTCAACGAAAGTTATCTGAGGAATTCTAGGTAAATCATGTGAATTTCCGTGGCGCGGTGAGGATTGAATGACACTATGACTAATATTGGGTGAGTGCTAAAGGGTTAAAAAACAAATTATCAAAAACATTTGAAAACAAACAAATGTTTTAATCTCAGGAGGCTCGCTGTTTTGGGAATGTTTTTTTTTACAGTAAATAACCCTGAGGGATTTGAAAACAAAAGCATTTGGGGTCAAGTATTCACACACAGCTGAACAGGCTGATTGAAGTTTCTCAGACAAGTGAAATCAGTCCTGTTTGTTTTCGTTGATATGAGGATGGACTATATACAAAAATTGTAAATATTTGATCAAAAAGTTAAGTAATTATTAAAGGAACATTACAGAATTGGTTTTTGCTAACAAAACAGTTCAGCACTTTATATAATCCACCATATACATAAACTGACAAACCTGTAGAAGTTTGAGATCGATCGTCCATCTGGGTCACAAGAAAATAGTGAAAAACCGATTACACATTTGCATGTGTTATACAATGCATGAATAAAATGCTCATGAGCGATAAGCTCCAATCGGAAATTAGTTTTATTTATTTCTCATCAAATACGGCATTTCAGACAGAAATATTTCTAGGGATGTTTTCTACTATCATCATCATTAGACCGTGTAAGTTTTATGTAAATCTGTGATCATAAAGAAAATTTTAATTACCAGTTCTGTAACGTTCCTTTAAGTAATTAGTGATTTTGTTGGGTTCAGCTACAGCTAGGTTGCACAGGACTAAGCCAAAGCTGTAGTTTTGAAAAGGGACTTGCTTAAATATTGTAGGCCTTGAACTTCGGTCTTGAGCAATTTTCCTCTGGTAAGGGGCACTTCTATGCGGAAAATGTAAATTTGTATTGGAACTTTGCAAAGGGCACTACAGCAAAAGCACAGGTCACCACGGCAATTGCTGTGGGTGCCGTGGGCTAATTCGAGGCCTGAACTTGGGTCTGCTCTAACCAGCTCTTCCTCTTTTAATAACAGGCTGAGGCAACACTAGCAGCCAGCAATCTTGACCATGAGTACCTCGGTATCACTGGGCTTGCTGACCTGAACAAAGCATCAGCCAAGCTTGCCTTTGGAGATGACAGTGAAGTTATTAGTAGTGGAAGGGTAAGAATTAATCAAGAGCTTATTCCGTTTTTGTATGTTATTTTAAATCTTTCTGATAATGAAACCAAAGGATCCTGGATTAGTGTCCAGCACTTTAAAGTCTTTGGCGTGTCGTGGCTGAGCGGTCTAGTTCACCGGACCCAAGCTCTGGTGTTTTCAGCAGCAGAGTGTGGGTTCGAATCCCGGTCATGACACTTGTGCCCTTGAGCAGGGCACTTGACCATAATTGCTTTGTAAAAAGTTGGAAAGGTATTGCATTCTGCTCTACTAGCCAGGCTCCTAGTGGATGATACCCATGCCTACAGGTACATGTACATCCTTACAGACTTTGAATGTGGTAACCCAGTTTCAGCCCCAGGAGTAGGTGGCAACGTGCCCCTGGTGGCAGTTGATTTGGGTCAATAGCCCAAATCAGTTAAGTGTGGTCAACCTCACTGTACTCTGATGTTTCTGATCAGCAGAGTGTGGGTTCGAGTCCAAGTCTTGACACTTGTGTCCTTAAGCAAGACACATCTCCATTATTACTTCGTCCTTTGGATGGGACGTAAAGCCGTAGGTCTTGTGTGTTGTGTAACAGAGAAGGGGTTCACCCTGTGGTTTTCTGGTTAGGTTGGCTGCAGATTGCGCCACAGCACCTTGTAATCCATTAGATGATGCTACATGAATGTAAATAAATGGGTCTTAGGCCACATAAAAAAAAGAAATTGTTGATCGCCTTTTTTTTATGGCAAGTGGGGGAGGGAGGGCGTTTTTTTTTTTGTTTTTTTTTGACATGGCAAAATATGAAATAAAGAATAAAGATGTCATCATAATCACTATAAAACAAAGGGTTTGTGTGATTTTGATGTTTTTAATTGTTTTGTTAAACCCTTTCAAATCCTAGATGACTTTTTCTGTAAACATTTTCAAAAAACTAAAACGCAGCCTAAGTTAATATTTGAAGAATTTTTCTTGTGTTCCCAACATGAATAATCTTTCTTCAATCATCTATTTCCGACCTATGGATTTTGAAAAAATATCAGCTGAAAAATCTGGGAGCCAAATTTGACTGAAAAGATCATTAAAAATACCGTTTTTATGGTTTAAAAAAAAAAAGAAAAAAAAAAGAAAAATGGGGTCGGGGGGGTTTTGTAGGGTCGGGCGGGGACGATCAACAATTGTTTTTTTTTATGTGGCCTAATATTTCCAAACATAGCTCCGCATACCTTGTAGAAAAAATACTGAGCACTTTGAGACGCCCTTAGGTGTGATAAAGCGCTATATACAGTAAGAACTGTGTATTATTATTATTATTATTAAATGCAACCAGTGATTCTATAAAAAACCTAATGAGTAATTACCTTGTAAATCTGTTGACAACTTTTAACATAAATTTTGTAGCCCCAAAAATGTTCAAACAAGTAACTGTTTATCTCACCTCAGAATGTGACGGTCCAAGGTATATCTGGGACAGGTTCTCTTCGCATCGGGGCAAACTATCTAGCCAAGTTCTTCCCCGGCAACAAAACCGTGTATCTTCCCACACCCTCCTGGGGTAACCATACGCCACTTTTTAAGTAAGTATTGTTGAGAGATGAACCAACCTTGTTCCCAGTAGTGTAAGATCTCTTGCCTTGCTGGATTGTAACCCCTGGAAGTGTGACTTTGAAATCTCAAAATATGTTGGATATTTTAATTAGTCCCGTGGTTTATGCATTCTGTGTATGGAGACTACGCAGAGCGTGCTGTCAAAAGACGCATCAAGTCTTAGAGCAACTGGTCCCCTCTCATTCTTTTTCGATCCTGTGATACGTCTAACTGTATGAAGTTTAGGGTGACCACGTAAAAACATGATTCATTTGAAGTGTATTGCATCAAAATAAGTACATTTTTACACGCACGTACTAAGTGCCTACAAGCACTCAAATTTTGTTTCAAGCATGCGCGCAGAGCAGTCACTTTTGGTGAGCAAATCAGCGTTGATTTTCAGTGCTTTTCTTCCAGTGGTTAGTGGCGAGAGGGTCGATACTGCACGCTGCCCATGGTAGCGAGACTGGAGATGAACATTAGTACTTGGAAGCTTGTACCATACAATCATAACAGGGCTCGATTTTGGGGGAAAATCCACAAGACCTCAGGACTTGTACATGTAGTTCACAATTTTTACTGCCAGACCAGAATCAAAATGATTGAAACGCTTTCTACACAGTTTAACATTGAAACTTTTTTGAACAAGCACTAAGATTAAGAGAAAATTCTTCTCATTTTTCACGTTATGGGTAACATTCTTTCAACAGAATTGAAAGTTATTATTACACTAAGACAGAACTATTTGAGCATCTTTCTTTTAAATGGCACAGTGAGGTATTATTACTCAAATGTAAAACACAAGATCGCCGGACTTGTCCTGTCGTGAGTTTACTGGCCCAACACTGATATCACTGGCCTCGGGTCTGGGGTCCAGTGTAAATGTCAAAGATTTGTTTTATGTGTAGGCATCTGTGTGTATCTCATTTTTGAGGCATTCGAACAGGGTTCATTACAGAGGTGAAAGACAGGGAAAGAATCCACTATTAACTCAACCGGAACGCCCAGTGTGATACGTGCCAGCTGCATTCAGTTTGCCTTGAAAACTTGATGATTTGAGCTTGATCATTTCTGAATTTTCCCCAACAGGCATTTGAGCTGCAATCACAATTTGTCTTGATAACTTGATGATGTGAATCTTGATGGTTTTTGAATTTTCCCCCAACAGGCATTTGAGCTGCAATCACAGTTTGCCTTGATAACTTGATGATGTGAATCTTGATCGTTTTTGATTTTTCCCAACAGGCATGCAGGTCTGGATGTGAAAGGGTATCGGTACTACGACAACAAAACATGTGGCTTTGATGCTGCCGGGGCCATGGAAGATATTTCGGTGAGAAAAAAACCCTGAAATTGCATTTGGGTATCCTTGAAAAAAAAGAAGAAACTGTAAACAATCTTGTTAACTACTTAAAGGGTGTGTACAACATTGGTAAGGTTGAAAACATTAAATGTTCACAGATTTGCACATAACTTACATGGTATAAAGATGGTCATGGTGGAAAACTTCCCTTGAAATAATTTTGCTTGAAATGCTATAGTTTTTAGGAAATGAGTAAAACAATTAGTCTTTATCACTGGTGATAAAATCCGATGTTTGAAAACAGTGAAAATATATAATGGGGTTTTTTCACTGTTTTCTCATGACACCGAAGACCGATTTAGTTTAAACTTTCACAGGTTTGTTATTTCATGTATATGTTGGGTCACATCAAGTGTGGATACTGGTCTTTGACAATTACCAATGTTGTACATTTGCTTTAACGATAGAGGCCGTGTTAAGACGCACAATTTTCAAAGATATACGATTAGGGCCTATCCATTTTTAGCCAGAGGGGTGTGTGGTTGTCTTTTGGACAAATTTGGACACCCTGTTTTATCTGTCATTTACATGTAAATGTATTATAAGTGAACATTCTGGACACCCAGTTTTTAAATTTCCAGAAATTTGGACACCCTTTAACCAAATCCTGGCTAAAATTTCAGGGCCTATCTAAACATGCATTTGTAATGTGACTGTTTGTAGGGCAGTTGACATAGCAGTTCCCTCGGAACAATTTGTGTGGGATTTCAAAAGCGTGCACCATGCATGCACTCATGCTTTGTTGGTCTGGTACAAACGGGAGCCAAACTGCCACAATTGTTTCCATTGTTCTCGGCACCGAGGTAAGTGTGAGATTCCAGCGTACCATGGCTGGTTTTTCGTCGGCGGCTTAAGGCCAAGGCACAGTCGAGTACTAAATCCCAGTTCAAAATACCACCATGTTTGTTTTCTTCATGTTTAGTTTCATTTCTACAACAGTATTCCACTCAAAACACATGTGGCATGTCGTGGCTGAGCGGATTAGAACACCAGACTCAAGCTCTGGTGTTTCTGATCAGCAAAGTGTGGGTTCGAGACCCGGTCGTGACACTTGTGTCCTTTTTTTAAAGCAAAACACTTAACAGACATTGCTGCGTCCTTCGGATAGGATGTAAAGCCGTAGGTCCCGTGTGCTGTGTAATGCACGTAAAAGAACCCAGTGCACTTATCGTGAAGAGAAGGGGTTCGCCCCGGTGTTCCTGTTTTGATCGACAGCATATTGCGCCATTGCACCTTGTAAACCATTACACGATGCTATGTTAAGGAATAGGTCTCATACTCAAATACGCAGCTCCGCATACCTTGTAGGACAAAAATACTGATCACACTTTGATACGCCCATCGGGTGTGATAAAGCGCTATATCAGAACTCAGTGTTGTTATTAATGCAATTTCAGTTTGGGATTTCCAAAAACTATTACCATGGTGATACCGTCAAACTTCGGAAAAGCCAGGATCAAACTGGATGAGATTTTTCCCTCAATGTTAACTGTCTTGTTCAGTGAACACACATTGACCCATTTAACGACACCCAGTATATTTACACTGCATATCCTGTCCGCCATTTTTGGGAGTCAAAATGTATACAAAGGAATTGACCTCCGAAAATTGCGGAAATGGTATACGCGCATTGTGCGGAGGTGCATTCTGTGTCGTGCAAGGGGTCAGTATGTTATAGATTTCACATTGGATCCAGATGCATTTAAAATTTCGGGGAAGGTTCGAAATGCTATTAAAATATTTTGTTGTTAGGGATTTGAAAGGAAAACAATGGGGTTTTCTTGACTGTCTTTTTGAGTGAGAGTGTTTTCTTAAAAATCCACAGAAAATGCCAGAGAAGTCTGTTATCATCTTGCATGCCTGTGCACACAATCCAACAGGAGTGGACCCCAAGGTAAGCTACCTGATAATAATAATAATAATAATAATAATAATAATAATAATAATAAGACTTGTATTGCACACATATCCATCCTGCTGGGTGTCAAGGCGCAGTAAAAAAAAACAAAACAAAACAAAACAAAACAAATGACCTTGAACCTTGTACCGAACTGGTACTTTGCTAACTGTTTGAAAAATAAAGCCTTTAATTGTTGATGATACAATTAGAGTCGGAAAACGTTTGGTAATTTGAACCACTGTTTGTTTCAATCCTATATAGTTGTAGATATACATGTATACCATAAAACTAACCTGTGAAAATTTCATTTCAAAGGTGGTAGCGTTTTTGAGATATTGCTGAAAATTTGGAGTGATTATGTCCACGCAGGAAGAATAATCTACAATTGGAATACACAATCTGAGAAACAGTACTGTCAGTAACGCTTCTCAGATTCAAATTTTTCGGGATAAAAAGTGATAGTACTTTGAAGTGAAAAGTTTCTCAAAATGCATTATACTAACCAAAGCTGCTGTACTTCGAGTCATTACCAAACATATACAGACCCTTTAAACTTGTTTGTGTTGGGTGTTGTAAATGTTTGTTTTAAACGATTTTATTAGTTTATCACAAGTGAATTTGAAGAAAACTCTTTGTCTGCTAAGGTTTTCAAACTTGGTTAAATAATTTTGTAATCAAGTAATACACCACAAGGGAAACTGACTGGGTAAATTTTTATATTTTCATATGTGACCTTTTTTTTTACAGCCAGAGCAATGGAAAGAAATGGGCAAACTAATCAAGGTAAGACTTTAACACTGATATAAAACAAAATGATGGCTGAGCGGATAAGAAGACCGGACTCAAGCTCTGGTGTTTTTGATCAGCCGTTTTTCAAAGATTACTTCATGGCAGTTGTTTGCGCCATCATTATTTGAGAAAAAACCTTCCTGTCTTTGAATAAAGACAGGGTGGCACAATGCACATAGAAGCCTATCAAAGTTTGCATGAATTCTGATCTATTTTGAATCTCAAAGTCTCCATAAAAAGTGCAAAATATGGGTCATATTGAGAATTGTCAACTTTCTATATTTTTATTGGATTTGTTTCAAGGGCTTTTCACAATAATTTCTTACAAAATTAAACTTAATGTGGGCTTGTCGACATTGATAAAAACAGCGTCATTAATTGTTTATTTTGTTGCGTATCGGCTGAAAGTTGCGGGTGTCGACACGCAATTTGCGCGTATCGGCCCAATACGCTAGCTTGTGCATTCTTGGGGAGAACCCTGGTCACTTTGTGTATGGGGTTTTAAAGGCACTGTACACGTTAGGTAATTACTCAAAATATATATTAACATAAAAACTGACTTGGTAACGAGATACAGAGAGTGTTAATATTAATACACAACATTGTTGACTCCTCTGACTTCTGGGTAGTTTTTTTTTTTTTGTAAGTAAATTAATAAGTAAAATAATAAAAAGACAAAGCCTTTTAGCTCTTATTCCTATCTGAAAGCACACAAGTTTGTACAAATTTTTCTTTCTTTCTTTTTTCGTTTTGCAGGTACCAATTGAGCAATTTTTTTTTTTTTTTTATAGGTTTGCATATGTATGCATACACACCATACACCAAGTGAGAACACTGGTCTTTTTACCAAACGTGTCCAGTGCCTTTAAACAGCACTCTTAGCTTTAAACATCCAAAATGTAAGGTCGTATTAAACTCAAATGCAAAACTTCTTTTTGGCGAGGCATAAGTTGAAATAATGTATAATAACATTATACCAATGTATTTCCAACAGGAAAAGCAGCTGTTCCCCTTCTTTGACATGGCATACCAGGGCTTTGCCAGCGGGGACCTGGCCAAAGACGCCTGGGCTCTCAGGCATTTCCTGGACGAGGGTCACACAGTGGCCCTCGCCCAATCCTACGCCAAGAACATGGGACTGTACGGTCAGAGAGTGGGTGCGTTCAGCCTGGTTTGTGCGGACGCTGAGGAGGCCAAGCGCTGCGAGTCTCAGATCAAGATCATCATCAGGCCCATGTACTCCAACCCGCCGGCCCATGGGGCAAGAATTGCAAGTACTATCCTCAACACGCCCGACCTAAATGTAGAATGGTAAGTTTATGTTTCTATCTGGAGTTTTTTGTTTGTTTAACCCTTAAAGGTATTGTACACGTTTGGTTATGACTTAAAACAAATATTAGCATAAAAACTTACTTGGTAACAAGCAACGGGAAGCTGTTGATAGTATAAAACATTGTGAGAACTCTCTGAAGTAACGGTAACGTAGAAGAGGAGAAAGTCAATAAAATACTAAAAATAAGACTCTCTGAAGTAACGTAGCTTTGAAGAGAAAACTAAAAAACTAAAAAAATTCTTTAAAAGTTTTTGCATTCCTTTTTATTCCTACACACAAATTACAACAACATCATTTTTTTCTCTTTCATTTTCGTCTTGCAAGACCAATTGAGCCCAAACAATGATTTTTTTGTTATTTTATGCATATGTTTATGCATACCAAGGAGAACACTGGTTGAGAACACTGGTCTTTGACAATTACTTTTAAGAGATCATAGCAAGGCTAATAGAGAAAAGACCATAGAACTGTAAAAAAACTAAAAAGCTCTGCACTTCCACTTAACCAAACCAGTCAAAGTAAAGGTCATGACCTAAATTGACATTTTCCAGTGTTTCCAATGTTAACAGAGTTTTTTTGTTTTGAAAACAAAACCAAATTTCTGTTTTATGTTATTTTTTCAGACACTTTTACAAGAACAAATTGTGTCCAAAACGTAACAATATTAGCCATGTCTGGGCGTATGGTGATGTTTATACAGAAATGAATGGTTTCTAAAGGGTCAAAGAGCATCAACATGCATGAAATTGTCCTACTTTAATCTTACTCTTTTCGCTCTCAGAAAAACAAGAAAATTGTTATTAAATAACCTGAAAAGTCTATAAAAGCCCACATCACATACATGTAGGTCAGCCCTTCTACTCAATAAAATGTTCCTACTTTTTCCAAAGGCTCTAATATATCACATTTGCATAATATTAAGCCACCTCAAAACCTCCATAACCTATCACAACCTGGTGCTACATGTTGATGGTTCTGTGCACTGTCGGAAGCCTGCCGTAAACGGGCCTTTACATGTACATCAAACCAAATTGTTTACATGTATGTGATTGCTGATTGAAAGACCCGAAAGTGTTGACAGTGTTCAGGGTTTTTGTTTTGGGTTTTTTGTCTCGGTCATTTGGTGAGAAAGATTACCAAATAATAGGTAAATTTTCTTGGTAGTCTCAACCAAGTTGATAGGTTTTTTTCATCACTAACTCCAGTATGGATGAACACAAGTGTATACTCAGCTAAAATAAAAACTCATGAGAAAATTTGCACACAATAAATCCAAGCTTTGAATTCATGTAAAAATAAGTGGTGTAGACAATTAATCCTCCTACTATCTGACCATTTAGTATCATCCGCTATGGTTTTGAATGATTGATAAACTATGCCAGCCTGCAGTATGCTATCATGTGGTTAATGCATCTACACAGCACACTTTTAACCTACCTACTACCTGACCATGCAATTTCACCCACTGTTGTTGAATAGTAAGCCTGCAAAATGAAATCATGTGGTTAATACATCTACTTAGTACACAGTTAACAATCCTACTACATGTATATGACCATTCAATTTCATCCAGTGTGGTTTTAAATGGTGAACTATGCCAGCCTGCAATATGATATCATGTGGAGAATGCATCTACACAGCACACACACATGTACACAGTTAGTTCTGTGCACAGCTGTGCCACCATACACAACCTGTGCAGTTGAACGGTTTCAAATGATTGGTCAACTTGTAAATTATTACAAAAAATTCATTCATTCAATTAATTTTCAGGAAGAAGGAGTTAGAGTTGATGTCTGGGCGCATCATCACAATGCGAGACCAGCTGGTGGCTAACCTGACGAAGGAAGGATCTACACGGGACTGGTCGCACATCACTGATCAGATCGGCATGTTCTGCTTCACTGGACTCAAACCAGACCAGGTATGTTAATGTTCACTTTGAGGATGGAGTACCCTTTTAGCTCCTCACCCCATAGTAATAAAAAGTAATACTTGTTAGGTCCTTTTGAACTAATGTACCAAAGCATCTTACACCAGGGCCCAATTTCATAGAGCCGCTTAAGCAGAAAATAGTGCTTAAAATGTTGCTGCTAAGCAAAAGTAAGCAGGCTACCAGTCACAGATTGTACACGTGAAATGCTATTTTGGCTGGTAACCTTATTCTGGTAAGCAAAATTTTGTTGTGCTTAAGCAGCTCTATGAAATTGGATCCAGGCCTTATCACGGAGGCAATTGCTTCTATGCCCCTGGTCATTGCCTTGTTGCCCCTTGCTGCCCCTTTTTGCAGTGTAGTGCTGATTTATAGGCAAAACTATATTAAGAAAGATACAGTCAAAGTCACATGTGAAAGTTTCAGCTGAATACCTACAGTATCTACCTGCTGAGAAAACAGCAAACAAGGGTGTCTCAGTATTTTCACAAGAACGACGAATCTGTCCACATTTAGTAAGGTGACAGCATCTCTGGCTGCAGCATTCGCAAACGGACACCAACCCTCAGAAATCTGAGAAATGATTTATGCAAACTATGTTACTTCAAAGGGAATCCTTTCTCAAAATAGTTTATACTATCAACAGCTGCAGTGCCTCTCACCAAGTAAGTTTTTTATGGTCATAAATTACTTACCAAAATATGACCCTACCTTTAATGGAATTAATTGGTGTGTTTTTTCGGGCTGCATGCAATTATTTCAACTTGCTTTTCAGGTGGAGAGGATCATCAAGGATTTCTCGGTCTACCTGACGAAGGATGGTCGAATCTCAGTCGCTGGTATCTCATCTAAGAACAACGCTTACTTGGCCCATGCCATGCACGAGGTCACCAAGTGAAGGATATAGAGGAACAATTCTTGTAGACCCCTTTCAATTGAGTCGCATACTAAAGCTACCCAAGGTGATATTTAAGGAGGCAATTAGAAAACACCGTAAACCCACTTTCAAATTTGTGGCAACAGCATAGAGACTTGAATCAAGATGCAGCCACGTTCTTCCATTCAGATCAATGTAACCAAACTGAGGCTCGGAGGAAAATAGTCTGGCCCCTGTTTGGTATAATTGTAATCTGTATTCATGGTAATTGCAATAGACAAGGAACATGACTATTAAAGATGGCAGCAGCATGATAAAGGTCCGTAGACCTTTCGTCTGCAACCTCTCAGCCATAATTGTTGCCAATAGCACTCCACACTAATGACGTCACTTTGGCTCAAAATACCCGGATGTCAGACAGACTTTCCACCACTCATGCAATCACCCCCATCGGCACGCCAGACCGCAGTAGTACATTATACGCCAGTAAACATAAAGCTTGGACATGTACGCGTGCGTACGTTAGTGAAATTTGACACGTTGTCTGAGGTGCGGGTACTGAGCTTCGATGTTTGCCGGAGTAAACTCTAAAGGGTAACTGGTAACTTGTTTGACCTCATCAATATTGATCCCATAGTTATGATAGATCCTCATTGATGAGGTCAAGTGAGGTCGCAGCTACTGGTTACCCTTTAAGAGTCTACCAAAGTCTGCCATCAGCCATTTTGAAAATTGTTTGTCCGCTCAAAGCCTTCAACTTAATGCTGTCATTTGCAAGGGGTCTCTAACCGCATCCCAGTATTTTCCTATTTCCGAGGTATATTTACACTCCTTGTTCCATGTTGTCAACTTGAGTTTCCACTAACTCAGATGAATCGTAAAGGGACACATACCTTGGATCGGGCCATTTGGTCTATGATAAGCGTTTGTAACCATTTGTTATATAATGCATCAAGGTTAGAAAGATGTTTTAAAAGTAGAACACAATGATCCACACAAATATGCCTCAATCAAATTTCGTTCGTTTGTTAAATTGGGAAACAGGAAAATGTTGGAATGCATACTGTGGCCATTTTTTGAAACCACGGTTTAGGCTTAGGCGCTGGCTTAGTGGTCATCCGCCTGGTTGAAACCCTGTACCGAAAGTGCACGCTTTCAAAATTACCGCCGGAGCCCAAGATGGAGCCAAAGCCCAAGCCGTGGTTTCGACAAGTGCCTATAATAAATTGTAAGATGAATAGACTGGTCTGGTTTCCTGTCCCATAGATATATGAAAATAGAGTATTAAAATGAAGAAACAAAATTGTGGTATAATTTAAGAATGGCAATTTTCAGTATTTCAGGATTTTAAAAATACTATAGGTTTGGTTGAGGTTTGATAAACAACATTGTACTTGACAGTAGATCACTAGACGAATGCAGTAACTCTCTATCTCTTCACACGTAAAGTAGTCAGTTTTATGTATCCGTCCTTAATCATGCCTGGCATGCCCCAATTAGCGTGAAAATGTGTGTTAAGCAAACAAGTAAAGTTTATGCATTGTACCTTATGTCCCTCTTTGTATGGAGGAAAGGAAGTTTAGCACATTAGGTGAATGCCTGTGCATACAACACAATGAAATGTCTGGACGGGTATACACGTCAGCTGTCTGACTGACCGCAACAAATTGAGGGCACTTTGAAGTTGAACCGGGCGACAGAAACCGTCTGCCGTAAGCCAGTTTAGAGAAATTTGGCAGATAGAGGTCATCCGACATGAAGTGGTTAAAATGGTTAGTCTTTGATAATCAATGGTTTTTCTTGTTTTGAACAGTGAGAAGGTAGTGCCAAATTATGCAGCTGAATCAACTGTACATTTTTACAACATAAAAATGATACAGATGTGAGCAATTCCGTTTAGAAGGGAATTTCATGTTTATTGAATTCAACTTGAAGCCTTTAGAGACTAAGATTACGTCATCATCACCATACATCCAGAAATTGATTAATTTAGCAATATTAAGGCCATGTCATACGAGGCAATTTACAGGCAACCAGTTCCAGGCAATCTCCATGAAGACAGTTCATTCGCATTTCAGTTTTCTCATTATTTTCTTGGGGATAGTGAGTTACAGCTAGAAAAATGTCTCTTGTGCTGCCAAAGTGTTCCTTGTGTATGCCGTGCTGATGGTTGACTCCAAGTTGCCAGGAAAAATGGCCCGGTGTGACATAGCCTTTAGAACACATTATTTTCTATGAAAATGTCAAAACAAAATAATCTTCTAAATGGTTGACAGTGTGGGACACAACATGTTCAATTGGGGGTGTCAATGACCTAGCTTTGACCTTTTTGGCTGAAAGTGCCTTGACAAACACAATGTAGTGTTTGGTGCAAGCCACTTTTGTCTGCTCTGGTCTCAAAAGGGTTATACCAAAGGACCCTTTTTGTCTTAAAAAACAAAGTTGTCAAAACTAAACGCATTGGTTGCCATTATTCACATATATTAAGTAGAGGTGTTTTTTTGCAAAGACATTTTGAAATTAGTTTGACAATAATATCAAAACATCCCATGCAATTATAAGTTTAAATTGGGATCAAACTATATTATTTTGTGGAAACAACATTTAAAATTGTGTCTAAAACTGCCTGCATTGTTGATTGAAAAAGAATTCTCATTGAATAAATTTGTGAATTTAAGTTAAATTCTATGAAATATTGTATCATTTTGTTTATTGGAAAGGTTCAGGCCTGGAATTTCATCTTTAAGAGGGCAAAGCCGTTTTCATTTCTCATAGGGCACTTCCATTGGAAATTTAATTTAAAGTCTACATGTTCTATGGGAAACTTTTGAAGGGGCATCAAGGCCCAGACCAGAGCAACAGAGGCCATGGCCTCCAGGTAATTCCAGGCCTGGGCAAGACCATTTTCATTTTTCAAAGGGCACTTCCATTGGGAAATCATAAAGTCTATGGGAAACTTTTGAAGGGGCACTGAGGTCAAGACCAGGGCAACAGAGGCCGTGGCCTCCGTGGCCTCCGTAATTCCAGGCCTGAGGGTTATCAGTTTTAATAAATTTTTGTAGGAAAAAATGTGCAATCAAGTTGTAACAGGTTGCAAAGGTATGCTAGCTGAGATGATGCAGCAGTGGCAACCGTAAAGTACACACATTACACTGGCTTTTTCTAATCAGTCGCCCTGAACAGTACTTCCAACTTGAAATGCTCCCATGTTTGACAATAATGCCAAGCTGGAAATTTGGGAGGAATATCTTTCCAGCATATTTAAGTTCAAGATTACTTAAAACTATGTTTTCTGACGCTTTAAAGGGTGTGTACAACACATTGGTAAGGTTGAAAATATAAATGTTCACAGATTTGTTCATAACTTACATGGTATAAAGATGGTCATGGTGGGAAACTTCCCTTGAAATAGTTTTGCTTAAAATGCTATAGTTTTTAGGAAATGAGTAAAACAAATAGTCATTATCACTGGTGATAAAATCCAATTTTTAAAAACATTGAAAATATATAATGGGGTTTTTCACTGTTTACTCATGACTCTGAAGACCGATTTAACTTGAACTTTCACAGGTTTGTTATTTCATGTATATATTGGGTCACATCAAGTGTGGATACTGGTCTTTGAAAATTACCAATATGGTTGAATTTTGTGACAATCCAAACTTTATCTGTGGTGTTTTTTTAACAGTGTCATTTTTGTTTCTTCAAACACTCATTCCGAAACCTGTTTCTTATTTTAAATTGAGAGGACTGTTCAAATGTAAATTGATTTGAAACCAAAGCCTCCCAGTTGCCCTCCATAGAGGACGGATTGTCCACCATGTTTCCACAAGAAAACCTGCCCTGTAATGAGATAGATAAATAAAAAGATAAAACGATTTATTAACAAAACTGTCTTCGCAGCACAAAGAATGAATCACAACAATTTTACATTTGAAAACTTTTAACATTTACATTTGAAAAGGGGAGGAATGAAGACATCAAAAAATGAAAAAAAGAAGAAGTTAAAATCAAGAAAATCTAACAAAGGGTCAATGAAAACCTGAGTTGCACTTATATAAGCATATTATTGTGTGTACGTGTATTACAAACATTGAAAATTGAGAAACATGGCTGATGCAAAACCTTGTTTCACAGCTATTACTGCTTCAAAGATGGGTTTTTGTTTCATACATTGGCCATATACATAATAGGACTATTTTGGTACTGTTTGGTTCTGCAAATTATTGTAGATAATGTTAATCAGTCATGACATTACTTGTTTTAAAAAGAGCTCTGAAGCCCAATTTTCCTGCAGGCACAAAGTGTATACCCAGCTCAATGTTAGAAAACACAAAATCTTTAGCTTTTATGAAGATAGGAGACTAATAGTATGACTGCCAACATAGGGCTAGATAGCTCATTTGGTAGAGAACTGGCAGGTAAATCCGGAGGTTGTAGGTTCAATTCCCTTTCCAGTTATTCTTTTCTTTGTTCAACCAAAGTTGATTTTGTTATGAAGGTGGCAGTCGACTTTTACCATCGCCTAATATAGTGGGCATATTTCATAACTTAATTGGTTTGTACAATTCCTGATGGTGTGTTGAAATCATGATACAAAATGTACTACATCTCATATATATGGACAACACAAGGTGATATGGTCAACTGCTGACCACGGTGGCGCTATCACAGAGCAAACTAACTTTAACCACTTGTCCTCAATACCGTTTAGTTTGTTCTTCAGTTAAATATTCACCCCCTAGTCCCTGATGTACCTTTGTTATTTTTTAAGATGTCATGTTTTCTTAAGCTACAATGAGTGAACACAAAAGAGTTGATGGGGTAAAAGAGACTGTACTGTGTGTGGCGTGTTTGTTCGCAATATTGATTATCAATATTGACACTTGAAAGGGATCGAGTCCAGCCTGAACTCACATCGCATTTGAACTCACACATGTAGGAAAAGAGAATTGTGGCTAAAACCAGGCTACATTTTTTTGATCTTGCCAACATAAAGTTTGCAGGTTGCGTATCCATTACTATTGATTAACACATGGATGACCACTTTCCGTTATACATGCCGTCACGCATCCATGGTGAATTCCGAAGATGATTTACAACAGCTGGGAAATGTGGACAAAAATTAAACAACCTACTTATAACAATGACTTTTATTAATATTTGGACAGAAACTTCTCTACGTTTATCCCATAAATCATAGAGGTTAAAAAATGGTAAGTCAATGACATTTATATTATTCTGTTAAAAAAGTGATTGTAAATCAATTATAATGGTTTGTGAATTTGGGGCTTCCCTTGCACCTTTAACATTGCAGTCGTCATATTTCATTCGGAATGTGTTTAAGAAATGCTTTTCGGTCTCAATCCCAAATAACCCTACTTTTATGTGGGATAAAAGTCTATTTTCAAACAGACCATGGGCATTAGATCTTGATTCTAATAGGATTAGGAGATAATCACTTAAATCCCTCACCCCCTCCTTAATAATGTGTATCTGGGCCTCTCTTTAATCAGCTTCACCTTAGAAGTGTTCCCTTTCTTAAAGACATCCACTTGAAATCTTTCCATGGGTTGAGCATCACCTGGGTGAACACAAAAACTGTTGTTAAGAAAGTGAGTTTGGTTTCATCGCGGCAGTGTGTTGGTGCTCTCAAAAGTTTTGTTCTTCATTCTCGTCTGCTGCCTTATAATTGGAGGTCGGGTTTTTATACCATGACTGTATTCTGTCTTGAACTGTACAAAGTGTGAAGCTCTGAGGACAGACGGAGAACTGACTATAAAGCAACTTCACTGATATTTCATTGCTGTGGGAAAAGTTGTACACGTACTGTGTGACATTGT
Source organism: Plazaster borealis (assembly GCA_021014325.1). Taxonomy (NCBI): domain Eukaryota; kingdom Metazoa; phylum Echinodermata; class Asteroidea; order Forcipulatida; family Labidiasteridae; genus Plazaster; species Plazaster borealis. The sequence goes on from CM037460.1 coordinate 23,460,415, forward strand.
ATGGTAAGATCTGCTTCATAATACATCAAGAGTGTTTTTATGGACTCCTCAGAATTGTTTTGGATTATATCTCAGTGTGCTTTTGAAAGGCAGAATCTACAGCCCACACACCATCCGACGAGTGGTTTTATTGTTGTCTGTTGGCTGACTTGATTCAAAAAGTGGTAAATTGGCCTCGCGTTTCGACCCAAGCAGGGTCTTCCTGTCGGGTTAGTCGAGCTGAGCCCTAACCTCATGTCCAGTCCACTGGAATATGGACTGATGTCTGGTCTCAAGTTAGCCTTTCGGCAAGTCCTTCGTGGCTCGGACAGCTTTGTAGGTGCAAAGCGAACAGCTTTGTAGGCGCAAAGCGACTGGAACCGGAGACCATACACGCGAGTTGCGAAGCCAGACTCGCCACTCGCACGTGTGGTCTCTGGTTCCTGTCACTTCGCAGCTACAAAGCTGTCCAAGCCACGAAGGCCTTGAAAAAAGGCTAGTCTCAAGTCAGCCAACAATGATACTGCACATCATGAATATTTCATAACCCTCATGTCAAAATGAAATTTTAATGTCATCCTATAACTAGTAAACATCCAAGACCTCTGCCTTCCTAATTAAACTTTCATATGCTTTTCTCATTAAAATTTCAACTGAGCTCTTGCAAACTGTTTCGAATTCTTTTGTTGCAGAGCATTCGATCAACTGCTTGGAGATGGAAACAATTTTCTGATGGGGATGGTGTAAGTTGGTTGTCAGGATCTTGCGGAAGCCATTTTGGAGCGTACTCATGCGTATCGGGATGAATGGTCACTGTGCATGACAGATAGCAATCTTGACTTTGTAGTTCACATATTAAGCAGACTTTGTAAGAGGGTAAGTTTTAGAACAATTTTTTGATTGTTGAATCTGTATTTTTTTTTTTTTTTTTGTCATCACATGCTTTGAACAATGGTTTTGTGGATAAGTAGTGTGCCATTCTTTGAAGTGTAATGTTTTGTATTGTGGTGTCGAATTTTGTTTAACAATAAGAATTAACTGATAAGCTTGAAGTTCTCAAATTTAGTAAACTTTGTAAACAAATTTTTGAATTTGTTTTCAATTGTTGTATCTGTAAGATATTCCTGTGTTCTTTTGTATCAATGCTGTGAACAAAGAGTTTGTGTAGTTTGCCATTTTTTGAAATGTAATGATTTGTTTCATGCCGGTGTAACATTTATTTTTAAGCAATAAGATTAATAGATGTTAAATTTGTATCGTGGTTAAAGATTATCTACAGATTAACTGATTAGCTTATGTTTACAGGCCACGTGCTGAAGCTTTTTGTAAAGTAGCCCACCGAAATAGTAAACTGCATTTTACTTGCCCCCGGGAAGTTTCAGTAGCCCAGATTTAAACATGATTGTCATCAATCTTTCTTAAAGTATTAATGGTAACGATCACAACCGTTTGGTTGGTCAAACGAGGTTAACATTCAAACACTTCAGAAATTAATAAATTTTAAAATGTATTATTCACATCTTAAAAGAAAGAAATATGAGCAATATAAACAAGTAGTTTGCACATTTGTTAGTAGCCCACAGGGCAAGTTGAGAAGTGGTGTGTACTAATATGAATTGTCATAATATTTCTGATGTATTACTGGTAGTGATCACAACCGTTTTGGGGGTCAAATGAGGTTAACAATCACACACTTAAAAAATGAATTAACACATTTTAAAATGTTTTATTCACATCTGAAAAGAAAGAAATATGAGCATTATAAACAAGTAGTTTGCACATTTTTTTAGTAGCCCACAGGGCAAGTTGAGAAGTGGTGTGTACTAACTAGCCCTTAGCAGTTTTTACTTGACAAAGTATGTCGGGCTAGTGTTAAGGGTGAGCCCTGATTAATTTTTATGTAAAATGTACTGTTTCTTTTCAGAATTGAGTCGTGCATTGCCTGAATGCCCTTTTTTCTCTCTAATGTACATAAAGCTTGTTAACCAATTTTATTGTTAATTGTTTTATTTCCTATCAACAGACAATGTAGGTCTTGTTAGTTAGACCAAAATGCCTGTTTTTACAAAGTCAGACAAAGACACACTGACACCAGCAAAAAGAACATTGCAAGACACTGGTTTAAAGGAGTCTGTCCATGATGGCTTCAGCATTCAGGAGGGAACCAGTCATCAGTAATACGAATGACAGCATGTCTCAAAATGAACAAGTCACAGCCATTGATACCATGCAAGACCCAGCCAATCAGAGTCCTGGAAAGATCAGAAGAGAACGCGGTGAAAGGCCAAACATTGATGAGAAGAAACTTTCAATTCTGTCCGTGAGAGACTCGGAGATGGACCTTCTTGGATTGACCCCTGACCCTAAGGGGGCCCCTTCAAGTCAAAGTTCAACTTCAAGGGATGGAATGACTAACAAAGCAGCTCAAAATGGCGATGCCTTGAAACATAGGGACAATATTTCCTTAGATACCCCAAACCCTGAGGTGAGACCAAAGTCACGAAAGTGTTGTGAGGGTCATCCTTCAAAAGCTGATGATGAAAACCACTCAAAAATTCAGTCCCAGAATCAAGGCCTCTTGAGTACGAAAGAGGGAATCACAGAAAAAACTTTCCAAAATATCTCCCCTCATAGTGTGGAACCTTCCACTAATGACTGTAACAGCTCTAATGCGTTGAGCACAGCGAGATCATCTCCTGGTGGTTTGGTAGACTCTTCCACTGGGCCAAAGGGTAATTTTCAGCCTAATCATCAAAGTCAGGGGTTGTTCAAGATCCTTCTGCAGGACACCAATGAAGAGGAATTGGTTCTTGAAGGAGATAGCAAGAATGCTGATAGAGGTATTTCACTTTGGATAAAATCTGCAATTTATTTACATGTATGATTATGAAAAAAAATTGCTCCTGGGAAAAAAATTCACTAACAATTTAATTTAAAAGTAAAATATATATATATTTTAATCTGAGCTATAACTGGGACAAAATCAAACTAAATTAAAGTTTTTCCATCCACAATTGACAATTTTTCAAATTTGTAAAAAATATATAGTTGCCATGGCAACCAGCGATACATCAGGTGAAGATTTGACTCCGAGACCTCCTTCCGCCAATCCACCAGCCCCGAAGAAGAGGCGCAGCAAGGCATCTCGGAAGACCCTCTGCGCTGACCCTTTTGCTAAGCTCCCAAAGGTCAAACTCAGGCCCACCGTCTGGATGGAGGATGATGACGAAGAGTGGTCATTTGAGAGGCCTCGTCGCAGCAAGAAGTCCGGGAAGTCTCCGAGGCTGCTCAGCCGCCAAGCGAGGCGCTTTGAGGATCCCTTCAAGGAGCTGGCTTTTGTGGTGTTTGATAGTGCTGATGTGGATAGTGATAAGAGGCTGAGGCGAGCAGAGTTCACCTCGGTGAGTATTAAAACTTCATGAGCTGACATTTATGGCGGTCAAGGGCGCCGGACTCAAGCTCTGGTGTTTCTGATCAGCAGAGTGTGGGTTCGAGTCCCGTTCTTGACACTTGTGTCCTTAAGCAAGACACTTTACCACTATTTCTTCGTCCTTCTGGGGCATAAAGCCAGAGGTCCTGTGTGTTGTGTAATACAAAGAACCCAGTTTCACTTATCGCTAAGAAAAGGGGTTCGCCCCGGTGTTTCTGGCAGTGGCTGTCGAGTGCACTGCAGCACCTTGTAAACCTTATTAAAGTACTACATAAATTTTGGCTGGGATTGTACGGTGATAAAGTCCGGACCTTTTTTTATCCACTTGTCTTCAATTTGTCACCAATTTCTTATCTTATCCAAGAAGCATCAGTAGTATAGTTCTTATTTAAAGCATTTGCATCGTGTATGTAGGTTCTGAGGTCACCGTCATTAGAACTAGAACTGTCTGCGGAAGACATAAGAAAACTGGAGAAGGATTGCAGTAACGGAAGAAAAGACATCAAGGTAATCACAGAACAAAAATAGAGTTGTGTTTAATGCATGATAGACTAAAAACGAACAGGTTTTGGCCTGTTTTAGGCTCTTGTTTGAATTTTAAGTTATTATGATACTGAACTTGACTTCCCCTCGGCGAAACTAAGGACATTTTTAATCCTACTTTGGAAAAAGAGGGTTCCAAGGTTGTCTTCAATTTTGACATGTTCTTATTTTTCAGAAGACTTTCTTTGTAAATGTGGAAATTTTGTTTACAAGTCTCTAATCTCGCGTTAAAACGGTGTAAAATGCCATTGTATTTGATATACTATCAGTGTGAAAGTGCAAATTTTGTAAGCATCCAAAAATTTAGAATAATGTCACATTTCACGAAATAGGTAGGTCTGTACATTTTTGTACGCGAAATATTTACTTTATTCCTGAATTTTGATGATATTCAATCAAAGGGGATCGAATTTGATATTTTGACTGACGCGAAAATTTCCCTTTGCAATATCTGAATATATACAGATCCATCTGTTGTTGAAATCCAAATTTCACTCTGAAAGAGTATAAAATAAAATGGCATTTTACACCATTTTAATGTGAGGTTAGAGACTTGTAATTTGTTTTCCATTTTCATAAGGGTTCTTTATTGAAAAATGAGTGCAGATTTGGCTAAATAAATTATAATAATGTTAACAATATTCACAATTTTGCACTTCCACTGAAGTAATAGCACTCTGCACTAATGACGTTACTCTTGCTCAAAATACCCGGCTGTTAGACAAACATACCACCACTTATTTTATGCGATAACCACATCATTGACGTGCCAAACTGCGCGAATAGTATAGTCAGTAGACATAAAACTTGGACATGTACGCGCGTACGTTAGTGAATTAGCTTCTTTGGGTACTTAGCTTCTACTTTTAGTATCAGTGCGGAGTGCATTTCGTCGATTCAGTCCTATAAGGTCATTAATTGCAACTTCATATTCATAATGATCAAAAAGTCAATAAATTAAAAATGTGTATAATTTTTTGGAAAAAAAAATCATACTCAATGTCTTACTTAGAAAATGAATGTTTCTTTTTGCCAAACAAATAATTAGATGGCACTCTTGATCATTAACCCCATTTACCAGGAGCTCCAAAATGTGCAAAAGTATTTTTATGAAATCCATACAAATTGCACTTATGACCTTATAGTCCTGAGCAGACGAATTATTGTGTATTTGAGACCCTCCTCTGTTTTGGTTTTTTCTAAATAGGATTTGCCTGTATCATTTGATGAGTTTCTCCCTCTGGCAAAGTATTTGCTGATGCTGTTCTACAACAAGCAGGATTCAAACTCAAGGGTGAGAGGTTTTTTCCCCAACAGATTTCATCTATTCTTTCCACAATAGACCATGTGACCTGTGACATCACATGCTTACAAAAGACCAGCCAAAAAGGACTTCCTGTCGGCACAATTTATACACAGCTCAATGGAAGGAAACATAAAATCTTGCATTTTATGGAAATTGCGCTGTACAATTTTGATCAACGTTTGATATGAAGAAATCTCAAAACTTGTACAGCTGTTACTTTTATAACTCCTGAATTTATGTGGAAATTATGATACAAAATTTCCTATTCATGTATGACCAGTGTAGTATCTTGCCTGCCAGGAAATGCCCTGGAATGTACAAGGTCACTCTTTTTCTAAACAAAGTTTACATGGTCTATCAGAGCAATAGACTCGTGCGTATTTGAACATTGGTACCCGGTAAAGTGGGCAAGTTTGTTTCTTTCACGCGTTAAAGCAATGTGCTTAGCCAAATTGGTCCAAAAATTGTTCAAATCTTTGCTAGACTATGTACGGTCTATTGTCAACTCATGTGAATTACACATACCGTAACCATTATCTTGATGCTCATTTTTACCAGAATAACATAGTTTATTTACGAGTTAGTTTCATTGCCATTTTATCGTCCTTACTTTTAATGAACAAAATTAGCATCATCAGAGTTGTTCTCTGACTGATTTGGGTTGACAGAAGCCATTGCTTGGAATTGAACTTGAGACTTCAACTTTGATAATCTAATTTTCCACAAGACGCTGACTTTGTTCTCTTGATATTTCAGAATCCGTGGAGCATTCTTGATAGAGGGAAGGATTCACCACCCTATTACTTCAACAAACACACAGGAGCCGTTCGGTAGGTATGACTCAATTTAAGTGACTTCATCATCACAATAGTCTTGGTTGTGCCATTTTGGGAGTCAATGTCCCTGTGTGTTACACAGTGTAGTGTGCATTCTAGGCGACGCGACATTTACATGTTTTTGTATGTACAATTGACTCCCAAAAATGGTGAGCGCAACAGACAGTAGCAGCGTGCGGTGTTGGCGCAAGGGGTCAATGAGATTAATTGATATTTTGAAAATTACCATTCTCCTAAAAATGTATGAAAGTTGATGCTGTTTTTCATTTACGTTCATGAAGCCATGTTCTATTAACTACAAACCAACAGTAATTTTTTGAAAGTTTTCTTTGTTATTTTATCCTTTTGCAGGTCAGACAGACCACTTGACTATGACAACCAGCCGGAGCTTTTTCTCTTTGAGGACGCCCTGAGGGATGCAATGGAAACGGCAGATATGGATAAAGATGGCAAGATCAATCTCAATGATTTCATTAGAGTAAGTGTGTCACAGATGCAAACATTGTTTATGGCCTCATGTTTGGACCCTGGCAAGAGTCTTTATTAAAGGCATTCACGAAAAAATATTGCCTTTAAGAAAGAGTAATGCCTTTACAAAAAGCTAGTGCCTTTGAGAAAGACTTTGCTAGGGTCAAAATGTGAGGACATAACAAAATTTGTTGGCAAGTTTGCAACAGCTTATTCCTTTTTGGCATGGGTAGCATGGCAAAGAAAAGGTGGCTGGTGTTTCACTCGAACCCGCAACCTCATGACTACCATTCCAGTGCTCTGCCAATATATATTTATTCAACAAAGTCTCTGCATTTCCAATTCCAACCATGCAACCTAATGAAAACAGTCTTTTGACTCTCCCCCATAGCATCCATGTGTGATTTCATGTCTGTCAACAATGTTAAAAATGTCCATATTTTTTCTTCAGATCATCAACTCAGAAGATTTTGGGCTCATTCTCACCAAAAGAGACATCGCTGAGATCAGTAAACATTTTAAAAAGTATGTCGTCATTTCTGGTATATCGATTCTGTCAATCAATTGCCTTCCTTATTATTTTCCAACACCTAAACTCTTAGGACTCAGCTCTGGTGTTTCTGACCAGCAGAGCCTGGGTTTGAGTTCCGGTCTTGACACTTGTGTCCTTGAGCAAGGCACTTAACCATTATTGCTTCTTCCTTCGGATGGGATGTAAAGACGTAGGTCCCTTTTGTTGTGTAATGAGCGTAAAAAAACCCAGTACACTTACCACTAAGAGAGGGGGTTTGCCCTGGGTTTTTTCTGGTATGGTTGGCTGCAGATTGCGCTACAGCGCCTTGTAAACAGTTACATGGTGCTGTGTAAATAAATGGGTCTTATATTTTAAACATAGCTCTGCAGACCTTGTAGACAAAACTAACGAGTGCCTTGAGATGCCCTCCGGTGTGACTGGAATGCATAGTTTCGTTTTTATAAAGCTTTTTTAAAGCCCTTGCTATGTGGAAAGATTGACAATTATCACACAGAAAATTCTTGTGCACATGGTTTGGTTTCATAATTGATTTGAATGTTAACAAGTTAACTGTCTCTTAGTGAGAATTTAATTGTTCTTTTCTGGTAATGTTTTTTTGTGTGTAGTGAAGCGGGCAAGGTTTCCAAGGTGTGTTACAGTGAGTTTCTTCCTCTAGCCAAACGACTGATAGTATCTGTCTTCTCTGCTAGAGACCCAATGACGGTGAGCCTAAGGCCGTATCCGAATTGGCGGCTACAGCTACGGCTACGACTGTTGCTAAGCATGTTAGTTAGGACATACTGTACTTCGATGCATGATGATGTGGAAATCTAGCCATAGCCGTAGCTGTAGCCGCCAATTCGGACACAGGCCTAACCTATACTGATTTGTTGCAGAAAACAAGAATGCAAAACTGCAAATTTGAAGGGAATAAACACCTGTCACTGTTTGGTGACATTTGTTGCGATACTCTTGTGTTCATATCTAACCTGTGCTAATTGTATTTTGCTTTTGAGAAAGCAGTGGATAATAGTTTTTGTCAGGGATTGTCCTTGTTTAAAAACTAATTCACATATGCTTATTGGAACCTACATTTAGACAATTAATATACATTTGTAGGAGAACAGCTCTCTTAGAAAATAAGGACTCATAATGTCCTTATAATGTGAAGCGCTTTGGGACGCCCTTCGGGCGTGAAAAGCGCTATGTAAAAACTAACTATTATTACCATTATTAGAAAATAAGTTGATAGTTTTTCATTTACGTTTTCTTTCATGAATCAAGTTTTCATTACTTTGTTTGTGCAGGATTTGTAAAAAGAAAATCGTTGAGAGTAAACTTTAAAAAACATTTTAGTTGTTTATTACTTTTCCTAAAAGCAAAGAAGAGGAAAAATACACTCCCAAAAACCTATTTAAATGTTTTTGTTATTGGTCACTTACAAAAGATTTTGTTTTGCCTGGCCAGGCAAAGTAAATACAACAAAATTCAAACACAGGTTTCTTAAAAAAACACTATTTAGATTTGTACTTTTGACTAAGTGAGCTTTTAATTGAAAATGTACCCATTTTGTTCTGGGATTAATCTTACTGTATACCAGGACAGCTCAAGTATGTGATTTAGAGCTTATTGACACATAACTGTCTATTCACAAAGCTTGTTGTCCCCAGTCTCTGATCACAGACAGTTGTAGTCCTAACAGCCTTCAGCTCTTCCTATCCTTGAAAAACCCATTCTCAATGACTGAAAAGTACCTGAGTTACCCAACAAAGCTGTGCACCTCATTCAAAATTCAACAGAGTCACTTTACCCCTTGGATAAAGACATCTATTGTCCCATGATGAGCGGAGTATTGATTGGCCGGTTGTTATGCTAATTAGCATAAAGAGGGCAGCAGACTTCCTGGCAACGGATAAAAGGGGATATTGATTGGGTTGTGGTTTCTCTGGGAGGTGGCAAAGGCATTTGGCTGAATGTATCACGTAAAAGTTACAACGCTGTGAAAGTGTGTGGTACTTCATTTGGAGTTGGCAAATATTTATCATCACTTTGATTGTTTAGCAAGTAAATATTTGAGATAAACGTTAGCTCGCAGAACCAGACAGCTAGGCTTTAGTGAAATGTATCATTTCAAGCTGAAGTGTTTTTTGTTCAATAACTGAATGACAATAAAGTTTATCTCTTGGACTAATCCACAAAGTAAGTACCTCACAGTAACTCAATTACTTGAAACACTTATATTTAATGCATTTTTAGATTGACCTGTTATTTAAATACCTTGAATATATGGATTTAAAAAACTTGAGGCGCTATATAAATAGTGTATTATTGTTATATTTTAAACCTAGCTCTGCATAATTTGTACACGAAATAATGAGTGTTTTGAGATGCTCTCGGGTGTTTTAAAGCACTATATAAGAACTGCACACTATTATTATTATTATTGTCAAAAATGTTATTAGAAAATGAAGAATTGCTAACCTAAATGAGTTTTGCTTGACAACCTGTGGCAAGTATGTGTTTCAGGAGCCGAACTCCAGATGTTGATCATGGAGCGATGTGAGCTAATATTTTTATAACACGAGTCATTGTTATTGAAACGAAATTTCTTGCTACAGGACGATTGGACATTTTTGTGCACAAGGCACGTAGGTGCTTTCTGGTTTAACAAGAGAACTGGGCAGAGTCTGAGGCATCCACCGAATCACATCGTCACCATGCAGCAACACCAGCTTAAACACAGGTATGTTATGCAAATATTGGGTGAATACGAGAATATAGCAGAATTATATTCAGAGGTGAAATCCAGACTGTACCATTTCACGAGGCAAGCTGCCAGCAAAATAATTTAGGGCGTTACAAAGTTGTTCCGGTCGTAATAAACCATTCGCTAAACCAGTCCGGAAAAATTTGGCGGATATACGTCATCCTACATGAGTTAGTGGTTAAAAAAGACATATTATCAGAATGAAAAATAGTTTTAGAAATTGAAAAAGTACATGTTACAGAGTCCACAGTGTTTGTCCTTGAAGGGTCTGTATATGTTTGGTAATGACTCTAAAAATTAATGGCAATAAAAATTTCTTGGTAAGAAGTACAGCAGCTTTGGATAGTATAAAGCATTTGGAGAAACTTTTCACTTTAAAGTACTGCGGTTATGGAAAAAGATATCACTTTTTATCCCCAAAAATTTGAATCTGAGAAGTGTTACTGCACTGTAACGTTACTCAGATTGTGTATTCCAATTGCAGATTATTCTTCCTGCGTGGACATAATCGCTCCAGATTTTCGGCAATATCTCAAAAACACTACCACCTTTTGAAATGAACTTTTCACAAGTTAGTTTTATGGTATATATCTACAACTATATAGGATTGAAACAAACATTGGGTTCCAATTATTAAGCTTATACAATCCCTTTAAAGATGAAATTTGTTTGTTTGTTATCACAAACAGAAACGATGCAGCCAAAGTTCTCCTGAAGACATCTGAAGAACTCAAAGTCACCAAAGAAAAACTTGAGAAGGAGTCAGCTCTGAGGAAGGTATAATGCATTTGACTGTCATTTCTAAATCTCCCTACGGCCAACTCAAAACGTTCATTTTAGAAAAGCTTTTAGTGATGTGTAATGCATTTTTAATCTTTTTGTTTTAGTTTGTTATCGTTTATCTGTATGTAACATGTATGTTTACTGTATTCTTCTTGTGTAATTTCTGTACTGGAATTTTAATGTAATGTCGAACAGGCTGGTGCTGGAGAGAGCACAATATAAATTCAATAAATTATCATTATAAATACAGCATTACCGTAGACCAAACTAGATTGTATCTCCAACATGCAAAGTTTCAAATCCTAACATTGCCAAGATTGAAAAAAATAAACGTTTACAAATGTGTAAATAACTAACATGGTATAAAGATGGTCTTGGTGGAGAACTTCCCTTCAAATAGTTTTGCCTGAAATGCTATAGTTTTTGAGAAATGAGTAAAACAGTTAGATGCTCTATAGCAGTGAAACCAGATAAGTTTGTTTTCTTAAATATTTGTTTTTACAGGTTTGTTATTTTATGTATATGTAAAGTGCGCATATTGGTCTTTGACAATTGCCAATGGTGTCCATGTGCTGTAACACTTGTACCATTACTTCAATTTCACCTGGGCACCTGTTTTTCTTTTCTTAGGATTTTGAAGAAAAGTACACCACCTTGAGTTCTGAGAATGCTATCACTTGCAAGGAGCTGCAGAAAGTCACAAGACTTTATGACAAGAGTAGAGCAGAGGTATAAATGTTGCCCTCTTATTTGTAATTGTTGCGAAATGGGTGGCTAGTGCGTAAAGCGCTCGCCTCTCACCAATGTGACCCTGGTTCGATACCCGGCTAAGGCGTTGTGCGTTGGTTTTCTCCTATGCCACGATACTTTTTCTCCGGGCCCTCCGGTTTTCCTCCTTCAGGAAAAATCAAACACTTTCGATCTCTGGCTGAGCTCCGTGGTCATATATTATATGGGTTGACGTGGATGGTTGCCAGAGGCGCCCTTAAAAACGCCTGCAGCCCGACCACATTGTAGCCGCGTCCTTCGCAATTCAGCTTCCCAGCTGCAAGTAAGGATGACTAGCCTCCCAAATTAATTTAAATCTTCTCAAGCATGTCGAAGGCTGATTAAGCAATACCACAGCAGCCCGGTCGCAAGAATGCTCAGAATTTCTGTAAACAGTATCAATTATATCTGTTGTTTCATAACCAATAACACCTCAAAGTTTATTAGGATTCTTGGAACTGGTCTCTTGTCACTTGGAACGTTTGGGTGTCTTGTGGATAAGACATCTGATTTAGAATGTGACCCTTACAAAATTTCCAATTAAATTTTCCAATTGGAACCAATTGGAATTTTTCCAATAATGTGTTTTGGCACAAAACCAATTGGTCTCAATTGGACTCAGTTGGATTCAGAATTTTCCAACCGAACCCAATTGGACTTTTTCCATCTGGACCCAATTGGTAAAGTTTCCAATTGGAATTAATTTAGGAGGTGAAATTTCCAATTGGTAGAAACAAATTCCAACTAATTCCAATTCAGTTAAATCAAACCAGCTGACTCCAATTGGATTTCCAATTGGACTGAGTTGGTCTAAGATTTTATTCCAATTGGAACTTCAGTATTCCAGTATAAAACCAACTCACACCAACTCAATACCAACTCGATCCAATTCTTTACAGCTGGACATCCAATTGGAATGAATTGGTAATTTTTGTAAGGGAGGGTTGTGGGCTCGAGTCTCGCTTGTAGTTTACCTGTAGATTTCTCTCCAAAGGACTTGAAAAAGCACTGAGTAGACGACATCGGTATAGGGTAAAAGCACAATATTTCAGGTATTTCATTAATAGCACTCCGCAGTGCTAAAAACAGAAGCTCATTACCCAGATCTCAGAAAACTTGTCAAATTTCACTTGCATACGCGCTCAGTAATATTAAGCTTTATGTTTACTTGCGTGTTTTGACTGTACTACTGCTGCGGTCTGGCGTGCTGATGCTGTGATGATGGCGTGAGTGGTGGAATGTTTGTCTGACATCCAGATATTTTGAGAAAAAGTGACATCATCATTATAAATGGGAGTGCTATTATGTTCAGCTGCAAATATTATATCTCATCATTCAATTGTGGGTTGAACAAAGAAAATTTGATTAGAGCGGGACTTGAACCTGCAGTCTTATCATTTGCTACAGTTGACATTGAGATGTCTCTTATTGTATCAATTTAATTTGCAGAGTGAAAAGAAGAGCATATTTCTGGATGCCAATGACAAGGAGATTACTAAACTAAAGTACAAGAATGAGCAGCTTGAAGAAAGAGGTACACTCCATCCCATTCTAAGATTCTTGAGTTGTGTGTTTCTAACCGCTTCTCTCCCTCCCCTCTTCCCCCAAACCCCCTCCCCCTCCCCCTCCCATCAGGTTGGCTTCATGGTATTTTAAGGATAATTTTTCACTAAGTTCAGTATACCCCCAATTTATGTCTACAGGTGGCCCATAGGCTCAGCCCCATTTCTCAGTAAACACACCATACACATTCTTAGGCTATGATCCCCCGTACCCCCCCTCCAACCCCCCCCCCCCCCCTCCGTATTGACCAGAAACTCCCCTGTAGACCACTATGTCATCTAACCTTCCTCTAAGAAATGATGTCACTAATCTTGTGATATTCCCATGTGAAATCATTTCTAAATCAAGACTTCCCTCACCACCAAAATCCTATAAAACATCTCCTCAACTTTCACACTTGGCTTTAACAACTCCTTTGACTTTTCAAAAATCTTTTGATGTTGCTTTGGTATAGGTGCAAACTATAGTTCGTGTCGTGGCCGGGTTGTTAAGAGCACTGACTCAAGCTCTGGTGTTTCTGATCAGCAGAGTGTGGGTTCGAGTCCCGGTCATGGCACTTGTGTCCTTGAGCAAGATAGTTTACCATAATAACTGCTTTGTCTTCAGATAGGACATTATTAAGCTGTACGTCTTGTGTACTAGCATTGGAAGTGCACGTAAAAGAACCCAGAACACTTATCACGGAAGAGTAGGGGTTACCCCGGTGTTTATGGTTCACATAGCAAGCACCCTTGTTTACAGGTTTCCTCGGGCTTGCGAGCTACAGTGATTAAGTTCACTTGTGAGTCATCCTTGGTTTCATTACCAGAAATGTATGATAATAATATTAATCTCAATGTTTCTCCTTTTTTTTCAGTTGCTGAGGCAGAAAGAATGGAGTCCAATCTGGAATCCATGAGAGACGTTCTCAGAAACTGCCAGTAAGAAAGTTTTTATTGCAGAAAATGTATAAATGTAATACAAAAATAAACTCTGTGAGAAAAGAAAAGACTGACATATCAAAACTTTAAAAAAGATAAAGAATGCTTATAATGGATGTATACCTTCTACAAGTGTATCTTTTGAGAAAAAAATGTCCTACTTTGTTCTTGTTAAGTGTTTGAGTTTACTAGTAAACACATACACTTAACAAGAACAAAATAGGAACAAACATTCCTCCTCAATCCTTGTTGTTGTCAGTATTTCTGTAAAAGACAAAAGAGAATCAGGGATCATCCGGGACGTTATGTTTTGCATAATACATGTTGTAAAAAGTCCTTGAAAAGCACTGTTACAAGCCCAAGCAGACAGTACACATTGGTGTGTCGTGACTGAGCAGTCAAGCACACCGGACTCAAGCTCTGTTGTTTCTGATCAGCAGAGTGTGGGTTTGAGTGCTGATCTTGACACTTGTGTCCTTAAGCAAGACACACGACCATTATTGCTTCATCCTTCAGGCGGGACAGAAAGCCGCCATGTGAAAACATTTCTTTTGGGTAGAAGCGTTGGTTTTGAAAGAGGGGCTCCAAGGTCGATTCCAGTTTTGTGATGCACTCATTTTTCAAAAGATAGAGTCCTTATGAAAGTGTTAAAAAATTTACAAGTCTCTAACCTCACGTTAAAACGGTGTAAAACGCCCTCTTATTAGACACCCTTCCAATGGAAAATGTATGAAGAACTCAAAACTGAAGAACAGGGTAGTGAGATAAAGTGGAGACTTGATGTTTCAAACCGTATGCTCTGCTTGTCTTCGCCTGAAAAGAGTTCGTTTTAAAAAGGCGAACTTTTTGAAAATTGTATCATTAGGGGTGCAGTACGAGATCGTGAGCTGGAGATTGTAGACCATCAGACTAAGATTGAGGATTTGAGCAAGCAGTTGAGTGAGTGTGAGTCACGGGTCGACAGTGGCAAAGGGGTGATTGCTGATCTACATCAACAGCTCAGGGAAGAAATAAAGCGCAACGAGAAGATGGAATTGGTAAGTCCTAAGTGCCTTGTGTTTATAACCTTCCTATACGCTTGGTGACATTTTCCGAGAAAATGAGCAACCAATTGAAACCATTAAAGTGCATGGGTTGTGTATGGTGGCACAAATGTGCGCATGCAACCTTACTGATCGAGTTTGTGGGGTCCTGCTATTGTTGTTCTATTATTCTCTTTTCCTCTGTGGGGTCCAAGTTGATCAAAGAAAAACTTGGTGTGGTCCATTGTTCCATTGTGTAAAAGACCCCACAAGGGCCCTTCCGTAAGCCCAGAGTTTACTGTGTACCTATACCAAGTAGATTCATTCGCCACATGATTTGAAGTTGAAGACTGACAAAGTTTATCTATCATTAAAACCACAGTGGATGATATTGATTAGTCGGACAATAGGAGTGTTTAGCCATTTTTTCTTCCAAGAAGCAACCTTTTCAATGGAAAGAAAACTCACACACCGTTCCTTAAACTTTTTTCAAAATTAATCCTTGCAAAAGGTGTATTCCACCGTTACATTTACTGAGTAAAGTTAACAGAAAATTTCAAAGGAAGATTTTTAGATTCTGCATAGTGGAGCACCTGGTACCAATTACTTCAACCTACGGCTGTTCTTATACTTCAACCATGTTATTAGAGCCCCGGCAGAGAATGCTGTGTGTGTAGTTCTGCTGTGTTTTTCTGCACTGCCATTTCAGCTCTGTCACAAATTTCAGCTTTCCCATTCGTTGATTTGGATAATTTTACGAGACAGGATTGTCACATGGTTGATACTCTATGTCCACAGCTGACATAAGAGGATGTGCACTGCAGACACAGACGACAGTTAAGCTTGGCATTCTCCATGTTTTATGCACATGTTAGCAATTTGTTTTGACCTTTTCCCATTGTACAACATTCAGGAATTGAAGAAGTTGCCACCTCTTCAGAAGGAGTTGGAAGAAACCAAGGAAACTCTCCAACTTTGCCAGAAACGTCTCGAGGAACGAAACGCTGTCCTGATACTGACTAGACGAGTCAATGCTGAGAACAAAACCAAGATCAAGGGCCTTGAGGCAGAGCTCGCCAAACTCCACGCAACCGAAAAAGAACTCGACATCGCAAAGTGTGAGATTTACACCCTGAAGCAGTTGATCGTGGGCAAAGATAGTCTGGTGATGCAGAAGTCACATGAGTTGGATAGTGTGAAGGAGAGACTGGAAACTGACCATGGAGAGACATGGGTAGAGTCAGAGAACAAGTCACAGGGGGTTGGTTGGAGGAATGGGGCTTCGACCAATGGCACCAACTTCAGAATTGTCAGGCTTCAAAAAAGGTAAAGCTGCAGCAGAAAAAAACTCCTGCATTATTATGCTGTGACCAAAATCCATATTGAAACTTATGATATTTTTGATGGAGTTTGAATGTAACAAGCTAAGGGAATTTCTTCTTGACATATTGCTTGTCATTATTTGCAGAGGACCTTCTAAGAGCATCCAAGTTGGAGCACAGTCAAGACGATCCAAGGTGAGTAGATTGCATCAAAACAAATTCAATACTGTTTGTTTGTGCATTCGATGGGAAATGTTACGATGAGTTGTGCATGTATTGTTTTTACGTACAAGTACCTTCTGATTCTGATTACATGCATGTAATAGACTTATGCACATGCCGGCATTTGAGTAGGGCGCCCTCGGCTAGAGGTAAAGAGAAGGTTGCTCATTGGCCTATCCTGGTTGCTGCGTGTACATAGATGAGCAATTTCCTCTGTTTCATCAGCGTTTTAACTCTAACATGAAGCATGATGACGCCAGTGCATAAAGGTCTAATGACAAACAATTTTTCAAATTGTGAACCTATTTTATACTTATGTGCGGCCAAGATTCTTCTAGCAGAGGGTGAAAACTTTTGCATTTTTTTTCCCCTCAAGGTTTTCGTACATTGAAATGTTGCATACAAATAAAATACAGTTGTTGAAGTTGAAGATCTACTTTGTATCAGTAGATTATAAAAACTATTTATTATGTTCGGTCTTTCTTTAAAGTGCTCTCTCCCCTTTTCTTGCAGGCTTCACTTCTTAGTCATATTTTGTCTCTTCCAAATATGATCACAACATATTTTTTTTATCAGTGTATCAATAAATGAAATACTCATTACGTGAATTTCCCATTTGCCAAAATCACTCACCGGTTTCACTGTGATTTTTTTCCAACCGTCATCGGTAAAATAAATGTAATATAAACATTCACCCTGTAACCCACTTCCCCAAGCCCAAGACCAAGACAGGTGTCAAATTTTTTATTTGATTTCTTGAGATATAAAAGTATTGGTCAATTTTTTGTGATTCAAATTTGCTTTCATAATAACATTTAACACTTTTCCCCCAATACTTCACATTATAAACAAGAACATGTGAAATTTTGTGGATATTTTTGTCAGTAAACTCACAGGCAGTGGCACCCTAAACCACCTGTTCACGCCTCATTAATTTTTGTATCAGATAAGAAAGATCTTGTTGAAAAGTAATCTTTCCAAAACCATGCTCACCCCACCTGAGTTTGTCATAGGCAAACTCCGGTCTGCTTTTACTGGGTGATTCACGCAATGTTTTTGCAGATATTTTAAACAATATTCCTGCATGTACTTCCACCCTCACTAGCTTACATACAACAGTACTCAGCTAGACGTTGCCACCCCTCCCTATGACAGCAGTAGCAGCAGCGGTAGCCAATCAGATTGCAAACAGCCAAAGCTCGAGAACTATCAACGACTTGATACCCCGGAAAGCGATGACAGCCTAGTCACCTCCCTAAACACTTCAAACGGAGGGTTTCTACGACTCCTACACAAACAGGGCAGTGTGGAAGATGGCATGCCAACAATCTACGACTTGTACACCCCAGAAGGCTCTTACACGCCCACTTCACGGTCTGCAACCCCTACAATGAAGAATGGTACTCACCTCAGACCCAAGTCGTCCATGGCACGATTGGAGACTGAAGGAGCTTCTGTTATGCAGAAAGGGACGCTGATGTTTGAGGATGACTTTCTGGTGGCCCAGTGCCTCCGAGTAGGAGACAGAGTGCGTGTGAAAAAGAAAGGTTGGTGATTTTGCAGAGACTACCTCCTACCACCTCCCATTCTCCTACCATTCTCCTCCAACCATTTCTCCACTTGGAACAGTATCTCTCCTCCCTCTTGAACATCCATATCTTTCTTGCAAACTCCAAAATATGTAAAATTAGGCTTAACCCTTCTCTCTCTTTATTCAAAGTGAATTGCATTGTGGTCATTATTAATATGAGTGTACTTGAGATCATCTGTATAGTGTTATATGTTCAATAGGCTAACAAGTAACATTCAGCAGCAGCCCTGATTCTGTACAATGTACTATCAAAGTATTTGTTATTACTGCAGTTTTATTGTACTTTTGGTTTGTGGTGTTATATGCTCAAACAAACATTCAGAGTTGCAGCCGTTTTTATTCTGTACAATGTACTATCTGTGTTATCAAAGTATTTGTTATTTCTGCAGTTTTATTTTACTTTTTACTGCAGTTTCAATGTACTTTGGATCTGTAGTGTTATATGCCTCAATAGGCTATCAAGTAACATTCCACTGCAGCCGTACTGATTCTATTTTATAAAAGTATTTGTATAACTGCAGTTTCAATGTACTTTTAGCTTATCGGCTAACAAGTAACATTCAAAAGCTGTACTGATTCTGTACAATGTGCTTTCTGTTTTATCAGAAGTAATTATTAAATTACTGTAGTTTTATTGTACTTTAGTACTGCAGTTAATTCGGTGAACATTTGACAGGTTATACGCTCAATTCTCAATGTAGTAACTACTGTACATATACTTCTACTATAGGTGGGAGGAGAAAAGGCGCCATCTTGACCGGCATTGTAAAGTTTGTCGGCAAGGTGGACAAGGAATTCCACCACAACGATCATCGGCTTTATACAGGCATCAGACTAGATGAGCCAGGTCAGTACAGGATTTCAATTACGAGGCGACCACTTTTTCATCACCATCATGATCAGACCTAATTTTAGCAGCATATGTGCATTGAGCCTTAAGCCCGGTTCATACTTCCTGCGAATGCAAATGCGAAGCAAATTTTGAAGTCACAGCTCTATTTTTTGCTGCGAATATTTCGCAGGAGTTGAGCACAGTTCAACTGTTGCGAATTGCTCGTTGCGAATTTGTGACGTCAAAATTCCCCTCGCATTTGCATTCGCAGGAAGTATGAACCGGGCTTTACCTTGTCATCTGGACCAAATTTCATGGAGCTGATAGCAGACAATTTTGCAGACATATTTTGTGCTTAACAAAAATAAGCATGGTACCAGTCAGAAATGGTGCATGTAACGTGGTATTTTGGACGGTAACCTTATTTTGGTAAGCATATTTTTTTTGTACTTAATAGCTACTTTTTGTGCTTAAGCAGTTCTATGATATTGGACCCAGTTCTTCCACGGCTCAGATTCTGATTCACATTAAAAAAAATAATTAAAAAAACTTTGACTGAGAGACCATAGCAGCTAGAAGCGGCTTGTACCAAAATGTCCGTAGCAGCCACAAATGGCTGCTAAATCTGACCATTCACTTGCTGCACTGTGTTTGGACCGGTTTGCCATGGGGGGAGGGGGTGCTTTTTGGTTTTAGTGGGCAGGTCATCTACTTTCATGGAGGTTTCTCTGGTTTTCTTTGTATTTTATTCATCACTTGCTGGTCCAGGTATACTGTGATTTTTCTCTGTGCAATATTGAGTATTTTGTTGATTTCACTCCTTTCTTTATGCTGCCTTCTTTATGTTTAGGCTTTTTCTAGGTTTATATCCATTTCCCTTTTGTAGGATTGTTTTAGCAATGTGTATTGTTTATTATACATTTATTGCCTCTACTGGTACTTATTTTTTATCTGTTTCAAGGTTTCCTCTTAGGGGCCGTTCACATTTATCAACATTTTCACAAGCATACAAACCGTACTGGGAGGGAGGGGGTTAATGTCCGCCGTACATTTTCGTTTTCCTGAAAAAAATGTTTTAACTATAAAAACATAGCTCCATGGCCCGTTTTGCACTGTTAAATAAGACGCAGTGTTTTTGTTGTTGTTTTTTTTACCTTTTGAAAGTCAGATAAGCCGCGTCTTGTACTCAGGAAATTACGGTATTATATATCTGTGTAAGATGTGTACGTTCTTTATATATTTCTTATATCTGTGCTCGTAATAAACAGGCTTTGCATGTAATTCACATACAAGTATCTCTATGTAGAATTGTGTGAACAAAAAAACAAATTTTCTTCGTACACTTTTAGAGGGGAGGGAGGGGGTATTGCAAAAGTGTACGGTTTGTACGCTTGTGAAAATGTTGATAACTGTAAACCTCGACTTAATCATATTGTTATATAAAGCGCCTCGGAGCAATTTTATTAACGGATTTGGCGCTGTATAATTATATATATTTGTATTACTATTATTATTATTATTATACTCGTTTATATTTGTCCCAGTTGGTGATACTGATGGCGTGATTAAGGGTAAGCGTTATTTCACCGTAAATCCACGTCATGGCAAACTGTTACCTGTCACAGATGTTGTCTCCGTGCTAAACCCGAAGGTAAGTTATAGGATGTGTTTGTATTGTAGTCCAGGCCTGGAATTTAATCTTGAAGAGGGCAAGGCCATTTTCATTTTGTAAAGGGCACTTCCATTGGAAAATCTGAAAGTCTATGGGAATATTTTGAAGGGGCACCAAGGCCAAGACCAGGGGCACCAAGGCCAAGACCAGGGGCACCAAGGCCAAGACCAGGGGCAACGGAGGCCATGGCCTTTGGGTGTCCGCGTAATACCAGACCTGGTAGTCCGTTGATGCAGTGATGACTTGGGGGTGGTTGTTAGTCCCTTACACTTGACCCGTAGATGGGCCATGACACGTAACTTGCATAGATGGATTATAAATGATGTTGAATGAATCAGTCAATATTTGGAGTGTAATTTTGTTTTGTCTCTGTCTGATTCTCAAATCAACAGACTGCAACCTACAAGCGCATTGCAGAATGCATCAGAACTCAACGATTGGAGACCGGAACCGTGCGATACGAGAAAGACCGCAATCCTCAGCTCATCAGGGTCATGTGACTGACAAAAGACCAGTCAGCACCCTTAATTCATATCACGTGACTATCATAAGAAAAGAGATGAAGTGTTCATAATTATTCAGTATATATAAATAATACAGTATTCATGGAGTCAAAAGGCAGTTCATGGGAAGGCAAGAGGTGGAGAACAGGCCCAATTTCATAGAGCTGCTAAGCACAACAATTTGCTTAGCATGAAATTTCTTCCTTGATATAAACAGGATTACCAACCAAATTTCCATGTGTTGCATATTGCTTGTTACTGGTATTCAGCTGTTGTTCGCTTATCCTGAAAATCATGTGGAAATTTGGTTGGTAATCCTGTTTTTATCAAGGAAGAAATTTCATGTTAAGCAAATTGTTGTGCTTAGCAGCTCTATGAAATTGGGCCCAGGTCCATACATTATGTTGTGCCCCTTCAGATAGTGAAACATGCTAAATCAAAACTGTATTAAAAGATTCCTACTCTAACCTCGTTCTTTTCTTTCCAACCATGTGTTGAGTCTTGGCAAAATGCTTCATGACAGAGCCAAGTGGATGCACATGCACATGTATAAAGTTTGTTAAGAAACGGATAACTATACAAGAGCATCTTTGAATTAGAAAAAACACCCTATGCCATTACCTTTCATTACTTGGTGCATGTAAAGTATATCTGGATCTGTTAGCTCCTTATTTAAATGATATACTGCACACACAGATCCTTGTCATTTGATTGGTGGAATACGCGTCATATGTCATCCCATGTATACTGCCGTTACGCTCCAAAAATTTAATATTGGAGTCCAATATGAATAATTATTGGACGCTTTGCAGCGTTGTTTCCAATCATTCCCCGCCCCTCGTTTGTCCAAACGAGACAAGATAGTGGACAAGGTTGGTGTCTTCATGAAGTTGTCCACGTTGTTTAGAACGGGGTTTTAGATTTTTCAGAGTGTGGGGTGCTTAAGTCCATGTCTATTTTGTGGTTATTGTGAACAAATTTCAAGTGACAAGGATCTGTGTGTGAGTTGTATGAAACAAATATTGAATGCATCTTGTTTGTGCATTGTCGCAGAGTATAATCAATAATCAAAATCCATGTCACACAGCTTCGCCTTGTGAAATGGTCCAGATTTTACCTTGTAATTATATTCTGGAACAAGGCTCTCAAATGCATCTGTATTTGTATAATATTCTTTGTACAAAAGAGACATTTACAAGTATTTCCATCTGTAAGAAGAGTGCAATATTAATAACATGCTTGCTTTGAATAATCACAATTAGCACTTGATGTGTTCAATTGATTTTCTTTTTATTTACAAACAAACATTGTAAAATGTTATTTCTGTATATTATCACTTTGTTGTGGAAAGAGTGTAGTAAACAACTGCATGGTCAAATTAAATTTGTACAATAAAATTTCTTCAAAGATTACTATTTTGAATGGTACTTGCAACTTGTTGTCTGTTTTTTCTCCAATGAGTATTTATAAAACTGTAATTTATTTGGTACAGGGCCCGATTTCATGGCTCTTCTTACCGCCGAATTCTGCGCTTGCCATCACCATTCTTCGCTTACAGGGCAAGCGCCGAATTTCTGCACTTGCTGTGTAAGTGAAGAATGCCTAGTAACGTGGACTACGCACGCGCACGAGCAGAAATTCCCTGCTAACCTGTGAAATACACTTGACGTAAGCGCGGAATTCCCTGCTTTCGCAAGCGCTGATTGTTTGCTTACAGTATGCAGAGCCATGAAATTGGGCCCAGGTATGATGTAGAAAAGAATTGACTTGACTGTTATAACAGCCTCCTACTCTTGGTAACATTATCCAGCGAGTTGACCAACCATTTGAAACCATTCAACTGCACGGGTTGTGTATGGTGGCACAGCCGTGCACAGAACTAAGGGAGTGTCTCAACACGCCCGCAATCCATTGGACCACCAGAACTTTCCGCTAGACCGCATCATTGTGCCAAAGTACGGGGGCAATCCTACACGAGTGAATACGCGCATTAGTATTTTGAATGTTCAAATGGAATGTTCTGCCGCTCCAATGGAATGCTCCACGAGCACGCAGTGGAATTCTTATCCGATCCAATTAGACTGTTCCTGCTGTTCCAACTTTTTAGACCTCCCTAACTGTACATGCATCCACCACATGATATCATATTGCAAGCTGGTATGGTTTTTATCTATCAAGTATCATTCACAACCACAGTGGAGGATATCAAATGGTCAGACAGTAGGAGGGTTGACCGTGTACTGTGTAGATGCATTAGCTACCAGGGCCCAATTTCATAGAGCTGCTAAGTACACAAATTTGCTAAGCATGAAATTTCTTCCTTGATAAAAACAGGATTACAAACCAAATTTCCATGTGATTTTCAGGATAAGCAAACAACAGCTGAATACCAGTAACAAGCAATGTGCAACACATGGAAATTTGGTTGGTAATCCTGTTATTATCAAGGAAGAAATTTCATGCTAAGCAAATTTTTGTGCTTAGCAGCTCTATGAAATTGGGCCCTGATATCAGATAACAGGCTGGCAAATTTGTCTATCATTGAAAACCATAGTGGATGATATTAAATGGTCAGACAGTAGGAGGGTTGACCGTGCACTTTGTAGATGCATTCACCATAAAACATTATATTGCTGGCTGGTATAGTTTTATCTATCATTCAAAACTACAGTGGATAATATCGAATGGTCATACAGTAGGAGGGTTGATTGTGTACTGTGTAGATGTATTCACTGCCTGATGCATATCACCAAAACAATTATAATATCATATTGCAGGCTGTCTAAGTTTATCTATCATTCAAAACCACAGTAGATGATATTTGAATAGTCAGCATGCAGTATGATGTCGTTTGAAAGTGCTTCATCGATATTAAAAAGAAAATGCAGTTGAAAAGTTAAATCTGTATGTAACGATGGCGTGGATGGAAATTTCCAAAGGATGGCATGAAACAAAACACTCTTCCAGCGACAAACACCTCATTAACCCGAGTCTCCTTCTTCCTCTTCATATTGAATACTTGGCTGTGTGTGTTGAAACATATCTTTATCGTACAGGTCTTTGTCCAGCGACTCTTCCTCATAGTATGTAGGGAATGGAGGGGGCACTTTGGATTCCCTATGTGCGGGTAAGATGCTATCTATGACCTTCACATAGCCGTACTTTGTACCACACACGCTGCCATTGACGTAGAGAATGTTGTGCTTGGTGTTCACACGCCAGATCTGTTAATACAAGTGAAAGTCATTTCTAGTTAGCTTTTCTCCTAAAATATGCTAATTACATTCACGCTTGTGTACAGACACTATTGGTGGGCAGACGCCATAGTGTTGTGCACTAGGCAGGCGCACAAACACGTATGTGTCATGCCACTGTCAGCCCCATACAAAAAGGTGTGATGTTCCCTCATTTGGCAAACCGGTAGAGTTTGTGGTGTGTTTTAACCACTGATGGGCTGCGCAGAATTGAAATTCAACAGCTCTCGCCCAGAAGTGGGCGCCTACAGGCCAGACTACGGCTCTTGTTGTTGTGATGATGGGTTGTCGTGCTTGGTGTCCACAGGCCAAAGCATCGAACATTAAACTCCTATACTAACTATCCACGCAGAAAACAATCTCTCTGCAGCATAGCATGAACATGTCTGTAGATGTAGACAATTCTAGACGGTAGTTGTTGTGAAAACATGGAAGCTTTAGGGTAGGGACAGATCAGCTAATGTTACAGCTAAAGGTAACATTTGAAACCTGGATAAAAAACTGCACAAATGAACTCACAGTCACAGGGAAACAACTCTTCATGCCCCGAAGTCTACAAATCGTTTGCCACATAACAATTCTGGAATCTTGAGCATATTAAGTATACACCCCAAGGCCGTATCGAATTGGCGGCTAGGGCTGTTGCTAAGGGTGTTCAAGGATGTCCCATACTTCAACGCATGATAATGCAGCAATCCAGCAGTAGCCGTAGCCTTAGCCGCTAATTAGACACAGCCTTAGGCTGTACCCAAATTGATAGTTTTTTGCAGTGGCTATGGCTGGAATGCTGAAAAAAGTCCATTCCTCAACAATGTCATTACAGCCATCAACTATAGCCACAGCAAAAATCGCTTGATTCAAACATGATATAAGACCTGTTAAGATTTCATGGTTGCTTTAGGGTGGGAACGGGTTGGCTCAGTGGTTTCTTTCCCTGCCTTTCACCTCTATGGACCCCGGTTCGAATCCCACCTCAGTTCGCAGCCTTGCATGTGGATTCGATTTTTGCAGTCCATACCTTATTGCGTGGGTTTTCCCCCATTTTGGGTATTCCTCCCACATCTAAAACTGCATATTTCTTCTTGTTTCCTACTCATCCTGTTATTGGCACTAATTGTACTGTTGGATGTGTAATAATATAAATATATTAATAAATAAATAAATAAAGCACATTGTCGTCTTCTTATAAATACTTAACACACACTAACCTTGAGTCCGTATGTCCATTGCCATTTGTTTCCCATATGTCCAGGCATTTTTTTACCAGGCCAAATTTTTCCCGGAGTCTGCATAAACACAAGATAGAAATGTGATATCAAACATTTGATCCCAAATATGATTCTTTTGTGGGTACAAGGCTAATAGTATCCCTTAAGAGATCATAGCGGCCGCAAACGGCTTGTACCAAAATGAACATAGCGGCCGCAAACGGCTGCAAGATATGACCTACTTCCGCTCATCAAAAACAGTTAAAGTAAAGGTCATGGCCTGAATTGACATTTTCCAGTGTTTTCCATGTTAACATAATGTTTCTGTATCTAAAACAAAACAAAATTTCTTTTTTATGTTAATTTTCAGACACTTTTGCAAGAACAAATTGTTTCAAAAACGTAACAATATTAGCCATGTCTGGGCCTATGGTGAAATAAATGGTTTCTAAAGGGTTAAATAACGGGGAATTCTATTAGACAATCAGAGATACTTTATAATGGGCAAAAAGGTGATGTGTCTTGGCCGAGCGGATAAGAGCACCGGACTCAAGCTCTGGTGTTTCTGATCAACGAAGTGTGGGTTCGAGTCCCGGTCAGGGTACTTGTGTCCTTGAGCAAGATACTTTACCATTATTGCTTCATCCTTCAGATTGGAAGTAAAGCCGTAGGTCCAGTGTGTTGGGTAATGTACGTAGAAGAACCCAGTTACACTTATCACTAAGAGAAGGGGTTTGCCCCGTTGTTTCTGACAGTGGCTGCTGAATGCGCCGCAGCACCTTGTAAACCCTTATAAGGTGCTACATAAATGGGTTTCATAATTCAAAACATAGCTCTGCTTATCCTGTTGAAAAACAAATATGATACGCTTTGATACGCTTCTTGGGGGTGTGATAAAGCTCTATATCAGAACCCAGTGTTATTATTATTATTATTATAAATGCTAAGACCACGGTAATAGTGATGACGACCTGCATGTAAATCTAGATTACTCACCCCTCCACCCCCAGATCCGCCCATTTTTCGATGGGTCTTGGTGGCTCCGTGGCTTGCCGGTTGACCCTTCATTCCCCATCGTTTCATAACGCCCTGGAAACCCTTGTCAATCCTAACGGGGGGGTAAACAAAACCAAACGAGTCACGAAAATTACAGGTCCCATTTTATATAAATCTGTGTAAGCACAAAAAAATAGGTACATGTATCCAGGGCCCAATTTCATTGAGCTGCTCAAGCACAAAACAATTGTGCTTACCAGAATAAGGTTACCAGCCAAAGTGCTATGTCATTATGAACACTTTGTGACTGGTTTCCTGCTTACATTTACTTAGCAGAAAATTGTGAAGCATTATTGTCTGCACAAGCAGCTCTATGAAATTGGGCCCAGATCTAAGCAACCACAGTCAAATACCAGTAAGCAGACATTTTCTGCTTGTGGGGTGGTCCTTAAACATGTTGGGGCACTGTACACGTTTGGTAATTACTCAAAATATATATTAACATAAAAAACTGACTTGGTAACGAGCAATGGAGAGCTGTTGATAGTATACATGTAGAACATTGTGAGAAACGACTCCCCCTGAAGTAACGTAGTTTTTGAGAAAGAGGTAATTTCTCACTTAAAATAATAAAAGACTTCTAGCAAGAAGCCTTTTATTCCAATCTGAAAGCACACAAATTTGTACAACAAGGGTGTTTTTTCTTCCAACATTTTCTTGCAACTTCGATGACCAATTGAGCCCAAATTTTCACAGGCTTGTTATTTTATGCATATGTTGGGATACACCAAGTGAGAACACTGGTCTTTGACAATTACCAAATGTGTTCAGTGCCTTTAACACAGTTTTTATTTCATAAACCACTGCCTATTTAAAGCAAAGAAAAATGCGTGCTAACTTGCTGGTGGTTCTTGTCAGCAAATGAGTAACACAACACTGCAAGTCACATGTGAATGCTCACAACACGCTGTCAAATCGTCATGATTGTTTTTATGTAAATACTATTTTGCTCATGCACAGTGGCATCTCGTGGCCGAGCAGTTAAGAGCACCAGACTCAAGCTCTGGTGTTTCTGATCAGCAGAGTGTGGGTTCGACTCCCGGTCAAGGCACTTGTGTCCCTGAGCAAGATTCTTTACCATAATTGCTCTGTCCTTTGGATGGGACATTAAGCCGTAGGATCCGTGTACTAGCATTGGTAATGCACGTAAAAGAAACCAGAACACTTATCGTCGAAGAGTAGGGGTTAACCCCAGTGTTTCTGATTCACATAGCAAGCACTCTTGTTTACAGGTTTCCCCAGGCTTGCGAGCTTCAGTGATTAAGTTACTTATGAGGCATCCTTGGTTTCATTACCAGAAATATATAATAAAACAATTTCTGCTGAAGAAAGAAAACAAATTTGCTATACCGGTAAACAGTTTTTATGAAATTAAGCCAATTTTATAATGCCCAGCAAAAAACATATTGTGACCTCGCTATCAAGCTACAGCTCTGCACCCTTAAGCACATTAGGAGCATGTCAGACTCTGTTGGCTTTTGGATAATCAAAGCTGTGATTGGGCAATTCAACTTACAAATCAATTATCACGACCGTTGAAAAGCAACAATACATTGAAAGTGTACTGAACTCGAGGACACTAGTCTTCATTCCAGTCTTCAGTTTCTAAACACAAATCACTTACGTTTTACCGCGGCAGTCGACGTACATCCCTGGTCTGAAGTGAGCAGCAAAGAGCGGTGTACCTAGAATGCAAGTGGTAATCAGATTGATTTAAATGTGCACATCTGCTGGGCAAAATCTGTCTCTGTATTGCAAGTTTGATGTCCTCGTCAGATCAAGGTTTGAGCAAGGATTTGGTAAAAGGGTGTCCAAATTTCCTGGAAATAACTGGGTGTCCAAATTGTTCACTTGCAATACATTTACATGTGAATGACAGATAAAGCAGGGTGGCCAGATTTAAAACAGGGTGTCCAAAGGAAACCCAGACACCCCTCTGGCTACAATATGCGATCAGATGTCTACAAAATTGCCTCCTGTGGGGAGTGTATTTTTTCATTTTAAAATCATATTTCATGACAAATGCAATAGCGCAAGTGCCAATAACAGGATGAATATGAGATGGTGAAGAACACCCTTGCAATAGACCCCTTGCATTGGCTGCCATCTTTGATGTCAAACAATGGAAACGTGTACATGTGTACGCACTGCTCACGACTCTCAGCCAATGATAGCTCTACATTGATCTAAGTGAGGGGACTGTTTTGGGCCTGTGACGTCATATGCAAGGAGTCTATCGGGTAAGGACTAAAATACCCAATCCACATGCAAGGCTCTGGTCCAAGGGGGATTTGAACCAGGGTCTACAGAGGTGAAAGGCAGGGAAAGAAACCACCTACACCAACAAGGGCAGTGTTACATTTAATTAGCCAACAAGGGCAACAGGGGTAAACAAACTGGATTTTTTTTCATTGTTGTTATTATTATGTATGTGTGATTCGTCATTGAAGCAAAAAAAATACCGATTGTGATGCAAGACAATCCCCTGATGACAGCGCCCTCATGCGGTCAAAATAGTTTTGTACTGCTAGAGTGCATTAACGCTAATCACAACTTGCCACGGCTGGCCACCTTCTACACATACGTACCTGGCTGCAATTTGGCATTGGGCGTCACATTAAACTTAGCTAAATGATCTTTCACTGGCACTGCTGCCTCCTTAAATTGCTCAGAGTAGAAAAATGATTTCTGTGGGAAGCAAACACATTAAAAGAAACAAGTCAAAACAATATCAGTAACACAATGGCAATACTATCAATATTACTTTCAATATCAAATTGTGTGAGCTATTGGATGTAACAAAGTGCACACAACAATGATGTTTGAAGCTTTGGTGTGGAAAAATTTGAAGTAACTGTAATTGGTAAACTTGCGGGTACGACCATGTGTAAAATCTCTTTTGGGGTGAGCGCTGGCTCTGAACAGAGCCGGTGTGGTCTTGATGTTTCGAACAGTACACTCTGCTCATCTTCAGGAGAAAGTCTTTAATAGTACAGTTTAATTGCGCAAGATAACATACCTTGAGGGGATTGGCATTTTTGGCACCAACAATGAGGTAGCCTTTTGTGTCACTGAATTTATTCTCCTCGGGAGGCGTGTAACTGATGACGTTGTTCTCCACTACCTGAAAGAAGTAAACCCAGAGATATTTGTTAACGTTGTAAAACTGTCACAGTCTTCCTAACCATTCCAATATATATGCCCCCCCCCCCCCCTCAAGAAAAAAAAAGAGTAAAATAAATAAACCAAGAAAACACCAAACAAACCTGAAAACAATACAGAAAGAAACAAACCATTTGGAAATAATCTATTTAGTTTGCTTCACGTTCTGTACCACAGATATTTACTTGATGTTTTTTCTACATACATTATTAGCTTTTCTACCCTAGCTTGATGAGGACAGTAATTGTTCCAACCCTCGCTAGACCTGTTACACCTTCAGCCTAGCCTAACTGGTTGATCATAAGAACGATATAATTTTGTATAAAAAGTACAATAATAATCAAATGAACAGAACGAGGAACTAGTAAGTTCAAATACATGTATACTGAGGCCCTCAATCCTCCATTATCCTTCAGAAATAGAGAGTTAAAAAGCTCAAAGGACCTGAATCCTTCTATATCCTCCTTGCTTCATGTGCTTTGCTTACTATGGCTAATGGCCTGAACCCTTCAGCACTGAACCCCCCATGAAACCCAGATCCTTCTGAATCCCATATTGGCCAAGCTGCATGAAGACCCCAATCCTTCTCTTTCCTCTGATGTCAAATACAGCCTGATGAACCCCATTCCTTCTAAATTCTCCGGTAGCAGAAACCCATCATGGCCCCTATCCTTCTGGATCCTCCTCCAATGCAATATTTTTAAAGCCCCCAGTCCTGATGAATCTTCAACTTCAGCAAAGAGGGTATATAGAACTTCAAGCATTTGGGCTTTAGTTAGGGTTTTAATTGATGAAAGTAAACAACAAAATGAGTCAGGGAGATCAGCAACTTTCATGAACATGTGCAGATGAAAGATTCTATAAAAAGTTGAATTAAGACAGAGTAGGCCTAAACTATGAATTCCTACCTGAAGTGCTGTGACTGTAAGTCTCTCGCCTGCTTCAGTCCATATGGGCGTCATGCCCAGCTTGATGGCCAGCAGGCCACATCTTTTATTAAACTTGTTGGGCACCCACTCTCCCCTCGGCCAGGGTGCCTCTTTTAACGGGCTAGGCCCCAGGGTGTTCTTGATCTTGCTCCACTTGTATATAAATTCTTCATCTTCTTTGGAGATGTCCGACTCGTAATCGTAGTCGTAATATGTCCGTCTCTGGACACTGCAGCTGCATATTCTGAAGAAAAAAAGAAGAGTTTTCGCTGTAAGTAAACCTGCTACCTGCTAAAAAACAACTAACCCAATTATTAGGGACAAATCAAATACACTAGTTACGATAATCAAAACCCTTAAACCTGCTGACGGTTGCCCGTGCAAGTTTAAAACTTAAATTTGCCCAGTAAACTTGCCCGGGCTAGATTAAATTAATTTAACCTGTCAGTTTGTGCTCAACGATAACAGTTCAAGTCAACTATTGTTTATATAGGGTGATTTTGTCAGGGAGTTGGTGATTGAGTTTGGGGAGGCCTTTGTAATAATGAGGGCATGATTGTTTAAACATTGGGCAAGCTTGCTACCACTAACCAGTACCAGAGTACCAGGGACAACTTTGTAATTTGCAATTTGATCTTGAGTTAAGTCAGTAGGTAGAGATTGGGGGTCAAGAAGATCGAGATGACATGGATGTCTAACTGGCTTCAACAAAACTAATATAGTAACATGACAGGTACTTGTTATGTTAAGCCTAGCCCAGGTTGGACTCCTCCGTTGCATACAACGCGACGGAGTCCAGGGTATAAAGGTCCCGTACCATTGTGAATTTTTTTATAAATTGTGTCATGAACTCCATGCCTGCTGGGGTCAGATTGTGAATTTTATCCTTGGATGACATTATTTTTGAAAATAAAATGGAGATTGACGTCTCTATTGAACTTTCTGAATTACACTCGTTCACACACTTGATGAAATTACCCGGAAGTCGATGGACCGGAGTTGCTACGCATTTTGCGAATGTGCACACGTGCCCACATGTAAATTGGTACATGATAATATAAAACTATAGCATGGATCTGCGATTTATTTTCAGAAATAATGTCATCCATGGATATATTTGTTAGTTTTAGACACATAAAGTGTAGTTATGGACATGAAGAATATATGAACGGAATTTAAGCTTCTCACATCAGGTAAAAATATGAAAAAAAATAAGTTAGACTTTAGACTTAGAGAATCCCAGGACGTCATCAGTGCAGTGGCACTGACATCCTGGGGCAATAATATATACATGTATCATGCCGTTATTAAGCCTTAGCTTACGTTACACAGGCTGTGGTATTACTATGAGTATTAATTATTTTGATTAAATTTGTTAAAAAGTACTATTTTTTTTTAAGTTAAGGGAATTCTTTTAAACCAAAACTGATTTAGGTCTACCAACCAATCCATCAATCCCATCATCAACCATTAATAACTTCACCATGTTCACACAAACAACGGATACCCAAACAACGAGCAGAAAAGTGAAAAAATACATGAAGTATTCTGATATTATTAGTCAGTCATGCAAATGCCAAAGTCAAGTGACAAGCATGTCACAATTGCAGGGAAGGCGAAGGACTGCCATGCACATGTTCAACAGTGTTTGCGGCATGGATGCTCTTGGTGAGAGTTAATAGTTATGGTGAGTTCGATTATTAAGAAATTAATAAACACAGCATAGATACATACATACCTTGAAATCTTTTCAGTGAGGTTTAACAGTGAATTTTTCGAGCCAAGTTGTATTACCCGTGTGATCACCATGGGCGCCGCCATCTTTGCAATGCCGAGTCACTTATACATTGCAAGATTTCATTGGCCACATGGATTGTATCTACTCAACTTC
Source organism: Plazaster borealis (assembly GCA_021014325.1). Classification (NCBI taxonomy): domain Eukaryota; kingdom Metazoa; phylum Echinodermata; class Asteroidea; order Forcipulatida; family Labidiasteridae; genus Plazaster; species Plazaster borealis. The sequence goes on from CM037460.1 coordinate 23,492,956, forward strand.
GCCCAATGAAACGCAGCGTAGCTCCTAAAAAATATTCGACGGCTGTTTCACTCACAACTTTGATGAGATGCATGCAAAGTAGGAGAGTCAAACCCTGGCCGTACTTTTTCAACAAATGCTAAATTTGAGATGTATTGAGACAAAGTATTATGGACTCTGCACATGTATCTCGTTTGAAAGAAGAAATTGAACGATGCCTAGACGAAACAGAGTCGAAAACTAAGAAATGGTGAGTGAATTTTCTTTCAAACACAACAATACAATTATGACTGTGAAGATACTTTATTTTTAACAAAAGTTTGTAACTAACTAACTGTGTAACTTTGTAAACATGTGTAACTTTTCCTTCCTCCATGCTTATTTTATTGTAAGTCACGTGTAATTTAAGCAGACTCCTTCCTTTTATTTCTAATTACACTATACTATAGTGCTATATTTACTGCTAGTAATACCAGAGTTAATGACAATGTTTTGATCTGATCGACCACTCAGTCATTGATGAATGGTTGAATATGTGCAGATAGTGTTAAACCTTGAAAGTATCAGACTTAAGACTATCCCTTTATTAGACTTATTGACAGCTACAATTAAATTATGGCAATAAGTCTTAATTATTGGTGTCAGGTGCAATCTTTGAAAATGGACATTTAACAAAAATTGCACGGGGCGTCATTTTTTTGACAGTGCAAACTTTGTTTCCTTGCATGATTTAAAAAATGTGTGCATTGGGCACAAACTTTTTGATCACAGTGCAATCAACAATTCAACCATAATTCTCACCACTTATCGTGGCACTGTATCATGAATAGAATTTACCTCCAGAGGTAAAATGCGTATGTTTGAAGTAGCGTTCTGCTAGATTGGCTCGAATTTGGGGACAAAATCTATAAGACGTAGGGCTTGTAGCTCAAAACTTTTACTGGACCAGAATTTGTTACAAGCAGAATCCAAATGAGAAGAACACTATCTACACAGTTTCATATTTGAGCTGTTTTTGGAACAAGCACTAGGAGAAGATTTATCTCATTTTTCTCACGGGTAATATACTTCAATACTCAACGGAATTGAAAGATATTGGAATTATCGGTTTAAATTAAAAATGCAGTGAGGTGTTATTATTCAAAAACACAAGACTGCCAGACTGGTACGGCCGTAAGTTTACTGTTCCGATGCTAAAACCACTGGCCTCGGGCCTGCGGTCCAGTTTCTAGCCCTTTCTTAACTTCTGTCTGAAGCGATACTTTTGTTCCAAAACTTGGGAAAGATGTTGTTATAAATAGGGTTGCTTATGAACTGTTTATGATAGTTCTGATTTTCTTGTGACAAAGCATGGAACAACGAAGACAACCACGCCAGCTATGCTATTTAAACTGCTGTGTCCCAAAGGAGAATTATTGCTGCAAACCGTGTAGTTCGTGTCAATTTCGTAGTTTTCTGTGACAAGTTTACAGCGCAATTGAAATTTGTGTGGGCAGCTTTTAGTTCAAAAATTTGAGAGTTACAAAGTTTTAAATTTGCTCACTCAAATGTTTAAAATGTCCACATTCAAAGGTTGCGCCCAATTTATGTACCGGTAACACACAATTTACTGCAGCACAGATCTATTTTGATTTGAGGTGTTTTTTTTCTTTTCTTTTTAATTGTGAATACAAGTTCACAAACTTTTGTTATTATTATTACACTTGAAGTTGAACTGAAATCTTAATGTTATTATAGGCCTAATATGTACACAAATAGTATGATTTTTTGCCCCTCGAATGGGGACCAGAAGTTACACGAAACAACCATCATGTTGGTGTTAGATTTTGTGATGTTAAACTAAATGTCCATTTTGATTTCACAGGGAGAAGTTTAATGATGACTATACAGCACTTCAAGACAGGCTTAGATCTCTACCTGACAAAGTGTCTCAAAATATCATGGTAAATATGCACAGAAAATAAGGTCATATACCAAATTAAGTTTTTTGTCAGCACCCCTGCACGTCTGACAAAGCCCAGCCCCCAAATTATTTTCTAAAAAAATAGGTACATGTGTTCCGTCCGAACGTTAAGAATCATCCCAACTATAGTTAGGATTGGTCTCAACTCGAATGTTACAAGGTACATAACTTGGATCCAGAGAACGACCACTGTGCAGGAGGATCAAATTACTGGAACACTAGGTGGTGACGGGATCAAATTTTCTCAAGTTTTTCCTTGATAATTAGGCCTACTGAATTTCACATAAGAGCCCTGTTCTAAGTCAAGAGAAACCCAAGATTATCGGAAATTACTTTAGAGGCCCACTGGCTTAGTACACTATTCTTGATGTTACTCGGGATATTATTCTGGATATTATTCTGGATATTCTGAATATTATTCATCTGGATTTTATTCTTGATATTCTGGATGTTATTCTGGATTTTTTTTGATATTTATTCTGGGTATTATTCTGGATATTATTCTGGATATTATTCTGGGTATTATTCTGGATGTTATTCTGGATATTATTCTGGGTATTATTCTGGATACTATTCTGGATATTATTCTGGGTATTATTCTGGGTATTACTCCGGATATTATTCTGGATATTATTCTGGCTGCTTTTCTTTGGTCACTACTAGGTTCCATTTGGGTCTGTAGCCTTCATGCTGGGCCAAATTGTACACACAAATGAAATCATGGTTCTACTTGGGGACAACTGGTTTTGTGAAAGATCCGCCAAGCAGGCATGTGAAATAGTTGACAGAAGGAAAGAACGTAAGTATAATCAGTAGGCAAAATTGGAAATCCCAATATATCAATATGTCTAATATTCAGTTTGTTTACTTCGCGCGCACCCGCTGTACACACAAGGTTTTGGCTACTTCTGGCTCCAAAGCTTTTGTGCGTAACTTTTACCAACAATCACTCATTTCATTGTTCAAAGGCATTTCTTATGACAAAAACTGAGACTCTGCAAAACATAAGTGGAAGAAAAGTCCCCCAAAAAATTATTTACTTACATAAACTCACAAAGAAACTCTAGCTCAATGTAATTCCTATGTGCTTCTGGTAATCGTTGGAGCCAGTTTGTGTGAAGTGGGCGTGGCTTAAAGCGGCACTACGTCACACTTATGAACAAGATATCCAGTGCATACTGAGTGCTGCGAAAAAACAAACAAATGCAGGTGAAATTCAAACCCATGTCCCTTGCATTCTAGAGCCGAGGTATCTCAACTGATAGATTGCTTTGAGTACCCACAAGTAATTACTACAGTAATTAGCAGCTATTCCAACAGCTTTATTCAATCTCTTTGGAACTCCTTGCCTGGTACATGTTTCCCTCCTTCCTACAATCTAGACTGTGTCCGAACTGGTCCCTCCTACATGTATCAGGATGTTTGGGCGTGAAACCAGGCTTTCTGCTTCTTCTCACCCATACACTCTTGCTTTGCACCTTTATTACACGTACTGCATCTCTTTGGAACTCCTTGCCTGGTACATGTTTCCCTCCGTCCTATAATCTAGACTGTTTTAAGAGGAATATAAATTCCTACCTTCAGCTCCCCTGAGTTATTTTCATTTTAAATGTTTTCCTCTCGTAGCCCCTTACCAAGAGTGGCTTTTAGCCTTGTTTGGGGCGAACCTGCATACAAAAAATTAAATGAAAACAAGAAAAATTAAAACAATTTTATATATTTTATATTGGCATTGGGGACCTAGCTAATTCTTTGTTTTCCCCCTTCATATTTTTATCTACATACATTTAGATGTGGAAAGCATGCTGTCAGATCTAGCCAAGCAGTCACACCTGCTGAAATCACGGCTTGGTTTCACGTCAGAACTGAAAGACATGAGCGAGAACAAGGGCGATTTGGTTGACATTAGAGAGGACTACGATCCTGAGAAGGAGGCCAGATGGAGAGGTCAGTCTCTTAATTTCTTCCTGTAATGCTTCATAGAGCCTTTAAGATACTGATTTAATTTCAGTAGTACATGCTTAAAGGGCCCGTATATGTTTGGTAATGACTGTGAAAATTAATGGCAATAAAAACCCTACATGGTAAGAAGTGCAGCAGCTTTGGATAGTATAATGCATTTTGAGAAACTTTTCACTTTGAAGTAGTGCGGTTATGGAAAAGATATCACTTTTTATCCCCCAAAATTTGAATCTGAGAAGCTTCTCAGATTGTGTATTCCAATTGCAGATTATTCTTCCTGCGTGGACAAGCCGCTCCAGATTTTCGGCAATATCTCAAAAAACGCTACCACCTTTTGAAATGAAATTTTCACAGGTTAGTTTTATGGTATATATCTATAACTATGTACGATAGAAACAAACAGTGGGTTCCAGTTACCAAACGTATACAATCCCTTTAACAGACACAGTTGAATAGCTCAGTAAAAGAGCTACACCTGTAGTGGTATAAATAAACCACTTTGGTTCAGTATTCCAAAACATTTTCTGTACCCTCTGCACAGTATTTTTTTCTGGAACTTTTTGGAGCTTCCGGAGTAATCATTTTCCTTTGAAAATATCGCTGTCACAATGAGATGCTGACTTGGCGAAGGAAGGACAACAAAGGTCCTCATAATAAGAACCGAGATTTGTTGTTCTCTTGTGAGAAAATATGACTATACTCTCACTGTGAATCGCAGAACCTCGGACATAAGCCATATGCTGATTATCTGCCATATTATATTGGAATCTCGGAACACTCGGACTTAACTCACATTGAGCCCAATGCAATGATAAACAATGATAGCAGCCTGTTAATTCTTGTAAGCCACATTTGTGGAACTAAAGGACAAAGGTGTGCATTTAGGGATTACACAATAACCCCCGAAAAAAGAGAGAATGAGAGCGTAAATTCCAGTACCTTTGTCTCTCCTTGTGGAGGGGAAACGAAGCATAGCATGGTAGATGCATGGTTGTGCAGGCTATACAATGGAATGTCTAGGTGGAATGGGCGAATTGGTAAATTGCTTGGGTGAATTGGTAAATTGCTTGGGCAAATTGGTAAATTGCTGGGGCAAATTAGTAAATCGCTCGGGCGAATTAGTAATCCAGAATTCTTTTTTGCCATGTCCCATTTATACTTCTGCAGTATATACATGTAGGTATTGGAAAAAATGTAGCAATAAAAGAAAGTTTTGTTATGTTTTGTTTTTTAAATAACCTTTTTATTATTTTTTTTTTCAACTATTTGAACTTTTTGGAGCTTTCGGAGTAATCATTTTCCTTTGAAAATATCGCTGTCACAATGAAACGCTGACTTGACAAAGGAAGGACAACAAAGGTCCTCATAATAAGAACCGAGATTTGTTGTTCTCTTGTGTGAATCGCAAAACCTCGCCGTAAGCCACGGCTGATTATCTGCCACGGTATGCTGGAATCTCGGAACACTCGGACTTAACTCACATTGAGCCGAATGCAATGATAAACAATGATAGCAGCCTGTTAATTCTTGTAAGCCACATTTGTGGAACTAAAGGACAAAGGTGTGCATTCAGGGATTACACAATAACCCCCGAAAAAAGAGAGAATGAGAGCGTAAATTCCAGTACCTTTGTCTCTCCTTGTGGAGGGGAAACGAAGCATAGCATGGTAAATGCATGGTTGTGCAGGCTACAAAATGGAATGTCCAGGTGGATATATATGCACATGGGCGAATTGGTAAAATGCCTGGGCAAATTGGTAAATTGCTTGGGTGAATTGGTAAATTGCTGGGGCGAATTAGTAAATCGCTTGGGCGAATTAGTAATCCATAATTCTTTTTTGCTATCTCCCATGTATACTTCTGCAGTTTAAAGGTATTGGATAAAATGTAGCAAAAAAGAAAGTTTTGTTATGTTTTATGTGTTAACCTTTTTATTATTTTTTTATCAACTATTGCTTCACTGTAGAGGAGAGAAAAACGAAGAGGACAGCTGCGTCTTCAGGTGTCACAAAGAGCAAGAGCTCAGAGAGTCATCAAGGGGACGAGGGTCAGGGGTCAAATCAACCATTCATGGGTAGTCGGGTGCAGGCTGTCACATCGCAAAACTCAGAGGCAGGGTGTAGTGGAGACAAGAAGAAGGAGGACGTAGACAGGGTGGGAGTGGTGAAGGGAGAGGAAGAGGGGGACCTTGGGGAGGCAACGGGGAGGAGAATGACGCAAGAGGAGTTGTGGGCGCGGTTGGACGAGCTCGAAAGACGGGAAGAAGAGTTAGATGAGTTAGCGCTGTAAGTTGGCATATCAAATAATTATTAATATCTTTCTGGTAACAAAGCCAAGGAAAACTAATAAGTTGTCTTTGCCCTGTAACCCGTACACCTGTACCGTCACCTTTATTGTGTTTCCTGTGTTTTGGTGTTTGGTAAACCTATATATTGTACAACTTATGAAAAAGAAGAAACAAAATTGGTAGAGCAATTAGGAGCCAAGACCAGGGCAAGACCAGGGCAACAAATGCCTTTCAACGAAATGACTAAACGCTAAGCCATGTCATTTTAGTAATTTATCTCCTCAGAATTTCAAAACACGAAATGCAAAATCTGTGTATAATTATTACATAATTTTAGTCTTTTGGTCAAATCTATCAAAAAACATTGGAGTATTTTTTAAAAGATGACCAGTTTGATCTTTATCCCAGGCTGAAGGGTATTGTCATTGCCTTTGGTCATGTTGGTGTTCGGATGTCCGGACGTCATGAGGAATGAGACTTGTGGGGTGATCCCTTTGTTTAAAATCACCCCACTTTAATGGGATTGTTTTTGGGGTGAAAAGGTCAGAGGTGAAGGTGAGTTGTGGCCAAAATGGTGTCTGGAACGTAGCTCCAGTTATAAGTGCCATTTGGACTTTAAAACTGGATGGGGTGTCCCTTGGGGAAAGAAAAGTGGAGATTATCATTGGGGTGAAAAGGTCAAGGTCTAGGTCACAGTGGTGAGTTAAAATCAACAAAATCAAATGTCAAGGTAACACTGCTCAGGTGTTGGATCATTGTTTGGTAATATCCTTGGTTAGCAAGAGTGTATTAAGGCTCGAGGGTGTTTCACCAGCATCACTGTTATTGTTTCCCGTCTTTCTCTCCGTTTTTTGTTTAGAGTTTCTGAAAACGAAAATACTGAGCCTAGTGAAAAATCCACCAATGAGCAAAGTGGGGATGACACAGGAAGGCATGTCCGATGGGAAGACGACGAAGATGAAGAATCAGACTCGGATGATGAGACGCCTCAACCTAAACCAACAACAATCACGTTCAGACACACCCAGGCTGTCACAGATACCGAGGTATCATAACTTATTTTACAGTGAATGCTTAGCACATTAATCCTGGGGTCGCAGGTTCAAATTCCGTTCCAGACAATTTGTCTTTGTTCGCCCAAAATTGTACTGTACCCCGTCAGTTTACCTTGTGGGTTTATTACTTGATGTTTAGAAGAAATAGTCATATCCCCTTGTGGTGATTCCATTACAATGTCGCTTCCCAGGTTGTATTATAACCAGGGCTCGAATTTAGAGTAAAATTCCACAAGATGTTGACCGGACCAGAATTTAATTTACAAGACCAGCATCTTAGTGAGAAAGAACTTTCTACAAAGTTTAACATGAAAGCCTTTTTTTTATTTAAACAAACACTAAGAGAAGATTGATCTAGCCTGTCTTGTGGGCAAGTTGGCCTATATTTTGATACTCAACAGAATTGGAAGATGTTAACCAGACTCAAAATTCAACAGTGAACATCGTCTCTTTTCGTTAAAGATTACATAGTGAGGTATTATTATTCAAATGAAAAACACAAGACCGCCGGACTTGTCTGGTCATGAGTTTTCTGGCCCAACACCAAAATCACTGGCCTCGGGCCTGCGGTCCAGTGTCAAATTCGAGCCCTGATAGGTATATTTCTGATGGACTATGGGAGTTTAATGTGTGAAGGTAACAAAAATTGTCACCTTAACTTTAAAGAAAGTTTGAATATGTACAGAAAACTGCTCAAGCAAAGAATTTATATATTGTTCACAGCATGATATATTTTTCTTTTTCTTATTCCGATACATTTAAAGGTAAACACAACGACTTTATTTGGCAGTTTTTTTAATGCTTGGAGATTGATTTAACATAGCAAAGAAAATGAGCAAGTATTAGAAAAATTACACAGTTTGTTTGTGGTTGTTTGGTGGGTTTGTAATGCGTGTTTGTGGTCTTGTATAGTTTCTCAGGCCTTGAGTAACCAGGAGGTCATGGTCTCTGTTGCCCTGGTCTTGGCCTTGGTGTCCCTTCAACAATTCCCCACAGACTTTAAGATTTTGCAATGGAAGTGCCCTTTGCAAAGTGAAAACAGCTTTGCCCTCCCAAAGATGAAATTCCAGGTGTGCTTTCTACAACCTATTACGTCACTTTTCTAGTGCGAAACTTCTGCATTTATTAATTATGATGTCCGAGAATGATGTTCTCAGAGTGTTTTAACTTTGTTGCAGAAACCTGTTGCAAAGGAATCGCCCTCTGCCTGTGCTCCCTCTGAAATGTCAATGACAGTTCACAGCCCTGCAGACATTTACAAGCAGTACCTAACTGCATCGGGTCAGAATCCAGGGGGAGGGACCCAGCTTAAAGAAGCAGCACACTGTGATGAAACCCATGGGCAGAATCAGCCGTTGAAATCAATTCTCAAGAGTGGGCCAAGATCGCATCTGGTTAGGGCACCCGAGGAGCTAGAAGGGATGCAAAGAAAGGAGGCAAAAAGTCATGTGATACTCCCAGCTCCACCCTCGGTAAGTTTAAAATGATTACATATTTGCAGTGTTTTAGGTGTGACAAGGAAGTCGAAGAATGAGACCGCAACCGAGACCTCCGAGATGGAGACCAAGCATGATATTTTTCCTACCTTAATTTGATTTCCAATTTTTTTGCCTTCAGAAAAAAATCAGTGAAATTGTTTATTAATTGGCCTGAAAGCCTGTCAAAGCCTATACCGTACAAAGGTGAGCCCTTGTACTCAATTACCTACTTTTTTCCAAGGGCCAAATATCATGCCCGTGAGGCCGTTGAGATCGAGACCGAGACTGAGACCTCAGACAACTCTGTATTGTAAACAATAAAAAAAATTCAAAGCCAACTTTCTTTATTTTCAATGGAATTTTTATTGATGAACAGCAGCTTTTTTCCCCAGATGATGGTTTTGCTTAGCCTTCACCTGTCATAAAGCCAGTATGTGGCACAGGGAAAAAGTGTGACAACGCTGCTCTGCCCTCTAAGAAAAAAAAAACACTGCAGGATGAGCTTAAAAATTACTGTCATTCTTTTGGGTTCCTTTTTCTATTTTCTATATATTTTTGGACTTTTATGAAGTTATGACCTCGAAAGGGTTCGACACAAGACCCCACTAGAACTTTGCTCAGAGTTTGAGACTGAGTCGGAGTCTTAAAAATCGAGACCTGAAGCAGTCAAGACCTCAACAAAATGGGTCTTGAGACCGATCTCGATACCGAGACCGACCTCGAGACCTACGACCCTGCATATCTGTATGAAAATTAACCTTGTGTAAATAAAGAAAACATGATAAACCTGGTAAGGTCTTGGCTTTCTCTTCTAATGCAGGCATTCTCGGGTCATGTAACAGAAAGAGAGGAGACACAGGTTGCTCCCAATGAAGTAAACTTGCCTCCCAGCAGTAGCGAACCGCCAGCCCCGCCCAAGAAAGTGTCTCGATTTAAAGCGGCCAGACAGAACCAACAATTCAGGTGACACGCCCAACGTTATATTCAATGTTATTCCTACCCAATAGATTGTGTAAGTCTTGCGCGTATTCGAACATTAGGATCCAAAAAAGTGCGCAAGTTTGTTTCCTTCACGTGGTAAAGCATTGTACAAGGGACCAAAGTGGTCCCAAAAATGTTAAAAATACGCCCGAGACTTGCACGGTCTATAGACCCTTATCAGATGACATCAGTATTTTATTGCCATGCTGGAGTACATTACACGCACCCGTCACGTGTGCACGTTACTAGAACTGCACGAACATTTGCTACGAAAAGCAACACTGGATGGCCCTAGGCGTACTTATCATTAATATGTGGGTAATACTACAGCATGGCAGACCTCCTGCATTGCTATAGAAATGTGAGGTCAGTGAGAAGGGTCTGTAGACATTTTTATGCAGTTGATCAGAATCAACAACAGTTAATATAAGTGACACACCCCACATTTTCTTTCTTGATCTAAAACAGTATAAAGCAGACATGACAATCTTCCTACTTTAGTCTGATTTCCGATTTTTTTTTGCCAATGGAAAAATCTGATTTTTTTAATTATTAAATAGTCTGAAATGTCTATTAAAGTCTATATCATGTGTACCTGTAGATCAGCCCTTGTACTCGATAAAGTGTTCCTACTTTTTTTCCCAAGGACCAAATATAATGACTGTTAAAGATCTCACTACAAACAGAGTCAACACAGCAAGCTACTTATTTTGCAGCTGTGCTAAATCCACAGCCTCCATGAGCCTCTTCTATGAAGAGCCGTGTACTCTATTAACCCTCCTACTCTTGGTACCATTTTCGATTCATTTGTCCAACCATTGTAACCATTCATCTGCACTGGTTGTGCATGATGGCACAACTGCGCCCAGAACTAAACTGTGCACTGTGTAGATGCATTCACCACACAACATCATATTGCTGGCTGGCATAGTTTATCTATCATTAAAAAATGCAGTGAATGCAGTGAATGGTCAGACAGTAGGAGGGCTGACTGTGTACAAATATGCATTCACCACTTGATACCGTATTGCAGACCGGCATAGTTTATCAATGAAATTGAATGGTCAGACAGTAGGAGGGTTGACTGTGTACTGTTTAAATACATTCACCACTAGACATTATATTGCAGACCGGCATATCTACCATTCAAAACCACAGTGGATGACATTGAATGGTCAGACTGTAGGAGGGTTAATTTTAATAAATAACTTGTTTGAAAGATTTTCATTACTTTTGATCGTCCGGTTGATTTTGAAGTCTGTTGTAGTTTTCTTTGAAATGTAGAAATTACATGAAAATATCACAGTGCAGCTCTACGTATGTTTTATTGTTTATTTTCTTGTTCATTCAAATCATAGATCCCAAAACCAAGTCCGAACAGTCTGGCCCTTTTCCCATGCGCAAAGAAATGGTATTGATTATAGATATAGCAAACAAGGAACATGATGAAAATGGCCACTGTGGTAGTGCCCCTTATCCCGTATTGCCTAGGGTCAAATCATGTCATCTACCTACTCCCACAGAAACCAACGTTTAGAATAATTATTGTTAAAACTTTCAATCTTTTTTTTCGAAATTGTGGTAAGGTGGATCAAAAGAAATATCTGAACAAAGAAATTCAGTTTTTAATTCAAGTATTAGCAGAGCTGTCTGTGCAATTTGAATGTTAACAGTCAACCGTGTTTCGATAGCTGACTTTTGCGCCCGATGGACGGGGAGATGGCAAGAAGTTTCTTATCGGTTTCTACTAAAACAAATTGCAAGGTGGAAGCCAGTAAAAGCCATTGAAAACTCCTGAGCTGGGAGAATTTTTTTTTAATTATCTGTTTCATTTGAGGCATTACTTTGTTCTTCAGTGTATAGGGTAGTCAGTCAGTATTTAAAAATCGAAATATGGGGGTGGTTGGCCGGGTGGGTCAAAACAATTTAGAAAAAAAGGTTGACCTTTTTAAACATTGATCATTCTGAATGGCCCCATCCTGTTTTGGCATAAATTGTACAATATTATTCAATTAGCAAAACGAATGTACATTCCTTGCATTGACTAGTTTGATTTCCAAAGTTTAACTCTAATTTGCATTGAACGAAATAAAGTTGTACTGTATTCACAGTGCATGTATATTATATACAGTACTTCAACGTTTCATGACCATTGAATTTTCTTTCTTTTTAATTTGTTAAATGTGTTTGTTATCAGATTATCGTATGTAAACTGTAGCACGTATCCCCTGCGCATAGTGTCATTTTACACACAAAATGAGGATGATGAGGTCTAATGCAGGTGGAAAGAATAGTCCGACTGGCCAATAATGTTTACATACGTAAACAAAGCTTCTGGAATGTGTCACTATTCATGCTGTCAAAGCAACTAGCCTCTTTGGTTTCACCCTTTAGAGACCATTCATTTCTGTATAATCATCACAAAACGCCGGGACATTGCAACTATTTTTCAATTCTCTAAACCCAATTTTGTAACAACAGAAATTACATGAAACAGAAAATTTAGTTTTGTGTTCAGAAATTGGGATATTACATGTATGTTAACATACTACACTGGAAAATTTCACATCCGGACATGACCTTTACTTTGACCTCTTTATGTGAATGGAAGTAGGTCAAACCTTGCAGCCAATATGGGCATTTTGGTACAAGCTGCTTGTGTGTGCTATGGTCTCTAAAAGGTTAATGCACATGCAACAAGTTTGATTTATTAGTTTGATGAACATTTGAAAAACCACAACTCACCCAGTGGAGTTTGGATCGAGTAGAGTCAATTGATAGTTCCCAATAGACGCCATCTTTAAGGGCATATTGCATTTTAACTTGCAGGAGCGTCAAGCGCTCACTGACCAGTCTTAATGCAATGAGTTTGTGAAACGTGCGCGTGCTGCACGCCGTTCTCACGCGAAGCGCATGACTGTGTGTTCCAAATTGCCTGTAAACATGGCCAATTTACGTCATATTGCAACCTATCTATTAGTAGCAGAGCTGCCGACACTTGCATCTTGCAATCAGGGAGATTTTGTACAACAATCGGGGAGATATTTAGAATTACATTCAACGTAATAGGGACAAAAGTTTCCATAATCAGGGAGATTGTCAAATTTTTTCACCAGCCGAACATGGAAAGATTGGTTTATTTTCAGGGAACTTTCTGCAGAATCAGGGAGAGTTGGGCATCTCTGTAGTAGTCGTGTCCAAGACATCACCATGGTTACTGTCTTATATTTATTACAGAAGCCACACACTACACAGTGCCTGAACATATCAACAATAAGCACGACTTCAGTGTTCCAAACAGGAGATATATTTTAACATCAATTTATTGAAACATAGTCTGAAAAACAAGAACATCTTGATAATATGGGGTGCAGGATAAAAAGAGTAAATTTAAACTAAACTAGTGCTGTGCTTTGGCTGTAATGTAATAATTGGCAAATTAATACTTTTAAATCAAAGTAAATAAAGAATTTGAGTATGAATACCATTTATTTAATAATTTTAAAAATTATTATAACTAAAGATATATTTTATAATAGTACTTTCATCATATTTTAACTCTATATGTCTTTTCTTTGAAGATAGACAGTTGTCTAATTTGTGGTAAATAAATAGTATTATAATTACTAAGAATGATAAAAGTCGGACATAAATGGATTATATACCGCACACGCAGATCTTTGTCATTTGATTGGTGGAACACGTGTTATTCTTTATTTTGCCACATATGCTATCCCGACACTTCGAAATTTAATGTTGGAGTCCAATATGGACAAATATTGGACGCTTTGCAGTGTCGTTTCTCAAAATAATCGGTCCCCGCCTGTTTGTCCAATTAACGAGGCAAGGACAGTAATGGTGGACAAGGTTGGTGTCTACACCAGAGTCGTCCATGTTGTTTAGAAAGGATTTTTAGAATTTTCAGAGTGTGGAGTGGACGAGTTTTCATGTCTATTTTGCGTTTATTGGGAAACAATTTCAATTGACAAGGATCTAAGTGTCTTTTCTAAAACTAACATTAATATGCAGTTTTAATATAGCACTTGTCACACCCAAAGGGCGTACCAAAGTACTCATTATTTTGTCTACAGGTATGCTGAGCTATGTTTGAAATTATAAGACCCATTTCACATACATGTAGGACCTTGTGCTCTTGTGCAGCATTGAAAAGATTGTCATTTCATTTCATTTCATTTCATTTATTCTGGTTGTGAAGCCAAGGACTCTCAGAAAAGTTTTAAATGTGAGAGGAAAACCCCCAGGGAAAACCCACGCAGTCCGGTAGTGACTGAAAACCAAATCCACATACATGTAGTGCCCCCTGGTGTCATCCGATCGGTGGTCCTAAAGGTGGAAGCTGAGGAAAGATACCTCTACGCCAACCTGACCACCCTCAAAACAGATCAAAACATTACCGATGCCAGCAGGGTTAGGCTCACGTAATAAGTAACTATTGCATGTAGTTCTCTGTTGGCAGGACAGAGGTATCCCCATACTGTGGTTTGGGCACAGGCCTTGTGACCAGTCTTGCTTCTTTATCTTTTTTCTTCCATTCTGCATTTAAAAACGTGTTATGCGTTTTGGGTCATTTTTATGTAAGGGGCGCAATATAAATCTTAAATTGTTATTATGCCAAAAACACCATGCCAGAAACACCTGGGCAAACCCCTTCTCTTAGGGATAAGTGTAACTGGGTTCTTTTTTGTGCATTACACAATACACGGGACCAAAAGCTTTACGTCCCATACGAAGGACGAAGAAATGATGGTTAAGTGTCTTGCTTAAGGACTTAATAATTCAGCTCTCAACGTTGAACATTTCTGCAGATTTTAAACACAGTTTATCCACTAACCTATTACTTGTGTGTTTGCGCGGGTGCCAATAATGAACATTTCTGCAGTTGCGCGGGTGCCAATAATGCACACCGCAGTATGCACTTAATCCAAATGAACGTCACGCAACTGTTCTGTGCCTAACACACTAGTGTATACGCGCATACGCACACAGGCATGTTTGAGAAAAACAAAGAACACAATTCTTTTTAAATGTTGACGGCTGAATTATTTCACAAAAATTACAGATTTATGAGGAACATCCAAAACCCACTTCCAAAAATTGTATGCGGCCATGGAATGTAAAACCAGTGAGATGAGTAGCTTCTTACAGGTTACATTTCAATTCAATTTTTTTAATTCATTTAGGTTTATTAATCAACTGAATAAATACACAACAGTAGTTAAAAAGACTAAAATTGACGTGCTTACATTTAAAAAAAAAAAATTTTTTTTGTAAAATTAAAAAGAAAAAAACACCTACAGGCCTAAAGCAATAAAACCTTAAAAAAGGAGATCAAACACTGTGGAACTAGATACTAGATAGCACAAAAAGCATCGTTCAAATTGCTGATGACTAATAAGACCAATTTAGGGAAGCAAAGAATGGAATTGAATGGACCTCACAGCTGCCGCAAGGCTAACAACAGTAAAAAGGTTAAACAATACAAAAGCAAACTTACGTAAAAATATTGATTTACTGTACTACAAGTGACCGAAACTTCCAAAACGCTAAGTTTTCCATTTTTAAAAATATTGACTTGCTGTCTTAGATACTTATGACAAAGTAAAGCCTCAATTAGTTACAGTTTATTATTTAACAGTCTCACCAATGCTGGACCACTAGACATTTTATATCTCTGGATTCTCATTTGGGGCAGGTGAATGTGGTGTAAGTTTCTCAGTCCAGTACGGGAGAGTGTTTGGCGTTCAGGGGGAAAAAGTCTCAATGCCGGGAAGAAATTATGAACAAAGTATTTCAGTTCTTCTCAAGGCAAGGGAGGGAATACCAATATCAATTAAGAGATCCTGGATTCCTCATAATGATGACGGTCAGGAAAAGTGATGATTCAAAGAGCTCTACGTTGTACCCTTTCAATACTAACAGATTGCTGATTTGTTAGAGGAGACAAGTTCGCTGAGAGGGACACCATTTTTCAAGCGGCGAGATGCATGTGAGATCATTTGTTGCACTTGAAGATCCCAACTCAGATCAGATTGAATTATCACACCAAGCGGGAAAACGAGATTACACGATTTTGTTAAAGGCACAAGTGTCGCCTCTTTTGAATTGTGCATCGGGTGTGACAATAAGTCGTCTAATATGGTTTTTCATCCATGCTTTGTCATTTGGTCTGTGGATAGTGGTGATTTCTTTTAAAATGATATCTGTATTGGGCTAGCTGTGATATTCCGCCGGAATGAATAGACTGTGCAAGTCTCTCGCATAATATTTTAACTTCCAAGACCATTGTACGTGGTCCCAACCATAATATTTATGGAGTTATACGTGAGCGGGATTTTGTTTTGTCAATTATTTTAGTTTAACGTAGTTTATGGCTATGAATTTTATATGTGTTGTTGGGAATGTAATACTAAGTGATGAACAATATGACTGTATGAAAATAAAATCAATTCAACAAAATAACGAAGAAAACCTGAGAAAAAGACTTGACTTCCGTTTCCGGTTACTTGAAAAAAATTAAGAATTTTGCCCAACTGACAGTCATGTTTTTGTTAAACCTATGTAATAGACGCACACATTCTGGCATGATTGGCAAATGGGGTTTCTAACAATTAGCATGGTCGTCCCAAGTTTTAATTTTGTTTCATTGGTAATTTGTACAAATTATTTGTATTATACAAAAATTGAAAAATTTATTTATAACAACTTGCTATGGGTAATTTTCTTTTCAAGAATTTTGTATAATTATAATTTAAAAAGATTTGATTTCATAGAAAAATATAGTCTAGTTGTTTTCTCGTTTTCGATATGTGCGAGACTTGCACAGTCTATTACAGAGCTCTAAAATATTTTCTGCCCCAGATACAGACTCTCCCCAGAACGTCACTGTAGTATTTATACGAAAGCAAAAGTCTTCCAGGGCTATACTCGACAAGCGTGTACGGCAAAATTTACTAGGAGACCTGAAATTCGCCGCAAAGCCAAAATGGCAGCATGAATGATATCTCCTCGCAGAAATTGTCTCTGCGCTGTCTGGGTTCTAATGGGCCACCTAGAAGGGTAAACAAAATTCTGTTCTTTATCCCCTATGCAAAGTTAACATCTTTTAAATCATTGCGGTACCCGCTGCAAAACTCGGTGGTCTAAAGGTAAGACATCTGCTCTAGCAAAGCAAAGGTCGTGGGTTCGAATCCCACCCAAGTGAATTGCCTGTGGATTTTTTTTCACAGAACTCAGGAAAGTACTGGGAGTATTCAGTGCTTAAAACACATCTGTGGAAGGGTAAAAACAAATAATATTCTTTATCCCCGATGCAAAGTTAACATCCATTAACTCTTTCACGCGCCGACCGGTCGCTAGCGACCAGTTTAAATTCCTTCAGTAAAATAGTTATAAAATGAAAAATAAAGATCACATGGCAACACAGTTTTCAGAATGGGAAAGAGGACTCTTGAGTCTTGAGGGTGCTATTGCGACCTGGTTTTTTTGGGGGGTCGCCATTTGCCCCCAAAACGAATAAACAATTAATGTGTCCATATGATCAATTTATCACTAAAATAAATGGTGCATGAAAGGGTTGAAGACACCACCTTGTTTATAATCAACAATACCATAGACTTGTTACTAGTCCCTGGGTAACTCTATGTGGGTTAGACATGACGATATAGATTCTGCTAGTTGTTGAGAACTTGCTGCTATTACACATCGCCTCATCAGATCAAGTGGCCCACCTACAGCGAAAAAACAAGCATTGAAATTAATTTAACAATGTCCATTCAACTACATGTTACAGTGGCAGGAGTGATACTCTACAAAAACAATAGAGGCATTCACGCCATTTGGTGTTCTATTCGCCCTCTGCACAGATCCACCATGTGAGTGTAGAGCCTACACTTCATGCTTCATTTGTACTGTATTAATGTATCTGTTTGGATGAAAGTGTCATTACATTACCGTGACAATACAGAGTTATATAACGATTCTATTCACTGCTGTCCCCAAGTTGAGGCTCTACACGCAAATGGCTGACCGTGCAAAGGGCGAATATGGGGCAAGGTGTCTAGCAACCACGTGACCACAGAAAACTGGTCCTTCTATGTCGCAACTCTCTCAACACACAGCTCTGGTGCATACTACACCCATGCGACAATTCCAAAATTGCTTCGTAAGGCGGATGGGTTGTACTGTAGACTGTTGCACATGCAATACGCATACGTATTAACCCCATGCATGAATACACGCATGCTTGGTAAGCAGCACAATAGCATCTGGCACGTGATGGTAAATGGGACCAGTGAGAATTCATCTCTCAATATGTACGAGGTCCAACTGCAATTTTCCAACTGCACTTCTCTTACCCCTTGGGTCGATAACAGTTCCACCAGCTTCCGTTAGGATGACCGCACCAGCAGCCATGTCCCAGCAGTGGATACCGTGCTCAAAGTAAACGTCCCCTCCGCCCCTTGCTACCTGACACATATTCAGGGCTGCTGACCCTAGAGATCGTAATCTAGTTCAGAAAGCACAGACAATTATTAAAACAAATAATTCTTGTTGATGCTATAAACAATTCTTGCAATCTACTGATATTAAAGATCCCTGAAGATCTTTTATCCTACATTTCAATCAGTTTGAATAAACCGAAGTGCAGTGGAAGGAAAAACAAAATCGATATTTACAGTGGCAGCATGATTTGTGGGTGTCATGGCCAAGTGGTTAAGAGCACTGGACTCAAGCTCTAGTGTTTCTGATCAGCAGATTGTGGGTTCGAGTCCTGGTCATAGCACTTGTGTCCCTGAGCAAGATACTTTACCATAATTGCTTTGTCCTTTGGATGGGACATTAAGCCATAAGTCCTGTGTACCCGGTACTAGGATTGGTAGTGCATGTAAATGAGCCCAGAACACTCAACGTGGAAGAGTAGGGGTTAACCCCAGTGTTTCTGGTTCACATAGCAAGCACCATTGTTTACAGGTTTTCTCAGGTTGCGAGGTACAGTGATTCAGTTCACTTGTGAGGCATCCTTGTTTCATTACCAGAATAATAATCAAAGTACTGCAATAGACCGTATTGAATATGACGTCACCATTCAAATATCTGCCCTACAACATGGCGTCTGTGAGCGTGTGCGTTTGGGTGTGCGTGCATGTGCCGTAGAAATCAAACCGGGATTCCTGCGTGCTGCGTGCTTCATTGATGTACGCGTTAAGACGCGCATACGGTTTGCCCTACAAGATGTCGACTTTCATAGCAACAAAGGGGTTATTCAATACGGTCTATAAGAACCAGGGATGAAAATTTTTAGACTTTTATCTGAATTCCGACCTCTATGTCTGCCTTTGGTGAAGTAAATAGCTGTTATGTTCTACAGATATAAAGTGATCATGCTCTATTGATCTACTTTCTAGCGCTGAGGTGCATTGCATTCGATAACTCCAGGGGTTACCAAAAAGGTTATCTCTTAAAAACTTGGACCCTGGTTTCACAGCATTGACTCCCGCCACTGAGAAAAACACAAAATTTGCTAATCAAATAAAAAAAAATGCTGTAGCATAAACTGGGCCCAATTTCACAGAGCTGCTTAAGCACAACAAGTAACGAAGCACAACAAAATTATGCTTACCAGAATAAGGTTACCAGCCAAAATACCATGTCACATGCACCATTTCTGACTGGTATCCTGCTATTTTTTACTTAGCGCAAAACTTGTAAGCAAAATTGTCTGCATGAGCAGCTCTATATTGGACCAAGCAGTTACAAGCCAAAGTACCATGGTCTAATTTCATAAAGCTGTTATTACCAGTAAGCAAATTTGTTTGTGCTTGCTTTCGTCTCTCCTTTTGTAAACAATGTGACATTGTCTACACCGGGTACAAACCACCTACCCATGAGCCCCTCGATCAATGACGGTGGCAATGTTGCCTAACTTGGTCTTGACTATGGCTTTATCGCGACTGCTCCCCACCTCAGCAATTGCTAAACATTGACAAATATCTGGAAAAAACCCAAACAAATTATCAACAAGAAGAAGGTTTCAACCATAGGTTTGACCATGTACAGTTTATATCTGCACGCCCTACAAAGTATCCAATTGCAGGCTGGGATGTTGACATCAAACCAAACAAATAGACACGCTCTGGTCATCTGTGTCTGGTACCCTGCAGACAACACTGACAATGGCAGTTCTAATGCTCAAATCATGAAAGGGACCAGACTGTCTTTTCCTTTGAGCCTCAGTTTGGTTACATTGGGTCGAATAGAAGAAAAGCAAGATGGCAGCACCATGATAAAAGTACTAATAACTAATTAATCTAACTGCATGTTTAGTTTGATTCTGTTGAACTGAGGCCTGCACAAGTAAACTGATCATGCTTTACAATACATGGGATCAGGTATACATGTACCACCATAATAAGAGTCCAAAAGTTTGGGTGTTGAGTTACCATAAGGAGTTGGATTTTGTTAAAGTGAGGAAGGATTCTAGTACAACCCTCAAGGGAGTTGGGGTTAGTGAGTGGGTACTTGACCCTAACTCACTCGTGTCCATGACTAGAGACCCTCTTAGTCCTCAAACGCTCAAATGATTGGACTCCGATAAGCCTGGCAAACAAAAAAGTGGGTGGACCATATTCTTCAAAACCAAATGAAACCATGAGAGGGATTTGGAAGGACATTGTCTTTTTTAGTGCAATTTCTTTTCTAAATAAAAAAATTAAGTAGATATTTTTATACCTTCTTTATATTTTTATCATGTGAAACTAAAAGGACGCGTTGCCGTTGGATTGGACGCTTTGGGCTATAAAAGCCATTTGTTTTAAAATGAATATGGTTGGAAAGACATTTCCAAAAGTAGAATATATTGATTCAAATAAATATCCCTTGAAATTTGGTGTTTTTTATGTAATTTCATGACAGAATACGGTCCGCTATTGTGTAGAACCAAATTTATGACTCCACAAAGTGGTGGACCGTATGTTCTGCTGGTTGTATTTCAAGCGGCAAATTTATGGGTTTTTTAATCACTGTTCATTAAGTACAACACACTGTAGGTGTGCATGAACAACTCTCAAAAAAGGATAAGGAGCAATTGTAAACAGCAACATTTTGAGAGATTTGAAGGCAATGAGATGAAAAGATATTAAGAAAAAAAACAAAATACAAAAATACAAATTTGAGCCCAACCTTCTTGCTTTGAGCAGCTGATGGTCTTGTCATTGCAAAACGCTCCTCCTCCCTTTACTGCTGTGAACATCTCATCCAGTATTGGGTTATAGATGACACCGACGACATTCTCTTTATTTATTGCCAGCCCAATCGAGACGGCCACAAACGGAAAACTGCCAAAAGAGGAAAACAGTCCTTTAATGTTCAGTATAGGCTTGGAGAAAAAAACCCAACCCAAAACAAGAAAAAGCAACCAGAACACCCCTCTCCCCCGCCCCCCCCCCCCCCATTCCCCCAATCTCAATAAAACTGCATGGATCATCAGTCATAGCTTAAATACATTTTGGGTGAGGATCATACTTTGGTAATGACCCAAAAACAAATTGTGTAATTTCTATCTGGAAGCCTACTTTCTTAGAATGAAATGGTAGTTAGCATCCTGTGGTATTATATTTGTCTGAAGTGATTAGAAATCAATAAAAGCATGTCAACAAATTTGAATCTCCAAAGATCGCCTGCAGGCAATTTTTTTGAAATTTCTGCGGTGTCCATTTAAATGCTGCCCTCGATCATGTCGATAGGGCCAGAGATGCGGTTGGTACCCACTGTCACCTCGCTAAAATAGACTCCCGAGTGCTCATCGAAACATACCAATGGACAAAGTTTGTAGTTCCATCCACCGGATCAATAATCCATGTTGGATTATCTGTTAGTTCACAATGACATCCAGCTGCAGTTGACTCCTCACCAATAAAACTGAGAAGAAGAAAAAAATAACAAAACTAATTTTCAGAGATGCACTGACACAATACAGAAATACAACTTACATACAAAGTGATTGTGTGAAAACTGTTACAATACATAGTAAAGTGCAAAGTTAAACCTTTTGTTTGTTACACTAAAAAATACAAGAGTGTTCAATGATGCAGGGAAATGAGCCATTTGCGAGTTCCATTTTGAATACTGTCTGTTGGTGACCTGATTGGTCACATGTGGCAGTGTATACTTTTAGTAATTGTCAAAGACCAGTATCCTCACTTGGTGTGGATATATGCCTCATTCTGGATGCCATGCACAGTACCTGTGATCGGGGAACTTGCTCTGAAGGAAGGAGATGATGAGTTTTTCCACTTTCTGATCCGTCTCGGTCACTAGGTCAACCGGTGAACTCTTGATTTCAATCGTCTTCGTGAGCTGAAATGTGGTACGGATTTCCTGTCGAAAAAGAAAGTGACTTCATTATGTTACAACCATCAGTAAATAACTTACATGTCAATTGAGGGTTTTTTTTGTTAGCTTTCATCGTGTATGACTCATTTACTTTTAACACTTGCCTTTTATACAAATTTTGTCAGTCGGTTTACATGCCAAACCACTTTGGTAACAAAGAGGGAAAAAGTTTACACAGTAAATCAAATTGTTCTTGTGGTAGGCCTTACAGATCATTAGGCATCATTTGCAATAGTCCATACAGTGGATCAGCCTGGAATTTCATCTTTGAGATGGCAAGGCTATTTTCATTTTGCAAAGGGCACTACCATTAGAAAGTATTAAAGTCATATGGGAAACTTTCAAAGGGGCACCAAGGCGAAGACCAGGGCAACAGAATAATTCAAGGCCTTGCACCTAATACATAGCAGCGTGGAGTGCACTTCTTACAATTTAATATAGTTATATTTTTATAGGATGACTGATAGGTTATAAATGACAATTAAAATAATGCAATTTTAAATTGATGACTTCTTACAAAAGCTCAAAATTGCAAGTTTAAAAATGTAACAAATTACAATATTAAAGCAAACAGCACTAAAGAGACTTAGAAAAAAAATCTTTGAAAATCAACATAGCAACTCTTTTAAATTACTTCTTCCTTCCTTCATTCCAACCCCCCCCCCCCCAACACCGTGGTCCAGTGGTTAGACTGTAGGACTTGCAATCACAAGGTTGTGGGTTCGAATTCTACCAAGCTAACCGCTGATTTCACAATGGACTAGAATAAGTATTGTCGTCTAGTTATACTGAATCACAATTTCTTGATTTGTGCAATTCATAATCATAGACGTTAAACCAATGTTTGTATTCAGAGGGATTGGCTGTTGCCTGCTTGGCATTTATATCCCCTTGTGGGAGTTTGCCGAGTTCCCTGGACAGGAAGATCATCTAAACAAACAAACAAAAAACACCGGCCCCCGCCATTGATAACAAGACTCTAGGATGGGAGTCTAAAGCCTGGGTCATACTTCACCCACATAAGTGAGGCTGCTTCTGGCTGCATTAGCGGCTACAGCTACAGCTACGGCTAGATTTTTGCGTCATCATGCATTGTTATAATATAGTAATTAATAATGTCCTTAGCAATAGCCGTAGCCGTACCGCCAATTTGGATACTGCCTGATGTGTAGTGAATTGTAGTGACGTACTCGATCAATACGCGCGGCTTTCAAATTGTGATGAAAGAGAAAATTCGCTTTGCTTTCACAATTCCCAGGATCAAGTATGAACTGGTGTCAATCATCTATAGGGAAATCTGTCATGGGAAATTAACATGGGCTGCTATCAGAAGAAGGACCGAAGTTAGTACACAGTTCGCCGTAGGGGGGTACAGCATCTCTCCTGCCATCACACTGGGCTTAACAAGACTCTCATGGGAGTCGTTCTTTGGGATTAGGATGGTCCGACATAAAGGTTTATGTTGATAACTCAGCAGGAACGTATTAACCCTTTCAGCCCCAATGGCGACTTTAGTCGACTGTGCACTATACCCTGCTTGAGCCTTAATGGCGACTTTAGTTGCCCAAAATAACACACAAAAAAGCACTCAAGCCTGAGCACAAAGGCCAATTGTTAAAAAGCTGTAGTTTTGTCCATGTTCACCTTTCATACCCAAGCTTACCATCATTGGAAAGAGAAAGATTGGATCTTTCCAATGGTGGTAAAATATAATAGGGTTGCTATAATATGCAATTACTTCAAATTGGATTGGAAAGATCCGAAATGCCAAACACCGCGGAGCGCCATATGGTTGTGTGCAAAAAAGTGTTTGGGTTGGACATTTATTGGCTGATTTCAATGATTTTTAAATTATATGAAAGGATAGGGCCTATTCAATGAGTAAGACAATTTTATTACTTATCAGTTATTATGCTCTAAAATGAAATCTTCCAGGTAATAATAGAGTTTGTAAAATCGAACTTTGAACACAAGCTTCCTCAGTGTGAGAATGTGTGCTTCACGCTTGAGTGGTCATCAAACAACTTGGGCCACATCAGCAGTTGTTTTATATGTCAAAAAACTTGGGCTGAAAGGGTGTCATTAAAGGTTAGGTTCAAGATTCAAGAAGCGATATTTAAATTAAAATTGTTTTGAGAATAAATTAAAAATGAGAATTTATTAGGCTTATTAACAATTAGGTCCCTAATACTTAGTATTAATTATATTATTTTTATATAATTTAAATATTAATATTTTATTATTTTTAACATACATGTATGGCATGTATTGAATTTGATAATTGTGTTGACATTATGATTTTAATTAATATCTAGTTTTTGTTTACCTCTCCTGCTTTTCTTGCAATTTCGACGGCAGCACTGAGGTACTCCATATAGACCGTTGAATTCTGGTGTCCTTCTTGTAAATTTGCCATGATTTCTACCCGGTGTCTGTTGTGACTCTGTGTTGTGTGTGTGTGGTCCGTACGCCCCGTGTCCGTATGTCAATTCCTGAAGTAAATAAAGTTTAATAAAATCATAAAAAATAATCAAATAGCGCCCTCTTTATTATAAACCAGCTGATTGTCCCAGTCAATGGAGGGCGCCATAACAAGTGATCATAAAGAAGAAAAAATAAATTACACAGCGTGTTTAAAACGCACGATTGGCAGAACATTATTTGGCGGTTACTGCTCAATTTCCGAGATTCTGAGTCCAACAGAAGGGAATTTTGGTAGTAAATTGTATCGCTTTGTTGATAAAGTGTCTTTTCCACCACGAACTGCAACAGCTGCGGGGAAAATGTCTCTTGCGTTTGTGCCTCCCAGGCAGCGAGGCAAATCAGTCCCTGATCAGGCAACAATACAAAAGGTTAGTGCACAATTCCTTCGTCATACATGTCATATAAAGACTTTAAAGAAAGAATGAGTACAGTACGGGGGGGAGGGGTGGCCTCAAGTACAGAGTACGGAGATAGACATGCCATAGTTAATATACGTGTATCAGGGATTATCATAATTAAAATTAATTACTTCAACTTGGTCAGAATTTGGTTTTTGTTTTTTTGTATTGTTCTTTTTTGGCATTCCCGCATTGGCATTGGCACTAGCTAGTGCAGTGACCAGTACTGTTAGTGTTAAGTGTTATCACCAGCGAAGGTAAAATAAAGCATCCGAAACACTAATTTGCGTTACCGCAATTGCAGACTTTATTTTCTCTCTAAAACAAAATCCTCAAATCAAAAAAAGAATAAGGTACTTATTGTCCATTTTAATGTAGTCCTGACTGAGTCAATTTTTTTAAAAGTGAAGCTGAAACAAACAAATATTCTTATTTTTTTTAGCAATGAAAAAACAAATTTGATAAATGGTAAACCACAGGATTCAATTGCAGGATGCGTCATTAGCAAAGAGGGAGTGTAGCCCTCTCCACTTCTACCAGGATGAGGATGCAAAATTGGGTAATTTAATATTATGCATTTGCTAGTACCTGTCAAAGAGGGCGTTGTAGAATGTGCCGGCAAAACAGCATATTGGATGATTTTACCATCGCCCTTTCCATCGGATCACTGCATTCTTTTCATGATTGAAATACTACAAACTCGTCATCTCTGACTTGATGATTCTGAGGGACACTGACTGACATGACTGAATAATAAACGCATCCCTCGTGTGATGTAATGTGTGTATTTGGTCTATTTATTGTTAACCCCATAATACTTTAGAATCTTGATTCATGCTTTGTTGTGCGTTTGGACTGCCAACAGTGGCCGCATTTGCCATTGTTTAAAAATCTACTACAAACTGTGCTGTGATTGTGCTATTTTTTTTATGTAGCTCATTGTTTGGACAATTTTGCTGAAAACTTTGTGTACTTTATATTGATTATCATTATAAAAATTGAAGGCTACTGTTTTATTGTGGAAAAGATGTAACATTTATACTAAAAAATAGGCCTAGTACTAGTAGTAGTACCTTACACATCATTACCAAAAGTTGTTTTTGTTCATTGATGTGGAAATACTTACATGTTCATGTAACATCAACAACAAAATACTCATTTAGTTAGTTAGGCCTAAATTTATACAGTGTAAAAGAGTGGAGAAATTTATAAGTATGCATGTACATGTACTTACATTTAAATTTTAAATCTGATTTCACCTTTTTTCACCTGTTTTTGTGAGGCATGATAAAAAGCATAGGCTGAACCATTTTGTATTGAACTCATTTTGAAGTGATTTGAAAATAAGAATACTAAAACTATGTACAATGATTAATGTACACAAGTATTGATTTTATGTTTTAAAATGTACACATGGAGCTACTCATGGCTGGCATGGCTGGGTGATTTTATTCTTTTCTGTACAATTACAGCAGATTGTGTTCTACTTTAACCCTATCCCTGACAACAAACAAAACACGCCAAATGGTAACAGTTTTATTGCATTTATTAGCAGTCAACTCAAAATCCCAATTTTGGTTGCACTGTGCTGCATTATTTAGCAGGGTTCTTGACAGCCTTGACATGTCTATGTGCAGTCCCAGTCCCCAGCAAACTTCAATTCATAATTAAGGTGCATTTAGCAGGGTAAATGCCCAGTGCAAAGGCTCGCGTAAAAACCAGTTCACTTCACAGTTGCGTTTTGCTGCAGTTAACAGCAGGGCTCAAATTTTACACTGGACCACAGGCCCGAGGCCAGTGATTTTTTTGTAAGCTCATGACTGGACAAGTCTGGCGGTCTTGTGTTTTTCAATTGAATAATAAAACCACACTGTGTAATATTGTAAATAAAAACAAGTGATGTTAAAATGTTGACGTTGAGTCTGATCAACACCTTTCAATTTTATATACCCTATACCCGTAAAGACAAATGAAAGAAATTTTCTCTTATAAAAATAGCATATATATCTTAGTGCTTGTTCAAATAAAAACAGTATGCATGTTAAACTGTTCTGGTCTTGTTTATAACAATTCTTGGCAAGTAAACATTTTGAGCAACAAGCCCTGTGGTCTTGTGGATTTCGTCCCCCCCCCAAAAAAAAAAAAAAAAAAAAAATTTAAGCCCTAAACAGGGTCTTTATTTCAACTGTTTTATATTTTGTTGCATTTAAACAGGGTGCTTAAAAAACGCCCAATAGGCCTAATAGTGGATAGGGTAAAAGTAAAATCTGTTAAAAAAATAATAGTTTGTGATACTCACTATTTCCTTCATTTTGTTTTCAGATGCTGGACGAGAATAATCAGCTGATTCAAACAATCGTTGATTATCAAAACAAGGGTCGTGCATCAGAGGTTACCCAGTAAGTAAAGGCCTGTGTATTCTTGACGTCATAGGTCGATCGGGTTTGGCATATTGGTCTCTTTCCTCGCCTTCCACCACTAGGACCCTATTTCAGATCATGCCAGGGGGTACTATGTGGATTGAGTTTTCAGTTCCTACCTCATGTACCTGGGCCCAATTCCATGGCTCTGCTTACGACCGAATTCTGTGCTTACAATCACCATTCTCCGCTTACTGTGCAAGCGCCGAATTTCTGTGCTAGCTGTGTAAGCGAAGAATGCCTATTAACATGGAGTACGCACGTGCACAAGCAAAATGTTCCTGCTAAGCCGCGAAATACGCTCAACATAAGCCCGGAATTACCTGCTTCCGTAAGCGTATAGATTCTATGCTAACGGAAAGCAGAACCATGAAATTGGGCCCGGATTGCGTGGGTTTTCCCTGGAATACATGTAATTCTCTGGGGTTTTCCTCCCACATCTAAAACTGAAACTTCCGTCTGTGTCTTCTCTCCATGGAGTTCTTGGCTAGTATGATTAAGTTCGCTTTTCTTAGAGTCCTTGGCTTCACAACCAAATAAATATTCATTTATGTAGTTAACCTGCTTGTATTGAAGTGGTGTCCTATCGGTCAGATACTGCCATCTATCGACCCTTCAGCCATATGTTTGAAATGTGATGTCATTGAATGTTTTTGGATTTTGACGAAATTTGCACTTGAGGGTATTCAATGGCGCTTTACCCCGTTTCAACGTGAGGTTGGAGACTTGCTATTTTTTCCCACTTTCCTAAGGACTCTAACCATTAGAAAATGAGTGGATCTTAAAAATGAATTTGACCTTGGAGAGCGTCTTTTAAGGGTCTCGCAAAAGGACATTGGATGTCTTGACCGGGATTCGCACCCAACTCAGATGAAGAAGCCATTAGAACCTAATCAGAACTTTACGTCCGATGTGCTTGGCCACTTTGCTTGGCCACTTTGCAGTCATGAGTACCCAATTTATTGGACTGTGTCTTTGTCTTGTCCTCAGGTACCAACAGGTACTACACAGGAATCTCGTGTATCTAGCAACGATTGCGGATTCCAATCAAGGGATACAGAACCTGCTCGGGGTAAGTGTTGACTGTAACTCATACCCAGGTGGAAATCAAAAACCAAGACAAACAAAGATTATGTAAAAATCAACAAAATCACTATAGGACTAGGAGTGTTATTTTGGTTCCCCCTGGTGTCCCATTTATAAGCACTGTACAGGTATAGGCCTACAGGGCTCAAACTTTTTGGGAAAATCCACAAGACCGTAGGACTTGTACATTGTACATGTTGTAGCTCAGAATCTTTACTGGACCTGGATTTTATTTACAAGACCAGAATCAAAATGAGAAGAGACTAGAATCAAAATGAGCACACAGTTTTGTCATCTAAACTGTTTTATTTGAACAAACACTAAGAGAAGAATCATCTCTTCTTTTTTTTGGGTGATACTCAGCGATATTAAAAGATATTTGTTACATATAGACTCAAACTCAACATTTGAACACCATTCTTTTTTAGACAAAGATGTTGAATTGAAAAAAAAAAACAAGACCACCAGACTTGTCCTGTCTTGAGTTTACTGGCCCAACACTGAAATCACTGGCCTCGGGTCGATGGTCTGATGTAAAATTTGAGCCCTGGGTATACTCAATACTGAACCCACAACCCCTTTTATTCTCTGCACTGATGGGTTTGCCCTTAACTGTTTCAGTAACTAGCCAGCAGGACCGGTAAGTGTGTCATTCAGCCACGATATTCTTCCTACTTTAGTCTGATTTCTGACTGGTCCCCGGGTGTTTAAACTGGTATTTGGCCAGCAGACCACTGTTAAGGGAGAACACTGACTCACTGATGTCATTGATTTGTTTTTATGTTCATATTTTAACCTCTGTGGTCCCAGCTTGACCCCCTTTTTTTAGTTAGGTAAGGGAACCCTGGGCTGGGTTTTCCCCAAAAAAACAAAAAATGAATAAATAAATAAATAAAACAAAACAAAAAACAAAACCACAAAACAAAAAAAATCAAACAAAGTTTTTTATTTTTGTGCGTATCGGCCCTTATTCGCACATATCTGTACGCAATACGCGCGTATCGGCCCAATACGCTAGCTTGTGCACTGGGAGAACCCTGAGCTGTTTACATGGTGTATGCTTTGGCTCACTTGCATCATGTGAGGACGGGCTATTGGTGGTCGGGTCTTGGCTGGTGGCTTTTCCCCATCAAGGTGTTGTAGGCCTGTACTTCAATCATGGAAACACTTCTGCTGCTTTTGAGAGTTTTTAATGAATATTCTAGATATATTTGTAATATATTTGATGTCTGTTGACCTTGTGATTTTCAAGTTTTGAATGGTGTGGTCTCAAATGAATAATCTAGATGATGTCTGTTGACCTTGTGATTTTCAAGTTTGAATGGCGTGGTTGTTCCCGTCCAATTTTTTTGTGCCTCTTTTGGTTTCTTATCGTCTGGATCCCCTTTTAAAATTGTTTTTCTTTTTCGCTTGTTGGTTATCCTCAGGCTTGTCTTCTGTAGTCACATTTTATGTTTAAATTTCTTTTTTATTTGTACGTTATGTATTTGTGTTGCCTGGTATATATATCAATAAATAGAAATCATTGTGTTTTGATTTTGTTCAGGCTCCAAACCAGAGCAGTTCCAATATGAGCGCTGCCCCTCCTCAGGGTATGAACCCCCCTAACCCTCCCCCGATGGGGCCTGGCGGGATGGTCAGCTCACAGCAAGATAATATAATGCACCAGCATCAACAGCAACAACAACAGCAACAACAGCAGCAGCAGCAGCAACAACAACAGCCACCAACCCCACAGCAGCAGCAGCAACAACAACAACAACAACAGCAACAACAGCAGCAACAGCAACAGCAACAGATGAGCTCTGGTCCAGCTACCTTGCCCCCGGCATCAACACCGGGCAACCCCATGGTGCAGATGCAGGGTAGAAACCAAGGAAAGTTTGGTCTGTTTGTTTGTTTATTTTTTTATTTTTTATTTTAGGGTTGGGTTCAAAAGCAAGTTATATATAATTTTGCTTTATTATACACCAATTTTCGAACACATACATCTATTAAAGATAGGGTCATAAATTGGTTTTTGTCAACATAATGCTTATTTATGGATACAATAAAAGTCACACGAGAAAGTTTCAGCTGAATACAGTGTCTACATGTACTTGCTGCGAAAACAGCAACAAACTGTCACGGTATTTTTCACAAGAACATTGAATCCATCCACGTTTAGCGAGGTGACAGCGGGTACCAACGACAGCCACCAATTTGGACACGGCCTTTAGTGAACACTCTAGCCAATTGTCTCCATGCAAGATCAATGATTTGAGCAAATGTAGGGAAGAGAAATGTCTACCTTGCCTTTGCTTTTTTTGAGAGGTTGATTTTGTTTTCATTTCACTTCCAGAACTACCATGTTCACTCCCACCCTTTTTTTTATAAGTCTAACGTTAACTCTTCAGACATTACACATGTACATTGTACACTTGGAACCTGCCACAATCCACCAAATTCCCACAGAATTTGTTCGGATTTTAGATGCTCTGTGGTGCAATCTGCGCAATTTCCGGCTTAATCCCTTTAACATGTTTTTTTCTTCAAATCATCACATTCTTTGTGTACTTCATTTCATTCAAGTCTTTTTTTGTACTCCCTGTGAGTAGGAAGGGTGTTGTTGTACCCTTGCTCTATGGTTGTACACATGGAAATTGTTCCAACTAAAACATAAAATCCTTGGAAGTCACAGGAACTTTTATGTAATCACACTGACTGGCTGTAGGACACGTTAATATTCCTTTTCAAATTATTTGTTGTGCACCTAGGTTTATTTCCCAAACGGTTAAATTAAACTTGTGATTTCTGGTTAACTGTGTAACTGTTTCTACCATTTCAATCAAAACTATAAGCCAGCAGATGTCAACACACTTTCTAGGTTTAATAGAACACTACATGTATACCCACTCCTAAGGGTCACAAAACCAGGTCATAAAACCATAAAGGCACAGAGGCAGGCGGCTTGGCTTTTGAGTGAAGCAAAAGTATTATAAACTGAAACAATGTATAACAAACTGCAGAGGATTAAGATAAGATGTAATTGGATCTCAATAGGAGTGCCAATCATTCTCCCAGGACAGGGCTGGATAGTGTCTGGGGCTTACAATACATATAGAAGGGATGGTTAGTTTTTTCTTTTTAACTGTGAACTTGTTTTGGTGGAAAGGTTTAGTTTTTTTAGCATTGACAAAACTTCAGCTGGGGTTTAAACAAAGTTCAAAAAAGTAGCTGGCGGCAAAGGACCCAGTAGCCGGTGAAATTGCCAT
Source organism: Plazaster borealis (assembly GCA_021014325.1). Lineage (NCBI taxonomy): Eukaryota > Metazoa > Echinodermata > Asteroidea > Forcipulatida > Labidiasteridae > Plazaster > Plazaster borealis. The sequence goes on from CM037460.1 coordinate 23,524,714, forward strand.
CAGCGGGCACTTCTGGACAACCTGAATACAGGCAGTGAGTTTTCAATTGTGAGATTTACGTGTTGGTTTATTTACTTCCCTCAGGTGCCCAGATGGCTGATGGGCCCACCTCCATGGGGCCCCCAGCGAGCACGACAAGCAGTAATATCCCCAACTTCAGCACAGCGGGCAATACACCAAGTATGGGGGGTTTCCCCAGGGGTCCAATGCCACAGGAACAGGCAGGGCAAGGTATGAATATAATTAATTTGACAATCGAACTCAAGAACACTCTCAAAACATTTCAAGTTCAATAAGCCATCTGCGAGTTAGGTTCGTATCAAGTCTGGTACAATGACTTGCTTAGTCACAAGTTACCGCTTAAATTTGAAATCCTCAGACTATCAAGACAGTTGCTATGTCACATGAATCGGGGAAAGCTTTTGTGTAGTTTTGTAAGAGACGGCGAACACCCGAACACAATTTTGAATGAAAGTGTATGGCACCAATGGTACCAGGGTTTGCTCATCTGGAGGTTGCTGTGCAAAAAGCTACCTTCTGAACTAGGTTGATGTTAATGTTGCCTGGGATGCGGTCGATTAATTTATCCAGTCCCTTCTTCCTGTTGATCTCGATCTCTATACTTTGACAGCTTTTCTGTTACTTTCACGGAGGTGTTTTGTTCAGAGGGTATTGATACGTCTATGAGTATACACCTCTGGTCTTTCTTCTCCTTGATGATGATGTCAGGTCTGTTGTCTTTTACCTCCCTGTCGGTGTGGATTGGCATGTCCCACATGTCCCAGAGGATGGTGACGACATCATTTTCAGTGACTGTTTTCGGCCGATGTTTATGATTATTATTATCATCATCATTATCACAGAATATTACCCTCCATTTCTCTCATTTTCTCATCTATCTAATGTAACTTTTGTCATTGCTTTTACAAATGTATATTATGTCTTTGCCCATCTGTGTCTATTTAAATGTTGCCGTTTCTGTGTCCATTTAAATGTTGCTGTTTTCCATCAGTATACATTTTAAAAAGAAGTGCTTTTTTAATTGTGTTACATTTTAACTATTGTTTTACCCCTTTTATTGCTGTTCATTTGATTCGTTTTGTGGAAAAGCTCTTCGAGTTTTGTAGGGTTTTTTTCTTTTTTGTGTGATTATGTTTGATTCAGTATAATTGGGTGTGTGTGTGGAATTCATGTATTTCTTGAGTTTTTACTGATCACTGAGGCACAGGGGCTTAACCCTCCTACTGTCTGACCCTTTAATATCATCCACTGATTTTTCATGATTGATAACTTGTGCTTGCCTGCAGTATGATTAGGCCTGGGCGACTCGTGCGACAAGTGTCCAAGTCGCGACTATTGACTGTTATGTCCAGTCGCAACTGCCGCTTTTCAACTACCCGGTTAACCAGGCCGTAACTGAAAAAATAGCCACAACTAGTGTTAAAGTCATGACTAATTGAAGCATGACTATTCGGGTAGTGAATTTCAATAGTCGCCAAGGCCTAATTGTCATTGTCTGCTCTGATATATTGTTGCCTCAAAAGAGTTGCTTACTGCAATGGCGTCCATTGCAATGCGTACTTACATTTCAGCCTGAATTTCACATTTCAGCCTTAATTTCAGCCTGAATCTTACTGCAATGATGCCATTGCAATGCATACTTCACATTTCAGCCTGAATTTTACCATCTTGCGCCTGCGGGGTGTCCAAGCAATCTTTGGTTTTGAAAATAGTCGTGACTTGCATCGAAGTCGCGACTAATTGAAGCGCGACTAGTCGGGTAGTGAATTTCACTAGTCGCCTGGATGTATTTTATTTAATTAACCTGATTGAATGTTTTGCTAACATTGGACCATCCATGGCAACCAGCGCGGTTTGTTTATCAACAATAGAGAGGTCTACTATAACAATTTACACCATTAGTCGGTGGACAAACTTTCTCTTTAAGGTGGTAGGTTTCTATCAGCCGTATCCCGTTTTTTGCCGGCATGCCCATGAGGATCTTCTTTCCCTACCTAGCACTTTTCTGTACTTTAAGCTTAACTTTAGTTTACTTCTTCAAGCCAAACCGCTCAGGCATGCAATATCCTTCGAAAGGCCTCGGCATAGGTACTTACATGTAACTACTCCAATCCCCCTGTGCTCTGATACAGCTGGTACATTTATACACTGGCCGTGATTAGCTTGGTTTGGCGATGCCACATTTTGACAAGGTGGTTTTGGGTTTTTGTTTGTTTTGTTTTTGTAAGATCTTATGGTTGACAAAATGGTTGAAGATGTGTTGAAGCCCATCTGGTTTTCTTGGTATTTCAGCTCCTCCGATGAGTGAGCAGGGCTTGATGGGACCCCCAGTCAGCTCCGTCAATAACAACATGCCGGCCAACCCCAGCAATCCCACAATGCCTTCTAATCCCAGCATGCAAAGCGGCTATAATCCCAGCATCTCCCAGGGGACGACGTCGTCGTACTCCCATGCTTCCATGCCCCAGTCGCAAGGTAGGTGTCACTCGCTGCCAATTGTGAAGCTCACTTTGGTCATGGTAGGTAGATGCGCCAGTGGACTCTCCCTGGTTGTTCCACCTAACCGTACCTTTGGCCGCACCACATGTTTCTCTGCTCCTTCGCATCCTGATGCTGCTGCTGTCCCCAAAGCTAATACTCGGTGGTACTCATCAAGCTTCTTCCCACATACTGCCTTACTTCAGAATTCACTACCTGTATCCTGCTTCCCTGCCTCCTTTAACCTGTCCCAATTCAAACCCTATATCTGTATATCAAGAGTTCTCATTCTACTGTTTGATGTCCTGTTCTCTTATCCACTGTTCCCCTCTTTAGCCCTCGCCTTGAATGGCCTGTTTGAGGGCCTTGTGATTGGCGACTCCCCGTAGTTGTGTTAATTTTTCTTTGTAAAAACAACAGGGAACAAACAAGCATAGTATATCTAGTACTCTTCCCATCTATGGACCTTTTCAGGCCTGAAGGGCAAGGCTTTTTTTCCGTGGTAAAGGCATCTCTATGAGGGAAATTAACATTTCTACAGGAACATTTCAAGAGGCACCGAGGCAATGACTCGAGGCACGGAGGCAATTGCCTCCGTAGTGTATCCGGCCTTAAACTATCTCAGCTCCCTTGGGAGAATACAGCCTGTGCTGCCAAGTATGTAGCGCATCAAGCTAAATCCATCACAAGAACCATCTCTTTTATTTATCCCTTTAGAGACCATAGCGGCCTTAAACGGCTTGTACTAAAATGCCCTTAGCGGCCGCAAATGGCTGCAAGATCTGACCTACTTCCACTCAACCAAAAAGGTCAAAGTAAAGGTCATGACCTGATTTGGCATTTTCCAATGTTTCCCATTTTATCTAGTATCGATGTTTCTAAAACAAAACTTATTTTCTGTTTTACAATTTATTTTCAGACACTTTTAAAAGATTGTTTTTTCTTAAAAAACAACAACACTAAAACCATGTCTGGGCGTATGGTGATGATTATACATAAATAAATGGTCTCTATGGTTAACCATCAGATCTACTTTAACTGACAGAGGTAACAATTTTTTATAATTCATTTCTCCCTTGTACATTCAGGCAGCATGATGCCCCCACAACAAAGCATACCCAGCAACCAGTCGGCTAACCCGCAACAGTTTCACATGCCCCAGCAGCGGTATCCACCGCAGCCACAGGGCATGATGGGCTCATCGCAGAATGGTAGCCAGGCTAACCAGATGATGGCAGGCCAGCAGCCCATGACCGGGTACCGGCAGGCTGCACAGTCAGGTGATTGTCACATGATCACTTTTGATGAAAGTGGAAGAGACTCAAGTTGCATTGGCCCATTTTTCGCCGAAATTGTTTTTGCATCTTTTTTTTTCTGAACGAATTGTGACAGATGATGATGTTTCAAAATACATACACAAACTTTCGCATATGCCACGGAAAATGCACAAAATACATGTACCTCTGAACATGCTGATGGATGTGATAATTTATTTTTTGTTTTTCAATTTACTGCCATTATCATTGGCGGATTTATTTACGCAACACCTTTTAAATTAATGTTCAGGTCAAATCAGCCAAAAATCTGGCCAAGCATCCTTAAGATATGATAAAGTGGAAGATTTAGAAATGGGATGAAAGAGAAAGATTGAATGTAAAATTCCTTATCATGTTATTCTTGGGGGGGGGGTGGGGGGAAGTAAAAGTCTCACCTTTTTTCTTTCTTTCATTTAGAATATTTTAGATAGCTTGGTTACAGCAGGCTTAGAGAAATGTAATCAATTGGAAACAAATCCCCTTTGGATTTCATCAATATGTTATCCCAAGATTTTTGTTTGTATTGGTCAATAGGTCAACAGCCCTATGGACAGGCACCAGGATATGGTCAGCAATACCCACCCCAGCAGGGCGGGTATCCCCAGCCGGCCCCCCGCCAACCGTACACCAACCAATACCAAGGCCAACCTCCACCACAACAACCCGGACCACCCCCTCCTCAGCAGGCTCCCCAGCCGCCACAGCCACAACCCCAGCCAGGGAATTATGGGAATTACCCACAGGGCCAAGCTCCCCAGGGGAGGTACGGGTACAACCAGGCTCAGGGCCAGGGACCGCCGGTCCCCGGACCTGTGGGATCAGTCGGACCTGGTCCTGTACCCCAACAAGGGAGTGGGTATGGAGGCTACAGCCAAGGTCAGTATGGTGCGGGGTACCAACAGTAGCTGGTGTATGACAGTTGAATTCCATCAGGAGGTGGCGTGTGGAAGCTGACTGTCGGATACCAAGAGTAGGTGCGCTGAAGCAGTCGGTAACCAACTACATGTAACTGTACCTGGTACCAGGGTTTGAGCAGTTGAATGTCTGCACCTATATGGTACCAGCAGAAGTCATCACAACGCCATCGGTTGGCCGACAGCAGACTGGGTTTAAATGCCAGTAATGTGCATACACTTCGCAGTAACTGATTGTGTAAAAATAATTCAGCTCAATTAGCGTGCCACTCAAAATCTGTACTGTTTCTCGAAGGTTTACTGCAGTTGCATCAACTGGAAGCTTGTCGAAACACGTCTGATTTTGTGGCTGCTACCGTGTGTCTGTATATAACGTTCAAGACTCCTGCGGGAAGGGTTTTTAATAATCCAGCAGGATGATAACGGACCTGCCCATGATGCCAAACTTCAACAATTACAACACCCTTTCCTTAGCAGTCTCCTTTAAAAGCAGACTGGTCTTGGGCTTTTTTCTAAACCTCGGCTCCAGCTCCGGGCTCTGTTTGATGTTGGAAACACTGTGCAAAATCTACACTGTTTAAAATAAAAATTGATGACGGAGCCGAAGGCTGGAGTTTTGGAAAAGACCCCTGTTCACATTGATTTGCTAGATACATTCCATAGTAATAATAATAATTATAATAATAATAATGGAAAATTTTGAAGCGCCGATATCTGCTGCAAGCGTTGCCCTTGAGTTAGATTGTAAGTGGTCAAGACTTGAAGATGTATGTGGAGGGAAAAAACAGTTTTAGGACGTATCCAAATTGTTGGCTACAGCTACGGCTACGACTTTTGCTAAGGGTGTTGCTAAGGATGTCCTATACTTCAACGCATGATGACGCGGAAATCTAGCCCTAGCCGTAGCTGTAGCCGCTAATTCAGACAAGGCCTTAGTCTACATTGTATATTTGTGACGCCATGTTGTTAAAAATAAGTTTACCAAGTGGTCAGTTTCATTTGTCTTTGTGGAATTACATTGTTTCGCAAATCAATGCTTTCTTCCTTTAATTAGATTGTGTTGATGCCTGAACCTTTATATTGTTGCTATTTGAGTTTAGAAGAGTGCTTGGGAAAAACTGGCATAATTATCACAACCGTGGGTACAATGTGCAAAAATGTGGTACCCGACAGTTGGACAATATTTATTAAATTGAAACTTGGCAGCGTTACATGTGCGTTTGAAACGGAGGTAGACGAATCCCCCTCCCCCACACCAAGAAAGGAAGGGGGAGGAGATTCAACCCCCCTCCCCTAAATAACTCTCTTATAGAGCAAGATGAATTTTAATAAACGTTGAGTATTCAATGTTAGTAAAATATAATATAATATAATATATAACAGATGAACTGTTAAATGTCTAGAAAATGTCACTGAAATCTTGAAGAAAATATAACACGGAGCAAGTTTGGGTGCTAACCTTTTGTCAATTTGCAATTTAAATCACCCATGCCTGGTCTACGTTTCACACGAATGCGTCTAGTCGATTGATTTGTCAAATCTTTTTAGCCCATGGCAACGAGGTTACGAGGTCATGGGCAGATAAAAATGTGTTGGCCCGTCATGTTTCATTGTCTTGTATTTTTCTAACCCCTTGATTGCGTATTGGCACAAAAAAACCCCACAACTTGCCACTTATCGTGAAACTATAAAAGTTTACAACACTTTCTCGGTCACGTAAACTAACCCCTGTCTTGAAACAGTGACTTAACTTCACAAGTTGACTAGAGGAATAGTGCTCCGGGGCTAGGTTGATCCAGTTGGACTAGCTAGTCAAACCATGCAGCGATCTAGTCACCACCCAATTTTGCTCATTGCAGTAATAAAAATTTAAAAAAATCTAAAAAAATCGAACAAGGCTTACAAAGAGTTTGTTGGAAATGTGTATACTTGTATATAAATGTAGTCAACTCATTGTTCATTAGTGTCAATGTAAATAATGTTTTTGTTTGTCGCCTTAAAATTCTCTGAAGTTTCCAATTATTTGAAATTTGTCCAAAAGTTAGAATTATGTAGGTGGATACTGTCATTGTTCTGCGCAGTTCCTGAAATATTTAACATGACTTTTTTGTTTTGAGTGCCATGGCGCAAATTATCATCTTTACCCTAAACCACCACTTATGCAAAACACATACTGTGGATTTCCATGAGTTTGGAGAAGCTGAGTTGTTATGCTGTTGAATTTATCACTTTATGCGACAGAATTGAAGGCAATTTTATGGGGATGTGAAAAAGGCTAAACATGTAATACAAACTTACATTCAATGTAAGTTTGGCATCTATACAATCACGTTCATGCAGGGTGTATTGTGTACACTTATATTGGTTAAATGAGGGGGGCATTTGCCCCCCCCCACACACTTACACACGATTGTCGACCCACCAAATCGTGGACTTCTTTTTGTTCTCCCTTTGTTTGGACTTAATCTTTTTTTAGCAGCGTCTCCATTGTGATATTTTTCACGAAAGATAAGCGCCGAGGACGTTAAAACACGATCCCTTTTGTTAAAGTCCTCGTGGTTTCAATGGGTAGACACACCCACACACACAAGTGTGTAGTGGCCTCCAATCGTTGAGCCTCTTTAACATTTTGTCTTGACAATTGTGAACTCCATTGTTTTCCTTTGTGATGGCAATCGTGTGCCTTTTGTCCCTTTTGTTATAAAGTCAGTCCTCGGTTTGAATGTCACTACAAGTACATGCACTTTCAAACAAGTGCGTAACAGGCTCAAATCAAGGACCCTCCTTGGTTCAGTTCTTTGTCCTGACAAACATGGACCCCAATATTTTCCTTTGTGATAGCAATCATAAACCTATTGTCCCTTTTGTTATTAGTACACTGAAACTGAGTTTTAAGGAGAGTAAATTATTTATATTTCTCATGACTTTTCCCTTTTTTTTTAAAGAGGTTTTAGGAAGGATCCAAGTAGAAATGCCTTGTTAATGTTTAGGGATTACCTTTTACTAATTGTTCTTTTGAAGCCATTATTTTGAGCAATTCATGACATAAATAAAGACATCGCTTGTTGACGCTACATTTACAAATTGTCACTGAAGTGTTTATTTCATGTCAGTTTTATCATTGGTTAGTATGACACATGCATTTTTTGTTTGCCAATCGATATAATTTGCGCTGAAATTTATTTAAGAATAAAATGGATCAACTACTTGTATGTTTTGATTATCATTAACGATGCGTTAACTAATTTTATAGTTTAAAGGGGCCGTGTCATCAAGGCCTGCGGCTGTACATGGAATTATGAGCTCTCACCCATTGACTGCACGCGGGCCAGCCGTCCATACCATATCAATGGAGAGCGTATGTGTGCGTGCTGTAACTGGGTGAGAGTTCATCATTCCATGTACAGCCACAGGCCTGCTTTGATCATGACGAAACAGCCCCTTTAAGAGTCGTACTGATTACATAACACCAGAATATTTTGAAGAGGCTTCTGGATATTTTGTTTTGCATTGAATACTTTTTAGAGTAAAACGTGATGGGAAAAACTGTCCAGAAAGTTAGGCTGATTATGTGGGTATAATAATAGACTAGATTAGAAGCAATATTACAGACAGATACATTGAAAAGAACATTGAAGAACCATATATCATGGATAAACAGCCATTTTGTCTGGTTACCTGTCTCTTAATTCACACAGCATTACAGTGTATAGACCTTTCTATTGCAACGTCACAGCCCGGGTTTTTGCCGACCAAGGTTGAAAAACTATGGGAAGCTGTAAATGCAAAACAAAAACAGATAGCCACAGTTTGTAACAATGTTACACAAACATTCAAAAATAGTGTTGAATTTGTTGGAAACAAAGCAACCAATCGTGGGAGGTATTTTATTTAATTGAAAATTTTCAGAAAATGTTGAATTTGGTCACAACATCTGTTAACACGATTGGATGTTTTGCCAACATTCGTCCGTCCATGCCAACCTGCGTGGTTTGTTTACCAACAATAGAAAGGTCTAAATCATAGACCCCCCTTGCAATGGCCGCCATTACCGAGGTCAAGCAGTGCATGCGACGCGCCATGCACAATTCTCAGCCAATGATAGGTTCTCCTTTGACCTCAGTGAGGGCGCTGTTTGAGCCTAATGTAAGATCATACGCAAAGGTTCTTTTGGTTTTTGGAAGAGTACATTTATTCACATCTTCCAGTTTTCTATAAACACACCTTGCAACCAACCTGTGAAAAACGTATCAAATTTGGTGGTCACAGAAGAGCTTAAATGTTTGTTTTGTTTTGTTTTGGAATGGATTTTGTACATGTTCATAATGGGCTTATTTTGATTGCAGCAATGAAAATAAGCCACAGTGAGTTGTGGGGATCTTCAAATGCTATTTGTTTATATTTGACAATACTTTAAACATAATTATTTCTCTGGATGACTAGTGCTGGTATGAAAGTCGCAATCAGCAAGCGTTCGGAGTGAATCTAATAAACTGGTTTTTTGGTGGGTTTTGTTTACAGTTCATGGTCACCATTTCATATGCATTCCAATTTTCAATGTTAAAACCATTCAAACAAGACCAGGGTCCATTTTCATAGATCTGCTTAAGCACAACAAGTTGCTCAGCACAAAACAATTTCGCTTACCAGAATATGGTTACCAGCTAAAATACCATGTCACATACCATTTCTGACTGGTTTCCTGCTTATGAGAAAGCAACATTGTCTGCTCTATGATATTGGGCCCAGTGCAGGATAAATATGCGACTTCTGCATTTGTAGATCACGGAACGCTACATTTTAAGGCCATTTCACATGACAACTTTGATTAAAAGTTAATATTTGGGATAAGCCACATGCATGGCTCGAAATTAACACTGGACCACAGGCCCGAAGCCTGTGATTTTAGCATAAGGCCAGTAAACTCACAATGGGACAAGCCCAGTGGTCTTGTGTTTTTTAATTGAATGAAATACCTCCTTGTGTAATATCTTTGTGAAAAAATGTTCCAACTGCCAATGTGAAAATTATCTTTTGATTCTCTTTCAAGAGTATTGAAGTACCTACTCATGAACCCAAATGAGATAGATCATCTCTGAATGCTTGTTCAACTCATTTTGATTCTGGTGTTGTAAAATAAATTCTGGTCCAGTAAAAATGTTGAGTTACAAGCCCTGCAGTCTTGTGGATTTTCCCCCATTTTGAGCCCAGACATGCATGCGCGATCATTGCTTCTGCATACACAGATGGTAAATATAGGTTTTACAAACTGCTCCTTTCTGTATATCCGTGGGAAATCTTCAAGGGTGAGGATATGAAAGCCTTTGGTCTGAATGTCAGTGATTCAATGTTGGCTTCTTTTACAGGCATGCAACTTCTCACCCGATTTCCTCTTCTTTTAGTGCCATGGAAAAATAAAATGCACACTTGTGTTCTAGGCAGTTTAGTATTTTTCACCCCAGAACAAAGTTGCATATCTGTTTTAACTCTTTAGAGACCGTTCATGTCTGTACAATCATCACCATACGCCCAGACATTACTAATCCTGTTTATTTTTTTGCCCCGTTATTTTCAGGAAAATTATTAAGAAACAGAAATACGTGGTTTTGGTACAGGCCGTTTGCGGCCGTTATGGTCTCTAAAGGGTTAGTATTATTTCTTCTCTTGCACTGGATGTACTTAATTGTTTTTGTTGTTGTTATAAACAATGAAATAGAACATTAGAATGAAATAGAACATTGGAATAAATGCCACCAATCCACGTTGAGTTAGTGTAACAATTAGCGTACACAAAATGCGACGATGTAGTTCTGACGTTAGTACGGTTCAACATAACATTGTAATTTTTCTGATCAAAATTTCTCATAACCAAATTTCTAACTTTACTTTTAACTTACAGGAAAATTCCTTGGTTTTGTAATAGCATCATGTAAATCTATGTTAAAACTCCAACAGTTTTTGGAAAAACAACTTACTAACTACATGTATGTCTCACAGCATTCCCTTTTGAAACAAATAATAAAAAAACATTGTTTACAAAGTATTCGGTTCACTAAGAACCAACGCAATACTATTCAGACTGACGATCCACGTCCCTTCACGCATTGGCCAACCACAACCGTGACCAGTACATTACAAAAATGTGTAAAACAAGCAGCTGCTGCGGGTTGAGAAAGTAATTGTGGACAAAATGTGTGAAACTTAAAGATCAAAATGTTAGGTGGCAAGTTGAAATTATTGCACTGCAACCTTTTTGTAAGCCCTGGGCTCGATTTCACAAAACACTCAGATTCGTCTTAAGATAGGTTGTGAGTATTACCGTAGCATGTCATGGCCGAGGGGTCTGGTTCACCGGACACAGTTTCTGGTGGAGAAGTCACCGGGGTGTGGATTCGAATCCCTGTCATGACACTTGTGTCTTTGAGCAAGATGCTTTACTATAATTGCTTTTCTTTACCCAGTGGTAGAGGTTTGAAATTGTGTTTGAAAAAGCCTTCAGAGAGCCACGACACCCCAGGGCCATATACTACCCCAGGGAGCTGAGAAAGATTACAGGAATACTATTGGCCCAATGACCAGGGCACTAATGTAAAGCGTATTGATTTGTTATTATAAAATGCACTATATACGGACTAGCTTGAATTGTGACATTACACTTTGCTTTATAGCAGTTAAGATCGATACACATCTTATGAGCAGTCTTGGCTCTCTAAGAAATCGCCTCACAGAACACGATAGATTCTAAGGAGCTTTTAGGTCCTAGGCACTTTATCTGTCATGTCTGTAGCACAGAGAGCATGAGCTTTTTATACCTGAAGAAAACACCAGCTACTTTTTTTTTCACCAGGTCGACATTTAAAAATCGGAATTCAGAGAAGTCTGAAAACTCTCCTCCCCGCCGCTGTGCTGCTTTGCAGATGCATGTTTCATGGACGTCACCCACATTGGCAACAATGTTAAAACTGGCCAATTCCTAGGGTAGGTGTGGCTTCATGAATCAGTCTAAAGATGGGGCATCTCAATTTAACCATGTCACAGGTTGCCATGACAATCCCAGATTTCACAGAGTTGTTTCAGCAGTTCATATTTCCAAGAAATGTAGTTGTTAAGCAATATGTTGCAAAGAAACCAGAGTCAATCAATATGCGACACTCCATGCCAAAAACCAGGTACTTTCAGCCCAAAACTCAAAACTAGGTTGATTCGCTAAATTAGATAAGAGCTTTCAAAGAATGTAATTTGGGCCAAAAAGGCAAATAATGGTTATTAGAATCATGGGTGATGTTTTAGTTTTGCTTTACCTTAAAAAGCCATTTCACAATATCTTGGGGGTTCCTGGTTTTGGCATGGGCCTCACATATAATTTGTTTATTTACTTATTTATTTATAGATTTGAGGGGGGAGGGGGAGTTTTCCAGTTCTCAGTGAAAGCTGATAGGTTGCACTGCACAACTGTGTAATATTTATACATGTAGTCCCCACCCCCCTAACCAAACAGCACAATCAACCAGAGTTCCTGCTATATTTTGCAGTAACTCCCCCCCCCCCACCCAAGCATCACAACATTTCTTTCAATGGGAGACTTTGGAACGCTAGGTGGCAGCAGACTTACCAGGTAAATTTCCATTGTTTACGTAGTTCTGAGCATGCGCACATTACCGAGAACAATGGATTTACCTGCTAAGTCTGCTGCCACCTAGCGTTCCCAAAGTCTCCCATTGAAACTTTATCACGTTCAGTTCAAATTAATAACTGTAGGATGTGTTCACAAGAAGTTTAACATATATGAAGAAAAAAACTCACTATCCCCAAGCAAATCTGCAAACATCCTTCCATGGTCTTTGCAACAGTTTTTGTTTACATGAAATCAGTATTCTTAGTACATACAATCAAACCATGCTTGTAAGAAATTACAGATCATTAACACAACGATTGTCCCAAATCCCTTGAATACTGGGTTTGTTTGTATCTTGGCATAGAAACAAATCTCATCAGATTCTGAATGCATCATGGAACAACATTGTAAATCCGAAGGCCTTGTCACACCAGGCAACTTTTGTTTTACAGGCAACTTGGAGGCAACCGACTGTACAGCATGCAAAAGGAACTTTTCCTTGGCAGAAAGGATATTGTTGTTTTTTTCTTTTTGTCTTCACCCAACCCTAGGAAAATTATGTGCATGTTCTTGCCTACTTGGAGATTGCCTGGAAACGATTTACCTGTAAATTGCCCTGTGTGACATTGCCCATTCGCACCGTCATTTTAATACCAAACCTTTATTATTGAGACATTGAATCAAGTAATTAGTGCAAACACAGTTGCAGCTTTATACTGCATTATACGTTCAGGTGTAGTAGCCACTCTGATAATTGAATTGTTCTTATAGTAAAATATTTTGCGAGCGCAACGATGACACACGTAAACTTTCCGCGAAAGTCTGGTGTTAGAAGCTAAGTGATGATTGGCGTAGTGTCCACAATTGCAGCGCTTGGTAATCTGTTATTGGTAATCACGACTAGATTTGTACTGTGTACTTTTAGAAAGGAAAGAATGCTCTAGGAGATCTTCCGGCGAATGTCCTCTATATCGTTTTTGCTCCATCTGGAAAGTTGAAAAATTGACTAGCATTAACGACCCTCAAAAGGTGTGCTTTCCAAATGTTGTCCTCGATCGATGAAATGACAACCCAGGCGGTACGAACTGATGAACAAGAATCGTCAACACTTATTATAATCGTACTTCATTTGTTCTTTTTTTGAAAAGCAGCTGTTCGGTGGAGGGACAATCAGAAGTTATGCAGGCCGATTCTGAAAATGTCGTTGGTTATAAAAAATGTGGTTCCGTCTTGCTTTAGCATGAATGTCTGATGGAAGGTCTGTTTGGGGTCGGTGTCCACCTGTGATAAAAGATCAGAACGTGTAGTAATCGGTAGAATTTAATGGTCTTAGATACTGGGAGTAAAAACTAGGGTTATTCAATTTTATTACATTTTTACGAAATATTCCTCCTTGGTATGTAAAGATCCATTAGCTGTTGAAATCCAATGACATCATGTTTCAAATTTTGCTCTGAAAAAGTCAGTAATGAACCAAAACATCCCCTTACAAAAATGTAATGACCCATTTTTCTCAGAATGATGTCATCGGATGTTTTGGATGTTGACAAATTTTGCACTGGGAGGGTATCGAAGATGGCTATTGACACCATTTTAACGTGAGATTAGAGAATTGTAATTTTTTTCCCCACTCACATGAGGGCTCTATCTATTGGAAAATGAGTACATCACAAAATTAAAATTTGACATTTTCTTTCCTCTTAAAGGCACTGTACACGTTTGGTAATTACTCAAAATATATATTAACATAAAAACTTGGTAATGAGCAACGGAGAGCTGTTGATAGTATCGTAGTTTTTGAGAAAGAGGTAATTTCTCACTAAAATAATAAAAGACTTCTTGCAAGACGCCTTTTTTTCCTATCTTTGAAAGCACAAAAATTTGTACAACAAGAGTGTTTTTTCTTTCATCATTTTCTTGCAACTTCGATGACCAATTGAGCCCAAATTTTCACAGGCTTGTTATTTTATGCATATGTTGGGATACACCAAGTGAGAACACTGGTCTAGTGGTCTTTGACAATTACCAAACGTGTTCAGTGCCTTTAAAGCCAACGAAAACCTCTGGCTTTTGAATGAAACATTCCATGTCTGATCACTACGCCCCTGTCCTACTCACCATTAGCTGTCCTAACACGGCCACCAGGATGCTGTTATCAACTGTACAATGACAATCTATGGATGTCATTGCATGTGCAACAGTCTGGAAAGGAAGGCCCTGAAAAAATGACAAGAAATATTTGAAGTAAGGGGTGGATTAAGCAGCTTGTACTACTCCCCCCCCCCCACCCACTTTCACTCTTTGCAGGGTGTACAACGCCCAAATTAACCCAGACAGCCTAGGTAGTTTTGCTAGAGTGCCTCTCACTTCCTCTTCTCCTATGTCACTCCACACCAAATTGTTTGAACGTGGATAAGATTGGAATGCCTGACTCTGTGATAAGCAATTGTTATTATGCGCCCACTGGCCCAAGTCCTTCTGAATCCTTCACTTTGGCAATTGGATATCAAAGGATTTGGGACTGTAAGAGTTTGAACTTGACTTTGTGCAAAACAACTTTTAAACTTGAGCGAGTTACAACTTTGTGCTCAACAACCCTTTTCAACCCCAAACCCATCACCTTAAAATGTCAACGAGTGACAAATTTGAGCTCTGTCCTTGCGAAATGTCAGTAAGTGACAAATTGGGACACTGATATTTTGGAGCTCTATTCTTGCAAAATGTCAGTGAGTCAGTGACGAATTGGGAAACTCTCTCCATTTTGGAGCTCTAATCTCGCAAAATAATGTCTGGTCCAGTGCTGTAATTTTTGTGGACACAAATCAAGCCTAGGTAGTGTAGATCTGAACTTGTATAACTCCATACTCAACCTACCTTGAGATGGTTAGTGATATCTGCAGCACCAAAGAACACTTGACCTTCAAATGACATAACAGAGTGTGTTGGCTGAAAGAAAAAAGTGTTAAAAACAACTGTTCAAGAGTCAAGACAACTTTTTACGGATGCTGACTCTAACTGAAGTGTGATACTTACCATGACTTCAAGCAAACACATCAGCGTTCTCCCTTAAAGGCACTGAACACATTTGGTAATTGTCAAAGACCAGTGTTCTCACTTGGTGTATCCCAACATATGCATTAAATAACAAGCCTGTGAAAATTTGGGCTCAATTGGTCATCAAAGTTGCAAGAAAATGATGAAAGAAAAAACACCCTTGTTGTACAAATTTGTGTGCTTTCAGATAGGAATAAAAACTTCTTGCAAGAAGTTTTTATTATTTTAGTGAGAAATTACCTCTTTCTCAAAAACTACGTTACTGCAGAGGAAGTCATTTCCTACAATGTTTTATACTATCAACAGCTCTTCGTTGCTTGTTACCAAGTAAGTTTTTATGCTATTATTTGTTTTGAGTCATTACCAAACGTGTACGATACCTTTAACAGTGATGCGCTGGCCAAATCCCAGTTAAAACAACACCTGAGGACCAGTCAAAATTCACTCCAAGTGGTCCGGCTGGCTACATGTAGTTCAGTGTTGAAAAGCATCCCTATTTAATATGAACTATGGACACACACTGATGGACCAGTGAAATGAAAAGCTATTAAACTGGTCCTGCTGGCTTGTCAGTGTCACTGGAAAAGTTAAAGGCAAACCCTGTACATGGCCATGTACAAGTGACAAGCCACATAAATACAAAACAGTCTCCCCGATGTCAAAACAGAAATTCCCCTCAGCTTACAATTTTCAAAATTTGACAACAGTTTGTGTACTTACAATGTAAAGGCATGTACATGTACATATGTACAATGTAAGGCTACCAAACCGCTTTCAGACTAACATTATTGTGTAAGGGTCTGCATACGTTTGGTAATGACTCTGAAAATTAATTGCAATAAAAACTTACTTGGTAAGAAGCTTTGTATAGTATAATGCATTTTGAGAAACTTTTCACTTTGAAGTACTGCGGTCATGGAAAAAAAATATCACTCTTTATCCCCGAAAAATTTGAATCTCAGCAACTGACAGTAACGTTTCTCAGATTGTGTATTCCAATTGCCGATTATTCTTCCTACATAGACATAACCGCTCCAGATTTTCGGCAATATCTCAAAAATGCTACCATTTTCACAGGTTAGTTTTATGGTATATATCTACAAATATATAGGATTGAAACAAACAGTGGGTTCCAAGTACCAAACGTATACAATCCCTTTAAAGGCATCGTACACGTTTGGTAATTACTCAAAATATCTATTAGCATAAAAACTTACTTGGTAACGAGCAACGGAGAGCTGTTGATAGTATAAAACATTGTGAGAAACGACTCCCTCTGAAGTAACGTAGTTTTTGAGAAAGAGGTAATTTTTCACTAAAATAATAAAAGACTTCTAGCTAGAAGTCTTTTATTCCTAACTGAAAGCACACAAATTTGTACAAGGGTGTTTTTTCTTTCGTCATTTTCTTGCAACTTCGATGACCAATTGAGCCCAAATTTTCACAGGCTTGTTATTTTATGCATATGTTGGGATACACCAAGTGAGAACACTGGTCTTTGACAATTACCAAACGTGTACGATGCCTTTAAACCTATATTCATGTAAGTTGCTATACAATGCCTGTTTGATACTTCATGGAGGCAATTGCCTCCATTCCCCCGGTCACTGCCTTGATGCCCTTTGAAATGTGCCAGTACAAATTTGCACATCACTCAATAGAGGTGCTCTTTACTAAAGCAAACGTTTCTTGTCCTTACAGCAACAAAGCATCAGGCTGGATTATAATGTACAGGTGAAAATTCCAATGTTAATTGCAAATACCTCAATAACCTGATAACAAAATCTAAATACAACAAAAACATGGAAATACGGCCAGTATCTGAATGTTCTTACATGATACAAAGCTGCTAGCTGCCCACGGTCAGCATCAAATGTTTTGTAATACGCTTCGCAGAAACGCTTCCCAATGTCTTCAGCGTGAGCTTGATTTGTTTTCATCTGCATCAAACAAGTGGGAGGGAAAAAACACATTACATGTAGATCTGTAGAGGCATAAAATAAAAGTTGTTTCCATCCTCTATTCCCTTCAACTCAGCATCCAACCAACCTTTGAGAGTTTAACCCTTAACCCAACCATAAGCAGCCACAAGCAGCTTGTACCAAAATGCCCATAGTGGCTGCAAGGTTTGACCTACTTCCATTCACATAAAGAGGTCAAAGTAAAGGTTACATCCGGATATTAAATTTTCTAATATGTTCACACAGTATCCCAATTTTCTAAATACCAAACTATATTTTCTGTTTCATGTTATGTTAATACATGTATCTGTTGACATTTTTTGACAAAATTTATTAAAGAAATGAACAATATTAGCAACGTCTGGGATGGGCGTTTTGTGATGATTTAATACAGTATGAATGGTCTCAAAAGGGTACATGTAAATCACATTAGAAATGATGGATGCAATCTTTGAAAATGGCAATTTTAAAAATTCGCATGTTGTGCCAGTTTTCACGGCGCAAACTTTGCATGGTTTTAAAACTTGCGCAGGAAAGTACAGGCACAAACTTTGAACACTGCGTGATCTTTGTCATTCAACCATAATTCTTGCCACTTGTCGTGAAATATATTGCTGAATGAAAAGAATTTACGTCCGAAGTTTAAAAGGGTAAGTTCAAAGTTGCATTCTGCTGGATCTTTACTTCTGTTTGAAGTGATACTTTTGTTCAAAAACTTGGGAAGAATGTCAAAAAAACAGGTCCCCCCCACGAACTGTAAGTTCAGAATTTCTTGTGACAAAGCACGGCAAAACTGGGATGCTGGGATACAATCCAAGGGGGTGCTGAGAGATTCCGTGTTGATGCAACTTGTTGATAAACTTTTTGGTATAACGACAATTCGTTTGAAAGACAAATGCATCCCGTTTTTGTCTCATAGTCTGACGATGACAACAACCAGACAAATGTTAAAAACTACGCACCGTTGGGTCCCAAAGGGAATTATTAATATTAATGCAAACTGCATAGCTCGGGTCAATTTCGTGTCTCAGCAGCGCAATTTTTATTTCTGTGGGCAGACTTTAGTTAAAAAACCCCTGGGTGGGAGGGACGCCCATGCCTAGCCACAGTACACTCGTCACCCGTGCAAGACGGCCCTGTGTGTTGTCAGCTGCACGCCGGTGTCACACAAACCTTCTGCCATGAAGATTTGAACTCTATCCGTCGAGTTGTCTGATCAAAAGTAAACTTGCCTTACGGTTGAACTAACAAAACTACAAGCCGTTGAGTTGTCTGACCCATTGAGTTGTCTGACTGTCGAGTTGTCCGACGGACGGACGAGTTGTCCGACATCCGGCTTTACGCCCCATCCGAAGGACGAAGCAATAAATGGTTTAAGTGTCTTGCTTATAAAAGTTAAGGACACGTGCCAAGACCGGGTCTTGAACCCACACTCTGTTCAGATCAGAAACACCAGAGCTCGAGTTCAGTGCTCTAGTCTTAATTAACCAGCTCGGCCACTATCAATGAATTGATATCTACACAACTATACCTCCGATTTTGATAATTTTCAAATGTTATAAAATAAAGTAAGAAGAGGCTTGGTAAAGGTAAAGTTTCAGAGTTGTTGAAACATGGTAAAGTTTCAGAGTTGTTGAAACGAAACGCGACTCGTGAGATATATTATTACCAACCATTCACAGGCCTCGAATAAACCCATGGCACCCACAGCAATTGCTGTGTTGCCCTCTGCTTTTGCTGTGGTGCCCTTGCCAATTGCAAGGTTTCAATACAAACTTACAATTTCCTCATGTGCCCCTTACCAGAGGAAAATTGCTGTGCCCCTTCAATTCAGCGGCGTAACTAGGGTAAAATTTCAGGGGGGCACAAGGGGTGCACCATTTTTTCTAGGGGGGCACTTCTGGCCAAGATTCCGTTTGCCTTTTTCTGTAAAACAAGCCCATGCCCATAATCAGGGGGGGGGGGGGTGGGGGTCGGATGGCCCCCCTAAAAAAATTATAAAAAAAAAAAAAATTATATAAGATTTAAAAAAAATTAAAGTCTGCAAAAAATAATTAATTAAAAAAGTCTGCATCGTAACTGTGACTTATTATCGTTAAATTATGACATTTATAACATAACTTAATATACAAAGATAATAGATGACGCAATGGGTGGCATACGCCGTCTGAGCATTTAATATTGATGCAAAGCTGTAATTTCAGAGTTGTTTTCAGATTATTAACCAATAATAAATATCATAGCGCAAATGGTGCACCAAATGGCTTGAATTTGGCATTCTTTTTTTACAAAATTTCGAACTTCTGAGGGGGGCACATCCTCCTCCCAGTCTCCCCTGGGTAGCTACGTGACGTGCGACGCTAACGCGCCGATGTACATTTTATATTCGCGCCCCCCAAAACAGAAAGTTAAAAAAAATCCCAGCTACGGGCCTAGCATGAACAAGCCCCCTTTTCATCGCCTGCCCTTGTTCATGTTACTTTTTAAAAAGATAATCTGGCGCGAGTGTGAAAAAATAATATTTTCTGCATGTAGGGCCTAAATGGAAAAATAGTTTTAAAAACGTGGAAATTATCTCATCAAAGCGTATAAAATGTTACATTTTACTCTGGAAATCACCAGTCATGCCAGTCACAAAAGTCCAGATTTCAAATGGGGGGGGGGGGGGGCACGGACATCAATTGGGGGGGGGCACGTGCCCCCCCTGTTTTGGCCTTAGTTATGCCACTGCTTCAATTCAAGAGCGAAGTTCAACAGTTCAACTTATTTCATTTATTTAAAAAGGCCTGCATTCATGGTTTAGTGATTTAGTCGGGGTGTGTGTGCAGGGAAATGTGTACAAATGAAATGTCAGTTGATGGAACTGCCTAATCGCTAACGAACTACAAAAAATGGTAATTATTGAAAAATAAAATAATAAAAATAAAGTGTTTTCCCTTTTTGTTTGTACTTTAAAAATAAAAGTCCAACAAACAACCATCAAACACGAAAAATGCTTTAGTCCTACCTGTGCTGCATCCATTTTTATCTTCTGAATCAATTTCACCGTGTCAGTAGTGCGTTTATAGTATTAGTAAATTTGTCACACCGCTTGGCGGAAAATAATTGGTCACTTGGTGTACCAACTCGACCTGCTGTCTGTGAATTTGCAACACACTTTCTTCCGCACACACCAACACTGTGCAACACCCGGCGTCAGAACGCTTCACGTTTTTAAACTTTTGTTAAAAGCCTGACTAAAGATAATTTTGTCTTTTAGACAGTTTGTTAAGGTAATTTGCTATTCAGCTCAAGGCGTGTTGACAAATGTCCTAAAAAGTGCGTTTGTAATCTAGCTTTTTGGCGGTTGAAATTTCTGGAGATCCGCTCCTCCGATCCTCTGTAAATACTATGACCTTTGACATTACGGTCTTCAAACGTGTTTTGTCCTGACCTCCTCCAACGCTAAGCCAACGATTTATTACAAACGACAACACGGTATCAGTCTAAATCATTCTCGCGGTATCGATTCTTTTGAAAACCGTTCGAATTCCAAAGAATTACAATTTACCGGTACTAGCACATTAATCATGGGCGGATCTTAAGTTTATAATTGAGGGGAGGGGGTTAACCAATAATAAATTCATACCCAACAATTTGCTGCTAACTTTTTGAGATGCAAAGGTGTATAAACTGCCGTAAAACATGCAAGAAGTATTTTTTATTATATTTTACTTCTGAAAACAATTAATTAGTTTGTGAAAAGGTTAAAATAGAACGCAATGTAGATATTTTATCTTGGACGGCATGGCCGTAGAGGTTCAAATGTCAATGTTACCCATTAAACTTAAAAGTGTTAATTTTTTGTAAAGGAGCCATGAAGATTAAAGGTATTATCTATGAC
Source organism: Plazaster borealis (assembly GCA_021014325.1). Classification (NCBI taxonomy): domain Eukaryota; kingdom Metazoa; phylum Echinodermata; class Asteroidea; order Forcipulatida; family Labidiasteridae; genus Plazaster; species Plazaster borealis. The sequence goes on from CM037460.1 coordinate 23,545,956, forward strand.
AATGATGAAAACAAAATAATCTGTCATAATACATTTGAAAGGTATCTAGGGTCATACTTCGGTAATGACCCTGAAAAGAAATTGTGTAATTTTTTCTGAAAGCCTCCTTGTTAAAAAGATGGGAACGGTAGAAAGCTGAATAGCACCCATTGATTAGAAATCAATAAAAGTATGTTGAAAATTTTGAATCTCTAAAGATATGCCTGCATGCGACTTTTGGAAATTGTTGTGGTGTCTGTTTAAATGCTGCCCTCAATACGGCCAGAGATGTGGTTGGTACACACTGTCTCCTCGTTAAACGCACATGGATTCAATGTTCTTGAGAAAAACAATGTAACAGGTTTTACTCAATAAGTAGACATTGTATTCAACTGAAACTTTCACAGGTGAATTTACTGTATCTTTCTTGATAATTTTGCCAGGCTGTATATCAATTTTGCCTATAAATCAATTTTGCCTATAGCCTAAATCAATTTGCCTATGAATCAATTTTTCCTATGAATCAATTTTGGCTATAAATCAATTTTTCAAAATATCAATTGCCTATAAATCCATTTGCACATAATTGACCAAACAATGGCCATACCTTTAAAATAGGTGCTTCTGGGGAGGGGGGGGGGAGGGAAGCAAACAGCCAACCAAAGAATGCGAAGCCTGAAACATTTGCCTTTACCACAAAGATCAACATTTTCACTTTCAAGTTAATGAGGCAAACGTCCTTCCATCTAGTTGCCCCTTTCTTTAGATTCTCATAGTGCAGCCCTGATTACTCCTTGCCTTACATCTCAAACACCAGTCAATAAATATCAATAAGGCCCAGTTGCTGGGCAATTTAATTTTAACAAACATTTTTGGGGAGGGCATCACAGCCAAAAGGGCATCACAGCCTTAGCAGTACCCTGTATTAAATAAAATGTGTAATGCCATGCATTTAAAAGTTTAAATTGCCATAAAACATTTTAATGGAAAGTACAAATAATTGTTTTTACTAACAAAATGCAATTAACAAGGCGTTCAAAAGTTCAAAACTGATTTCCCAAACTTGATTTTGACGGTCTCAACTTAAACTTTCACAACGGTTGTTTTTAAGTCTTTTTGTGCGTTGTAACCAAAGCAAGTGCATTATGACTGAATTATTTGGCCCTGCCAATACACAGTCTGAAGATTGGGCCAATTTAGTCGGCACAGGACACTAGGACTAAACAGTCCATGCTCTTGCTACAGTGATACAGCAAAAGTATTCCATGAGATTGGACAGACATGAAAATTCCTGACTAATGGCTTTCGGGGCTTGGGTTCCCCCTTCTTCTTGACCCAGAACCACCCAGATGTTATAATTCAGGAGGTTTACAGACTCTGTGCATCACCAGAAATACATAACTACAGGTTTGGACTCAATGTGGACTGTCTCTTTCTCCCTTTGGTGTCTGCTTTACTTCTTTTTGGGAATTTTCAACGCTCAAGGAGATTTTGAGAACATCCTGATACTTAGGGACAAATCCTGAGAAATCTCACAGCCTGAGTGCATCACCAGAAATACAAAACTACAGGTTTGGACACAATGTCGATTGGCTCTTTCTCCCTTTGGTGAATGCTTTACTTTGAGAAAATTTGAAGGCTCAAGGAGGTTTTGAGAAAATCCTGAAATCAGGAAAAATCCTGAGAAATCGCATTGCCTAAGATTCTCTGTCTCTGGTCCAAAAGAAAAAACAGTCAGTCTTGTATTGCTCTCAGTGTTTTTTTTCTTTAGGGGTTGCAATTTGTATTGTACAAGACATTTAGAGGTCTCAAAAACAAACCATGTCTTCAAGACAGCGTTTTGTAGTTGAGTCACTTTGGTTGTATCCGAGTACGAGTGTCAAGTCACTTTGAGTCACTCATGAGTCACTTGGGTCGAGTCTGAGTCACAACGAGTCATGAGTTAAAATCATTAGAAAAGTAATGAAAAATGTACAATTTAATAAGTTCAATGGATCAGTTGTTTTTGAGGATGAAACGTTTTGATTACTACCAAATTAAGAGTGAGAAATAAATCTGAAAAATGTTATCATGTTTTATTCTGCATTTCATGATTTTAATGGATACTGCAGGATATGCCACAGGATATGCCGCAGGATATGCCACAGGATATGCCGGCACAGTCTTATAAGGTCATATCCCTCAGCATTGATTTTACAGGCTGAGAAAGTTCTATGACTGAGATACAATATTGTCTTATCCCCTGATATTAATAATAATAATAATACTGGAGACTTGTATAGTGTCTGTAACTACCTATAAGGCACTCAAGGCGATTGAACAAAGAGAAACATTTTAAGAAAAAGTTTGTGATTTTGTTTTTAATTTATTATCAAACTGGTTTATGGAGCACCTTTTAAGGGTTTACAAGGTGCTGTGGCTCACTCCATGGACACAGCCAGAAACACCAGGGTAAACCCCTTCTCTTAGGGATAAGTGTAACTGGGTTTTCTTATGCATTACACAACACACATGACCTACGCCTTTACGTCCCGTCCAAAGTACGAACAATAATGTTTAAGTGTCTTTCTTAGGGACACAAGTGTGAAGACTTGGACTCAAACCCACACTCTCTTGGTCACACCAGAGCCCAATTTCATAGAGCTGCTTTAGCAGAAAATATTGCTTAAACAATTTCTGCTCAGAAGAAATGAGCAGGATTCCAGTCACAAATTGTACTTGTAACATGGTAGTTTGGCTGGTAACCTTATTTTGGTAAGCGTAAATTTGTTATGCTTAGCTACTTTTTGTGCTAAGCAGGTCTATGAAATTGGGCCCAGAGCTTGAGTCCGGTGTGCTTGAATGCTTGGCCACGACACGCCACAAAATGACACATTGATTCAACCAAAGAAATCAATCAATAAAACGCAACACATATTTTCAAAAAATTACTGACAACATATATTGAGCACATTGTTTTTACCTTTGTTAACTGTTCTTGTTCTTCCTTTGTACACGTCCGTTGAAGACAACACCTGCGTATATGAGATCTTTAATAGGGGAATGAAGAATTTGACAACTTTTAGACTCCTCAATAAAATTTATTTTTAAAAAGGGGAGACATGATAAAGATAGGAAAAGCTAATTTGAGGTGCACCTTTTGTCAGAAAAGGTTTTTAGTTGTATGTGGAGGGGTTGAGAATGAAACTTTTTAATGTTTTAAAACCCTCAAAGGAGCAACGTGGTGAGCACTTGCTGACACATATTATTATTTCCATATTCTTAACCACATTGTACACCAGTCAGCTCATATGCCATGGTATCCTAAGCTGGACCATGCCACACATCCTAGAGGGGGTGTCAATTGATCAAAAGGGTTAGTGATTTGGTCAGGATGGGGAAGGAAAAAACTCCCTCACCATCCTCTGTGTACAAAATCGGGATGTCAATTGTCAATGGTAGATGTAACCAAATTATAAAACTTAAAAACAAATATGCTTAAAGTAACCCAGGCAATACATGGACATGTAAGCAACATGTGAGCCAGAAACACTGGGGTTAACCCCTACTCTTCCAAAATAATGCTCTGGGTTCTTTTACGGACTGCACTACCAATCCTAGTGCATGGGACCTGTGGCTGAAGGACAAAGCGATTATGGACAACATCTTGCTCAAGGACTCAAGTGCCACTACCGGGACTTGAACCCACATTCTACTGATCGCAAACACCAGAGCTCGAGTCCGGTGCTCTTCTTAACCCACGCAGCCATAACACATGCACCTGTTTTGTTTTGATTTGATTTACTAAATTGATTTTTAAGTAGGATTTGAAACTTTGTATGGTGGGAGTACAATCAGGTGAGGTTTGCGGTGACACCATGTGTAAAATCTTATTTGCATATAGTGGTGGTTCTGAGCTCAAACCACCGGTTCTCCTCATAACCACCACTACTCAAAAGAGATTTTACACAATGGTGTCACCGCAAACCTCACCTGATAAATTGATTTTGTTTAAATGTGTCATCCAACCTGATTGTTGATTTGCTGGGATAGAAACGCCTATTAGATAAAGGAGGGGAGAACTCCATGTCATTCCTGACGTAAAGCTGCAGTCTGTGCCTCATCTCTTCCACCTCTACCACTCCCTGCCCCACAAGCTCTTCAAGCCTCTCCGAAACGCGCTCATCCAGAGGTTGATGAGTTACACAAATGTTCTGCCATGGAGAAAGGCACAACAACAGTGACGGCAATAATCTGAGACATCATCTGTTTAGAGTACATTGTTATCACCCTCAATAAACACCAACAAAAACAAAAACTAACTTTGAAACTTTTGTCAATTTAGTTGGTCACGTTTTTGAGAAAATGCTGTACCCGCATTTCCATTATTATTATTATTATTATAATTATTTATTGGACCTCAACAATACCAGATCAAAAAATACAATACAAGGCAAATCAAAGAACTATAAAACCAAAACAGAAACAACAAAGCAAAAAAAATAGGACCAGCCCTAAAACATACAGAACAGCAATGTATAAAAATGATGATGACATGAGGGCAACTAGAGATAACAATGAGAATACCAACTAATACCCCACTATGCCACAAGAGTGGCATTTTGAGGCATGTACATGCTTGTGTTAACAAACAGGGTATATATACAGCCATGGCCTAAGGTGCTTCAATGAGACCAGGTATGATAATATTTGACTTACCTGAACATTCCTGAAAATGGCTTACGGGCCTCATTTGGGTTCCCCTTATTTCAGACCCGGGACATCCCAGAGGTTACAATTCAGGAAGTTTACAGACTCTGTACAAAACCAAATAATGAAACTAAAGGATTGGACACAATGTGGTCTTTTTCTTTCTCCCTTAGGTGATTTCTCTATTTTGTTTTTCAAGAAAATGTGAAGGCTCAAGGAGATTTTTTGGAAAATCCTGAAATCAGGGAAAAATCCTGAGAAATCACATGTCTGTAGAGAGAGTGGTAAACTGGAGAAGCCACCACTGAGCTGTGCTTAAATTGTAATGGCATTCTGGCTTCTGTTTGTTGGAGACAAGATTCTCATCCCCTACACTTGGTCAATTTTTGCAGGGGCAATACTATGGCATTGATTGACCACACATGCAAACAATGAAAGAACGGTGTGGCATTACTCCCTCGTTGAGTTCAAAATGGGAGATTTTGAGGCAAGTTGGGAGAAATTTACCTCATTGATGGAATGGTTGTGAGCTGTGAGTTCTGGGAGGTCAACGTAAATTCTCTTTTCACCGCTAACTTCACCTGCTTTCAACGATGCCCTCAGCCTTTTGGAAGTACTTTTTCTCTTATATTCAGAATTATCGTCAATCTGAAAACGACGTTCACAAATAATTGATGACGCAGAATTTCTATTAAGTAACATGTGGCTTGATTCTGGTTTTTTTTTTTTTACATTTAACAATAACAACAATGATAATATTAATATAGGGTGTTAAGAAGCAACAGTTACAGATCCGTTCCCTCAGTTTTTCATCATGTAAAGTTACTTTGTTGGTCTTACTTTGTAGACTTGACTAGCTCATTTTCTATTTTAAATCTTTGGACAGAAAAAACATCTTGACCAGGAGTCGTCCAGGGAAGTACAAAAGTTTTGTATAACTGTCATCAAAATAGATGTGTCTTCCACAAGCCTATGGTCATATTTGCATCAGAACTAAAAGGAAACATCAAAACTGCAAATATATTCTTGAAGTTCAGTCTACCTTGAAATTCTTTTTTTCAAGATGAAATGTGCACGTGTTGTTCACAAGTTCTTTTTGTAAACTGTAAAACTTGGAAACAAACAATGAACGGTGCGATTGCTTTGCTGTATTTAATTTCTCAAATAAACAAACAGGTATTGCATTTGGGATCAGGTTGGCTCAGTGATTTCCTTCCCTGCCTTTCACCTCTGTGGACCCTGGTTCGACCGGAGCCTTGCATGTAAATTAGGTTTTCAGTCCCTACCTGATTGCATGGGGTTTTCACCATTGGAGTTTTCCTCCCACATCTAAAACTTATCATCCTGTTACTGGCGCTAATTGTGCTATTGGATGTGTTATAAAAATAATAAATAAGTTATTTCTGCTCATATAGACCTATACAATTAAAAAAAAAGCTTTACTTTGAAGTCTGTAAAACAGATAACTTCTCGCATCGTGATGTTGGCAAGACATCCCAGTTTCCTTGTCTCCTGGTTGTTGGGTTGTTTCTTCCTTCGTTTTCTCTCAACCTAAAGAAATGAAGAAACGAAATTGAACCTACTTTATTATAGTGAACCATCAATACACCAAACATTGTGGCATGCCGTGGCCAAGCGGTTAAGAGCACCGGAGTCAAGCTCTGGTGGGAAAAATAATGTAAGGAATACTGATAGAAAATCTGAAATGGCAAAATATCTTCAAGTCACAAACACATCCTTCAGGTCTCCAGTCCTGACACCAGGCCTTGAATTATTGGAGGCCACAGCGGCCGAGGAGGCCATGGCCTCTGTTGCCCTGGTCTTGGCCTTGGTGGTGCTCCCAATAGACTTAAGATTTTCCATGGCAAAATGAAAATAGCCCTGCCCTCCCATTGATATAATAGACCATATGCATTGACGTCATCCAGCCGCCATCTTAGAGGTAAAACGATGACGAAACAATCGAAACGCGCAAATTTGTACGCGCAGCGCACAGGATTGGCCAATGAACAACCTCCTTTTGACCTCTAGGCGAGGGCGCCCTACTCAAATGACGCCATGTGCATAAGGTCTATTCCAGGCCTGCTTTACACACACGGATGACAGCTGATGAAACAAACCTTTTCGTTCTTCTTCTCTCTGTTGCGCCTGTGCCAGTCTCGGCCGTGCTGACAGTCAAGAACTCTCTTAGCTAGCAAGATGAACGGCACCCCATCAAATTGGATTCTTGAGCAGCTCTTTGTAGGTGTCTCTTGCATTGCCACTTCCCAATAGATGCGATTTGTGTCACTCAATTCTTTAAACAAAAACAATCATATAAACATTATTTGAAAAATGCAAAAATAAAGTATCGTCGTTCCATCAGAAAGAAGAATATCTTTTATTACTTTCCTGTTTCTGGAAACTTCAATAAACCTAAAGGAAGAATGCTTACAAATTGTACACCATGACTGAAGATAATTTGCATAATTTCTATTCTTTGCTGCTGATGGCCTGGAAATGCATTCAGTCATGGACTCCAAGGCCTTGCTGCAATTTTTTTTTAATGTGCTGCTGAAAATCGATATTTTGATTTGTTTAATTACTTTGCCAAATAACCTGGAAGGATCAAATAGCTGTGAGTTCAGTTAGTCATTAGCCAGGGCTTCCATCTAAACAACACTCAGGCCATGTCCTAATTGGCGGATACAGCTATGGCTACGCATAGATTTCCGCATCATCGCGCGATGAAGTAGAGTACATGTATATCCTTCTACTTCTACTTCTACTTTGTTACTACATGTAGGCAGGATCCAAAAGTTAAGACATATACAATAAGGGAGCAATTATAGTTAGGCTAAGTGTCTTGCTCAAGGACACAAGTGCCGGGACAGAGATTCGTAACCACATTGTAATGACTCAGCCACCACAACTTGAGTTTGGTGCGATAGACCGCCCTCGGCCACGGCACGCTATAGCAAGTTAGACCCTAAGCAACAGTCGTAGCTGCAGCTATAGCTGCCAATTCGAATACAGCCTCAGTGTCTCCCAGCCTTTTAGACTCAAAAAATGGCAGTGCCTTGCCTAGTCTTTTTGCAAGACGTTCTCGTCAGTATCACTCGACTATTGCGATTTTCCCTATCCACACGCCAGCTGCCACACGCAATCATGCAAACAAGAACCATCAAAGGATAGTGGGCACTGTTGCATCACCCAAGGCCCACCACAAGGCTATGTGGCTTTCAGCAAATGCCCTCTATCAGTGGAATTGTTGCGCCATGTATGCAGTGTTGAGTGTGCATGCTGTTACCAACAACAACATAAGAATGCTTGCACCAAGACTATGCCTCGCCCCATGCTAAGTGTTATTGATATAGAGCAAGCTCAAAGAGCAACCCACAAATTGGTACCATGCTTTACCTGTTTGCCCAAAATTTACTTTTGTATTGCTCACAGCGACAAATGAAGTACTGGTATCCATTTCAAATTTCCGCCGAATTTTCTCTGCCTGAGCCACACTGTAGACATATCCAAATCGTTCCGACAACGCAACATTAAATAGAGTATCATACGTGCCGCCCAGAGCGGAATTGGTCTGGATGGATGGTGTGAACTCGTCACGATCAATTTGACCTCCCGCTGAGTCTTGTTTTACAATGACCCTGATGAGGTCTTCTCCATCATAATGAACAACGTCACTCTGTACATCCGCTGAGCCGTCAGAGCATTCTTGCACCCTTAATGCCACAGAGTCTTCCTCGATGTTGCCCGCATGTACAATTACTTGTATTCCGTTCTCCATTATAGCTTTGATATTTCGCATTGACTTGAGTTCTGTCTAATAAAACAAAAAAAGGAACAATATTTATGTTAACAGTTTAGACTTGGTCTTGGGTAAACAACCAACTAACTAGCTTAAAGACAGATAACTTTTTTTGGTGACATCATCAAATGATTAACTTATTTAGCATTAGGCAAAACAATCAATAGATGAGGCAATTTTGTCAAATTTTGATCTACAAAGGGTCTTATTTTTAAATTTTGTGATTAAATTACTTCATCAGCAATCATAATTTTGAGCCTTCCTACTCAAAAAATTACACCGAGTTTTTAGCTAAACATTTGAAAGCCCCCCCCCCAACCCAGAAGTTTTGACACCGAATTTGGTTCACGCACACAACACAATGTATACATTTGTATTGTCATATTAATTATGCAAATTCCCCTGTCAATTGTTACACTTGCACTTACTTTATTGGGCAAATTTTTCGGTCGTCTGCTTAAAAATATAACTACAGTCGTTTGACCAGTTCCGGATCACTTTTTGAATCCACGTTGTTTTTGTTGCAATCTCTTTGACATCTTAAATGAAAAAGAGTCAAACAGTTTACCTAAACATGTCATGAAACTCACCAAGTATCCATTGGCAAAAAATAGTAATACTCTTGGAGAGGCTTCGAGAAAAGTAACGTCACCCGTTTGACCAGTTCCGGATCGGTTGATTCTATTCCGGATCAGTAGCGCACCCTCTATTGCAAACCCATACTCGAGCCTCCCATTCATAAAACTGTTTCACGAGCACAAACTTCAGAAGTGCGCCACCAATTGACGTAGCGAGACGTTGAGTGATCCGGAACTGGTCAAGGGTACGATGCCCCCCAAAAAAACGATTTCGGTAATTTTATTTCCTCACAAAAACAAGACAACTGCTCAGTATTTACGTGAAATATTTTGTACTTATTCTTAGCATTTTACATAAATGTTACTTACCCTGGCGTTCCAATTTGAAAGGTGAGAAGTTTTATATAGCGTTTTTCAAGCAAGATTAAAAAAGAAAAGATCATTATTATCGCAGACAAACTTTGGAAAAAAGTTCATAATTTATTTGTCGATGATGTTTGGTACTTTATTTTTTGTCTGTTGGTTTATTGGATGTTATACTTCACATGTATCTACAAAAATTGGTCATGTGAGCAGTAATTTAATTATGTGGTTAGTGCAAAGTTGAAGTGATCCGGAACTGGTCAATGATCCGGAACTGGTCAAACGACTGTAATACAGTGCTACTACCTGTGGCCCCTGTGCCACTATCTATGGTAAAGTCAAGTGCTAACCAGCTAACATTAACAAACTATGGCCCGTGCTGGAAACCAAAAACCAAATCCCAAGTCATTTTTTAGAAAGAGCAAGGCCAAGTCATGACAGACAGTTCTATCTTATTTTATTAAGTTCATTTGTATTTTTAACAAGTGAGTACAGGTGGACAATCATTGCCTAACTTGATAATGTTCTTACCTTCACTTCAATTCAATAACCTGTTGCCACGGAAAAAATGTCTGAGACTGGAACAAGAACCAAGCTTCCAAGTCACATTCACAAAAACAACAACACAGAACAGTTCCCGAAGTTCATACAAACTCTTGAGGGCGCACTCTTTAATTAATAACGATATAGCGCCATCCATGAATTGGTCATATCCAACATGTCCAAGATAAACGCAAGACCAAGGTAATTTTTGTGGAGTTCTTTGTATCGTAAACCATCGATAAAACTTAAAAGTAAACACAACTTTTAAAGGGCTGATGTGGCAGGGGAAGCTTTTTAGCTTTAGTCATCAACTTTTGAAGTTTAAGACGCCACTGTTTTGAAAGACAGAGCTCAAATTTCGCATTTTTATTTTTAAAATTGAGATCATTTTGGTTTTGAGTTTTCATTTGTCTTTCATTTGCTGGTTGGAAGCTTGGTAGTTACATTTGATCAGTTGGTATTGTTGGTTGTCGTATGTTGTTTCATCTTTATTAACTACGGTACAATATATTCGAGCGCAATCTTCAAAGGTCATGAAGCCGTACGTATCTGTTAAAAGGCTGAGCTCTCACTCTAGTCCCCCGAAAGTGGACGCCCCCCTAAAAAAAAAAGTCCCTCGCCAAATCAAACAAGAAGAAGAAGACCTTAACCCCCCCTATAAATAAATGGTACGCACAACAAAAATAAGCAAAAAATGGACCAAATGGCTTGAATTGGGCCTTCATTTTTTTTAAATGTCCAACTCCCCCCTGCGTCGCTGCGCAATCTTCAAAGGTCATGATGAAGCCGTGCGTACTGTTAAAAGGCTGAGCTCTCACTCTAGTCCCCAAAAAGTGGACGCCTCCCCCTAAAAAAAAAGTCCCTCGCCAAAATCAAACAAGAAGAAGAAGACCTTAACCCCCCCCCCCTATGAATAAATGGTACGGGCACAACAAAAATAAGCAATGGACCAAATGGCTTGAATTGGGCCTTCATTTTTTTAAATGTCCAAGTCCCCCTGCGTCGCTGCGCGAAAAAAATAATAATATTCGCCCCCCCACCCCCCCCCCCAAAAAGGTTGCTCTTGTCCAAAACAAATGTAACATGCATTTCAAATTAATTGCGCGAGCTAATTCATTAATTTAAGTGAAATACTCACTGCAAAGTTAAAACAAGAATTCGCACACTAAATTTGAAAAATGCATGTCTTTATTAAGATTGCGCTAAAAAACCACCACAGACATTGAGTGACAAACTTGGTCTGGACTGGAGTCCTGGGCTGAGGGTTGACAACAATAAAAATGAAGCTATTACTAGGAAAGAGTTCCACTACTTGACCTTATTCCTAATCACAGTCTTTCTGCCTAAAGAGCTACATATTCTGAAGTGAAAACACAATTTTATTTCCTAATAAAAGCAAAGAAATGCTACTTGTATGATGTTGCATTTTATGTAACATGCCGATGGTTAAGTTTTAATTAATGTTTGGATCATAGTGATGCAACAATGCAAACCAAATCCATGGCATTGTGAATGTGTGCACAACACACTGTAAAATCTTCTCGAGTGTTTATGAAATGTCCTGTGCAAAAAATGGGATTGTAATATCCCTGCGATGCCCCGCCCCTCTCAGATTTGCACGGCTGCCCTAGGGTACTGCAGCCAGCAGACCGTGGGGAAACGTGTGTAACTCCTTTGTAATGTGGATTCCATATTTTTTTCAAAGCTAATAACCTTTCCAGAGGTTGTAGAGAGAGTTTGACAAAAAAATAACATATTTTAAATTTTTAATTTGTTTTGGGTTAATTGTGTTTACACTGTAAAAACGCAGTATTTTGTTGTGCACAAGCCTACGGGGAAAGTGTTTTCTAACTGGAGATTCCGAGCCCATGAGTCACACTGCCTATAGGGTCATAGACCATGTCAATTGGGCCTGTCTGAGGATAGAACTTAAAAGGTTTCACCTATTTTTGCTAAAAACCGAACGAGTAAAATTAACTAAAATGTGTTTTCGGTCTACTGGCTGCAGACCGGTAGGCCATAACAAACATAGAGGAGAAGCAGCTAGCCTTTTGTATTTAATTTGAATTAACTGATAACCCTTCTACTTCAAGACTTTCTATAATATTTTGTCAGATGACCAACAGTCTGGGCCCACATAGAGGCTCTGCTTTTAAATAAGCGCAATAAAGTTATGGTTACCAGCGAAAACACCATTTTCACATACAATCTGTGACTGGTATCCTCGAATTTTCTCGCTGAAAATTGTTTTAAAAGCACTATTTCTTGCTTTAAGCAGCTCTATGACACTTGGGCCCAGCTTCGTGGTACGGGTTATAATACATAGATTTCCTGTGAATTCTTTCACCATCGGTACCTCTTATTGATAGCAGATGTTCTAAACTATGTGCATGATTTTGAATGTTCTGAGACATTAGTTTAGTAGCAAAAATTGGCTCATATCTTAGTATGCTGTATTTTTGTTTTGTCGTCCTACTACTTGTACTAGATATGAATAGCGGTACCATCGTTACTTCCATATAGAGGCATCCCAGTTGGTTGCTGTATACGTTCCTTTCTTTGGACTGCAATGGTGTCATGTAAGTGTGATAAATGCATCACTTTGGGGAATAAAACTGATGTGCTCATTGTTTTTGTGTAAATACATCAAACAGTGTATAACAATAATACAATTTAAACTGATAACATGAATTATCACTTTGACCAAGCCCCTTCCCTGACCCCCTCCTCTTTGTCTCCTTTTCAATTGTTCATCCCTTGCTTCTTCTGACTGCACCGTGCCTCCTTATTTTCACTCTTCTCTACTCGACTGCTTCTGTTACACTAGAATTTGATTTTTAAGTTACTTCTTTCGACCAACCCGTCCACAGTTATAAGAAATGTATTATGCTGAATGGCCCTAATGCTTTAAATTCTTGGTGGTGTTCTATGATTTATTAACATTAATTGAATAAATCTGAAATTTGAAAGTCTTCTTGTTTTGAATTGCTTTAATCTATTTTAAAATGTTTGACTCCTGTATTAAATAATTATGTTGCTTATTGTTTGTTTTTGACATGTGACTATGTATAGGGTATGTTTTCTTATGTTTCCTGATTCATTTTATATTGTTGTACTATGTATGGTAATAATGTCCATGCAACTTCGATTATTTTATCAATAATATTAAATTGTATTCATCTTCTATTTTTGTTTAGCACTTTGTGATCAGAGAGACAACACTGACATAATTTCCTTCCTCTTTTTGTTTAGCTACATTTTTGCAACTGTGTTCATAGTGTGGTAAGTACGATCAAAGTGTAAAATTGTTGTTTTTTTTACCAGTGTGGCATATCGCCTGCCAAAGTGTCAGGCAACGTTACACCCTTTTGAATGCACAGACAAGATGTGCACCGTTTTGTTAACTTCAATAATGTGGATCCGCTACATGTATTATTCTTGACATGGATCCAAAGTTGCAGACAAGGTGCCTTTAATTGACCAATGTGTTTACACAATATAGGGAGTAGAGTAACATAACTTACAGATCACTTGAAAATGTTTGGCAAAAGTTGTTGTGTAAGTTTATGTTTTAAAATTAGCAAGAAAGGAATAACATCTCTCAATGTCACTTTATTTTGAATAATATTTGTTAACTTTTCAAAATGAAAACTCCATTGATGTGTATGTTATATATATTTTTGTTACATGCATTTATAACATGTTTTTAAAAAGGCTTGAATGTATTTTTTATTTTTTGGATGTGTGATTTGAAAATATTCTTAATGATTTTATTGCCTTGCATTTAATCTCATTTTCATTTTCCAATGATTTCATCCTCATACTGATCTATATGGTTTGTAAAGAATTTCTTCTTTATGTAAAGTAAGTTGTTTCCTTTATGAATGTGTAAGTTAGTTTGAGCATGTGCATTGAATAAAATTGTTTTGGCGCATCTTTATTGCACTATTTCAGATAAAGTTTAATTTCAAAATATTTTTTCTCTTTGAGGATGTATGATATCCGGCGTCCGGTCTTGGTCATCGTTAATGCTGACATCCTCAGGAATGTGGTCAAGAACTTTGACAACTTTCACAACCGACAGCTGAGTACCTGATAACAGCTCTGCCAACTCTCCCTGATTCTGAAGAAAGTTCCCTAAAAAGTAAACCAATCTTTTCATGTTCCGACGAACAAATTTTCAAATCTTCCTGATGACGGAAACTGTTTCCCTGTTGTGTTTGAATGTAATTCTGAATAGCTCCCTGATTCTTGTACAAAATCTCCCTGGTTGTAAGATGCAAATCTTGGCAGCTCTGTAACAACTTCCAGTATTTTTGTATTTTGGGAAACAATTAAATGGTCGACCAGCCACAGATTAAACTCCACATGCTCTTCACCAGCAAACTAGTCTTATACTTCCTACACCCTACAAACCGTAAAATCTTACTTTGCATTGATTGAAAAACACCGTCCCTGAGTGAGTTGCAAGGGAGTACAGTATTGTCAGCTGCCTTATATAGGTAATTCAAAAGCTCACCTCCATGTACAAGTAAATAAGGTCAAGCACAGAACCAATCACCATTAGAAATGATTCAAATATTCTCAGGCTGATGGTTTGATTTGTTGTCTTTTAATGCAAATTTAACATTTATTTATTGTACACAGATCATGTTTGCCCTTGAAAAGTGTTGAAAAGCATCCCTGGTTCATTTGAAATATTGACCAGTAAAAAGCTGACTGGTCCTGCTGGCAAGTCACTAAACAAGTTCAGGGCAAACCCTATAAGTGCAAATATATTTTAATTTCCCAAGATAACATTCAGGTGGGGCTACTGTCATTGAATGTGGTGATGGTCTCGTGAAGAATTTCGGCAAAGCACAGAATAACACGACAAAGCTGCTGATTGAAAGAAGTAAGTGGAAAAATATTTGCAATGATGAAATTATTGCATCTGACAATAAACTCAAAAAAGTGTACCACTCTATTGTTACGTAAGCAGTTTTGTCCAATGGTTGTAATTTCTCTTGAATTAGGCCTACATGAAACCACCCAAAAGTGTTTCAACATGCGAATGGACATGCAGGCTTATACTGAAAATAGTTTGTAAATAAAAACAGATTTGTCCACTTTCTGTTTGAAGCACATTGATCTCCTTCAGGTGATTTTAAATGTGCACAATGTTTCTGAGCATGAAGGAGAGACTTCTCACCAAGCCAGCAAAGTTGGCGCTGTGCAACGTAGAGCACTGCCAACTGATGATGTCATGGCACAGGTAATCATACATTTTAATAAGGCCATTTCTCCAGCTAAAATGTGATGTAAATCCGTTGTTAATGTGCTCTTAATTCGTACATGTACCTTGTTTGCTTTGTATTAGCATTTTTTAAGCATTGCTAATTGTAAGAAAATAACTGTCCCAACATCTGTTCAGAATGCGTTGAGTCATAGGTTCAACTTCCACCTCATCGGGCGGCTGCGGAATTTCTTCTAAACAACTGCCAGCGAGCACCGAGTATAATAATGGTGCTTCATGGTAGGTCGGTGCGACTCAAAATCCTGTACTAATTTGTTATCCTGTTGCAGAAGTTACATGATTAAAGTGTTATTCTATGTAGCAAGCTAGTGGTCTAGCAGTGAGGTCATCTGCTCTAGAATTTGGAAAGTTATGATGATTTGTTTTATTCAGCAGAACTCGGAAAGCATTGAGCAGATTCGTCCATCTGCTAATGTTCGTTATTATGTTCACGTCAATAGTTTACTTTTCCTACTTCTGTGTTGTATTCTTTTGTTGTGCTTAAGTATAGCTTAAAACCAGCTCTATGAAATCGGGCCCAGCATGTAGAGCTAATTATAGAGCAAGGAATACGGCAGATGATAGTCAGTTCAGGTAAGCAACAATAAGCAGGCTAACAGTTACAGATGGTACATGTCACAGAGAAACCCTCATGTTTTGTATTTTAGTGCATATTTATTAGCTGTCCTGAATATTGATGACTTGTAGCCCAAATTACGAATAATGCATATCATTAGACCAACACCCGATCCAGCAATGCCGTGGTTGATTGAAGCTGAGCAGGTAATAACAATAGGTAGCAGTGTTTGAGGAATGCTTTAGTCGGGATTTACAGTGTGGTGGGTTGAATATCCATCAGGTCAGTTTTGAATTAGAAAAGGAGTTGAGGTGAAAGTTGAGTGTAGGATTGAAGAATGATTCTGATGATGTAAATAAGATGCAAATATTTAGTTCTAGGTATTTTTTGTGTGAAGTGAAAGTCGGGGCGTTGTCTCCAAGATATCGGTCTGGAAGGACTGCCTTACACTCAGCTCTACTGCAGCGACAATTATTAAGAGTATTCAGGCTCTTAGTTTCCATTGAAACCAAGCATCCAGTCTTGTGTTTGCTGTTGCAATATCCATTAAATTGCGAGTGTTATCAGGGTGATTTTTGGCGAGCTGCTTTAACTTTTGGTGAGGAGGAGACAAGTCCGGAAAAGGATCGACAACCGTAAGTTGAAACTTTTGTGTACAAATATATATATTCTGTTCAGTGAAGTAATTTCTTTTACAACTACTACATATTTTGTGAGGTTAAGAAATCTAACCTTGTGATATTTAATCTGACTCAAGTTGTGTGATTAGAGACAGGGATGTTTCTACATTAATTCCAAGTGAAGAATTTCTTGTGCTTTTCATGTTTGTACGTTTAAACTCAAGAATTACGGCAAGTGTTTTGGTTTACTTATGAAATTGCAGACGGCTTTGGTTCTGGGTCACACTTTTATGGTGAATCAAGGATGTTTGAGTGTCGCCATTTAACTGGAGACTTGGGAAGCAGGGATGGTACATCGCATCCTGGCTGTATATTGGAACTGCCCAAGTTGGAAGCTGTACGTCTGCAAGTACATGGAGCCTTTTCTTTTGCACAGATGGAGTAGCCAGCAAGTGAACTTTGAACAATTAGTTGTGATTTTGTCTTGACAAAGAGTGACAAATATCATTAATTTAATTTACTGCTGTAATTTTTTAAACTGCCGTACTTGAGAGTGAAGGCTGAGTAATTGAAACTCTGTATAGTTGCAATTTTGCGTTAACTTTATTGTTGAGTGTTGCTTTTAGACAGTGGAAAGGTGCTAGGTTTGAACTAGGGCTGTTTCACTGTAAATTAATTAAAAGCATAATAAGTTTGTAATAATAGAGATATTCACTAGACTGTGATACTGTGTAATTTTGCTTGAAGGCTTTTGCTATAGGGTGCCTGAGTGGCTGTACTCCCTTAGTGGGAACAATTTAACCTTTTTGGTCTTTGTGACCTACATTTATGTCTTTGTGACATTTGTTCTCTGTGACCTACATTTACGTCTTTGTGACATTTGGTCTTAGTGACGATACTTTGGTATTAGTGACCTTCATTTTGATCTTAGTGATCAGTGTTCTAAGTGATCTGTTGCCTTAGTGGCTATTTTCCGTTTAGGAGAAAGTAATTGGGAGAGGTCTGAGTGACATAGCATTTTGCCCTTCGATATAAATTTGACACTTCATTGTGCGGAGCATATTGACGCGTGCCCAAATGGAAGCGATTGTACGTATGTTTTTATGACCAGTGTATATACTCATGTAAATGATGGTTTTGATGTGAGACATTGTGGAGAATAAACCTCTGAAAAAAAGACTTAAATGTCAGAGTGGATCTTTTGTTGTGTTCGGTGAATCCTTTAATTGGACAGGTTTCGCTTCTGACAGTACATTTGATATGGTATTTTGGCTGGTAATTTATGCAGCGTGCCACACCTCGCTTACCCAAAGACACGATTATAACATTTTGTCATTTTTTTTAAAATGTGGAGATCTTGGTACAAAGAGATCGAAGAAAAGTCTAAAGTATATGGGCAGATTTCTAGAGAAACTAAACCGATGAGTATTGCAGAAGATTGCTGTTTGTTGCATTTGTTGTCCTGTAAAAATAAAAAGTAACGAGCAAGGCTATATACCATGTGAAGAAGTGCAGAGATGGGCAAGGGCGAAACACTGCAAAGAGAGACCCGGAATCCAGGTCAGTTCTGATCCGGGAGTTTTTAGAGTGAAGTATCACTTGCTTATGCTATGATTTTCTCAAATCCTACATAATATTCTGATGTATTATAATGGAAACAAAGAAAAGAAAACAAGTTGTTCAAGTTTTTAAAACTTATTTTTATACCTTATTGTTAATTCTGATAATGACTTTGTGTTTATCTTTAGGGTTTTTGTTTTTAAATGTTACTCTGTAAGCGCCATGTAGCATTGTTTTCGATGGATTTGACGCTAAATGTTTACTATTATTATTATTATTATTATTCAAGATGATTGCGATGATAATTAGGATTGGATCATTTTTACATAGAAAAGTTTAATGTGCATAACAAGTGTACTAGCGCATGGGTACAGTCTGCAATTAAGACAGGTTTGTTGAAGAAATAAAATAAAATATTTCTTTTCAATTTTATCTAGGAAATGTAGAAAAATTGGTGGATACTTCTCTGATAACAATATTAGTATCATAATTTATAGATATAGGGTGCAGAAGCGTATTGTTATTATACTGTCAAAGAAGGGCTCGGATCAACACCTACAACCCTTTTCCCATCGTGGGTCTGTAGTCAGCATCTGTCTTTTCTACATATATTTTCATGGTAAATGTGCAACCAGTATGTCCGACCTTAAACCAGGCTTTCTGCTTGTTCTCACCCATACACTCTCGCTTTGTTAACATGTGGAACAAAGAGCCATTCCAACAGCTTTATTCCACGTACTGCATCTCTTTGGAACTCTTTGCCTGGTGCATATTTCCTTCCATCCTACAATCTAGACTGTTTTAAGAGGAATACCAATTTCTACCTTCAGCCCCCTGAGTTGTTTTCATCTGATTTTCTTTTTGTAGCCCCAACATTGGCTTTCATCCTTGTTTGGGGCAAACTTGCATAGGCCTACAGCATTTTAAAATATATGTATATATATATATATATATATGGGTGTGATCCCTGGCTACACAGCAGTTTGTGGTTGAATGGCTTTCTGACTGGCACCCCCCGAACAAAGATATTGACAAAATAGGGAGACCGCCAACATAGGGCTAGATAGCTCAGTTGGTAGAGCGCCGGCACGTTAAACCGGAGGTCGTTGGTTCAAATCCCACTCTAGTCAATTTTTCTTTGTTCAACCCAAAATCATTTAATATTTACCCAGTCAGTTTCCCTTGTGGTCCATTACTTGATATATGACATATAAAAAAAAGTCGCATCCCCTTAAGGTGATCCCCGGCTGCCGCTTCCCAGGTTGTATCGTATGGGTGTGATCCCTGGCTACACAGCAGTTTGTGGTTGAATGGCTTTCTGACTGGCACCCCCCGAACAAAGATATTGACAAAATAGGGAGACCGCCAACATAGGGCTAGATAGCTCAGTTGGTAGAGCGCCGGCACGTTAAACCGGAGGTCGTTGGTTCAAATCCCACTCTAGTCAATTTTTCTTTGTTCAACCCAAAATCATTATATATATATATATATATATATATATATAATGAGTAGGGTAGATGGCCTTAGCTTTCGATCCAGACCGGACCTTCTTCAGAGGCATAAAACAAGTACAAACAAATACATATCCATTTATAGAAAAAGAGAGGGGAAAGGGATTAAGGGAAGGATCCAGAAAGAAGCGGGAAAATTATAGCCAATCAAAGTTTCTATTTCAGAAACAATTGGTGGCTATGAACCAATAGGAGTAAAGTGGTGAGGACAAAGGATGTGAAGTATGAAAGGATGGATTACTGGACCATAAAAGTGGTAAATGCATTGTTCGATAACAATGCAGGGAAACATGAAAGGGTAGGATTGGAGAGCAAGTTGCATCATGATGCAACTAACAATGGTCAATTAAAGAATAGCAAGATCAAAGGTAGGATGATTTTAAAAATAGGTGTGAGGGACCTGTGGAAAAAAAGGTTACTACATGAGATATTTATAGTAAGAAATTTATAAAAAACAACTTATTGACAGAAAAAAATGTGTTTATTTACACTTTATTTACAGAATATATACAACACATGAATTATCAGGCAGAGGAGTGAAGTGGAGGGTAATGGGAAGTTATTTAACACCAGTGTTTATGTTTAGTCCAAAGGGTTGGACTGTCTTGAGTTGGTGAATCCAGTGTGATTCTCTATGCTTGCGGTGTGTGTCATCACCATTGCAAGCTTCAATCACCAGAAGTTCAACATCCTTGACACTATGATTGGGTCTGTTGAAGTGGATAGAGACTGGGTACGGTTTCTTGGTCTTTATGGAAGAGACATGATTCGCAAAGCGAAGACTGAGTTTGGTCTTAGTCTCTCCCACATATTGTAGCCCACATCTCTTACATGATATGACATAGACTACATTAGGTGTGCTACATTGGGAGTCGGTCTTGATGTTGTATGAAGAGCCAGTGATATGACTCTTTACCTTAAGTGAGGGCTTGATGTACAGACACGTTCTACATTTGGAACGGGTACATTTGTGACAGCCCAGTATTTCTGTTGAGGGTTCTGTTCGGACTGTACCTGGGGGAAGTTTGGCCCTGACTAGGATGTCACCCAGGTTCTTAGGACGGCGGAATGCAACCATGGGGACCTCAGGGATTGCTGAGTGTAACCTGTTGGAGGAGTGAAGAATGGTCATGTTATTATTGAGGATTGAGGAAAGTTTAGGTAGTTCGGGGTGGAAGGTGGTGACCAAGGCGATATATATATATATGATATATTTTATATATATGATATATATAAAAAAAGTCGCATCCCCTTAAGGTGATCCCCGGCTGCCGCTTCCCAGGTTGTATCGTATGGGTGTGATCCCTGGCTACACGGCAGTTTGCGGTTGAATGGCTTTCTGACTGGCACCCCCCGAACAAAGATATTGACAAAATAGGGAGACCGCCAACATAGGGCTAGATAGCTCAGTTGGTAGAGCGCCGGCACGTTAAACCGGAGGTCGTTGGTTCAAATCCCACTCTAGTCAATTTTTCTTTGTTCAACCCAAAATCATTTAATATTTACCCAGTCAGTTTCCCTTGTGGTCCATTACTTGATATATGATATATATAAAAAAGTCGCATCCCCTTAAGGTGATCCCCGGCTGCCGCTTCCCAGGTTGTATCGTATGGGTGTGATCCCTGGCTACACGGCAGTTTGCGGTTGAATGGCTTTCTGACTGGCACCCCCCGAACAAAGATATTGACAAAATAGGGAGACCGCCAACATAGGGCTAGATAGCTCAGTTGGTAGAGCGCCGGCACGTTAAACCGGAGGTCGTTGGTTCAAATCCCACTCTAGTCAATTTTTCTTTGTTCAACCCAAAATCATTTAATATTTACCCAGTCAGTTTCCCTTGTGGTCCATTACTTGATATATGATATATATAAAAAAGTCGCATCCCCTTAAGGTGATCCCCGGCTGCCGCTTCCCAGGTTGTATCGTATGGGTGTGATCCCTGGCTACACGGCAGTTTGCGGTTGAATGGCTTTCTGACTGGCACCCCCCGAACAAAGATATTGACAAAATTCTCAGACCGCCAACATAGGGCTAGATAGCTCAGTTGGTAGAGCGCCGGCACGTTAAACCGGAGGTCGTTGGTTCAAATCCCACTCTAGTCAATTTTTCTTTGTTCAACCCAAAATCATTTAATATTTACCCAGTCAGTTTCCCTTGTGGTCCATTACTTGATATATGATATATATAAAAAGTCGCATCCCCTTAAGGTGATCCCCGGCTGCCGCTTCCCAGGTTGTATCGTATGGGTGTGATCCCTGGCTACACGGCAGTTTGCGGTTGAATGGCTTTCTGACTGGCACCCCGAACAAAGATATTGACAAAATAGGAGACCGCCAACATAGGGCTAGATAGCTCAGTTGGTAGAGCGCCGGCACGTTAAACCGGAGGTCGTTGGTTCAAATCCCACTCTAGCCAATTTTTCTTTGTTCAACCCAAAATCATTTAATATTTACCCAGTCAGTTTCCCTTGTGGTCCATTACTTGATATATGATATATATAAATTATGTCTGATGTGCTTTAGGTGATCCCCGGCTGCCGCTTCCCAGGTTGTATCGTATGGGTGTGATCCCTGGCTACACGGCAGTTTGCGGTTGAATGGCTTTCTGACTGGCACCCCGAACAAAGATATTGACAAAATAGGGAGACCGCCAACATAGGGCTAGATAGCTCAGTTGGTAGAGCGCCGGCACGTTAAACCGGAGGTCGTTGGTTCAAATCCCACTCTAGTCAATTTTTCTTTGTTCAACCCAAAATCATTTAATATTTACCCAGTCAGTTTCCCTTGTGGTCCATTACTTGATATATGATATATATAAAAAGTCGCATCCCCTTAAGGTGATCCCCGGCTGCCGCTTCCCAGGTTGTATCGTATGGGTGTGATCCCTGGCTACACGGCAGTTTGCGGTTGAATGGCTTTCTGACTGGCACCCCCCGAACAAAGATATTGACAAAATAGGGAGACCGCCAACATAGGGCTAGATAGCTCAGTTGGTAGAGCGCCGGCACGTTAAACCGGAGGTCGTTGGTTCAAATCCCACTCTAGCCAATTTTTCTTTGTTCAACCCAAAATCATTTAATATTTACCCAGTCAGTTTCCCTTGTGGTCCATTACTTGATATATGATATATATAAAAAAGTCGCATCCCCTTAAGGTGATCCCCGGCTGCCGCTTCCCAGGTTGTATCGTATGGGTGTGATCCCTGGCTACACGGCAGTTTGCGGTTGAATGGCTTTCTGACTGGCACCCCCCGAACAAAGATATTGACAAAATAGGGAGACCGCCAACATAGGGCTAGATAGCTCAGTTGGTAGAGCGCCGGCACGTTAAACCGGAGGTCGTTGGTTCAAATCCCACTCTAGTCAATTTTTCTTTGTTCAACCCAAAATCATTTAATATTTACCCAGTCAGTTTCCTTGTGGTCCATTACTTGATATATGATATATATAAAAAAGTCGCATCCTTAAGGTGATCCCCGGCTGCCGCTTCCCAGGTTGTATCGTATGGGTGTGATCCTGGCTACACGGCAGTTTGCGGTTGAATGGCTTTCTGACTGGCACCCCCGAACAAAGATATTGACAAAATAGGAGACCGCCAACATAGGGCTAGATAGCTCTGTTGGTAGAGCGACGGCAAGTTTAACCGGCGTTCGTTGGTTCAAATCCCACTCTAGTCATTATTTCTTTGTTCAACCCACAATCATTATGATTTTGGGTTGAACAAAGAAAAATTGACTAGAGTGGGATTTGAACCAACGACCTCCGGTTTAACGTGCCGGCGCTCTACCAACTGAGCTATCTGGCCCTATATATATCCAAGTGCCCATGTGCAGGATTCAAAAGGATTTGGGCCCAAAGGGCCATAAAACCATTATTCGTCACAGGGTTAGGCATTGCAATCTGATCTAAGCCCAAACAAATGGGTGTGGAGTGACATAGGAGAAGAGTAAATGGAAGAATTTGGGCCTCGCTCTGGCCAAACTACCTAATCTGTGATATTTTTTGTAGGGCTCCCAAGTTGCTGGTTATCCATTCACCATTCACTGTTGGGCGAAGCCAATCAAGCTATATATCTCGTTTATTCACTAAATTGTAATGTCAATTTGTATTGTTTTTCAGACTGGTCATTATCGACCGGGGTGGGGGGGGGGGCTTCAGCTCCATTGCTCAGAAGCCTTGCCTTCACTCCTGTGAGATCGAAGAGGAAAACAAAGCATTTGTTTAGTTTAAAAATCATCTTGAGTGAACCTGTTAATTAATTCAGACTGTTTGGAAAATGCATAGTATGTATAAGTAGGCCTCTGTGTTGCTTCTTGCAAGTGGTTTATCTTAACTCTTGGAAAGACTGTAAAGCTCCCAAAGTAAGTTTTTGACCCCCCACTTTCCCATCAATTAATGTCTAGTTACATGAAGCTTAAAATCTTCTTTAGAGAAGTTCAATTATTAATGTATGAGCTCGATGGTGCACGTGTAGAACATAATAATTTTACGAAGCCACTCCCTCGAATCGTGACATTGGTTGCGCATTACGATTTTGTTTTCGAAATTGTTTTGACCCACCCACCCACCCCAAATTTCGACTTTTAAGTATTGAATGGCTTCATAATATAATTCTATACACTGAAGAACAAAGTATTCCCTCAAATGAACCAGATATTTTAGATCAAACGTATCCAATATCGGTAGTTTTCAATGGCTTTTCCTGACTTAAACAATCAACTTTGTAGTTTAATCAGGAATGAAATTTACGATCTTTGCCAGCTGGGTAATGTTTCTTCTTCTTTTTCGTTTGTTAATTTATATATTTATGTAATTTGTTTAAACACAAACTGTATTTCGATTTTCAGTTATTTCCTTTGACCCACCCACCCACCATTTAGATTTTTGTTAAACATTGACTAATATGAATGGCCCCTAAACACAGGGACGAGAAAATTGAGAGCTTAGTCTGAATTCAAACTTTTTAAAGTCTGCCTGTTAAACAAAAATGCTGTAACTTTTCTTCAAATTAAATAAGTCAGGCTGTTAGTTCTACTTCTCTAAAGGATACTGTTCCCAAAAGCTCATTGAAATCTATAACTCCAGCAGGGGTTATCAAAAGGTGGAAATTCCATCATTTCAAAGCACCTCCTAATATCTGGATCCCAGTTTCAGTCTTTTTTTTGTCAGCAGTGACTGTCCTCCCTGGAAACAGTAAGCACGCAGGAATCAACAGCTTGTGCCGAATTAAAAGTATTAGACTCCTTTGAAAAGCCATTCTCTGGATTTTGTTCCGAGGTCATAACGATTTAACACACTTTGTTTTCTCTCCTATAAATGCTTGGTTCATTCGCCGAGCGAACGTTGATCGCAAGACATCCGAGGCCCAATTAAGTGTAAAATTCGTCACCTATTGGGATTCATCGATGCCCAATTATCATATTAGCCACTTCAGTGATATACAGGCAGCTGTGAGGACATTACGCGACAAGTGTGTTTCGTAAAGATGATTGACGCTAAGGGCGAGCTCGAGTGGAAAAGCGATTATAAATCTCATTCCGACTGGACATCTCCAATTGCGCGTCTGATTACTTCAGAGATTACACCAATGTCTTTCGAGGGTCAAGTGGCGGCTGGACTGTTTCATAACTCGGAATTTCCGAGGAGCATAAAACTTGAATAACACTGGTGAGGGGATGATTCGCGAGCTGGGAATCTTGGTGCCAAGCAATAAATGTTAACCGCCACACAGATCAAGACCACCAATAATATCTGTCCTCATTCTTCGACAAGATATTAGCACACTTTTGACAACAACGGTTCTCAAAAGGCTGGATCAAGGATTGTAGCCTACGCCCAAAAAATCTGACAATCTGAGTTAACTTTGCGCAACCTTAACTGCTAAACACCAGCAGCAGTGTCTCGTCCGGCAGATTTTGCTGTAGCATCGTCAAGTTTCTTTGATTTATCATAACGGGCCCTTGCAGACTGGTGGATTTTTCTTTTGCAAAGAATTATTTATGTATTATTGAGGAGGTATCAGACGTTATGGATAATTACACCAATGAGGTTACAGTTGCGCCAAACGTTGGCGCAACTTTTGTCGACAACGCTCTCCCCATAATCTACGCGTTCATCGGTGTTTTTGGGATGCTCGGCAACGGGCTTGTTTGCGTCACCTTCCGGATCAAACGCCGCACCTTTGGGTCGGTCACAAATCTCCTGATTCTGAACCAGTCCATGATCGACCTGATCGACTCCTTTCTGTTTCTAATTCTGCGATTCGGGCCTCAGTTTTCCGAGAGGGGAGACGGTGTTGTGACCGAGCTGGCGTGCCGGCTCTGGTTCTCGGAGTACATCATGTGGTCGCTGTTCATCGCATCGACTGTAAACCTCCTCTTCGTCTCGTTGGAGCGGTACTTCGCGATTTGCCACGCCGTCAGACACCGGTCGTTGTTCACGACTCGCCGGGCTAATATAGCCCGATTACTGGCCTGGATCGTCGGGTTCAGTTACCAGTCCTACTGGGCGGCCTTACATAAAGTCACCTACGGGGAATGCTACGCTGTATGGCCAAGCCCGGCTGCGCAAGCTGTTGGAGGGACGGTGTTCTTCTGTTGTGAGTACTTGATTCCGCTCAGCATCATGACGTTCAGTTACGCCAACATCATTAATACGTTACGATCGAGAAGTAAGCGAGATAACGCCAACGTAAATACGTTCCAACGGGCCAAACGTAACGTCACCTTTACGCTGTGTTTTGTGTTTGTGTCGTACACGGTTTGCTGGACACCAACTGAGTTTGCGTATCTTATGTACAACATGGGGAATGACTACGATTTCAGTAGCTCGATGCATTTTACTTTCACTGTTTTCGTTCTTCTGAACATGTGTATCAATCCACTGATCTATTTGTTTAAATATAAACGGTTCCAGGGTGAGTTGAGGAAGCTATTTTGTCGGTGTTTCCGGAGCAGTAAAGTTGGTGGAACCGTGATAACAGTGGCTCCGGCAGTTTCAACAGCTGGTGTAGCCGGTATATCGAAGGGCCCATGGGGTGTGTAAAAATGTGACGAATTGTTTAACCCTTTTTTATGGGATACTTTTAACGCTAGGTGGCAGCATAGCAGTGTATACCGGTGCGTCATTCTGAGCATTGCCCCAAATGGATGCACCTGATTAGTCTGCTGCCAGACATCCCTAAAAATCTCTCCATGGAAACAACCAGGCTGAAGTGATGCTGACGTTTTAACGTCATGGCCCGCTACGTACCGACGTCATGACTATGTGTGCGCAATTCCCACGCGTAATGTGAACTTGCCATAGGCCCGAATGAAGTGTGTTGAAACAGAATAAGTGATTTTGTCAGTGTCAAACGTTAACAAAATAAATATCATAAACAAATTTCAGATTTAGTTTTTTCTTTTCTAGCAGACAACCACCACGGCTAAATTACAAACCGGAATTATATATACGAAGTATGTACTGCTTTAAAACATTTAGCATAGGTAATTACCACAATTATAACCGTATTGTTCATGATTTGTCTACAACTTTTGCTTCCACTCAATACTTTGAAAATAAATGTTTGTCAGCTAGTTGACCAATCATTTTTTCTATTTTTTTTTCTAATGGGATACTTTGAACGCTAGGTGGCAGCATACAAACAGTGTATACCGGTGCGTCGTTCCGAGCATGGGCACAGTTTTATATAATGGATGTACCTGGATAATCTGCTGCCAGCCAATCCTAACAATCTCCCATTGGAATCAACCAGGGCCAAGTTCGCGCAAGGACTATCGTTGACCATAGTTTGACTAACTTAGCCCGCTGGTTACCAATAGCCGCTTCATAGCACAGTGCAGAGTGGACCAGTTATACGAAACTGATAACGTATGTTGAGTTGCCGGTCGCGTTGACATGACATGACTAGAGTCCTGCACTTCAATTTATGTGCGCATGCCCTGTGTACGTCACTAAACAACCACTAGTTAACCATTGGTCCTTGCGCGAACTTAGCACAGGCTGAAGTGACGTCACGTCATCATCATGACTGTGTGTGCGCAATCATCACTGCATAATGATAAGCATATCGCACTGTTTTAAAACTGGAACCCTTGCTCAGTCATTTCCTCAAAATAGGCCTTCTCAATTGTTTTCCATGAATTCATATCTTTTGCGCAGTAGCAGTAATGCAAGAGACTGGTAAATACATTGAACTAAAATGCCCGAAACGATATTCGATGATTTATGCGCGTTCAAAATGTTCAGTGGAAAGCACGATGTGATTGCACCTTTCTGCACACAAAAAGTCAAGTTAACGACGCCTACAGATCACATCATGTTTACCAAGCATAGAACTGGACAATCAGTAGGCCTAACAGTTTAATTCAGATAATAAGGCTAGAATTTGCACCAACAAAGGCGTCTTCCTCTTCCACACCAGGCAACAACAAACCAACCATGCATCAATTGTAATGAATTCCAGGCATGTGATTTCGAAGGATTTTTTCTGATTTCAGGATTTTCTCAACTTAATATTCTTGAGCCTTCAAATTCTCTTGAAAGAAGTTAATCGTTTACTAAAGGGAGAAAGAAATAGTTAAAAAAACAAAAACAAAAAAAAACCTTTCTAAAAAAAACAAAAAACATGGAAGACTCCATGTAGACACCAACCTTGTCCGCCGTGATACCAACTTGTTGCCTTAATTGGGCAGACGGGCAGGGAACGATTGATTTGGAAACGACGCTGCAAAGCGTCCTATGTTATACCTTTTCCAAACTTCGGCTTGGGCTCCGACTCCGGCTTGGGCTCCAGCATCAGTTTTGGAACAGTGTACAATCTGCACGTTGTTTACAACATCAAATGGAGCCCGAAGCCCAAGCCGAGGTTTGAAAAAGCCCTTCAATGGACTCCTCTTTTACTTTTTGGCACGTCGCCAAAATTGATCGCTCCAAGGCAGTTTAAACCAAAAAATAAAAATTCCCGGCCGAATTCCCAAGTGCTGTACGCTGCGCTGCTATTGCTGGGGTATGGGCGGCCATTGGGGTAGACTTGACCCAAGTCGAACTTTCGTCGAGTCCTTCGTCGTCTGACTGACCCACTGCATGTACTTTAACTCAGCAGCTTTATTTCACCACTTTGTTGTGCGCCCACTCGCCAGGAAAGTGCCAATCAACTGGATTCGAAAATATTCACTGGATTGGCAAATAAATGACATTAGAGGGCGCGCGTTACAATACTCGTAGATTACTGACTCGATAGCACGAGACCCGACTTGAACCAAGTCTACCATTGGGGCGATTGCGACAGCGGGGTTGCTGTGGGTGCTGCAGCACCCTCAACTTTTTGGATGGGAGTGCTGGAATGTACTAAAGCACCCCCTACGTTTATTGAATATGTTTCATAATCTCACCCTTACATGAAAGGTAAATTTTGGAAAAGATTTGTTTATCTAAATACGTGTAATATGTCATAGTTTTGGCCCTGCCTGTGTTTACGTATTCATTGTGCTAGTTTAGCTGCGTCCCGACGTAATCGAGATGATCTTGGGTGTGCAGTGTGTTTGTGGTCTAAATATTCCATAGTTTGTAAGTTTGGGTTGTTCATCTCGAGGCGGTGTGGGCAGAGTTTAAAATTAATAATTCTAGTGAGTTGTTCGATAGACCCCTGATGCTACATGTGATTATTTTGATGAAGTCCTTTATATGCTCGACAAAGTAACAGTTGACGGTAAAGAGGAAATATTTATTATAAAATTGATGAATCACTCAGCCATAATCCCATTCACCAGATTGAAAGCTTGTAATGTTCTCAACTCTTAACCAACTGGTTACTAAACCTACTCGTGCTACAAATAACTCTTCTAAGTGCATTGACCTCATTCTGAGCTCTTTACCCGGCCGAGAAGCATTTACTGTGTGATGTTGCCAAAGTAGCTCTTAGTGACCACTATATGAGTTATACTTGTATTGGTTTCAATGTTAAAACACCGAAGCACAAAACTATTGGGTTTAGGGACTGCAAGGATTTTAATGCTGATTTATTTATAGAAGATGTCGTAAATGAAGCTGTTCTTAAACGATGTCAAGAAGTAGTAATATCAGAGGATAAACATTGGATAACTGGTGTAATGCCTTTTTGGAGATAAGTGATAAACATGCTCCTATTAAAG
This sequence comes from Plazaster borealis, assembly GCA_021014325.1. NCBI lineage: Eukaryota > Metazoa > Echinodermata > Asteroidea > Forcipulatida > Labidiasteridae > Plazaster > Plazaster borealis. Next base: position 23,575,605 of record CM037460.1, read on the forward strand.
AAGTCAGGGTTAAATAAACAGATTGCCCTTGGACGAACTCTAGTGTCAAACTTATGTTTAAAAGGGACCATTTAAATATTTTTTTTTATATTGATTGGTTTATTTCATAGAAACACTTAAAAGGAATGAACAGTCTGACAACCGATAGGGTTGAATTGCACTAGAACATGTACAATATAAAAATTACTTAAAAAGTAGCAAAAAGCCCTTTCTATTCAGAATAATTGTCATGAGTACAGTAAAACCTGTAATTTTGTCACATCGTTAACTATAGGAAATCCAAACGGGATTATTTTAATAAGGTTTCTACTATACAAAAAAAAAAAACCCTAATAAGGAAGGAAATACATAAGGTTACTGGCAACAATAAATATGTAAACAATAACCACCCAGAACTAATTTGTGATGAAATGAATGCTTATTTTACTTGTATTGGGTAGAGAAATATCAGATTTCTTTCCTAAAAATCTTTTTAAATTGGAAGTATCCGAGTGCACAGGCAAGCTTACCTTTAATATTGTACCCAATGAGACAATTTTCATAGTCTTATCTCTACTCAGCAATGACAGCAGTCTTGATATCTTAGATTTTGATACCAAATAACTTAGGTTACCGGTATGGCCTCCCCTTTTATTGGTAAACCTCATTGTTATAAAAAATAGTGAATAATGTCACTCATGACTGGATTTGTGTCAGATGATTGGAAGTTTGCTCGAAACACCAATCTATAAAGGAAAAGGTTGCAAACAAACCCAAAGTTAAGCACACACATTATTTCGGTTGTCTGTCACATAGCTAAAATCATTGAAAAGATTGTTCAGACGCAACTTCTGGACTATCTCACTGATCATGACTTGATCAAAGTTGATCAATTTGCTTTTCTTAGGAATCATTCGACACAATTTAGTTTGCATCATGTTATTGATGATTATTGTGAGGCATTCAATGAACATAAAATTGTTGGCTCCTTTTTTCTTGATATTTCTGAATGCTTTGATACCATAGACCATGATCTTTTACAGTTCAAATTAAGAACTATATTACAAATAGGAGACAAGTCGTTAACTGCCATGGTAAAGTTGTCAAACCTAATCATACTACTGTTGGCTTACCACAAGGAAGTGTTCTCAACTTGAACAAGTAAATAATGTTCGTTACCTAGGAGAAGAAGTTGACAATAACCTCACCTGGGAATTGCATGTCAGGAATCTCTGTAAATCAATTGCCTACAAGGGGTATTCTTTAAGTAGGATTAGGCATACAGTTAACAGTCGTTTTCTTGACACGCCTTTCAAGACGACCGTTCAACCCTGCTTCGATTATGCGTGTTCTGTTTGGGGAAATTGTTCAATAAATAGAAAAAGGGCACTTCTCAGACTGCAGAAAAGAGTTGCACGGGTTGTCTCCAACAATTTTGATTATATAACCTTTCGTGGTGAAGACATTATTATTCAATTATCTGTGCAAACCCTAGAACAGGAGGGATTTTTATTTAGCCTGTCTCACGGACTTGCTCCAAGTCGACTATGCAATGACGTAGATGTACTTTGATAGGCCTTGTATTATTATACAAGAAATGCAGACGAGTGTTTTAAACAATCTTTTAAGTTTGCCGTTGCCAAAGTTTGGAACAATATTCCTTCTTCTATTCAAAGTTCCTCCTCTATTGAAAATTTTAAATGTTTATTATAAGAAACTGTACTTTAGGTAGTTCCCAGCTAACCAAAAAACGTTGCGAGAACGTTGTTTCAACGTTACGTTTTTGTTGTGGCAACGTTGATGTGTAACGTTGTGGTAACGAATTTGTGTGGACTCTTCTTGATGTTGTGACAACGTTGTCTCTAACGTTGTAAGCCAACGTCCATACCACATCCAAAATTAACCTTCTGACAACGTCACAATTAGTTGTTAACTAACGTTCCTACAACGTCTCAATGTTATAAGTTAATGTTCCAGCAACGTCCTCAAAAAACATTGCGAGAACAACGTTGCATCTGTACATTTTCTGTTGTGGCAACGTTGATGTGTAATGTTTTGGTGACGAATTTGTTTGGAGTTTTCTTGATGTTGTGACAACGTTGTCTTCTAATGTTGTGAACCAACGTCCATACCACATCCAAAAATAACCTTCTTACAACGTCATAATATGTTGTGAAGTAACGTTTCTGCAACGTCGTTGGCTTAATTAATTAATTAATACGAGTAATTATTGTCTTAACTTATACTAATCAGTTATGTTACTTACATTTAATATATGATACCAATAACTAAATACATACTACAGTCACTACGACCCGTACATCCTATACTTACTTATACACTGCATGTATTATACTTATATTGCCCAGGATACACAGCCTTCCTAGTCATGGTTTTAACTTTTTTTAAATTAAAACTGTTTACTTTTTAATTCACGTGAGTAAATTACAAATGTTTTTTCGTATTTTTGATGTACATATTTTTTTATAGACGAATAAATACACAAAAGTACAAAAACTTGCCACGAATAACTAAATTCAATCAAATTGATCAAAGAAGAATCACACACTTCTAAGCCCCGCCCACAAATTTGCATGTTTGTCAACGTTGGCCCAACGTTGTCTCAACGTTGGCACAACATAAGCGTGATCTTCTTCGTGTATTTTCAGGATTTCTGTTATTTGGTTGCTTCACCTTAAAGCATTTTAACGTAAGCAATGATTCTGACCATCAAACTTGTCCAATAACTATCAAGCAAACTATTTATGTAAAGAAACTTCTATTTTAAATTGAGAGTAAACATGTAACTTTACTCCAAAAATGTATGACCATAAAAACTTACTTGGTAAGTGTCACAACCCCGAGTCCCCTGCACGCTCACCGCTCACGCGCAATGCGTCCTCGCTTTACCCTAAAAAAAGATCCTATGACCAGTAGTTTTGTGATCAAGAACATTAAACTTAAATTTATTAACACTATGTAATAATAAATAATAAATAATAATAAATCATTCTTGTAAAGCGCATTCCGTCCATGGCAGGACCCCAATGTGCTGTACAGGCATAAAACTTATTTTAAGAACATAAACAATTCTTAAACTACACATTATTATACAAAAACGCATGACAAAAATTTCACAAGATAAAGTGAAACAACTGGCAGGAGAAATTTTTAAAAGGTCACATGCTAAGCAGATGGGTTTTAAGTGAACTCTTGAACAGATCTAGTGAGTTTGCATTCCTAACATGTGATGGAAGCCGGTTCCAGAGTTCGGGAGCTGTGTATGCAAATGATCTCTGGCCCTATGTGGTTTTCCGCCAAAGAGTCGTGGTAGCAGCGTTTGATCGTAGAGTACGAGAGGGTTCATTGATGCAGATGAGATCACGTAGATAGTTTGGCGCTAGTCCGTTGAGAGCTTTGAAGGTTAGAAGCATGAGTTTGTATATGATCCGCTTCTTCACGGTCAGCCAATGCAGGTCTGGTAAAATAGGTGTTATATGATCATGCTTCTTGCTCAAAGTAACCAACCGGGCCGCAGCATTTTGTTTGAGCTGGAGTTTGTTTAATTGAAAGTCTGGAATGCCGTGCAAAAGACTGTTGCATGAGTCAAACATCCAAACAAAGAAAGGGTATCCATCACAGTTGGAACTAGGAAATTAATTGTGTTTTCATTAACCTCAAAAATTAACTAAGATCTACGGTACAGAATAATCATTCACTTATAATTAATTACCACCACCACTATAGACTGTGCAAGTCTCGCGCGTATCGGAACGAGAAAACACGTCAATAGAAGAACATTTTTTTCTCTGAAATCAAATCTTTGTTTTAAATTATATCTAATGACGAAATCTGAAAAACAAAAATACCCATTACATGTTAATAAAATCAGTTTTAGTTCTTATAATAAATACACAAATAATGTGTTAATTATTAGTGAAGCAAAATTAAAACTCTGGGACAAGGATGCTTATTCGATCTTAACTTTTCAGAAACCACTTACGTGGATTCGCGAAGGTCACACGGGCGTAAAATTAACGTTTGACACAGTTTATAGAGGACGCTGACGCCTCAACAACCATAGACTGCAATGAAAAGGCTTCGCGTTGCGATTACAGTATCTGGCGATTAACATCGCTCATCTAAAACAAGCGTTTACATAAGTTTTGTGATCGGAGGTGAGCACAAGATTCTTCATTTTTTGCAGCAACCGGAAGTTGAGGTCAAGTTTAATTATCGGGTTTTCTTCGTTATATTGTTGAAATGATTTTACTTTCATATTTTTTTATAACTAAGTTTTACATTCCCAACAACATATGTATTTTTCACGGGCATATACCTCGTTAAACTAAATAATTGGCAAAACAAAATCGTGCCCACGTAAATCTCCATATGGTTGGGACCACAATGGTCCCGGAAGTTCAAATATACGCGAGACTTGCACAGTCTATTAACAGCTGTCGTCTAAGGGCGGTACGATACCGGCTGGGAAGCGTACACCTCGCAAATGGCTGATGTGACCCGGTGTCTTGATTAACAGGGGGTCCCTTCCACGGTATGATTGCCTCACTTTCGGCCACTAGGACTAATTCAAGTCCATAAAAGAAGCCCTGGAAATATCACATGGAAACAAAACTACCATCTTATTGGCAACAGTTCTATTTGGGTCGCCCTACTTTCGGTTTACTTTTACAAGATAGATACGGTATTAAACAACTCAAAATTCAAATGGCCGCTTCTTCTTAACACACCACAAATGTGCATACAGTGAGCTTAATCAATACATCATTATTTTCAACTATTACTTTCGTCAACCTCTTATATACGTGGGTGTAGGTAGAATTCTCTCCCAGCCTCAAAATAATGCAAACTTAATCACTTCCTTAAAACAATAATAATTAGCTAACTTACAGTTAATTCTGACTTCTATAGGGATGCGTCAATGGTGATCAGAACTCGGGCACTTCACCCGGCTGACTCTTACAGCTACCGCTGTTCTCTTATTTTATTGCCAAATCTGTGTCTTACGACAAATTTCTATCACTAGGCTATCGCCTATAACTGTGGGAACTTATCCCAAAACTCAGACCATTGGTCTATGTGGTTAGAGCTATCGCTCTCTCGATGCCACCCTCTCTTTAGGATTGCTCTCTCCCTTTCTGCCCCCTTCGGTCTTTTCCTTCGTAAAATAGCGAACAACCTTTTCTTATCCTTAACTATTGATAATCAAAATACCTTTAATATTATAAAAATATAAAACAAACTTCCACCGCAACCAGATGTGGAGAATGACGTTCGTCACTTCTTGAATATTCAACATCACTTATTCGTACTATATACAATCCAACTTGGGGAGTGCCAGCTCTGCTGGATGACGTAATGGACAAGGCAAATAAAAATATCGCCCTCTTGTGACAGTAAGAAGCACTGCAGATGTTGATAATGTATAACATTTTGAGAAACGACTCCTTTCTAAGGAATGTGGTTTTAGGGAAAAGCATTCAACAGTTTCAGGACAAAATCGCAACCTTCGGGCAACCTTTTCTAAAAAAGTTGCGACAAAACGTGCAAGCAATGTTTCAAAACAATGTCCAAATAAAACGTTGTTGCAACGTTGCATATACGTCAGTATGTAACATGACAAAAGTGCAACTTTCAGGCAACAGTTCTATAAAAAACTTCCGAGCGATGTTAGGGAACAGAAAATTATAACATTGTTGCAACGTTGTGTTTAAGTTAGCATGTAACATGACGAAACTACAACCTTCAGGCAATGTTGCGACAAAACGTGCAAGCAATGTTTCAAAACAATGTCCAAATAAAACGTTTTTGCAACGTTGCATTTACGTCATAATTAACAAGACAAAAGTGCAACCTTCAGGCAACGTTCCTAAAAAAACCTCCGGGCGACGTTAGGGAACAGAAAAATATAACATTGTTGCAACGTTGTGTTTAAGTTAGCATGTAACATGACGAAACTACAACCTTCAGGCAATGTTGCGACAAAACGTGCTAGCAATGTTTTAAAACAATGTCCAAATAAAACGTTGTTGCAACGTTGCATATATGTCAGGATGTAACATGACAAAAGTGCAACCTTCAGGCAACGTTTCTAAAAAAACTTTCAGGCGATGTTAGGGAACAGAAAAATATAACATTGTTGCAACGTTGTGTTTAAGTTAGCATGTAACATGACGAAACTACAACCTTCAGGCAATGTTGCGACAAAACGTGCAAGCAATGTTTCACAACAATGTCCAAATAAAACGTTGTTGCAACGTTGCATATACGTCAGTATGTTACATGACAAAAGTGCAACCTTCAGGCAACGTTGCGACAAAACCTTTTCGCGATGTTACGATACAACGTCATCATTTAACGTTGTTGCAACATTGTATGTACGTTACTAAGCAACATGACGATACCGCAACCTTCAGGAAACGTTGCAGTTAGGTCGTGTGTTACCTGGGTTGTACCTGTTATTCTTCTTCATTCTAGTCTGTTGTTTATGTTTACCATTTATGTTTAACAAGACATTGATGTAAAACAGCTTTTACTGAGCTTTTTATCCTGTATAAAGATGTTGTTCGAAATAATAATAATAATAATAAAGAAGCTTTAATGTGATAATTTCGATGTTTAAAGAACTATTTTTCCATTTACACGAAGAGAATGTATTTGTTTTTATATACTAATGCCAGATTATCTTTTAAAAAACTAGTAAATTAATCTGAGCATCAATCTTGAAAAATGTCCCTACACCTCTCGGCAATATGACCATTTTTTGAGGGCCTTTGTCATCCAAAATACCTCAAGTTGGAAGTCAACAACCCCCAGGTCACAATTGGGCAAATTGTTTACACTTTCCCCCTTGTGGGAGGGCTCTCAAATCTGTCTAATATAGAATATTTTGAGGGCCTACAAAATATAAATGAAGCTGACGCTCTGTTTTCTCCCTATTTAATGGGGCGCACCCTATTATAGGAGGTCATTTTTACAGTTTGACTGGAGACCACATTCAGGACATCAAGAATATTGACAGGATCATTTTTCTTCATGAAAACTTAATTTTGTTTTAATCAGTTGAGAAATAGCTGTCACAAACAAACCGCTCCTATGGCGTTTTGTGTACATTTCAAATAAATGAGCATGCATGCGTTCCTGCATATACACACAGGATATTTCTACTCATGTAATAGTTTCCTTCCAATTGAACAATCCACAGACTTTCGGGTCTTGACAGTATCCTGCGGTTGTTCAGGTGACAATTTCAGAGAGCGTTTTTTGATTTATTATAATTTACCCTCTATATTGAGAGGGGCCCTGGTGATAGCAAAGGCTAGTGTAGGGGGGTGGGGGACACGGGCAAACAAACAATAGTGAAGAGGGGTCTGTTCATTGCAGTGGTCAAAATGTTGGTCTGTAAAAGACCCGACAGTACCTAAAGGTTCTTCTAAGAACAACGTAAGGTTTTTTTTGCCCTTCATTTTTACCCCTGGGGTTGGTACCACAGAAATTGGGGGAGGGGCGGCGCTTGCATGATGACGTTGATTGGCGTTCTCTGGTTTTCAATTGTCAAACAAGATGTCAAGTTTCAAGATTCTGTGAATCCATTGCGTGCTATAGACGATGTGACCTCAGACGTCACCAACCATAACATGATGCGCGCGCATGTCGCCGGGCAAAACGTCTGTGTACTTGACAGCCAGCTGGCTAGCTATAGTCGGATGGTTAAAGGCACTGAACACGTTTGGTAGTTGTCAAAGACCAGTGTTCTCACTCGGTGTATCCCAACATATGCATAACATAACAAGCCTGTGACAATTTGGGCTCAATATTGGTCATCGAAGTTGCAAGAAAATGATGAAAGAAAGAACACCCTTATTGTACAAATTTGTGTGTTTTCAGATAGGAATAAAAACTTCTTGCAAGAAGTTTTTTTATACTTTTATTGAGAAATTACCTCTTTCTCAAAAACTACGTTACTTCAGAGGGAGTCGTTTCCCACAATGTTTTATACTATCAACAGCTCTCCGTTGCTTGTTACCAAGTAAGTTTTTATGCTAATATTTGTTTTGAGTCATGACCAAACGTGTACGATACCTTTAACTTCCTGTCATTCGTCATGAAAGTACACGCAATCTTACCATGAGTACGCGTCTTCTTGCCCGGCGAAAGTTCAAGTCACATGACTTGGACAGCGTTTTGTCAACAGAGGGCGGTTTGAATCTAAACAGAGGTCACATCGTCTATATATCGATGATAATAATAATAATAATAATAATAATAAGACTTGTAATGCGCACATATCCACCCTGCTGGGTGTTCAAGGCGCAGTAAAAAACAAAAAAAAACAAAAAAAACAAAACAAAACAAAGACAAAACAGACACAACAAAATTAGTCCTTGAAAACCTGTGACATAAGATGAGTTTTGCGAAGAGATTTGAATTTTGTGGTACAAAGACAAGATCTAAGATTAAGCGGTAGAGAGTTCCAGATGCGTGGCGCAGCTGAAGAAAAAGACCTGTCACCCCATGAGTGTCGAGACTTGGGTTCAATGAGGAGAAGCATGGAACTTGATCGAAGATTCCTTGATGGAGTGTAAACTTGAAGTAGTTCAGAAATATAGTGGGGAGCCTTGCCATTAAGTGCTTTGTGGACAATGAGCATCAGCTTGAAGATGATTCGTTGAGAGATAGGGAGCCAATGTAGTTGTTTCAGAATGGGGGTGATAGAACAGGATTTTCTAGACAGTGTCACAATGCGGGCAGCGGTATTTTGGAGGCGTTGAAGACGGGAAATGTGGTTGTTAGGAAGACTGTAGAGAAGAGCATTGCCGTTGTCAAGACGAGAAGTAACAAATGCATGAATGACCTTTTCAGTGGCACTTTTGTCCAAGTACTTGCGAATCTTACCAATATTCCTGATGTGATATGATGACAGACGAACGATGTTGTTGATGTGTGGTTGAAGTGTCATCGATGAATCAAAAATAACCCCTAAGTTCTGAGCTTGCAGCGAGGGAGCTATCCGAGCATCACCGATGGAAATGTATGGCACTGAAACCTTTGTTAACTGTTGATGTGACCCAAATAGAAGGAACTCTGTCTTATCATCATTTAACTTCAGGAAGTTTTGTTGTGTCCAACGTCGAATCTCTTGGATGCATTTCTCAAGTCTTGCAATAGATGCATTGGCGTTTTCTTGAGAAGATTTAAAGGTGATGTATAGCTGAGTGTCGTCTGCGTACACATGGTAATTCAGATTAAATTTCAGGATGATGTCACGAATCGGTAAAGTGTACAGCGTTAACCACTGCGGGCCCAGTACCGACCCCTGTGGCACAGAGTAGTTCAAAACAACAGGGTCTGATATTGCGGTGCCAATACATACATGCTGAGTTATATTGTAGAGATACGATTTGCACCATGCTAGGGCTGTGTCCTCTATGCCAAGGTGATTCTGGAGCCGAGAGAGAAGGATGTTGTGATCAACAGTGTCAAAGGCAGCACTCAAGTCTAGCAGGACTAGTGCTGTTAGGTTACCATTGTCCATTGCAGAAAGAATATCGTTGCTCACACGGACTAGTGCAGCTTCTGTCCCATGGAAAGGCTTGTATGCTGACTGGAACACGTCGGACAGGTTGAAATTATGAATGTGATCAGAAATGCGTGATGAAACTACTCGTTCGATGACTTTTCCAAGATATTTTAAGTTTGCAACGGGTCTGTAGTTTTTGAATATCTCCTTGTCCAGGTTTGGTTTCTTGATGAGCGGCCTGATGTAGAAAACTTTGAGGCTATCGGGGAAACAACCGGAACTGAGAGATTCGTTTACAAGATTAGTGATGTAGGGTAAAAACATATCAATGTTTTGCTTCATCATGGATGTTGACACTGGATCCAGCTCACAGGATTTTGAAGGAGATTTCATAATAACCCTTTGAATCTCAGCAACAGTGGCAGGCTCAAACACAGATAGTCTGCACTCTGGTTGAAGATGTGGCAATGTCTGCGGCACGTTGTAAGGGACTGATGAAAAAGATGAGCGGATGTCTGAAGTCTTGGTGACAAAGAATTTCTGGAATTCATTTGCCAAGTCCTGATCATTGTAAGTGGATGGAAGGACGGGGGTTTTGGGTCTGAGCAACAACTTACCAATTATCTTGAAGAGCTAGGAACGAAAATTCAGGGAACATGGATTTTGTCCCACATTATAAAACGCATGATAAAGACCACTCACTAGACGTAGAGTGGTTGACGCATCTCTTGATGCATCGTGGGCAATATCATCAATTATTCTACCTTTACTCCACAGGCAAACATGCCTTTGCTTATTCACGTCTCTTTCCATACAGTCGTACAAATTTAAGTTGTTTAAAAAGTTGGTATCTCCAAGGGCAGACAGGCCCTTTGGTTTTTCATGTTTCTTTCCATGAACTCGTACAAATTGAAGTTTATGAAACTCTTGGTATATCCAAGGGCAGACAGGCATTTTGCTTAATTACGTATCATTCCATACACTCGTACAAATTGATGTTTATGAAACTCTTGCTATCTCTAAGGGCAGACAGGCCTTTGGTTAGTCTTGTTTATTTCCATACACTCGTACAAATTTAAGTTTATGAAATTCTTCGTTTATCCAAGGGCAGACAGGCATTTTGTTTAATTACCGGTACGTATCTTTCCTTACCCTCGTACAAATTGATGTTTATGAAACTCTTGGTATAACCAAGGGTAGACAGGCTTTTGCTTATTCACGTCTCTTTTTATACACTCGTACAAATTAAAGTTGATGTTTCCCTGACAACAAAATGCGGTAAAATCAACAACACATCGATACTGGACTTTCTTTTCTATATTTTAATACATGACGTGGAGTAAATGACAAGCCATCCTATTTGTTATCAACGGTCGTCTTATATTATGATTAGAAAACGGTATTGTTTATATATTTTTTCCATTTTTTTTTCTTCATAACAAATAACAACAAAATCGATGCGGTGTCCAAAATCGGCGCGGGCGGGGACGAGCAATATGTTATTTATTTCACTTTGCCTTACATTGAGAGTTTAGTTAGGAACTATTTTAATCCTTTATTTTTGGCTTGTATTTATTTTATTTTTCTGTAGGCGTAGACTTTGAAAACGGTTTTTGTTTGTATCTATGTAAGCATTTCATATTTCGCTTCTTTTTTGCATTTCACTTCTTCTTCTTTAAATTTGTGTGATTTGTTGCATGTTTTGGGTATAGCTTTTATATACAAAGACAAGAGAAAACCGCCTCTTTTGAAAAATAGGACTTAGGCCTATAATAATATTAATAATAAAAATAATAATAAAACCACATTTATTGTGCGCATTTCACCATAAAATGTTCAAAAGCGCTCTACAAAAATCTACAATATCATACAATTAGCACAATGGAGTAAAACAGCAGGGAGTAAAAATTACAAAAATACACACACATGAACAAATTAGCCAAAAGCTTGTTTAAAAAGAAAAGTCTTTAGCTTAGTCTTAAAAACAGAAAGAGACTGTATCGGCTGAATATGAGAGGGTAATTCATTCCAAAGTGTCGGTGCAGCTTGAATAAATGACTTGTCCCCAGTGGATTTTTGCATTTCACCTTTTGGATAATTTAAGAGTAACCTGTTGTTAGAACGCAGAGAATAGTTAGAATGGTCTTTAACATGCAACATATCAATGATGTACTTTGGAGCGAGGTCATGAAGGGCCTTGAATGTCAATAAAATAGTTTTGAATTGAATACGATGTTGAATAGGCAGGCAATGTAACTGATGAAGTAAGGGAGTAACATGGCTCCATCTTGGTGTACCACATACAAGCCTAGCAGCGGCATTTTGAACTTTTTGCAGTCTAGATAATTGTGAATTCGGTAGACCATAAAATAAACTATTGCAATAATCCAGACGAACAGTTATAAAAGCGTGAACCAAAACAATTAACGACTCTCTAGACAAATATTTCCTTCTGATATTATGAATATGATAAAATGCAGTGGAACAAGTCTTTGAAATTTGCTTGCTCATAGTTAATTTAGAGTCAAACCAGCAGCCTAAATTGCATACTTGTAAGGATGGTGAAACAGCACAATCACCCACTCTTAAATCTGATATTGTTAATTTAGATAATTGCAACTGACTACCAATAATAATAAATTCAGTTTTGGCATCGTTTATCATAAGCTTATCTTTCAACATCCACTGACGTATATCCCTTAAACAATGTTCCATGGCTACCAGAGCCTGCTCTTGGTTTACAGAATTACACGGTTTAAAAGATATGTACAGTTGTGTGTCGTCAGCATAGCAATGAGTGTTAGGGAGATGCTGCTCTACTATATCAAACAATTTGGATGAGTATATTATGCTAAAAAGCAAGGGTCCCAGACAAGATCCTTGCGGTACTCCGCAATTGACAACAAACTTATCAGAAAGAGCTCCTTTCATTAAAACACGTTGAGTCATTCTCGACAACTAAGAACTAAACCAATTTAAAACTAAATCCGAAATGCCAATCTTAGACCTCAGCCGATCCAGTAAGATTTCATGTTGTACGGTATCAAAAGCAGCACTGAGATCTAAGAGTACAAGTAAAGTAACATGTTGAGAATTCATTTTAATTAAAATATCATTTTTAACTTTGAGTAGTGCAGTTTCAGTGCTATGATTCTTTCGATAAGATGGCTGTAGCACTGGATACAATGAATTATCAGTCATGTGTTCATGAACCTGTTCATACACTGCTCGTTCAGTTAACTTGGATATGTACTGGAGATTGCTGACAGGCCGAAAATTATGTAAATTTGTAGAATCTAAATTTTCTTTCTTAATTAGAGGGAGAATAAGGGCATCCTTTCAATCTGTAGCAAAAACGCCAGTTTCTAAAGACAATTTGATGATCTTTGTAAGAACAGGCAGTAAAATATCCAGACAACTGACAACAAGCTGTGTTGGCATCGGGTCGAGCGAACAACGTTTCTTGGAACCTTTACCAATAAGAGCTCTCACATCTTGTTCAGTAAGCAGTGAAAATTTTCCAAAAGATGGTGCATGAACGTACGTTTCTTTAGCTTGTACAGATTGTATGTTCGAGCTAAGCTTTGAGTGAATGTTAGTGATCTTCTGAATAAAAAAACGACCAAATTCATTAGCTAGATCATGAGGATTACTACAATCAACTACAATATGTGTTTGTGGTTTTAGGAGTTTGCTTACTGCGTTAAAAAGATTCCTAGAGTTACAACTATTCACCTTAATGAAGTTAGAATAGAATTCACGACGAGCTTGATTCATTAAGTAGATTTTATGGTTCCTTTTCATCTTATAAACTAACAAATCTATGGTCTCACCAGTTCGTATCCACTTTCTTTCTGCCTGTCGGCATAACCTCTTAGAAGCTTTAATTTCAGCATTAAACCATGGTACAAGGGGTCTATCAGTAATTGTTTTTACTTGCAGAGGCGCATGACAATCAAATGCTTTTGAAAGAAGAGTTGTATTATAACAGTGGACAAGATCATCCAAATCCCTAGTTTGATTCAAACACAAATTAGAATTGGCAAGATCGATATTCAGTGAGTCAATATCAATAGATTTAGATTTCCTAAATGTAATTTGTCTAACTGGTAATGCAGATTTTGTTATTTGGGAAACAAATTTAGTAAAAGAAGGGGTGCTTTTAGTACATTCCAGCACCCCCCATCCAAAAAGTTTGGGGTGCTGCAGAACCCACAGCCCTCCCTCTCGCAATGGCAGCGCGGCATAGCTATGGCATGCTCAGCTATCCGGATGACGTAGCCGGGCATTTCAGCACGCTGTATTGTCGTGGTCTACCGTACGCGGTTTTTTTTTGGATTGGCAAAATTCTTTAAAACGATCCACGTTTTCACCGCTTGTACTTCTGCTCATGGACGTCGCCATGACAGCTACCTCTCCGCCGAAGAGATACATGTATATGGCAACACGACTCAGCACGGCACTAAAATTGACTCCTTTCGCTTGCTGTGCGCATACATGGCATGACGTAATGCTACCGTTGGTCACCCGGAAAGCTGAGCACGCCAGATACCTCAGACCGTAACTATACACCAGGAACTATACACCGAAAATCCCTGTCACCCCGTTCAATCCTGCATCAAACGTACACACATGCAGAGCCGGCTAGCAGGCCGACCAGACATACACAAATCGGGCACATCACAATAAATATGATAATGCTGGCCGTCCCGGGCACAGCTTGGTGTCGAATATTATTTTGTTGCCATTCTTATGACATGTTACACGTATTTATACATTGTTTACCCTTTCCAAGATTTCCGTTCATGTTAGGGTGAATTTATGAAACATATTTACTAAAATTAGGGGGTGCTTTATACTCCAGCACCCCCATCCAAAAAGTTAGGGGTGCTGCAGCACCCACAGCAACCCCAGCTCTCGCGGGCCTGCTTGGCCTAGCCCTATGTAGGTCTCTTCCTCTGTGCTGTACACAAAAGTGCAAGGCCGCCAGGGCCAAGTCTTGGCCCAGACTACATTGTACGGTTAAATGTTTTTCAACCAATTAAATTTTTCACGTTGGACAAGCGCGTTTTTTTTCAGAACAATGATGTTATACAGGCAGGGGCGTCAATCCTGGGGGGACAGGGGGTCACGTCTCCCCCACTTTTTGAAGGGTGGGGGACACTATATCAAATGTCCCCCCAGTTTTGTTTTATCTCATGTATCTCATAATTATAGGGGCAATTAATGTGTCATCTACTGTATGACTTACTGTAACGCGCTGTCTGTAGTAAAGCTAACGCTTTAGTCAATGCACTGCCCAAAACTGCTCGGCAATTTACTCAGTGGACCACCTAGACTTGACCCAAGTCGAACTTTCGTCGAGTCCTTCGTCGTCTGATTAATCCACTGCATGCACTTTAACTCAGAATCGCAGCTTTATTTCACCACTTTGTTGTGCGCCCTCACTCGCCAGGAAAGTGCCAACCTACTGGATTCGAAAGTCCGACTTGATGAATCTGCCAGGAGGCACCCCCCTGCGTGATATGTAGTTATTCATTATGCATATGCAATAGTTTAAATAAGCAACACACGCGTCCGCTGCTGACCAATGAAATCAGTTCAATTTATGAGGACTCGCTCAACAAGTAGGTGTTCACAATAACTCCACGGCGTTACATTCAGGTTAATATGTCTGTGATGTGAAGAATCGATATTGATAGCATATGAATTAAGCCAGACTATTTTAGATAGATTTCCCTTTGTTGACGAATTTCCGTTTTATGTTTAGGCCTATATATTTTTAAGAGGGGTTCTGTGCAGGTATAACAATGGACTGTTCTTACTGCACAATGAACCGTTAAACCACAAACATTCGTGATTTTAAACTTTGAACAAGTTGCCAATTATGGGAAGAAAAATTATGAAAAAATATTCTTCAACAAGCTAAACTCTTGATAAATACATTCCCAAGTTTAAAAGAATTTCCGTTTATATTTTGATATTTTTAAGACATGTGAGGGTGTGACAATGGATGTACAACTACGACGTTGCCCCGGTCTGCATGCTTCTCCAATCCCCTCGGACTCCCGACCCTTCCGGTCTCGCTGCCAGTTCGTGGGGGTTGGAGCTCCGCAGAGCTGTAGCTCCGCAGAGCCCCACGAGATTCACACGGCGTCAATGCAAAACCGATCCGTTGAGCCCCAAACGGTCGTCATATCTTATGATTTTAATAACTGAACAATACCCGACTTAAATATTGCTATACTGGCGGAAAGACAGAATCTAAAGACCTTATTCACAATACACGATGAGCCCCCTAACGTTTGAGAACCTAAGCATCCACCATCCAATCATGACAACTGTAAACAACCATTAAATGCACATCGTACCTTCACCAATAGTCGCCATTTTTCAAAACAACGTTGTATGGCAGAGTTTCCAAGGAAGTCTTGAATATTCATCAATTTTTCAGGTCAAAGTGTACATAACAGTAATGTATTCTGAATGCTGCAGTCTCATTGGCTGCTACCCAAATCGGTAGATGAGCTCCATTGGCCGTGTACAAACTTCTGGCGGATTCACCAAGTCGTGTGTCGCGATCCAAAATTCACTGGATTGGCAAATAAATGACACTAGAGGGCGCGCGTTACAACACTCGTAGATAACTGACTCGATTAGCACGAGAGCGTGTTCTAAAGACTTCCATAGCCCAAAAATTTAATGAATTACGCGTAATGCGCGTTGGTTGTCTTTTCACCATACTGATCAATGCATATGGTAAAAAAGCAAAAATAGCCCCAGCATCGAAGGCAGCTATGGTAAGTAACCGAGTAACCAACATAAGTCAACTCTTCAAGTTTCAATTAAGAACAGAACAAAAATGAGTGAACATTGAAATGTTTGATAAACAGTAGTAGGCTGAATGAGACAGTGATGAGATCCCGTGTAAATTGTGGAGCTGGCCAGCGGGGGAGGCCTTCTCTACCGCGTAAAGGGACATGAGTAAGTTTGGTGAGAAAATTCAACGGCTTCATTTAGAAAAGAGAATTCTGTCATTTTCATTCATACAAAGACATTTGAAAACTTTGTTAGAAGCATATGTGTGAATTCTACTCCTTTCCTTTCTTAGGAAATTGTTGAGTGCCTGTTTAAATACTTCTACAATGTTGATTTGGGTGCACTTTTTCTCTTCATTGAAAACAAGATCGCATCGACATCTCCAAACATTAGTCATTATGGCAACAATAATCATATAGACAGAGGACAATGGTGTTGAGAATTCGTGTGCAATCCGTATTAGACCAAAAAAGCGACAACTAATAAGTGGTCAACATACAACCAGGGTTGAACCGTAGTCTTGCATTATATAAACAACGCTC
Source organism: Plazaster borealis (assembly GCA_021014325.1). Classification (NCBI taxonomy): domain Eukaryota; kingdom Metazoa; phylum Echinodermata; class Asteroidea; order Forcipulatida; family Labidiasteridae; genus Plazaster; species Plazaster borealis. The sequence continues at coordinate 23,592,486 of CM037460.1, forward strand.
AATAGTTTCTGCGTCAGAATCACAGAGTGGACACTCGACTTTTTCTGTGATTTTTATGGGAAGATCCTGTGATAAAATCAAAAAATCATATATTTATCCTCAGCATTTAAAAGGAAGTATTTATGAATTGTACCCCCAACTTCAGTCAAGTTCAAATGTTTAGGAAAATTTCAAATCTGAACCCATTTTTCTTGGGCCTTTGGCAGGACAAAATCTCTGGCTATAAGGGCTTTGTAAACAATTTCGGTGGACAGATTTGAAAATGTCGCAAAATCCTCTACTCCATTATCAATTTTTATATTCAGCCATCTGCTGGGATGATTACTGGGCCTACATCGTGTCTCTTAAAACAGGACAGGATTGATATTTTCAGCAAGACGCGTGTTTGTTTGTTTGTTGGGGTGTTTGTTTGTTTGTTTGTTTATTTATTATTATTATTTTTATATTTTTTTTGTGCTATGTGTTTTCTGTTTTCTGTTTTTGTTCCTTTTATTGCCTTGTATTGTATTTGTTGTTCTTGTATTGTTGAGGTCGAATAAATAACAACAATAATATCAATATTATTCCAAACACATGCCAGTTTGTTAGTAAAAAAAATTGTATTTGTTCTGATAGTGTATTTTTAAGTGGAAACATCCTGTATAACTTAGATATTCTTTAAATCGGCCCATTGTTTTAAGCTTAAGCAGTTGTCCTTAAAATTTGATACATTTCATATCTTTGAAATATGGTATACAAGAAATATTCATCAAATTTTAATCAACATCCTTCATTTTTTCTTTTCATCGCTTACTGTATTGTTACGCACAAAGCTGGAAATGTATGTTACTGGAAGTGGCCTTAAAAAAGGGATGATAAAACATTCTCAGTGGAAGTTTTTCAAAGATGAACAAAAGCCGACTGACACAAGTGGCCTCGCAATCGAATGCGACATGACACAGGAACTACTGCGACATCCCGACAAAGTTTCCGATGAGTTTGCCCCGAAAAGGATGCCGCATTTCATTAATGAAGTAGACATGAGCAGTTTTTCAGACAATGTCATTATAAGCCTAGCTCATAATATTCTCAATTAAAGTCACTATAGTTACACAATTGCAAGCTTTTGTTCTATCCACCGTTTTTGAGTCAAAATTTGCAAGCAACTGATGAATCATGTTATTGTAACTTTCTACTTATTACGCGCCAAATACATGAAAAATGCGCTGTGTATATAGATAGGTTGCTTTTCTACTCCCCCCAAAAGCAGAAGTTAGAAGCACGTCACGTGCAAAGGGTCTATCCCCCAAAACCAATATTGGCTCTAGAACCGCGCCTGACTTTTTCTTAAACAAGCCACTTTCCAGTGCCTTCTTTATGAGTTATACTATTTTGTATAAGGTACCGGTAATCTGGCGTAAGTGTAAAAAACAATTCCTTTTTTTGTGTGTAAATGGAAAACTAGGTTTAAAAATATCAAAATTAGCACATTAAAGCGTATAAAATTTAACCAAAAGGTCCAGATTTCAACCCGGGGGAGGGGAGGGGGCACGGACATCAACTGGGGGCACGTGCCCCCACCCCTTAGTTACGCCACTGGTCCAAAATCTGTAGTTTCGTCTTTCTGGTAATGCACTGCATGTGAATTTGTGAACTGTAGCATAATATGGGAGGTTCCAAGTCTAAGCCAGGCCCGTAACTAGGATGGGGGGGGGGGGCAGTGTCTGTAAACCTCCTGAATGGTATTTCCTGTGATTCAAAGTCTGTAAACCCACTGATTGGTATTTCTTGTGATTCACGAGTCTCTGTAAACCTCAAATGGTATTTCCTGTGATTCACAGTCTGTAAACCTAGTGAATGGTATTTCTGGTGATGCACAGTCTGTAAACCTACTGAGAATGGTATTTCTTGTGATTCACATAGTCTGTAAACCTACTGAATGGTATTTCTCTGTGATTCACAGAGTCTGTAAACCTCCTGAATAGTATTTCTGGTGATGCACAGAGTCTGTAAACCTCCTGAATAGTATTTCTGTGATGCACAGAGTCTGTAAACCGCCTGATGGTATTTCTGGTGATGCACATAGTCTGTAATCCTCTTGAATGGTATTTCTGGTGATGCACAGACTCTGTACACCTCCCGAATAGTATTTCTGGTGATGCACAGAGCCTGTAAACCTCCTCAAAGGTATTTCTGGTGATGCACAGAGTCTGTACACCTCCTGAATGGTATTTCTGGTAATTCACAGTCTGTACACCTCCTGGATGGTATTTCTGGTGATGCATAATGAAAACTAAGTATACAAAATAGGACAAAAGCTCTGTACACACAACACGGCGCGCCCGCGCGCACACACACACCCGCTGTGAAATAATGTTATACATTGTTATGTGAATGGTATGTGCCCTGGCATACAAAGTAACCGCGGCAGTGGTTGGGTATAAGTTTTTTAATTAAAGATGGTCGTTGGAAAATATTGTCCAATAGACACAGCTGTTGCATCAGTGTGAAGATGATTTCACAGGCTTCGAGAATGACGTCACCCCAAAGGCTACACTGAGTTGTTCCTTTGGTTATAAAGCGGCGAGCGAGGCCATGCAGTAAAAAAATAGGTTGCTGTTTGCGTGTTATGCACATTTGAATAGGTACTTCTGCGGTTTTGGGGTATGACTCAAGTTTTGGAAACTAAAATGGTCGAATCATCTTCTCGGTTATGTAAACAAATGGTATCACCAGAAAGGCAGGGATATTTTGTTTAATATTCTGATCACCCCAAATTTATAGCCTCGTCCATTTTAGTGATATGACCAATTTGAGGGCGCAACTGCAAATGCAAGCTAGTGCTATTACGTGCATTGTGTGTACGCGCGCACACACAGACAAGCAAATGTCCAAAACTTTTCATTATGCACAGTCTGTACATCTCCTAAATGGTATTTCTGGTGATGCATAGAGTCTGTTAACCTCCTAAAGGTATTTCTGGTGATGCAAGGAGTCTGTAAACCTCCTGAAAGGTATTTCTGGTGATGCACAGAGTCTGTACACCCACTGAATGGTATTTCTGGTGATGCACAGTCTGTAAACCTCCTGAATGGTATTTCCGGTGATGCACATAGTCTGTAAACCTCTTGAATGGTATTTCTGGTGATGCACAGACTCTGTTCACCTCTTGAATAGTATTTCTGGTGATGCACATAGCCTGTAAACCCCCTGAAAGGTATTTCTGGTGATGCACTGAGTCTGTACACCTCCTGAATGGTATTTCTGGTGATTCACAGTCTGTACAACTCCTGAATGGTATTTCTGGTGATGCACAGTCTGTACACCTCCGGAATGGTATTTCTGGTGATGCATAGAGTCTGTTAACCTCCTAAATGGTATTTCTGGTGATGCACGGAGTCTGTAAACCTCCTGAAAGGTATTTCTGGTGATGCACAGAGTCTGTACACCCCCTGAATGGTATTTCTGGTGATGCACAGAGCCTGTACACCTCCTGAATGGTATTTCTGGTGATGCACAGTCTGTAAACCTCCTGAATGGTATTTCTGGTGACGCACAGAGTCTGTAAACCTCCTGAATAGTATTTCTGGTGATGCACAGAGTCTCTAAACCTCCTGATGGTATTTCTGGTGATGCACAGAGCCCGTAAACCCCCTGAAAGGTATTTCTGGTGATGCACAGAGTCTGTACACCTCCTGAATGGTATTTCTGGTGATTCCCAGTCTGTACACCTCCTGAATGGTATTTCTGGTGATTCCCAGTCTGTACACCTCCTGAATGGTATTTCTGGTGATTCCCAGTCTGTACACCTCCTGAATGGTATTTCTGGTGATGCACAGTCTGTACACCTCCTGAATGGTATTTCTGGTGATGCATAGAGTCTGTACACCTCCTAAATGGTATTTCTGGTGATGCACGGAGTCTGTAAACCTCCTGAAAGGTATTTCCGGTGATGCACAGAGTCTGTACACCCCCTGAATGGTATTTCTGGTGATGCACAGTCTGTAAACCTCCTGAATGGTATTTCTGGTGACGCACAGAGTCTGTAAACCTCCTGAAAGGTATTTCTGGTGATGCACAGAGTCTGTACACCTCCTGAATGGTATTTCTGGTGATTCCCAGTCTGTACACCTCCTGAATGGTATTTCTGGTGATTCCCAGTCTGTACACCTCCTGAATGGTATTTCTGGTGATTCCCAGTCTGTACACCTCCTGAATGGTATTTCTGGTGATGCACAGTCTGTACACCTCCTGAATGGTATTTCTGGTGATGCATAGAGTCTGTACACCTCCTAAATGGTATTTCTGGTGATGCACGGAGTCTGTAAACCTCCTGAAAGGTATTTCCGGTGATGCACAGAGTCTGTACACCCCCTGAATGGTATTTCTGGTGATGCACAGAGCCTGTACACCTCCTGAATGGTATTTCTGGTGATGCACAGTCTGTAAACCTCCTGAATGGTATTTCTGGTGACGCACAGAGTCTGTAAACCTCCTGAATAGTATTTCTGGTGATGCACAGAGTCTCTAAACCTCCTGATGGTATTTCTGGCGATGCACATAGTCTGTAAACCTCTTGAATGGTATTTCTGGTCATGCACAGACTCTGTACACCTCCTGAATAGTATTTCTGGTGATGCACAGAGTCTGTACACCTCCTGAATGGTATTTCTGGTGATGCATAGAGTCTGTACACCCCCTGAACGGTATTTCTGGTGATGCACAGACTCTGTACACCTCTTGAATAGTATTTCTGGTGATGCACATAGCCTGTAAACCCCCTGAAAGGTATTTCGGGTGATGCACTGAGTCTGTACACCTCCTGAATGGTATTTCTGGTGATTCACAGTCTGTACAACTCCTGAATGGTATTTCTGGTGATGCACAGTCTGTACACCTGCCGAATGGTATTTCTGGTGATGCCTAGAGTCTGTTAACCTCCTAAATGGTATTTCTGGTGATGCACGGAGCCTGTACACCTCCTGAATGGTATTTCTGGTGATGCACAGTCTGTAAACCTCCTGAATGGTATTTCTGGTGACGCGCAGAGTCTGTAGACCTCCTGAATAGTATTTCTGGTGATGCACAGACTCTGTACGCCTCCTGAATAGTATTTCTGGTGATGCACAGAGCCCGTAAACCCCCTGAAAGGTATTTCTGGTGATGCACAGAGCCCGTAAACCCCCTGAAAGGTATTTCTGGTGATGCACAGAGCCCGTAAACCCCCTGAAAGGTATTTCTGGTGATGCACAGAGCCCGTAAACCCCCTGAAAGGTATTTCTGGTGATGCACAGAGTCTGTACACCTCGTGAATGGTATTTCTGGTGATTCCCAGTCTGTACACCTCCTGAATGGTATTTCTGGTGATGCACAGTCTGTACACCTCCTGAATGGTATTTCTGGTGATGCATAGAGTCTGTTAACCTCCTAAATGGTATTTCTGGTGATGCACGGAGTCTGTAAACCTCCTGAAAGGTATTTCTGGTGATGCACAGAGTCTGTACACCCCCTGAATGGTATTTCTGGTGATGCACAGAGTCTGTACACCCCCTGAATGGTATTTCTGGTGATGCACAGAGCCTGTACACCTCCTGAATGGTATTTCTGGTGATGCACAGTCTGTAAACCTCCTGAATGGTATTTCTGGTGACGCACAGAGTCTGTAAACCTCCTGAATAGTATTTCTGGTGATGCACAGAGTCTGTAAACCTCCTGATGGTATTTCTGGTGACGCATATAGTCTGTAAACCTCTTGAATGGTATTTCTGGTGATGCACAGACTCTGTACACCTCCTGAATAGTATTTCTCGTGATGCACAGAGCCTGTAAACCTCCTGAATGGTATTTCTGGTGATGCATAGAGTCTGTACACCCCTGAATGGTATTTCTGGTGATGCACAGACTCTGTACACCCCCTGAATAGTATTTCTGGTGATGCACATAGCCCGTAAACCCCCTGAAAGGTATTTCTGGTGATGCACAGAGTCTGTACACCTCCTGAATGGTATTTCTGGTGATTGACAGTCTGTACAACTCCTGAATGGTATTTCTGGTGATGCACAGTCTTTACACATCCTGAGTGGTATTTCTGGTGATGCATAGAGTCTGTTAACCTCCTAAATGGTATTTCTGGTGATGCACGGAGTCTGTAAACCTCCTGAAAGGTATTTCTGGTGATGCACATAGTCTGTAAACCTCTTGAATGGTATTTCTGGTGATGCACAGACTCTGTACACCTCCTGAATAGTATTTCTGGCGATGCACAGTCTGTAAACCTCCTGAATGGTATTTCTGGTGACGCACAGAGTCTGTAAACTTCCTGAATAGTATTTCTGGTGATGCACAGAGTCTCTAAACCTCCCGATGGTATTTCTGGTGATGCACATAGTCTGTAAACCTCTTGAATGGTATTTTTTGGTGATGCACAGAGTCTGTACACCTCCTGAATGGTATTTATGGTGATGCATAGAGTCTGTTAACCTTCTAAATGGTATTTGTGGTGATGCACGGAGTCTGTAAACCTCCTGAATGGTATTTCTGGTGATGCACAGAGCCTGTAAACCTCCTGAATGGTATTTCTGGTGATGCACGGAGTCTGTAAACCTCCTGAATGGTATTTTTGGTGATGCACGGAGTCTGTAAACCTCCTGAATGGTATTTCTGGTGATGCACGGAGTATATAAACCTCCCGAATGGTATTTCTTATGATGCATAGAGTCTGTAAACCTACTGAATGGTATTTCTGGTGATGCACAGAGTATGTAAACCTCCTGAATGGTACATTTGGTAATGCACAGTCTGTAAACCTACTGAATGGTATTTCTTGTAATTCACAGAGTCTGTAAAACCTCATGAATTGTACATATCAGAGAGGGTCTGGTTCTAAAATAAGGGGAAACCCAGGGCCACAAGCCATTTTTCAGGAGTGTTTACAGTCGTCAAATCTTATCGCTGAAATGAAATATTATTTCCAGTGGTGGGCATTGCGCAATATGACGATAAGTTAAAGTATTTATTGAAATGTCTAATACTGAACTTCATGTTAGATACCAATATTATGGGAATGTGTAAAATTTGTGTCTATACGTCAATTAATTTGTAGTTTTATAAGATGCACTGATAGTTTTGTGTTGCTACCATATACCAATATGTCAAACGCTTGAAATAAAGGTGTGTGTGTGGGTAGGTATACACATTCAAACCGGGGACCTATAACAAAACAGGACTATAGTGTCCCCGGTTGGAGAAAGTTCCCAAGTTGGAGAGCGTGTACAAAACCAATGGGAGCTGTTGCCAAAAAGTTAGAGTACAAACAAAAGAGGGGCAAAAGGAGGTCTCCAATCGCAGATGTTTACACACTTGTGGGTGTGTGTGAGCGTGTCCATAACCATTGAAATCGAGGGCTTTAACAAAAGAGATCCGGTGTTTGACAGAGCGAGGACGTCCTCGCTTCGTTTACGTGTACAAACCCAATGGGGACGTCGCAAAAAACCCAACTCTGTCCAAACAATGGGAGAACAAAGAGAAGTCCTCGATTAGCGGGATTTACAAATGTGTGTGTGTGTGAGTGACCGTGTCTATCAATTGAAACCGAGGACTTTAACAAAAGGGGTCCGGGTGTTTGACAGAGCGAGGACGTCCTCGCTTCGTTTTCGTGTACAAACCCAATGGGGACGTCGCTAAAAAAAAACTATGACCAAACAATGGGAGAACAAAGAGAAGTCCTCGATTAGCGGGATTCACAAACGTGTGTGTGTGTGTGGGGGGGGGGGGGTAAGAAAAACTATTTTCAATTTGTGCTTCGTGTGTATAGCTCCCCTTGCACGAGCTAGGGTCAGTATAACCCGCAATCTATGTAAAAATTACCCAGAAATGCGTCAAACTGACGCAGAATTTGAGTTAAAATCCCATTTTTAACCACTTCCCGGGTCAGCCTGACTCAGAAATGGGTCAGACCTGGAATCCGATTCAATTTTGGCCCGGGAGTTTTCAGAGTGTAGACCATACACAAAATGAGAATATTTGATTGACAAATTATTGAGTCAATACGGGTAACTAATGTGATTTTATTGAGTCAGCTACACAGCTAGTATGGCGGTCTGCAGAGAGCTTTAGTTCTAATACCAGCTTTCATGCGAAATATTTGTGCATGAAATGATTGTGCAATGCAGGAGAACATCGATTCCAATTCCCCAAAAACTTCTCTAAAAAAAATTTTATTTTGTTTGCTTAAAAACTCTGCATGATCATCGGGACGGATCACAGTTTTTTTAAATATAATTAAACTCCGCCATTTTGTTTTTTTTTTTTTAATTCAAAAATCATTCCTCATCTACACCTAGCCAAATAGCATGGTAAATGTCTTGTTACCATCCGGGGTCTTTTTAACACATAACAAATCCATCGATTGCCAGCTCTCCTGGAATTCCTATAGGAATTGTGCATCAGTTACTTGACCTTGGGGTCAATAGCCACTACTGGGTGAAATGAACCATATCGTTTCCAGATGGCTTTTTCTGTATACATGTACACTGGCTGTAAGCAGTGACCTGGTTGTTTATATGGATGAATGGAGTAGGGTCCATATCTAATGGTTTGGGCCATTTGAAAGTGATTGGGTTCTCAACAAAAATGAATTACACGCTAATACAAACGGACAGTAGCCTACTGTCCGATGGCGTAAGCGTGTGTTTTTGTTTTTGATGGTGTCACGCAGTGCCGAAAGGCACACGTTATGGACGTAAAAAAAAGTTACTCAATTAGAAAACACCATGAGAACCAAATAATGTAAACTTGCCGTAGGCCTACAGGTTGATTGAATGATGTGTATTGAAACAGAATAAGTTCTTTTTTCATTGTCAATGATTCATTAAACAAGATTAAATAATTATCAAAAACAAATTTCAGATTTTGTCTTCTTATAGCAGACAACCACCACGGCCCCATTTAACGAAATATTACTGCTTTAAAACGTTTAGCATAAGTTATTATCACATTTATAATCTTATTGTTCATGATTGATCTACAACTTTTCCTTTCCACTTAGTACTTTCAAAAACAAAATGTTTACCAGCTAGTTGACCGTTGACCATTTATTGAAAACAGCCTAACTATGCACGGGTCATACCATGGCATAACGACTCTGCCCGAGATCTGTTTCCGATTGTTGCAGACTGGCATAGTTTATCGATCATTCGAAACCACAGTGGGACTATGTGACAAAGAGACTTCAATTTTGAGATGGGCTCAACGTCTAAAGTGGTGACTTGAACGATGCCATTGTGACGGTAAATGTGAGATCTCGGCGTGTGAGCAATTTTACTATTTTCTGTATCATAATAAAAGCCGTACTTGATTGTTAATGTCACGTCACTCGGACTGATGTTCTTAAATAAACACAGAATCAAGTTTTTTTAATGCGCAACGTCTCATTCTAAGTTGAGCTTTGACTATGGACTTCTGTGGATTTAAGGAAGGGCACTCCCCTTTATTTTCACAAGGACATTTTTTAAATAAAAGGCAAAAATGTACAGCAAATCTCAATTTTTAGGTAAACAAAATTACGTAAAACGCCTGTGAAATGTCCTAAACTGCACCACAGCACATCTAATGTTAAAGGAACGTTACAGAACTGGTAATTAAAATTTTCTTTATGATCACAGATTTACATAAAACTTACACGGTCTAATGATGATGATAGTAGAAAACATCCCTATAAATATTTCTGACTGAAATGCCATATTTGATGAGAAATAAATAAAACTAATTTCCGATTGGAGTTTATCGCTCATGAACGTTTTATTCATGCATTGTATAACACATGCAAATGTGTAATCGGTTTTTCACTATTTTCTCGTGACCCAGATGGCCGATCGATCTCAAACTTCTACAGGTTTGTCAGTTTATGTATATGGTGGATTATATAAAGTGCTTACACTGCCAGTTATCAAAACCCAGTTATGTAATGTTCCTTTAACAAATAACGCACACATAGATCCTTGTCATATGATTGGTATAACACGCGTCACGTGTCATACTTTATTTTGCCATTATACTGCCGCGACGTGTGACGCTCCAAAATTTAATATAGGAGTCCTATATCGATAATTATAAGACGCTTGGGACACTTTGCAGCGGAGTGTCGCAGCGACGCTTCCAAAATAATCGTTACCGCCCGTTCTTCCCAACGAAACAAGGTCGTGTCACGGTTAGCCGGACTAGGTTGGTGTTTACATGGAGTCGTCCACGTTGTTTAGAATGTAAGTTTTGTTTTGTTTTTAAGAATTTTCAGAGTGTTGGGTGGACGAGTTTCCGTGTCCAATTTGTGTTTATTTTGAACAACCCCCCCCCCCGAACAAAAACTAAACACAAAAAACAAACAAACAAACAAACAAATGACACAAGGATCCATGTGTGTGTGTGTTCTATAAAACAATGCATTTCGTTCGTGCTTCTCGTAGAATATAATCACTCGGTGAAATCTGGCTGTATCATTTCAATCGGCTTCGCCTCGTGACATGGAATAGGCCAGATTTCACCTCGTGATTATGCACTATTTGTATTGCAATACTAATACAATTATATTGCGCCGCACTCAAGCAAGGCACGCTTAAAGACACTGAACACGTTTGGTAATTGTCAAAGACCAGTGTTCTCACTTTAAAAAAGCCTGTTAAAATTTGGGCTAAATTGGTCATTGAAGTTGCAAGAAAATGATGACAGAAAAAAACCCACCTTGTTGTACAAATTTGTGTGCTTTCAGAAAGGAATAAAAGGCTTCAGGCCTGAAGTCTTTAATTGTTTTAATGAGAAATTACCTCTTTCTCACTTGGTGTATCCCAACATATGCATAAAATAAAAAGCCTGTGAAAGTTTGGGCTCAATTGGTCATCGAAGTTGCAAGAAAATGATGAAAGAAAAAACACCCTTGTTGTACAAATTTGTGCGCTTTCAGATAGGAATAAAATCTTGTTGCAAGTAGTTTTTATTATTGTAGTGAGAAATTACCTCTTTCTCAAAAACTACGTTACTTCAGAGGGAGTCGTTTCCACAATGTTTTATACTATCAACAGCTCTCCGTTGCTTGTTACCAAGTAAGTTCTTATGCTAATATATATTTTGAGTTTTACCAAACGTGTACAGTGCCTTTAAAGGCCATGTACAATTAAACTCAGAATATGCATAAATTAAACATTAACTATACTAAGCATTTATAAATCAACACGATGCAGACGTAAATAGTATATTAAGATAAAATTAATGAGCTGAACAAAAAGTAGGATGGGTTAAAAAGTGCAAATATTCTAGCAAAATATTCCCCCCCAGATAACATTATAATCAATTAAAAATACATTCTTTTCTTAAGATGATTCTGTTCATTCATAGTTAATTAACTCATTAAAATTGTACATGTAGTTTAACCATCAGCGCCGTCACTATGGTAAAATTTTAGGGGGGGGGCACAATGGTTGCACCATTTCTTTCTGGGGGAGGACTTCTGGCCAAGTTGCCGTTTGCCCCTTTCTTACCAGCGCACTCGTTATGCCATTTATTATTTTTCGTGAGTGTAAAAACAAATATATTGTCTGCATGTAAATTAACAAATAGTTATAACAACATCGAAAATATCACATTAAAGCTTATGAAATGTAAGATTTTACTTTAGTAAAATTTAATCTCAAAAGTCCAGATTTCAAATGGGGGGGGGGGGGCATCAATTGGTGTGGGGCACGTGACCCCTAGTTATGCCACTGTGTTTAACATTGTTTCACCATCTTGAGTTTTGATGTTTTTTTGTTAAGAATTCATCAACGAGTTTAAAGAGTGTAATAGCGTCATCAAATTGTTTAGATGAAAGTTCGGAAATCCACATTTTGAAACGTTATACATCATAAAATGAAAGTACACCAATATAAAAGATGGTATTGCAAACTTAATGCGACTCTTTTTAAAAATCACATATTTATAGTTATTTTTTTCCTCACTCATCCTTTAGATTACGCCAACGTACGGAAAAAATTCTTATTGGAAATAACGAAAGGAACAGATAGTCAAAATATGTTGATTATGATGAAAACATTGGTACATAGAGAAGTGTATACCGGTACTTGGATACAGTGCAAGGCAAGTCGTGGCGTGTCCGAGCGGATAAGAACACCGAACTCAAGCTCTGGTGTTTCTGATCAGCAGAGTGTGGGTCACGAATCCCAGTCGTGATATTTGTGTCCTTAAGCAAGACACTTAACCACATGCTTCGTCCTTCGGATGGGACGTGTGTTGTGTAATGCACGTAAAAGAACCCAGTGCACTTATCGTAAAGAGAAGGGCTTCCCCCGGTGTTCCTGGTTGGATTGGCTGCATACATGTAGTAGGCGCTATACAAATACGTTATATTATTATTATTATTTAAGTTTGCTAATCTGAAGAAAGACAAGAAAATGGCGTTGTGCAATGGTAGCTAAAAGTTATGAATAATGAGTATCTTCTTTGGACGCCAGGCCTGCTAACTTTTCAAAGTCCGGCACTTGGCACGTGGTTAGGGCCTGGAGACTGTACAAGTTTACTTGTGTGGTTCCTAGTCATACCAAAATCTTCGTTACTTTGGAGAAGTTAATAGTTTGAAGGTTCCTACTGCACCGATGTCGAGCTGATTTCTTTAATCGTATTCCGTTTTTTTGTTTTGTTTTTCTAATTTAGATATCTCCTTAGCAGAGATTTGCGCTATAAAGAAATGGTTGTGTCTGTGGATATTTTTGTTCTCTTGTTGACTGTTAAAAGCTGGTGTTTTAGGTTGACGTGTTTATGCAGAAATCGCTGGACAGCAGTAAACTTGACATGAGTCCCATGGCCTTGGAGTGTTTGCCACAATGCCTTCGTAGCACTCATCTGAGACAGCTTTATATCGACTACATCCGTCATTGAACAGTTTAGCGTCGCGGTCGGGCATCGAATAATACAGCCAATGCATACTGTTTTCCTCGAAGCAGTTGCCGAATTGGTAAGGAGGTTGACGGTACCCTTGCATATAGGCTTCTTTCAATTCAGCAAGGGTACATAGGTGAGCTTCCAGAGCAGAGCAAGCACTTGCCATCTCATCACGGTCTTCCTCAGCGTACATCTCTTGTGTGATGATGGGGTCTCGAGGGCTCACTAGCCCGGGGCAGCACATGGCAGGAGAAGAACTCTCTTCACTCAGGTCTGGGCAGCAGATTGCTTGACCGGAGGGATCTGGCGTCGGTGTGCTTGTCACAATGCCATCATAGCACTCGCGACCAGCTGTACCACAACCATCGTTGAGCAGTTGAACGTTGCGGTTGGGTACCGAGTAATAAAAGCTTTTGCCGTTGTCAGGTTGTCGATAGCCTCTCAAGTATGCCTCCTTCAACTCGGCCAGTGTACAGAGGTGAGCGTCTAAGTCAGAGCAAGCCTCTGCATGCCCATCACAGTCAGTAACATCGTAGCTCTGACTCGTAATGATTGGATATGGTGTATCGTACTCTTGGTAAGTCAGTCCAGTTGCGTTCACCAGGATCTTCTTATCAGGTACAGAGTACCAGAAGCTGATAGCAGTAGGTATGTCTGGGTATTTGCCAGCCTTGTAGGCCTGACGTAACTCCCATGGTTGACAGAGATGTTTGCCGGCTCTTTGACACTCAGCTGAAGCTGAGTCGTGCGAATCTGAAGACATCATTAAGAAAGTACACACAGTTCACTAAGTGAGCAAATATTACATATTGCAAAATAAAAAAAGACATGTACATACCTCGTATCTTGGTTTGGAATTGCTGAAGCTGTTTCATAAAGCCACGCTGTAAATCAAAGGAAACAAAACGGGCGCAGGTCAAATGGGATACACACCAAATCTAATCACCACATCGAATTCTGCCGCCATTTTTGTTGTGTGTTGTTATACATCAGTTCTGGTCAGGGCAACAAAAGTGGAGACTTAACCCTTTGGGTGTGTGGGTGAGCGTGTCTATCCATTCAAACCGAGGACTTTAACAAAAGGGATCCGGGTGTTTGACAGAGCGAGGACGTCCTCGCTTCGTTTTCGTGTACAAACCCAATGGGGACGTCGCTAAAAAAAATATGTCCAAACAATGGGAGAACAAAGAGAAGTCCTCGGTAAGCGGGATTTACAAACGTGTGTGTGCGTGTGTGTGTGTGTGTGTGTGTGGGGGGGGGGTCACAATGTGCCCATATTCACTCAATTTACCTGACGTCCTCATCACAATGATCGTGGTTGCGTCAGCTTTGGGGATTCAATGTCCCTGTGTAAATGATTGTACAATTTGCGAATCTTCGTCTTTTACACGCTTTAAACGAATTGACTCCCAAAATGGTGAGCCTGGTAGACAGTCGCTACGTTGGTACAAGTTAGTGGCCGATGTCATATATATTTTTTTCCTGACCTTTTGCGGTGAGGCCATTCATCAACAAGTGATGTGACTTTCCATAAACATTGTCTAAGATGATAATTACAAATAAGGAGGGTTAGTTTGCCCAGGTCGACAACGGGTGCGCTCGTCCCCGGTGACCCCCCTACCCCCAACATGAGCCATTTCAACTTCCATAACAGTGCATCCTGAAAATACTTTCATTGTATGCATTATGTCTGAAACTCTTTGTATAAAAGCAATATCGTAACATAATTATTTTCTAGGTAAAACTGCAATGTTAAACTATTTTACCAGTTTAGGTAACGATAACATAGTTATTTTATGCTTTAAAAATTGCTGACTTAAGCGTGATAAAGTGTGCGAATGAATTACTGCAAAGTACGGCCATGGGGGCGTTTTTCGTCGTGACGTCATGCCCCGGGTCACCAGCAGGTTACTTGCGGTCTGACCCGGGTGAGCGTCGACAACGACGTCAAAGCTACTCGAACTGGGGGCAGACATGATTCGACCCGTGAAGCTAATCAAACGCACCCAATATTAAAATCTGAAAGGGGCCTATCGTTACCATGACAGCCGTTTATTTGTTTACATTGTAATTTCCTTTTTACATTATAGTGCACTGCATCTTACGCGTATTTCCCGCCTGTAGATCTGTTGATCAAAGCTGGCGGCCATACTTGTTAGCTTCTTCCCCTCAACAGACCAATTATGCTTGTCATATAATCAACTCAGTGCCTCCTATTTATTTTGTCATTTAATACTAATATATTTCATGCATGTAGGAACCGGGGGCTGCGGGGGCCACTGGTCCCCGCTAAAAACATACTGTGGGGCGGCCTCCCTACAAGAAAACATGTATAAATTGCGTTTATCGAGGGATGGTATACTGTGCAAGTCTCGCGCGTATCGGAACGAGACACGTCAAACGAAGAACTCTCTGAAATCAAATCTTTCCTTTAAATAATATCTAATGACAAAATCTGAACAACGAAAGTACTCATTACATGTTTATAAAATCAGTTTTAGTTTTCATATTAAATACACAAATAATGTGTTAATTTTTATTGAAGCAAAATTAAAACTCTGGGACAAAACTGCTTATTTTTTTATTCTTACCTTTTCAGAAACCACTTACGTGGATTCGTGATGGTCAAACGGGCGTAAAATTAACGCTTGGTGCAGTTTATAGAGGGCTGATGCCTCAACAAATATAGACTGCAATGAAAAGGCTTTCGCGGTGCAATTGCAGCATCTAGCGATTATATTAGTGCATCCAAAACAAGCGTTTACACAAGTTTTGTGATCGGTGGTGAGCACAAAATTCTTAAATTTTTGCAGCAACCGGAAGCTAAGGTCAAGTTTAATTTTCGGGTTTTCTTCGTTAAATTGTTGAATTGATTTTACTTTCATATTTTGTATCACTAAGTATTACATTCCCAACAACATTGTATATCTTCCATTGTCATAAACCACGTCAAACTAAAATAATTGACCAAACAAAATCTTGCCCACGTAAATCTCCATGGTTGGGACCACAATGGTCCCGGAAGTTCAAATATGCGCGAGACTTGCACACAGTATATTGCAGTATACGGACCATTCAAACGGATTACAACGAACATGGAAACTTAATTGCAGGTATTTTGCTTACGAGTCTGACAAATGAATCCTCAAACTCACATAGCCTATACTCAGTTATTCATGACCCATCAGTCAGTTTTGGAGTGTCACTAAATTGGGCAGCGCCTTCATTTATCATTCAATTTGAGCCTAATATTTTCATGGGGCCCGAACATCTGATAGGTCGCATCTCTGGCTTTTGCTTGGGCCCATGAATTCCCTAAAGTTAAAATTGATCGAAGTGGCCCTTTTAAGGAAGATGTTAAAATAAGTGCCATTAATCAACCAATCATGTCATACATGCCAGAAATGGAAATATGAGTATTATTGAAGAAACTTTATGAGAGCGTAAGACTGTAAGCCAATAATATGGAATTCTCTTTATAATCTTGTTACTCGAAATTGCTCAAGATTGCACCATCGGAGCATCTATAGAGTCAGAACGAAAATGAGCCATAAGGGCTTTGCACTTAGCAAGTTTGTACGGGAGGAGTTTTGGTGATAAATCCTTTACAATGTATCAGCTCCTGAAAGGGGACTGACCAATGATTTTGAGCTTTTCCGGGCTTGCTTTCCATAGATTATCATTCATTTAAAAAGGCATCGCACGTTTGGTAATTGGAGCCTATTGTTTGTTTCAATACTATATAGTTGATACCATAATTTCATTTCAAAAGGTGGTAGCGTTTTTGAGATAATTGCCGCAAATCTGGAGCGGTTATGTCCACGCAGGAAGAATAATCTGCATTGGAATACACACTCTGAGAAGCGTTACCGTAACGCTTCTCAATATTCCAAATATTTTTGGGATAAAAAGTGATATATTTTTCCATAACCGCAGTCCTTCGAAGTAAAAAGTCGCTCAAAATGTATTATACTATCCAAAGCTGCTGTATTTCTTCCCAAGTAACTTTTATTGCCATAAATTTACAGAGTCATTACCAAACGTGTACGATGCCTTTAAATGTATCGTACAAGTTTGGTAATGACTCAAAACAAGTATTAGCATAACAACTTACTTGGTAACAAGCAACGGAGAGCTGTTGATAGTATAAAACATTGTAGGAAACGACTCCCTCTGAATTAACGTAGTTTTTGAGAAAGAGGTAATTTCCCACTAAAATAATAAAACAATTCTTGCAAGAAGTTTTATTCCTATCTGAAAGCACACAATATTGTGCAACAAGGGGTGTTTTTTCTTTCATAATTTTCTTGCAACTTCGATGACCAATTGAGCCCAAATGTTCACAGGCTTGTTATTTTATGCATGTTGGGATACACCAAGTGAGAACACTGGTCTTTGACAATTTCCAAACGTGTTCAGTGCCTTTAGGCCACCTGCACTGAACAATATTACATAAAATATCACCTTGGAAGTTATTCCTCAAAATTGAGTTTGCAACCCCCCCCCCCATTTGAAAATCATGGATCCGCCCCTGTGATTAGAGACCAGGCTACACAGCATTCTCACAAATCAGGAGTTTGGGTGATAAATCCTTTACAATGTATCAGCTCCTGAAAGGGGACTGACCAATGATTTGGAGCTTTATATCCGGGCTTGCTTTCATTGTATCTCAGTGTGTAAACACCACATCCATAGATTATCATTCATTTAAAAAGGCATCGTACACGTTTGGTAATTGGAGCCTATTGTTTGTTTCAATACTATAGTTGATACCATAATTTTATATCAAAAGGTGGTAGCGTTTTTGAGATAATTGCCGAAAATCTGGAGCGGTTATGTCCACGCAGGAAGAATAATCTGCATTTGAATACACACTCTGAGAAGCGTTACCGTAACGCTTCTCAATATTCCAAATATTTTTGGGATAAAAAGTGATATATTTTTCCATAACCGCAGTCCTTTGAAGTAAAAAGTCGCTCAAAATGCATTATACTATCCAAAGCTGCTGTACTTCTTACCAAGTATGTTTTTATTGCCATAAATTTACAGAGTCATTACCAAACGTGTACGATGCCTTTAAAGGTATCGTAAACGTTTGGCAATGACTCAAAACAAATAATTAGCATAAAACTTACTTGGTAACAAGCAACGGAGAGCTGTTGATAGTATAAAACATTGTAGGAAACGACTCCCTCTGAATTAACGTAGTTTTTCAGAAAGAGGTAATTTCTCACTAAAATAATAAAAACTTCTTGCAAGAGGTTTTTATTCCTATCTGAAAGCACACAATTGTGCAACAAGGGTGTTTTTTCTTTCATAATTTTCTTGCAACTTCGATGACCAATTGAGCCCAAATTTTCACTAGCTTCTTATTTTATGCATATGTTGGGATACACCAAGTGAGAACACTGGTCTTTGACAATTACCAAACGTGTTCAGTGCCTTTAGGTCACCTGCACTGAACAATATTACTTAAAATATCACCTCAGAAATTATTCCTCAAAATTAAGTTTGCACCCCCGATTTGAAAATCATGGATCCGCCCCTGTGATTAGAGACCAGGCTACACAGCAATTTCACAAATCTGCCCCCCCCCCATTACAATCTTCTTACGTGCCGGTTATAGATTTTGTCGATACAAACATTTTGACAAATATTGTTTTTGGGGAAATTGACAAACTGTTATTGTTTTGTTTTCACGGGAGGAGTTTTGGTGATAAATCCTTTACAATGTATCAGCTCCTGAAATGGGACTGACCAATGATTTTGAGCTTTATACGGAAATTCCCTTTTTGTTGCTTCTTGTAAACTGGAGTTCAAGAAACATTCATGGAAAGTTTCATAAAAATCGTCACAAACCTTGGAAAAATACAGAGAGGGACACTAATGTGCCTCTAGGGCATAGGTCGAAAAAAGTGTGATCTTGTTTAGGGTTAACGTTGCTATCAGAACAGTCCGAGTTGTTTTAGGCCGAGAAAAAAATAAAACATGGTTAGCGTCCGGGTTCCTGAAAAAAAGGGAAGCTGGAGGGGCTTTCAATTTTTTATTTTCAAGACGGCCGCCATTTTTCTTAAAATTTCGAACGACCATTGGTTTTCCACTGTTCAACATACAATAATGACAGAAACATGTTAGACAAGATATTTAACATGTTTACAGTGGTTGTATTTAATAGTTTGTTCAATGAAAACCTTGCCGTAGCTCACTTTCACACGAATCGATGTAAATGTGTAATTAAACGATCTGTTTTTAACCCTGTAACCGGCACAGGCTAAGTTCTGACTTGCAGGTATTTTATTTTTTGAATGTATCATTTGACATTTAAAGGTTTTTAAATCTCATTTTGAATTGGTAGAAAGAAAAAATAAAATCCATGCGGCCCCCAAAAGGAAGAGGGAGGGGACGCTAAAGGTGTATTTTGTTTTACTCCGCCCCACCCTTTTCCATAAAGAGATTATAAGCTTGTGTCAATTACTAATGGAGAGAAACATAAATTGCGACGTAAGTCATCAAAAGATGTTCCCACTGGCATACGCTGGTGGGCCAAATGACAGGACAGAAAATTAGTGGCGATTTTTCTTTTTTTTCTTTTTTTCGACTCGCCCAAATACTACTGCTGCGTGTTACTGCTACATAGCAGCCACGTTCTGCGAATTATTCACCTTACCTTCTCTGGTCGATAATAGTAGCTACCGCCCCACTCCATCGAAGATGACGGGTACTGCGACGCTGTAGCCCCGTTCAGCTCACACAGCTGATCCCGCTCTGAGTAGTTGATGGAGAAACATCGAGTATCAGACAGACACAAATTGCCGCAACTGATCACCGAAATACCCACCAAGGTCCGGTATCCGTACCCGTGTAGGATCAAGTCGGCTATGCCACTGAAATACAGGCTTCGAGAGGTGCCGATGGTTGCGTTTTGACAGAGCTTGGCTGCCCCGACCGAAAGGAAATAAATGACCGTCAAAAATAGAACACGTAACATCTCGCTTTTTCCTGATGTGGATAAAAAACACAAGTTTGTTCAGTTGGTATGTTGAACTGCTTTTAAAAATTACTTCCTAGAAACCGACTTTGATAAAGCCGTTAATATCATTTTTTTTTCCCCTCAAAAATTTATTAGAAACCGTTCGGTATCAATACAGCTTTTAGCAGTAACGGCATGCATTGAAATGACAAACGATGTGATAATATGGGAAGGTATGTGTTTGAAAGCAACACGCCACAACAGCATTAGTCTTCTTAGCCACGCGCACCAGTCTAACAAACCACTCTCGATCGATACCGTAAATGACACAATTTGCATATTATTCTGCTCCATGGATGAGCACGCATGCACCTTCTATGCTAATTATTAAGGAATGACAATTGGTATCATGCATCCCCCTATACATATACGTGCATTAAAACGAAAAACTAGGAAGTCAAAGGATGTGGGCTGGCCTCGTTGTTGTAATAATAATAATAATATTAATAATAATAATAATATTAATAAATAATTATCAATGTGCTTTACATTAGTGCCCTGGTCATTGGGCCATTATTCCTTTAATCTTTCTCAGCTCCCTGGGGAGTATACAGCCCGAGCTGCCGTGGCGCTCCGAAGGCTTTTTAAAGACAATATCAACCTCTATCCCTCGCAGGTACCCATTTATACCCCTGGGTGAAGAGAAGCAATTTTAGTAAAGTATCTTGCTCAAGAATACAAGTGTCATGACCGGGATTCGAACCCACACCCCGATGACTTAACCATCGGAACTTGAATTCGATGCTCTAAACCACTCGACCACATGTGAAGGGTATTTATTTCATATCGATGACATCATAATACATGATTTTTGTCTGCGCCTCCACTAGTGATCACGCAAATTACAGTTAATTTTACTTGATATTTTGGACGTTGATTTCATTATGTGACTGAAAAACTGGTACAACTGCTCAGATTAACTGATGAATAAGGATTTAACAGTGGAGATGCAGGCACATTTGAAGAGCCCGAGTTTTCACCGAATAAAGATTATTTACTAAATCCACTCCTCATAAAATGAAGATGCTTCCTACGTAGAGTCTTAAAACCTGGGCTCAAATCGGACTGGTATTCAACACTAATTAAAGCATTATACTTTTTTATTTGAAGCTAAAAATCTTCCACGATGCTTGGCTTTTCTCCATATTTCACCAAATTTACCTGAAATGTAAAACTATGTTTAGATGCGCACACATAGTTTACACTCAGTTTCAGTGTTGTGCAATGATGGACTCTACAAAATAATACCGGCTGCTTTTGAATGCTTTTAATGCAATAAAGTCTGATCGTTGTGTATGATACACTATTTAGCAATGAATGAACATCTTCCTGCTCGTACCATATAAGAACTTTTCCATGTTAGGCCTACGTAGTACTTAGAGAAGTGAGTTATGAACATTTCTATTAAGTAGCTCTCTTTCCAGTGGTTCCATGTTGCAGTACCACCAGTAGACTGTGCAAGTCTGGCGCATATTCGAACTTGCGGTACCATTGTGGTCCCGCAACCTAATGGAGATTTACGTGGGCAAGATTTTGTTTTGTCGATTTTTTTTAGTTTAACGTGGTTTATAACCATGAAAAATATATATGTTGTTCGGAATGAAATACTTAAGTAAAATCAATTTAACAATATAAGCAAGAAAACCCGAAAATTAAACTTGACCTCAGCTTCCGGTTACTGCAAAAAACTAAACATTTTGTGCTCACCTCCGATCACAAAACTTATGTAAACGCTTGTTAAGGATGCGCGATGATAATCGCCAGATGCTGTAATTGCAACGGGAAGCCTTTTAATTTCAGTCTATGGTTGTTGAGGCGTTAGCGTCCTCTATAAACTGCTAAGCGTTAATTTCACGCCCGTGTGACCATCGCGAATCCGCGTAAGGGGTTTCTGAAAAGTTAAGATCATAAGCATCCTTGTCCCAGAGTTTTAATTTTGTTTTAATAATAATAAACACATTATTTGTGTATTTATTATAAAAACTAAAACTGATTGTTTAAACATGTTATGAGTATTCTTGTTATTCAGATTTTGTCATTAGATATAATTTAAAACAAAGATTAAATTTTTAGAAAAAATAAGTTCTTCGTTTGACGTGTTTTCTCGTTCCGATATGTGCGAGACTTGCACAGTCTATACTTTATATTATTTGAAGCAAGAAATTGTCCACAATGCTTCACCTCCTTTAACCTGAAAAGGGTGATAAAGCGTTATTAGACTTTGTATTCCGAGCAGCCACTTTAAGTGTGCGCATATCATTAATTTAACCAGTGATAAATATTATTTCAAAAGTGGCTTATAGTTCTCGAGAAAATATTTGCCTACGTAAGCCAAATGTAATATATACCAACAATAGTAATAATACAACAATAAAGCGCCATAATAAGTACACTCAAAGGAAATGTGTACAATTAAACTTAGAAAGTGCATAACTTACACATTAACAATAAGCATCAAAATCAACACAATATATAGAGACTTGAAGGTAAATTAAGGTAAAAAGAGTACAAAAACAGATGTAGAATGGGTTAAAAAATGCAAATTTTCTAAACAAATTTTCCCCCTAGATGACACCATATAGGCCTAATCGATTGAATCATATTGATGTTGTTTTTCTAATTTGAGTATCTGCATGGTATTACCACCCGGAGGGTAATGAGTTTTAAACGGTCATCTCCGTAACAGAGGTTTGCGCTATAAAGAGATTTGTTGTTTTTCTGTAATTGTTTTTCTTTCTTCCTTGTTTAGGTGTTTGGGTCAACGAGGCCGAACACCTTCTGTAAAAAAAAAAATCATTATTTCTTCCGACGAACTCTTGTTCGCAAAGCAAAATAACTTAAAATTGAAACGTCCCAGAGCAATGAAACTTAAGACATAATTAGATATTAACGTGTAGATGGCACAATGGCACTGACGTCACGATGACGTAATAAAATTACATAAATCAAATTTAATATATCGAAAAAACTATATCTGCTGAACTTCACTATATAAATTCACAATGTGCATCAATTGAAAAAGCTTGACTAACTATACAACTTTATCACAGAGTGTGACCAATATGACCTTCCTTCCGGTCAAAACCGGAAGTTGAAGTGAAACATTTTAAAAAGCACTAAAATGGGATATGAAGTCAAAATAAAAAGGACTTTTTATATATAAAGATTTTAGTGGATTGAATCTTCTGTAATGAAAAACAACAAGATTAATACATCATAGTTACGTCACAGCGACAACGTACATTAGGTTCAAAAATGATATCTCACAAACTGTTCACGATTGCCTACATAAATACCATTGGTTAAAGACATAAATCACATTATAACTGGAAAGTTAAGTTGCGATGACGGTACCACAGATCAAATTACACTATATCAATAATTAATTTTTCGAAAAATCGTAACTCCTGAACTACAACAGATAAATTAACAATCTTTGCGTCATTTAAAAGAGCTTGAACTTTGTTTTACTTCGTTTGAAAGTTTGAACAGAATAATACGAACAAAACAAAAGTTGCACAAATAAATGGCGCAATTTTTTATCCCCACGATAACGCAATCACACTTACATGTACATAATAAGCATTCCCGCTGTGTGTGTACAACACTGGCCGTAGTGTCAAGAAATCAAAAATGGCATTCTACCAAGATTTTCAGACGCGCCGCCAGCTTCCTCCACAGCCAATGAACGACATACTTTTCCGAGCCGATATTTGTTACACATCGCTGTAAATGGGTGTCGTGGCCGAGCGGTTAAGAGCGCCGGATTCAAGCTCTGGTGTTTGATCAGCAGAGTGTGGGTTCGAATCCCGGTCGTGACACTTGTGTCCTTGAGCAAGACACTTAACCATAAGCTTCTCTCCACCCAGGGGTAAATGGGTACCTGTGAGGGCAGATATGGTTCTTGTGATTGATTTAGCCGAGTAGCGCATTTGTTGCACAAGGCTGTATACTCCCCAGGGAGCTGAGATGGTTTAAGGAATGATTTAAGGCCCAGTGACCAGGGGTAATAATGTGAAGCGCTTTGGGACGCCCTTCGGGCGTGAAAAGCGCTATATAAAAACTAACTATTATTATTATTATTATTATTATTAAATGCATGACCATTAATTTGATATAGCGCCATCATGCTTGCGTAAAGACATAAATCTGTTTTTTAATGTCACAACATAATGTAGCCTGAACATCTGACATCACACTTCGAGACTCGTGAATAACGCCAGGTACCTGCCTTGAGTGCCTGGCCGGATCCTGCCATATATCGCATTCATTTCACACGGAGATTCTCGGTCAATTCACCCGTACATACTGTACATGAACACATGTTACATATTAATAAAACAACATGGCATGCATGTCCAAACGTTTGTGCACACGCTGCATGCAGACGATCGAAAGTGCAAGCTGACAAACTTCATCACCTCGGACCAATCATAACACAGATTAGGAAAGCTTACGTCACTGCACACTGCGCGTTTATCCAATGAAATAATTGTATCCAATAAAATCATTAGGCCTGTAAGACCAGTAGACCAGTGCCTGGAGACCAGTCTAAACATAAGGCTGCTTCAAAATAGTCGAGTAGCGATTTTTTTTTAAACATTCACGCCGTCTTATACAAAATAATAAATGGCATAACCGAGTGCTGAAAATGGGCTTGTTTAAGAGAAATGCAAACAGAAACGACAGTTTTTAATTAGATCAGAAGATTAGACCAAACAGTTTCGTCGCTGATTCTGCCGAACGCAACAAAATGAGGGTCCTGAGTGCGATATTGCCGAGGTGTTTTCCATCTCGCATTCATCAATCGTCTTGTATAATGTATGTCTCCCCAACAATGGGTGCGTTCGATTAGCTTACGCGAGAGCGTTTGATTAGCCATCACATGATACACTCGTGTCTGCCCCAGTGTCAGCAACCGGCACCACAGCCCCAGCTCGCGAGTGGGTCTCTGGTGGATGCCCGGGTGTGTAATGACGTAGTTTCCGGCTGCAGGCGTATCGTACCAAGATGGCGGGGGACAAGTTGAATTCGACGCGAGCACAAAAACGAATTAATACACAGATTTATCGTTTATGAAATAATGATGGCAAAATAATGGAAAGGAAATGTATTTCCTGAAAAACAAACAGTTGCTGATTGTGTACAAACTATGAATGATGTAATTCGTCACGGACGTCGACATTATCCAATTGAGAAGACGTCGGAAATGACGGAGCTGTCTGTTTACACTTGTTTAAGTCGTGCTGCTACGCAACGACCTTTGACCTTAACTTTCCCAGAGTGCCAATCAAAAACACTGCAGCGTTCGATTAGCCTCGTTTCGTGGCTACCACGAGTGTAAGTCCCCGGTACACACAGGAAAGCTAATCGAACGCACCCATTATAGTATAGCCTAGAGGGTCATCAATTAAACGAACACCCCTTTGGCAGATGTTTGCACTGTAAAGACTACCTTTTTAGGTGTTCGGGCCAACAGCCCGGAACACCTCTTATTTTTGTTCGTTTTTTTTTTCTTTTTAGGTGTTCGGGCAATCCGCCCGGAACACCTCTTGTTTTTGTTCCGTTTTTTTTTTAGGTGTTCGGGCCAACAGCCCGGAACACCTCTTATTTTTGTTCGTTTTTTTTTTCTTTTTAGGTGTTCGGGCCAACAGCCCGGAACACCTCTTATTTTTGTTCGTTTTTTTTTTCTTTTTAGGTGTTCGGGCCAACAGCCCGGAACACCTCTTATTTTTGTTCGTTTTTTAGGTGTTCGGGCATACAGCCCGGAACACCTCTTGTTTTTGTTCGGTTTTTTTTTCTTTCTTTTTAGGTGTTCGTGCAATAAAAGCACGAACACCTCCTTGTTATTGTTCTGTGGGTTTTTTTAGGTGTTCGGCTAACAGCCGAACAACTATTGTTTCTGTTATGTTTTTTTTTTTCCTCGTCTTCTTCTTTCTCTCTGAACCTTCTCCAGCAATTTTGAACAAAAGTAAAGCTTGTACAAACTTAAAACTTGCTATGTACATAGGCAATAGTAAGTAGATGAAACCGCCACTTTTTTGGAATGATGACGTCATTGATGACGTCATTACAAGGTTTTTAAATTTGAAAATGACCATTTGATTCTTGCTGTATCTCAACGAATATAAAAGCTATGATGTTCATACTTGGGCATCGAATAGATGAAGACTTGGGCAACATTTGAAAAGTTAACGCCAAAATCGTACGATCTCAACTTCCGGGTGTTACCCTGGGTCAAAGTTCGCCTTCTTTTTTTTTCTTCAAAAAATAACTTTCGAGCTTATCTACGGAATAACTCAAGATTGAGATTGATTTGAAGGTTGAAACTCTACAGATAGTTGAACGTTAGTATCAAGACAACACAGACCTAATTACGTCATAATGACGTCATTGGGCAATAAATTACAATGAATCAAAGTTTAAAATTTGTAACAATCATAACTTACGAACCCTAACTCGGATTTTGACAATCTACACATCATCGGATAGGTCGTTAAAAGTTTGACAAACGCTTCACAGAACACTTACAATATTTTTGCATTAACATAATATCTGTTTGACTTTTACTTCCAGTCATAGTGCGCGTACGTGTCGACCTCCATCCTGAACGTGCGCGTCCACACAGACATTGTGTGTCTCTCCGGACTCCAAGCTAGTCGATGTTGCGTCCTCTACCGGCGACAAACACAAAAACTGACGTTGCCAACCTGCGGCTACAACCGAAAAGCTTTTTTCATAGTCTATTTCCTTCCATGCACAAAATCTTATGTTAGTGACCTATTTTGAACTTGCTTTCGTTTAGAACCGGGTTTTTGTTGTGACATAAGATTAAAACTAAACTTCAAAATCCGGAGTGGACTTGCAGTAATGATCTCATTGTGACAGTCTGTGTAACGTTTCTAAAACATTTTAAGGGGATTCTCAAAATCTTTAGGCCTAATGTACAACATCCTGTGCCAGATAAGCGAAATTTTTAAAGGGCTTTCATAATGTGCAAAATAACACCAAAATAAAACCTGATGCCAATGTCAAACAAACATTGCATTTGTGAAAAAACAGGGGTTGTTAAAAATTGTGATGCAAGATTAGGCCTAGAAATAAATTCTAGACACATTGTAGAAAAATTATTTTTTATTGTTCAATGTATTTATTGAAATCTGTGGAATCTGTGGAATCTGTGGAACAAACAAAAACAGAAATAATACCAGATAACAATATATTCTATATGTATTACATTATTAGCAAGAGATTGAAACAATATATTGTTTGTATTCGTAAAGGACATTATTAACAGAGCATTTATTTTAATTAAAGTATTTATATACACATAAGAAGACCTGATAATGGTATCGATATCTCTGTCTATTGCAAATATTTCGTTCATTTCAGCATACGGTATGCAAAACACTCAAGAATTTGGGACAGAAATTAATTTATGCTTACAGCATCTTGCTCATCAAGAGTATAACTGCCATGACTGCATTGAGTATAGTAAGGTTCAAACCTTCCTGATGATTCAGCCAACTGATGGGCTTAATTTCATTGACCTGCTCAATTACAACATACCTGTAGTAGCTAAGCTTATTATGCTTACCAAATAAGATTATCCAGACATGTGCAATTTGTGACTGGTACCCTGCTTATTTTTCTTTTTGGCAGTAAATGGTCCTGCATAAGTATGTGCTTAATAAGACCTTATTTTTAATTGCGTCATCACGTTACGTTCAACCGAACACCGTGTTTTTGTGATAAACAAAAACTCTATTTCTAGTTTTTTTTCTTCTTCATCTTCTTCTTCACCGGAACTCTTCTCCAGAACAGAACTCAAAAAAGAAATTTAATTGAACCTTGAAACTTAGCATATACTTGAACCTTAACATGAGCACGGCACTTGCACAATTTCGTAATGATGACGTCATCAGGTGTCGAATTACAAGATTTTTAAAGTTCATAATTGGACATGTGATAGATCAAGACTAGGGCTACATTTCAAAAGTTAACGTCAAAATCGTATGACCTTTTCTTCAAGGTCAAGCCCCTAGGTCAAAGTTTGCCTTTGGTTTTTTTCTTGAAAAACATCATTTTCGGGCTTATCTACGGCATAACTCAAGATTTAAACTGAATTTTACATTGAAACTCATCAGACATTTGAACCTAAATATCAAGACGACACAAACTTGATGATGTCATGATGACGTCATTAGGTATTGAATTACATTAAATCAAAGTTTAATATTTGAAAACAAATCATAACTCATGAACGACATGTTGGATTTTTACAATCTATACATCATCGGAAAGTTCGTTAAAGGTTCAACAAACGCTGCACAGAAAGTGACCCCATTTGACCTTGACTTCCGGTTCAACCCAGAAATTGAAAATTTCATAATATTCGTATCTCAAAAACCACTTATCATTTCAGCATAATTTTTGCATCAGATTGTAGAAAGTTGAGCCTGCTCAAACTTTTGCACAGAAATAACAACATTTTGACATTTACATCTTGTCTTATGACCACCGGCATTAAAGCGCACGTTTGTGTTGACCCACTTTGATAACGCGAGATACTGTTATAGCGCGTGTACAACAGAAACATGCATTTTGAACGTGTAGTTCAGTTTACATCAACTACATGTAGGAATACATTTAGCATCGCTGGATGTTACCTTGTATATTGCGCACCCCGGCATAAAGATAATCCATGTAGTACTTGAAAAATTCGTAACTCCTGAACCACACATTGGATTTTTACAATCTATACATCATCTGAAAGGTCTTTATAAAACCTAACTTACGCTACACTTATTGTGACCCCGTTTGACCCTGACTTCCGGTTCAAAGCGGAAGTTGAAGTTTAATGTTTCAAAATTCATAATTCCTGAACCACACGATGGATTTTTACAATTTATACATCATTGGACAAGTATTTAACAACTTAACAAACGATATACAGAATGTGACCCCAATTGACCTTTACTTCCTGTTCAAACCGGAAGATGAAATTTAATATTTGAAAAAATCAGAACTCCTGAACCACACATCGGATTTTTATTATCTATACATCATCAGAAAGGGCTCCAAAGATTTAAGAAACGCTACACACTGTGACCTCATTTGACCTTGACTTCCGGTTCAAACCGGAATATGAAAGTAAATGTTCCAACAAATTTTTGGAGGTGTACAATCCATACATCATCTAAATCATCTTCATAAACTAAACGCGCTACACAAAATTTGACCCCTATTTGACCTTGACTTCCGGTCCAAACCGGAAGTTGATGTTAATATTTTTGAAAAATTCATAACTCCTGGACCAGGCATTGGATTGATGGTAGAATGTTTATTCATTCAATCACTCCCCACGAACACCTTGTTTTTGTCACATGACAAAAACTCAATCTCTAGTTTTCTTAATACTTCTTCTTCTTCTTCTTCTCAGTGTCCCTTGTCCGCTAACAAAAGCGCCCTTTCCAAGCTCATATGAACTTGAAACTTCACATATAGTTAGACATACATTAGAAGATAAAACCGCTTTAGTTACGTCATGATGACGTCATCAGGTATCAAATTACAAGCCATTTAAGGTAAAAAAGTGACCATATGCGAATGCCTGTATGTCCCCGAATATTACAGCTACAGTATTTATATTTGGGCATATGATAGATCAAGACACGGGCAACATTTAAAAAGTTAAAGCCAAATTCACATGACCTTTACTTCCGGTCGTAACGAAAGGTCAAAGTTTGCCTTGGTGTAGTTCTTCAAAAAAACACTTTACCGGCAAAAAACATTAACTTCTGTTTATCAGATCAACTTCAAATTTACACCATGTAAGGAACTTGATAAAAACTCAATCAAGTAGCTGTGACGTCATGATGACGTCATCAAGTGTTGAAGTACAGTAAATCGAAGTTTAATCATTTAAAAATTCTTAACTCAAGAAGTACATAAGCTATTATAACAATCTATACATCATCGGAGAGGTCTTGACAAATGTAGCAAATACTACACAGAGTCTTATACCGTTTGACCTTGTCTTCTTGTTCAAACCGGAAGTTGAAAACTTCACAATTCAAACTTTAAGGAATACTCGTACTTTTTACATACACATTACTCACAATTTTTACATCATGTTATAGATTTTTAAGCCTTCTCAAACTTTTCCACAGAGATGTTACCTTTTTGACCTTCACTTATGGTTGAAATCGGGTACACATTGACCCGCTGTCAAACCGCGGGAATAAACTGCATTGAAAACACACACAATACGCGATCTAAACCAGTTAGACGGTGACATCTGCTTGTTCCGTTGAAGCAACCGCAAGGTTCAAAGTCCTTCAAACATGCTTGTAGTCTAGTCTCTTTTCAAGGTTCGCGCAACCTGATTTTGACATTACGCTTTGTTATAGTCTCTAAAACAGCCGTCCGTGCAAACCTCGCTAACAATCAAATGTCAGATTTTTGAAAAATTCATAATTCAAGAACTATACAACCGATTTTCAAACTTGTTTTCAGTTATAAAATCCTTGGGCATTGGAGATAAGCCTTGGGTAACCGTGACTCCATGTTGACCTTTACTTCCGGGTCAACCGGAAGAGGGACCATATCTCAAGAACTACACACCGATTTTCAAACTGTTTTCAGTTATAGACTCCTTGGGCATTGGAGATTAGCTTTGGGCAACCGTGACCCCATGTTGACCTTTACTTCCGGGCAACCGGAAGTGACACCATATCTCAAGAACTACTCAGCCGATTTTCAAACTGTTTTCAGGTATAGACTCCTTGGGCATTGGAGATTAGCCTTGGGTACCGTGACCCCATGTTGACCTTTACTTCCGGGTCAACCGGAAGTGACACCATATCTCAAGAACTACTCAACCGATTTTCAAACTATTTTCAGTTATAGACTCCTAGGGCATTGGAGATTAGCCTTGGGTACCGTGACCCCATGTTGACCTTTACTTCCGGGTCAACCGGAAGTGACACCATATCTCAAGAACTACACAACCGATTTTTAAACTTTGTTCAGTTATAAAATCCTTGGGTATTGAGTTTTTACAACTTCACAAGCGCTACACAGAGTGTAGCCCCATTTGAACTGGACTTCCGGTTCAAACCGAAAGATGAACTTTTACATTTAATTTTGTTTTCTTCTTTTCTTAATACTTATTCTTCTTTTTCTCCCCGTCGCTTTTCCGCTAACAAAAGTACACTTCACAAGCACATATAAACTTGAAACTTCACAAACTTCAGATATAGGTTTTCGGGATGGTGACATCATCGATGATGTTATAACACTAAATCAATGTTTAATATTTAGAAAAATCATATCTGGAGAACCATAATTGCTAAACACAAGATCTTTGGACCGTGTGAAGGACCCTGGAGTATTTTTAAAATCTCACACAAAGTTCGACCCCCTGTGATATTTCTTCCGTTTAATTGTTTTTAATTTATGTTTTGTTTTTTTATTTTGTTTGTAAAACTCGCAAAAGTAATGAGTATACAGTGCTTCAAACAGATCGGGAAAGGGTTAAAACCAAATTATAAAAACAAACCGAACACCGTTTGTTTGTAAGTTACAAACAAGATAAGTCTAGTTTTTTCTTTTTCTTCGTACTTCTTCTTCTTCTTCTTCTTCTTCTTCTTCTCAGCGTCCCTTGTCCGCTAACAAAAGCACTCTTTCCAAACTCATATGAACTTGAAACTTCACATACAGTAATATACCTATTAGGAGATGAAACCGCTTTAGTTACGTCATGATGACGTTATCAGGTGTCAAATTACAAGCCATTTAAGGTAAAAAAGTGACCATATGCAAATGCCTGTATGTCTCCGAATATAACAGCTATGGTATTGATATTTGGGCATATGACAGATACAGACAAGGGCAACATTTGAAAAGTTAACGCCAAATTGATATGACCTTTACTTCCGGTCACTGTGAAAGGTCAAAGTTTGCCTTTGTGATTTTCTTTAAAAACACATTTTCCGGCAAAAATTCAATTTTCTGTATATCAGATCAACTTCAAATTTACACCATGTAAGGACCTTGGTAAAACCTCAATCAAGTAGTTATGACGTCATGATGACGTCATCAAGTGTTGAAATACAGTAAATCAAAGTTTAATCATTTAAAAATTCATAACTCAAGAAGTACTTCAGCTATTATAACAATCTATACATCATCGGAGAGGTCTTGACAAATGTAGCAAATACTACACGAGGTCTTATACCGTTTGACCTTGTCTTCCTGTTCAAACCGGAAGTTGAAAACTTAACAATTCATACTTTAAGAAATACTCGTACTTTTTACATACACATTACTCACAATTTTTGCATCATGTTGTAGATTATTAAGCCTTCTCAAACTTTTCCACAGAGATGTTACCTTTTTGACCTTCACTTATGGTTGAAATCGGGTATACATTGACCCGCTGTCGAACCGCGGGAAAAAAATGCATTGAGTACACACACAATACGGGATCTAAACCAGTACACGGTGAGCAGCTGCTTGCTCTATTGAATCAACCGCAAGGTTCAAAGTCCTTCAAACATGCTTGTAGTCTCTTTTCAAGGTTCGCGCAACCTGATTTTGACATTACGCTTTGTTAGTCTCTAAAACAGCCGTCCGTGCAAACCTCGCTAACAATCAAATGTCAGATTTTTTAAAAATTCATAATTCAAGAACTACACAACCGATTTTCAAACTTTTTTCAGTTATAAAATCCTTGGGCATTAAAGATTAGCCTTGGGTAACCGTGACCTCATGTTGACCTTTACTTCCGGGTCAACCGGAAGTGAGACCATATCTCAAGAACTACACAACCGATTTCAAACTTGTTTTCAGTTATAGACTTCTTGGGCATTGGAGATTAGCCTTGGGTAACCGTGACCCCATGTTGACCTTAACTTCCGGGTCAACCGGAAGTGGGACCATATCTCAAGAACTACACAACCGATTTTCAAACTGTTTTCAGTTATAGACTCCTTGGGAATTGGAGATTAGCCTTGGGTAACCGTCACCGCATGTTGACCTTTACTTCTGGGTCAACCGGAAGTGAGACCATATTTCCAAGAACTACACAACCGATTTTCAAACTTTTTTCAGTTATAGACTCCTTGGGCATTGGAGATTAGCCTTGGTAACCATGACCCCATGTTGACCTTTACTTCCGGGTCATTCGGAAGTGACACCATATCTAAAGAACTCCACAACCGATTTTGAAACTTTTTCAGTTATAGACTCCTAATGGTCATGTGAGATTAACCTTGGGTTACCGTGACCCCATGTTGACCTTTACTTCCGGGTCAACCGGAAGTGAGACTATATTTCAAGAACTACACAACCGATTTTCAATTTTTTTTCTTCAGTTAAGACTCCTTTGGCATTGGAGATTAGCCTTGGGTAATCGTGACCCCATGTTGACCTTTACTTCCGGGTCAACCGGAAGATTTGACCACATTTTTGACCTTGACTTTCGATTCAAATAAAGAATGTTTGATTCTTGAATTATGAGACATTTACCATAAATACATGCATGATAAGTTTCAATTCGAGGACCACCGACACGAGCACCTGTTTTTGTGATCTCACAAAAACTCAATATTTAGTTCTTCATACTTCTTCTTCTTCTTCTTCTTCTCAGCGTCCCTTGTCCGCTAACAAAAGCACCTTTCCCAAACGCGTATGAACTTGAAACTTCACACACAGTTAGATATTCATTGGGAGAAGAAACCGTTTGAGTTACATCATGATGACGTCAGCCTTTCTTAAATTATTAAAATTCAAAGTTTATTATTTCAAAAAATCATAACTTTTGATCTACATAATGGATTCTTACAATCGACACATCATCGGAAAGGTCGTTAACAACTCCGTAAACGCCTTACAGACATGACCCCATTTTGATCTCGTCCACTGGCATTAAAGTGCACGTTTGTGTTGACCCACTTTGATAACGCGAGATAGTGTAATAGCTCGTGTACAGATAGATGTACATTGAACGTGTAGTTCAGTTTACATCAACTACATGTAGGAATACATTTAGCATCGCTGCATGTCACCTTGTATATTGCGCAGCCCGGCATAAAGATAATCCATGTAATACTTGAAAAATTCGTAACTCCTGAACCACACATTGGATTTTTACAATCTATACATCATCTGAAAGGTCTTTATAAAACCTAAAATACGCTACACTTATTGTGACCCCGTTTGACCCTGACTTCCGGTTCAAAGCGGAAGTTGCAATTTAATGTTTCAAAATTCATAATCCCTGAACCACACAATGGATTTTTACAATCTATACATCATTGGACAAGTATGTAACAACTTAACAAACGATTTACAGAATGTGACCCCAATTGACCTTTACTTCCTGTTCAACCCGGAAGATGAAATTTAATATTTGAAAAAATCAGAACTCCTGAACCACACATTGGATTTTTATCATCTATACATCATCAGACAGGGCTCCAAAGATTTAAGCAACGCTACACACTGTGACCTCATTTGACCTTGACTTCTGGTTCAAACCGGAAAGTGAAAGTTAATGTTTCAACAAATAGTTGGAGGTTTACAATCCATACATCATCTAAATCATCTTCATAAACTAAACGCGCTACACAAAATGTGACCCCTATTTGACCTTGACTTCCGGTCCAAACCGGAAGTTGATGTAATTTTTTTTGAAAAATTCATAACTCCTGGACCAGGCATTGGATTGATAAGGTAGAATGTTTATTCATTCAATCACTCCCCACGAACACCTTGTTTTTGTCACATGACAAAAACTCAATCTCTAGTTATAGTATGTACATGTTTTTGTTTTCTTTTGGCTGTTGGCCGTTGTTCGAGCTTGACGCAATGAAGATGAATATGAACACTTGTAAGTGTAAGTGTTCATTATTTACAGAAGCCGCGGACAGCAGTAAACTCGACCAGAGGGGTCTGGCCTCGGAGTGTGTGCCACGATGCCTCCATAACACTCATCTGCGGTCCCTTTAGAAGGACCACATCCGTCACTGTACAGTTTCGCATCGTGGTTGGGCTCTGAAAAATAAAGCCAGAGTAACAAGAGGTTGCCGGGTTGGTTACGAGGTTGACGGTACCCTTGCAGATAGGCTTCTTTCAACTCAGCAAGGGTACATATGTGAGCTTCCAGAGCAGAGCAAGCACTCGCCATCCCATCACGGTCTTCCTTAGCGTACACCTCTTGTGTGATGATGGGGTCTCGAGGGCTCACTAGCCCGGGGCAGCACATGGCAGGAGAAGAACTCTCTTCACTCAGGACTGGGCAGCAGAAGGCTTGACCGGAGGGATCTGGCCTAGGCACATTAAGAAAAGGCCCTCATAGCACTCTGAGTAAACCACACAAAGATCGTTAATGAGCAGTCGAACGTCGCGGTTGGGTATCGAGAAATATAACCATAGGCTGCTGTCAGGTTGTCGATAGCCTCTCATGTATGCCTCCTTCAACTCGGCCAGTGTACAAAGGTGGGAGTCTAAATCAGAGCAAGCCTTTGCCTGCCCATCACGGTCAGCAACATCGTAGCTCTCACTCGTAATGATTGGATGTATATCGTACTCTTGGTAGGTCAGTCCAGTCGCGTTCACTAGGATCTTCTTATCAGGTACAGAGTACCAGAAGCTGATAGCAGTAGGTATGTCTGGGTATTTGCTAGCCTTGTAGGCCTGACGTAACTCCCATGGTTGACAGAGATGTTTGCCGGCTCTTTGACACTCAGCTGAAGCTGAGCCATGCGAATCTGAAGACATCATTAAGAAAGTACACTCAGTTTTCAAATACCGCACTAAGTGAGCACATATTACATTGCAAATTAAAAAAAGACATGTACATACCTCTTATCTTGGTTTGGAATAGCTGAAGCTGTTTCATAAAGCCCGGCTGTAAATCAAAGGAAATAAAACGGGCGCAGGTCAAATGGGATACACACTAAAGGGATAATTCTACCACCATCTATGTTTTGTGTTGTTACAAAAAGTGTGTGTGTGTGTATTTTAGACTTTTCCATATTGGGGGGGGGGGGAGGGGCACAATGTGCCCACATTGACCTATTTAACCGGACATTCATTGTATACATTATGTTTGAAACTCATTGTGGATTAAAACAAATATCGTAAAATAGTTATTATCTTGGTAAAACTGTAATGTTAATTTTTTTACCAGCTTAGGTTAATAGAGATGTACAAAATATCCGATAAAATATTGTTAATGCTCACAAAATCGCAAATTTAAGGGTGACAAAGTGTGTGAAACTTCCTGAATGTGTCCGTCTGTTATGGTCTGAATAACTGAATCATTGCGACCAATGAGGAAGTTTTTCGTTGTGACGTCATATTCCCGCGTCAGACCCAATAAGCCTTTATGAAGTATGGTTGCCCACTAGAGGGCGCCCTTTCATTTGGGTAAACACAATTCAAGATGGCTGATGTTGTTGACAGTCCTGATACTGCCACGCCCACTGGCAGTGGCACCGTTCAGCAGGTGAGTTATTTCATCGAGCAAGGGTATTACTAGAGTAACATTTTAACTACATTGTTTTACATTTATATAAATTGGTTACAGGCATTGAGAAAATTATTAAATTACAACGATTTGTATACAATAAGTGATTTTCTGATCCATTTGGTTGGGCTTTGTTTAGTAGCTACGATAATTTATATGATACATAGACATTCATTACTGAACTGTACTGGACTGCTGGCCAGCCCAGGCGGTACTTTGAATGACGGTCATTCACTAGTTTGACATTAGGCTGCCCATGGTCAAATTATATTTCCCTGTTTTATGTTTACACACAAAAAAATTGCTATTTAAATCTGGGTTTGTTGCTTTTTACTTTTAAGTTTTATAAATATAAGTTCTATCTAGCTAGTCGCACAAGGACTCGCTCTAAATAAATATGTGACTGTGATGTGAGTGTATAAATATACATACTGTGTAACTGTGTAACTGTAACTGTCAGGTTAACTGTAGTGTTAGTTTTTGTGTCATATTTATTATTTGTGAAGAAAACTGAGCAAATTTTAATGTGTTACTAAATTACTAGTAATTAGCTTGTGACTCTCCTAAAACAGATTTTCCCAGAGAAGCTTAAGCTGCCGGAGCTAAAAAACTGGTTAAATGTCAACAATATTGCATATCACCACACATGGAGGAAGCTGAAATTTGTTCAAAGGTAAGAACCTCAATGTTATTTGAACCCCTTTTTAGGTGAGAGGCTGTTATAAATAACAGTTATCAACATTTTCACAAGCATACAAACTGTATGCTTTTCAGGACTCCCCTTCCCCTGACAAAAATGTTCAAAAATAAATGTTAAATTCTTTCATGCTAGCATTTTTTATAATAGGAGGATGCTGCAGTAAGCAGAGCCATGAAGTGTGCCCGGCTTAAGGGAGTAAAAGGAGTAAATACAAAACTTCAACATTTATTTTACAATTTTGTTTTTCAGAGTAAAAGATGCTATTGCAGACGGATGTCGGCCATTAACTCCCAAGAAGGACACAGTGTCATCTTCAGAGTGCACTAAAGTAAAATATCCTGCAACTGGCACAGGATGGACAAAATCTCTTGTTAATGTAAAGGTCACCCTCAAGATGGTTGATGAGTACACAGCACTGCACAATACCAGCAGCACGTTTCAACGTGAAGACCTGTCAGCACCAAGTGTAAAACTGAAGGCTTTTAAATTTGCTACTGAAGGTTACTGCACTAATATTACCACATATCAGTCAGTGCACACTGTGTTTTGTACTAGTCGATGTTTTCACTCATTTAAAAAAAATGAGACCGCACATGTAGTCAAATGTGCACTTGGCAAGGGCCAAGTACAGCATGGGGAATGCACTTGCCGTGCAGGAGATGGTGATCACTGCAATCACGTTTTGGCCTTGTTATATTCTCTCTGTATGTTCACTGATAACAAACTGATTACAGTGCCAGATGATATTACTTGCACTTCAATGTTGCAAAAATGGCATAAACCACGAGGAAAGAACATCTACCCTGAACCTGTTGACCAAACTCTGCTCCTCACCGGCAGGTTACTTGGGTCTGACCCGGGTGAGCTTCGACCACGACATCAAAGCTACTCGAACTGGGGGCAGACATGATTCGACCCGTGAAGCTAATCAAACGCACCCAATATTAAAATCTGAAAGGGGCCTATCGTTACCATGACAGCCGTTTATTTGTTTACATTGTAATTTCCTTTTTACATTATAGTGCACTGCATCTTACGCGTATTTCCCGCCTGTAGATCTGTTGATCAAAGCTGGCGGCCATACTTCGTCGCTGGTCCCACGAACTGACCTATCTCACTTTTTGGCGAAAATTAGTTTTTTATATATTTGGATTACAAAAGTGAAGTCTTAATTTTTTTTCAAAATTTTGGGACGAAACCTTATCTCAAATTGT
The DNA here is from genome assembly GCA_021014325.1 of Plazaster borealis. Taxonomy (NCBI): domain Eukaryota; kingdom Metazoa; phylum Echinodermata; class Asteroidea; order Forcipulatida; family Labidiasteridae; genus Plazaster; species Plazaster borealis. Next base: position 23,630,870 of record CM037460.1, read on the forward strand.
TGTTTACAGTAGTAAACAAAAGCGACGCATTGTCAATAATGATAATTTGGGGCTCACAAAGTGACGTATCACGATAGGTCACTTCGTGGGATCAGACTGCCCTGTTACGCGCAGTTCACGAAGTGACTTACATGAATATTTACATAATATTCTTTTTCAAGAGCCGTATTTTTTTTTTTTTTTTAAGATCATTTTTTATAAATATATTGTTAAAATTACGTATCATGAGTTGTGCTGCTGCAAATAAAACCTTGTAACCTGTATTTTTGTGAATGAATCAAACAAAATCATATAAAATACTATTTCTATGGAGGACGCGGGTCTGGTATTTGAACGTAATGCACACTAACATTGTGTATGTGTGGAATGGGAGCTGTCCAAGTTAACAACGACATGGCGGGTTATCATGTGAGTATATTTTCAATCAAAATATAACTTAAACTGTGTTAACGTTACGTTAACGTTTCGTTATTTAACCTAATTATGATAAATACTATAAAATCGGATGGCTTATTTGACAAATCAACGCTTAGATTTGGTCGGGCCATGTGTATGGGATGGCGGCGGGTGGTGGATATTGAAAGAGAGTTTAAACTTTACTGGCCTTGTCCGACCTTGACCTTGGCTTGGCCTAGTAATAGTGTTTAGTCTTGTTAGTGTACTGTAATTTTATTCATGCTATCGTGTGACAAACGCCTGTAGATAGTATAACAATATTACCGATGTCAATTGTACTTTGTAGCCTCGGTCATGAAGTTACTGATGATGTCGTTTTGGCAGAAATTTGTCAAGATGGCTCATATTCATAATGCAGGCTAAATGATAAATATTAAATTTTTAAAACTCACTACAAACAACTTAACTTAGGAATGTTCCATGTTGTTGATACAAAAATTGATATAGTCTATGATTGTTAAGGCTATTTACTGGTTAATTTTCACAATTCATGGGATTATCCGGCTGGGAAGTGAAAGTAATTTTCCATTGAATTACTGCAGCACAAACAGTCTGGAAAGTGTTAAACAGTCATCCTGCAATGTGAAATTATAAAATAACTTAATGTTTTTTAGGACTAAGACATATGATAAAGAGTGACAAGCCTACTTGTTAACTTTTTAAAGTTTGTTTTTACCACAGCCTTGGACTCAACCCGGCTGAGCTAGCAATGGATGTTTTAGTGAGGTGGGCTGATAGGAGTCGAAATGTTGTGCTATCTGAACACCTGAAATTTCATCCCCCATTGAAACTTTACCAGACAGTTAAGATGAGGTGGGGGAGAGCATGGTGGAAGGGAACAGTGATAAACATGGAGGACACTGGAGGTAAGCTCTTGTCAGTGTCTGTTTACATTTTGCATTATTTCAGAGTTCTTCCTGCTACAGTATTTTTGAAAGCACAAACTACATGTAATTTGTTTCATTAATCAGACTGTTGTTTTCTTGCATTTTACAGAAACTGAGGACAGTGATAGTGAAGACGACATGCCTCTTAGCGCATTACTAGACCATGCAGCAGAGAGTGAGTTTTACTCTTATACCTAATCATCTTTTATTCGAACAATGGTTCTTTATTTTCAGGTGTAATGTAAAATGTAGGATTAAGTTGTTTTCTTTCTCCACATTAAACCATTATTGCATTATTCTGTTTCAGTCTATGAGGGTGACTCGGGGCATCAGCAGCATTCCCGAGGAGAATGCAACATTGGACGTTTCTGCATTGGACACCACACCACAAGACACCTCACCAGACATTGGACACCAAACAACATTGGACACAACTGCTGAATCCCAAGAAAAGAATGCAGGAGAGAGTAAGTTCTGGATTAACTTGTTCCTGCTACTTTATGTTTGAAAGCACAAAGTATATGAAATTTGTTTCAATAATCAGTCCATGGTTTTTGGATTAATTCTACAGGAACTGAGGACAGGGATAGTGGTGAAGACGACATGCCTCTTAGCACATTACTAGGCCATGCAGCAGAGAGTAAGTTTTACTGTTATACCTAATCATCAATATTATGTGGTCTTTATTACAGTATTCTGTTATGTTTTTTTTTTTTTTTTTTAATGTTGCAACTGAGCGTGCATATATCCAGATTCCTCACTAAGTCTAGTGTTACTTCTCAATTTGTGTATAGAAAGGGTCTTTTATTCGAACAATAGTTCTTTATTTTCAGGTGTAATGTAAAATGTAGGATTAAGTTGTTTTCTTTCTCCACATTAAACCATTATTGCATTATTCTGTTTCAGTCTATGAGGGTGACTCGGGGGGCATCAGCAGCATTCCCGAGGAGAATGCAACTTTGGACATTACTGCATTGGACACAACACCACAAGAGCTTGAATCCCAACTGACCAACAATTCCTGTAAGAAATACCTTGTTTTATTGTTTCTGCTAAAAGCAAAATAATTATGAAAGAAATTTGTTTATTTGAACGTTAACTATGGTTGACATTTCAGAAATTTGGGCTGTATTCTGAAATTTGGGATTTCACTTTGAGAGTATATCGGAAATCTAATCTTTAAACTTGGGGGAAATACAGTCTCTCATTTCCGGAAATATGGGCTTCTTTGGGGAAAGTCTTGTACTAATATATGACCCCCACCCCCCACACACACATGAGCTACGTCACTGATCTATTCTTTTCTCACACTGCAGGCTCAAACCCATCAATATCGGAATCTCAAACAACAACAATCCCCCCTGACCTCGAAGAAGCGCTATTTCCACAACAGGGTGTGGTCCAGAAGTGCTCAGATTTTACTTGTCAGGAGGACATCTTTGCAGCTTGCAGTAATTGTGACTGTCTGTTATGCTTTGAACATTTTTAAGGTCCAGCAATACTTGTGAGTCTCACAATACATTTTCTGCACTACTTAATTTAAGCAATGTGTCAACTCCAGTTGTTAATATCGAACATAACTTAAAGTCAGCTTCATCCAGTGCAAATATCACAGTTCCTCTGCAACCAGAGAACTTTATTGTGGAAGGAGAACCACAGATAGAGATGGATTTGAACGGGACTCCCCTGAAATCCAATCAAAACAAGCCAAGAATAAAACCGTAAAAGAAAAACGAAACAGTGGAGATGCCTACCATTCGGAAAAGTCAGACAGGTTAAAGGCGGCACGAAAAACTCAAATGATACCAACATGTAACGGCTTATGGTGCAAGGCCAGAAAACTTGAGTGTGATGAGTTCAGTAAAGAACAAAGAGAATCAATAAGAAATGCTTTCTATTCAGTTGGTAGCCTGCAAGGACAGAGAGAGTGGGTGGCACGTCACATTGTTTCAGAGCCATGTAAAGGTAGTTCACGCAAGAAGAGGAACACTCATTTTTTCCTACCTAAAGATGAAGGCATAATGTCATCTCCCTTTCGGGTTTGTAAAAAAATGTTTCTCAGTACAGTAGGAATATCAGATCGTCAGGTACGTACTGTCGTAAAAAAACTTGGACCGTGTAACACACTTGCACAAGAGCAAAGGGGAGGGAGGCAAACAAAGGAGAAAGATAAACATCTTAGAGAAGAGGTCAAGGCTCACATCAACAGGTTTCCTAGAGCTGAATCACATTACTGCCGCTCTAGCACATCTTTCCAATACTTGGCTTCTGATCTCAATGTGAACAAAATGTACGATCTGTACATTGCAGAAAACCCAAACCTAAAAGCTTCTAGAACGTTGTATGCAAGGGTGTTGAATGACATGAAATTAAAGTTCCACAAGCCCAAAAAGGATCAGTGTGGAATTTGCGAGACGTATCACAAAGGGGATGATAAAGAAAAAGAAAGAATCAGTGTGCAATACATGAGTCACACGAATGAAAAAAACAAAGTACGAGAAATAAAAGCGGACAAGAAAACACAAGCACTCATGAATCCCAAATCGTACCAGGCCTCAGTATTTGACCTCCAGCAAGTCATATACTTGCCACGATCGGAGAGAGGGACGCTGTTCTACAAACGTAGGCTTTCATGTTACGATTTCACTATCTACGAATTAGGTAGCAAGGATGGATTCTGCTTCCTCCACCATGAGGGCATCGCGAAGCGCGGTGCGAACGAAATAGCGTCCAATTTATACACGTATTTGCAAACACTGGACAACCAAGGAAAGGATACCGTTGATCTTTTTAGCGACGGCTGCGTGGGACAAAACAAGAACTCAATTTTACCGGCCATGCTGACCTACTTTGTATCCCAATCTAAAACAGTGAAAGAGGTAACTTTGTTTTTTTTTGAGACCAACCATGGTCAAAGTGAAGGGGATTCCGTTCATAGTACAATCGAGCGCCAAGTGTCCAGCGCGGGGGATGTATTTCTCCCTTCCCAACTCTCTATCCTCATCAGAACATCTAGGAAACACCCTACTAACTATCATGTAACAGAAGTGCAAACAGGGGACATCCATGACTGGAAAGAATTCGGGCAGTCCTTGCATATTCTAAAGGTACGGTCAACAGTCGAAGGTAATCCAGTAGACTGGAAAAGGGTAATGCAAGTTAAGGTCACAAAATGCAAACCTCTTAAAATCATGGTAAAACTCTCGCACCTCCAAGAAACGTTTGACACTATTGACATCGAGGGTAGCTCAAGGCTCACAGCAATTGGCCAACTGAATTACCCTCCACCTGCCTATCCTAGAAGCCCTCCTAAACTTGCAGAGAGCAAGTACAACGACTTGATGAGTCTGTGTCAAGGCCCAACTCCGGTGATTAGTCATCCCGATCACGTTGCATTCTACAGAGACCTTCCGCATTGATCAGGTTTTCCTAATCAATCTTTCTGAGGATCTTTGTGGGTTTAAATGGTGCTTTATTGTCCAAAATAATGTTTACAAGAAATATGTGTACTAGAGTAGATCATTGTGAAAGCGGGATGAAACCAAAGTGTTTTGTTAATTTTAAAATGAATATTTACAATGGATGAATTTTGTAATTACTTGTACATTGAATTAAATGAATTTTTATAATGAATTAATTGTTAAATTAATTGTATGAATAAAATTTATTGTTAACTTAAAACAGACATAGATGGCTTTTCATTTTATTACATTACGTACTGACAGCAATGAAGGACTAAATCGCAGTATTTGTGGGTTTAAATGGTGCTTAATTGTCCAAAATAATGTTTACAAGAAATATGTATACCAGAGTAGATCATTGTGAAAGCGGGATGAAACCAAAGTGTTTTGTTAATTTTAAAGTGAATATTTACAATGGAAGAATTTTGGAATTACTTGTACATTGAATTAAATGAATTTTTATAATGAATGAATTGTTAAATTAATTGTATGAATAAAAGTTATTGTTAACTTAAAACAGACATAGATGGCTTTTCATTCGATTACATTATGTACTGACAGCAATGAAGGACTAAATCGCAGTGAATTACAAAATTACCCCTGTGAAAGTTCCTATTATGACATTTTCCATGGAAGTTTCCAACCGACGTTCCCCATGATGAAAAATAAACAGGCAACAAATAAACTTCCGTCTAATAAGGTGGTCTTTTCTAAATGCCCATTTCCGATTATAACACACATTGACCCCCCCCCCGATCCGACCCCGATAGTATTTTCAAAATCGACGCGTACAAACGCATTGAGTGTCATAGACAGAGTGTATTGCGCGTGCGCACAACAGATACGTCGCCGGGCACAGAGCGCAGAAATGGAACTTCTGGTCCCACGAAGTGACCTATCGCGATACGCTGCTCGCTGCGCGTAAGAAAACTGAAAGTTATAATTTCACGAAGTGACGGATAACTTTACCACTTTATATTTACCTTAATATTTGACATTTTTGCATTTAAACCATACAGTGTGAATCTATAGCTATTAATCTTCCCGCTGTAGTATTATCAATCCAAAAGAAGTAATATTTCCTTGGGAAATGACCAATCCAAAAATAGCTTAACTTTAAACCCGTTTTTCTCGAAACGACAAAAATGAGATAGGTCAGTTCGTGGGACCAGCGACGACTTGTTAGCTTCTTCCTCTCAAAGGACCAATTATGCATGTCATATAATCAACTCAGTGCCTCCTTTATATTTTGTCATTTAATACTAATATATTTCAGGTATGTAGGAACCGGAGGTCTGCGGGGGCTACTGGTCCCCGCTGAAAACATACTGTGGGGCGGCCTCCCTACAAGAAAACATGTATAAATTGCGTTTATCGAGGGATGGTATAGACTGTGCAAGTCTCGCGCGTATCGGAACGAGAAAACACGTCAAACGAAGAACTCTCTGAAATCAAATCTTTGCTTTAAATGATATCTAATGACAAAATCTGAACAACGAAAGTACTCATTACATGTTTATAAAATCAGTTTTAGTTTTCATATTAAATACACAAATAATGTGTTCATTTTTATTAAAGCAAAATTAAAACTCTGGGACAAAACTGCTTATTTTGTTATTCTTACCTTTTCAGAAACCACTTACGTGGATTCGTGATGGTCAAACGGGCGTAAAATTAACGCTTGGTGCAGTTTATAGAGGGCTGATGCCTCAACAACTATAGACTGCAATGAAAAGGCTTTCGCGGTGCAATTGCAGCATCTAGCGATTATATTAGTGCATCCAAAACAAGCGTTTACACAAGTTTTGTGATCGGTGGTGAGCACAAAATTCTTAAATTTTTGCAGCAACCGGAAGCTGAGGTCAAGTTTAATTTTCGGGTTTTCTTCGTTAAATTGTTGAATTGATTTTACTTTCATATTTTGTATCACTAAGTATTACATTCCCAACAACATTGTATATCTTCCATTGTCATAAACCACGTCAAACTAAAATAATTGACCAAACAAAATCTTGCCCACGTAAATCTCCATGGTTGGGACCACAATGGTCCCGGAAGTTCAAATATGCGCGAGACTTGCACACAGTATATTGCAGTATACGGACTATTCAAACGGATTACAACGAACATGGAAACTTAATTGCAGGTATTTTGCTTACGAGTCTGACAAATGAATCCTCAAACTCACATAGCCTATACTCAGTTATTCATGACCCATCAGTCAGTTTTGGAGTGTCACTAAATTGGGCAGCGCCTTCATTTATCATTCAATTTGAGCCTAATAAAAAATTATTTTCATGGGGCCCGAACCCCACAAATCTGGCTCGTAAGTTTGGTTTTACGCGTCCCCCCTTATTTTTGCCGACTGAAAACGAAACTGAATTGAAAGGCTAATCAAGCCAATTCATAATTTCAAAATGGGTAAAACACAATGTGTAAAACCTTTCTGAAATGTCCTAAATTGCATCAAAGACCATCTAAACAAAATTCACGGGGCTCAAACAAATAAAGCTTCGCCTCATAATCAAATAAGATGACAAGGCACATGCAGTACATCATTAACACGCACAATATTCCCGGGTAGTTCTGCGGGCCCCGGAATAAGTAATAGTGGGACCGAACCGATGCATCAAGATTATGTTGGTGTGGTTCCCTATAAAAATGAGTACATGTTAGACCTATAAGTATCTCCCCTTAATCATACCTTGGATTGGCTAAGCCCACAAACTGCTAAGCATGCTTGGGATTTTTTTTCACAGTTTTTGTACCAAGTCCGACATCTGATAGGTCGCATCTCTGACTTTTGCTTGGGCCCATAAATTCCCGAAAGTTAAAAATTGATCGAAGTGGCCCTTTTAAGGAAGATGTTAAATTAAGTGCCATTAATCAACCAATCATGTCATACATGCCAGTATAATGTCTAGATAGCGCCACTATTAATGAAATGGAAATATGAGTATAATTGAAGACTTTACTGAAAATATCACCTTTGAAATCATCCCTCAAATTTGAGTTTGCATCCCCCTATCTGAACATCATGGATCCGCCCCTGTGGTTAGAGACCAGGCTGCACATGCATTCGGACATGATTCGACCCGTGAAGCTAATCAAACGCAACGAATATTAAAATCTGAAAGGGGCTTATCGTTACCATGACAGCCGTTTATTTGTTTACATTGTAATTTCCTTTTTACAGTATAGTGAACTGCATCTTACGCGTATTTCCCGCCTGTAGATCTATTGATCAAAGCTGGCGGCCATACTTGTTAGCTTCTTCCTCTCAAAAGACCAATTATGCATGTCATATAATCAACTCAGTGCCTCCTATGTATTTTGTCATTTAATACTAATATATTTCAGGCATGTAGGAACCGGAGGTCTGCGGGGGCTACTGGTCCCCGCTGAAAACATACTGTGGGGCGGCCTCCCTACAAAAAATCATGTATGAATTGCGTTTTTCGAGGGATGGTATTGTAGTATACAGACTATTCAAACGGATTACAACGGACATGGAAATTTAAATGCAGGCATTTTGCTTACAAGTCTGAAAAATAAATCCTTAATCTCAATTAGCCTTTACTCACAGTTATTCATGACCCATCAGTCATGCTGGTTTTTCTGGTCACTTTATAACCATCATTTACAATGTATCCTATAGTCAAAATGACGAAAGTGCGATTATAATATTCAGACACGGACCCTCCATAAATCGCTTAAAACTACCTTTATGTTTTTCAAGTCACAGTTTTGGAGTGTCACTAAATTGGGCAGCGCCTTCATTTATCATTCAATTAGGGCCTAATATTTTCATGGGGCCCGAACCCCACCAATCTGGCTCGTAAGTTTGGTTTTACGCGTCCCCCCTTATTTTTGCCGACTGAAAACAAAACCGAGTTGAAAGGTAAAAAAAGCAAATTCCTAATTTTAAAATGGGTAAAACACAAGGTGTAAAACTTTTCTGAAATGTCCTAGATTGCATCAAAAACCATCTAAAGAAAAATTCACGGGGACCAAAACAAATAAAACTTCGCCTCAAAATCAAATAAGATGACAAGGCACCAATGGAGTACATCATTAACACGCACAATATTCCCGGGTAGTTCTGCGGGCCCCGGAATAAGTAATAGTGGGACCGAACCGATGCATCAAGATTATGTTGGTGTGGTTCCCTATAAAAATGAGTACATGTTAGACCTATAAATATCTCCCCTTAATCATACCTTGGATTGGCTAAGCCCACAAACTGCTAAGCATGTTTGGGATTTTTTCACAGTTTTTGTACCAAGTCTGACAGGTCGCATCTCTGACTTTTGCTTGGGCCCAAAAATTCCCTAAAGTTAAAATTGATCGAAGTGGCCCTTTTAAGGAAGATGTTAAAATAAGTGCCATTAATCAACCAATCATGTCTTACATGCCAGAAATGGAAATATGAGTATTATTGAAGAGACTTTATGAGAGCGTAAGACTGTAAGCCAATAATATGGAATTCTCTAGTAGTAGGAACAATGGGGGTTCTGGACCACCTTGCTTGGGGGTATATACAAATAGAGCACATGGGGTTTGCTCCCAGCTTTATTGATAGGGCTCGCCCCGCTCTCTTGGCGGGCTGCTGGTTCTAGACCACTTTTGGGTTGGGGTATATATACAAATAGAGCACATGGGGTTCTACTAAATTTTCGTATACGAAAATTAGGTTTTAATAGGGCTCGCCCCGCTCTCTTGGCGGGCTCGACCCACAGCCAGCAACTCCCAACCTTAACGCTTCAACTTTCGTCTATGAAAGTTGAACACGATGGAGTGTAGCACGGTATACACAATGAGTGAACCTAACTGTAGACGTTTACGTTTGTGAATAACTGGGTGGAGGTTCGTTAAGTTTGCTACCACGGCTGAATTTAAAACTGGCAAAGCAACCGCACTTTATTTCAGTGTCGTTGCCGCAAGCTCTTTCATTATTGAAGCTCGGGCTTCGGCCATCAGCTCGTTTTTGCTACTTCGTTGGTTTGAGCTGCGTATACTTTGCGGCTTTTTTCTTAATATCTTCTTTTATTTGTCGATATTTATTTATTTCGTTAATTATTAGCTTGAACTCTTCATGTTAGATGTGCCCATCTTTAAGCTCTTGTGAAATCACATCTGAAAAGCTGTTGAGCTTAGATAGAGCGAGAACACGAATCTCATCGTGTTTTTAGCTTTTACAAGGAGCCGCCGAGAGACGAACTTGCCGGCAATACCGGCAAGACCACAAACACCTGCAGCTGCTTCAAGTGCAATGACAATAGGCGCAGCTATAATTGTGGAGAGCAATCCTACACCAGTAGCTCCCATTCCAAGGCATGATAGAATCAACACTGTGTCAATACCATCAACGATATTGATAGATCTACGGTACTTTTTGTACAGCTTACTTCTGTCTTCTATCTCTTTTTCAAGTTTGAGTTCGAGGTTGCGGATTTCAGTCAGGCGATAATTAGAGCCTGTGTTGTTGTCCTCGGGCTGAAGAACGGGATACAATCGCTCAGTTGTTTCGATGGTAGGAGCTGTTGGTATCTTAGGCATTTTCTCGAATTTCAAGCACAACAGTTATGGGTTTGCTATGGTTTTGTAGCAACAGGTTATGTTTATCTAACGCGCGAAGGTTCAATTGATGTATGTGCCCAACTTCAAGTTTTTTGTACATAGGACAAATAGGATTAATGTTTATAACACCTTTGGGTGCGGCTGGGGTTATGGCTAGTAGTGTTGAAGGAGCGCCATCAACGATGTTGGAGGTTGTAGAAAGTTGATCGAGGTGTATGTATACCCACTTGTGAATATCGAAGTTAGAGGGTCTGTCTCCCTCGTATTCCCCATCAATCCAACCGTTTTCGCTGATACCCAACAGGCGGCGTATATCACCGGGTATTTTTAAGGCTCCGCCCGTTGGAATGCTGAACATGACTAGATTTGTTGCTTTATCTATCTCGACCGATACTTGGGGCAGCTCTTTTGTGAACAGATTTTGTAGGTATTCAAAGGTATATAATCCAGCAGGGATCATAATCTTTCGAGGTTTATCATCCAAGGTAGAACGCCACAAAATTCCAGCTGAATGCCCAATATTTCGATGGCTAACCTCATAATGCAAACCTCTGAGGGCAGCATAGAGCTTGCCATCTGTATTATCGATTACAGTCTGGAGATGCGACGCTTCTTCATTTTGAATATCGGTTAGTGTCACAAACATAACTAATCTTTTGTCTACGAAAGATTGTTAATGCAGTTATACCAAACAAAGCTTATAGCTTCAACACAGACGCATCTACTAGACAGGCTTAATCTCAAGTACTGCAGTCATAGAGATAGGATTGTCACGCATATCTTTACCATATTCATCTAACACGAGAAAGTTTAGTTTATATATGTGTTCTTCTTTAAGTTTTTTGTACATAGGGTAAGCAAGGTTAACGTTTACACTGCTTTCAGATTTGAACGGGGTTATGGTTAGCAGCGATGAGGGGCGCCATCAATAATATTAGAAGCCGCATAAAGTTGATTGAGGTGTATAGAAACCAGGTTAGGGGTATGGAACCTTGAGGGTCTAATTCCATCTACTCTTCCTTGGAACCAATGATCGTCAAAAAGATTAGAGAGAATGCCCAATAGTGAACACATTGCATCATCAAATTAAAAAAACATAGAACCACTCCTGGCATTGATACTGACAAACCCCGTTGTTTTGTTCATTTGGAGTTCTATTTGGGGTATATTTGCTTTGAAAAACTGTTGTATATCTTCAAAGGTGTACATTCCTCGAACAACTGTAATCGAGGTATAACTAAGATTATTATTACGGTCAAACTTAAGATCAACAGTAGAGTCAACATCAAGAGTGTTAGTTTTTTTAAAATGCAACTCTCTTAGGGCAACACAGAGTTTACCATTTACATTGTTAATTGCGGGTTGGAGGAGCGGCGCTTCTCTCTTTTGAATATTGGTTTGTGTAACAAACATAGCGAACTTGCAAATAATCTTTTGAACTTATACGAGTATAACTTAAACTTTGCAAGCAAAGTTTGTGCAGTTATGTCTAACCAAGCTTATAGCTTTAACACAGATGCATCTTACCAAACAGGTGGGGTATACTCCGCAAAATCTCAACTCGTATTGCAAAATGTTACAATACAGGTTGATACGGGGCGGCGAGCTTTGACACCGTCTTTCCGGATATATTGTCGGCGGAGCGGTATAGGCTGCCACACGTACAAAGTGATGATGTAGTGGACACGTGGAGCTCAAACCCGATGAAATTTTGGCAAAATAAGATTAACTTTGCAGTGTGGTGTGCTACCACAGGTTGCGGTGTCTCTGCAGAAGACCATCTTAGCTCTAAAGTCCCGATGGTGCGATCAGTCTACCGCTTTCACGTATACTACCAGGTGCGAAGGATTCTTGAAGGGATGCAGGTGCCACTCCCACAGGATGACACTTGGGATGCCTTTGATACCCCATACAACCAGAGGGTATATGAGCAAATTTGCGCGGAGTTTGGTGTCTCACCGCACACCGACTGGCGGCAGAGCATCGACCAAAATAGTGGTCTTGGAACGCCGTATCATTGGTGGAAAGGTTCAGTGCTCTCTATTAAAGAAGTGAGCAACGATTTGGTTGCTAGTGGGGGTCTTAACCCCAGCTTCGGTGTTTCGTCGAACGACTATAGAAAAGACCGCATGAGCTTTGGTGATAGACCAGCCACGTTCAGCGTCGACTACATCGGTCAGGGGCCAGAAGGAGACCAAGCATGGACAACATTTGTTCTCGACAAGTCGGAGGGCTTTACCCAACCTGGGGTTGAAAGAATCAACGACTCTATCCGAACATACGTGTGGGCTATCCTAGGCGCACAGGCGCAGATTCGCTCGAGTATTATTGGCACCGGTGCCGCATTTGACACCCAGAAACAGTTCTTAGCGAATGTTGAGGATGCAGTCTCAAGCCCTGTAGATCTCCCGAGTGCGGTGGCACGCTACCAAGACATGCTTCGATACGCCCGCTCTAAGGTTGACTATGTATTCGGAATTGGTTTGTATATGGCTCCCAGCAACATGGAGTTGCAGATTGGAACTATTCAGGACTACAACAACGAGATTGTGATCGCGGAGCAGGGGCAAAATTTGGGCTTTAACAACGGTATAAATGCAGTTGTCGAGAATTTGTTACCTGTAAAGGATATGGAGGGGCCTCCTGCAAGGCCAGCACACCTAGCTCAAACTCCGGAAGTTAGTTTGATGGGACCGGTTTTGGCACAGCCTGATATCGACGTAGATGAAAGACAAACTTTCGTAGACGAAAGTTTAGCGCACTATGATGGGCGAACTGCACTTGTTGTTGGTGGCGTTGCTCTTGGTCTCGGTTGGCTCGCTCTACGCTAAAACTTTTGTCTACAAAAAACTTTTGTCTACAAAAAACTTTTGTCTACAAAAGTTTATTATTTATAAAAGATTAAAGTTAACAGTACACCGCCGATGGCAACAATTATTGCCCATAGGTTTCCCGCGAGCCAGCCAGCAGTTTTACTCAAGAGGTTGAGGAGCCACGATATAATGCCTCCGATGATGCCCGGTAGTGCGGCTGCAGCCTTTCCAGCTAATTGGGCTAGAAGGCGCCCGAGAGCTTGCAAATGTTTTTTCGCCCACTCTTTAACCCCATCTTGATCTTTTGCAGGCAAAAGATCTGTGGGAGGTGTTGGCGGTGTAACCCCGCCAGCTGGCCCACCAGTCAAGGCAAGAACCAGAGTGCTGATGGCAAAGCCCAGTGCAGTGATAATGGTGGCTATGGTCACACCCTGCTCGCGGAACAGGGTCCGTAGCCGATCGGCCAGAGATTTGTTTTTATCTAGAACGCTAGATATGGTCTCACGAATTTGGCGGAACTGTGACCGAAGTTGTTGGTTGAGGACATCAACGCTGTCTCGAGCCGCTGCGAGATCATCTTCGGCTTTTGTAATTTCACGTTCGATTTGGTCCGCTCGCTCAGTTGTCCCGGGTTGCTTAAGCTCTTCGCGATAGCCCTCGATTAGCTGCTGGAGAGAAACTACTTTGCTCTCTTGCACCGCTTTTGTGGCACGCAAAGTTTTCAGGGCTTTGTCAAGCCCTAGAATCTCTCTCATAGGCAAAAGATTTTCTTCCTCAGTAGGCGGCTTAGATGACATACTAATAACTAAATCATCTAAAACATTAACTGTCTGATCTAGTACATCACCATCTGCTTGTGTTGCATTTTGTGCTTTATCAGCAACCTTTTCTAACTCGCGAAGGGTAGGTCGAGAATGACGACGCAGTGTACTGTCGTACCCAGGCAGGTTGAGAAAATCTCGAATAGCTCTGGAGCCCCCAGAGCCAAAACTTTGGGCAATAGTACCCAATCCTAAAAACTTTTTAGGGCCTTTAGTAGCGCTCATCCGAACCTTTTTATCACCTTCTACCCAGTAAAGTGTTTTACCATCTTCGCCGACCTGAAACCGTTTGTATTCTATGATCGTAGGTCGAGTGCCATTGTTTAGACCTATCTCCTCATAGAAAGCATTTACTAAACGGTCTCGCTGTTCTCGCAACTCGTCTGTACGGATGTCGTCGCGCGCTTGGTTGATGCGGTCGCCGTATTCATTAGCCGATAGCCCATCTAAGGGTGCCCCGATAGGAGGTTCAGGGGAAATAAAACTGGTTTCTTCTTCGACTTCTGGTTGTTTTTCGGGTGCATCAAAATCATTCATTTCAAAGCCACCTTCTGCCATATTGAATACAAAGGTTGGCTTTACTTATATTGAACACTCGCCAAGGTTTAATAGACAAAAGATAAAGTTTGGTTTGAATGGCATCGTCAAAGTACGGACGCAAACTGAATCCTCTTAGAAGCCTGCGGGATCCACTCGGGATCAAAGGCATACGGCAGAGCGTGGTTGTAACCAACAACCCCTCCACTATCGACCAAAATCAGCAGCTCTTGGTCCGCTTTCCCAACCTTGGCGCCCAGGATGTGATTGTTCCTGGAACAGCCCGCCTCGCATTTACCATCGCCCTCACCTCGACCGACGACAATCGAACAGTGGTTCAAAACCTTGGCCAAGCCGTTGTGAAGAAAAAGACAATCAGGATCAGTGGTAATGAGGTCATGTCTATAGATGACAGCGATGTTATCGGCTGCTACACCGACCTTTGGAAAACGTTGGGAGAGCGCCGGTCTCAGGTCTACCAGGGTATTGATGTGGCGGAAGACGCTAACATGCTTAAACTGAGGGTGGGCGCCGGAGATGGTGATAGTTCTACGGCGCAAGACAAGGCTGTTGCAGATGCATACAGCAACAGATTTAGCATTCCACTAGACTTTGAACTGTTGGAGAGCCACATGCCGTTCTTCCAGTCAGGCCTTGGTGACCGATTGGAGTACGAGCTTACCTTTAATGACTACAGCCGCGTTATAATGGCAACAGGTGATACAGATGCTAGCTACGTCATCGACAACATCTCTCTCGAGTTTGAAATTATGAGCGAGCCAAACTTAGCCCGAATGATTCGCAACCAGTATACTGCGCGAGTTGCCATCTTGTATGACCGCATTTTGCGCCACCGAAAGGTCACCCTCAACAAGAGTGATACGCTGTGGAACGTCAATCTTAATATTCCAGCCCGAAGCTTTAAGGGAATACTCATGCTCTTCGAGGATGCTGGAGCGGCGACCGCGTTTAACCGAAATACAGAATCGTTCTATAACCCCAAGATCGAAAAAGTTGAGGTCATAGTCGAGGAAGCCAAACCAGTTGTATGCCCAGGGTATGCGCGGGTACCAACAGTGGGATGAAGTTCGAAAGTACTTCGCTAGCAGCCCTTCAACCAAGCGCCACCCCACGTCTGCAATGGTCACCAAAGACTTAGCATTAGCTGATGTAACGGTAGGAGAGTATTTGACAACAAAGTACGGCCTATGGCTGGACTTGAGAAGCAACGATGATGACTCACTGCACGGCAGCGGCAGGCGCATAGAAAATGCAAGTGAGGGGGTCACAGTCCAGATCACCAAAAAGGCAGAAACGGCGGGCACATTGAACATGTATTTGTATGTTATCATGGATGCTCAGCTCAACATCGAAAATGGTCGATATATCAGTGCGCTCTACTAAACCAAACTTATCTTTTGCAGGCAAAAGATTGTTTTCGTCAACGAAAGTTCAAAGTAAAACTTTCGTACACGAAAGTTTAGACAAAAGTAAAAACTTATACGAGGATAAGTTTTTACCCCACTCGGCCATCATCTGTGGCCAGACTGGCTGTGGGAAAACAGTCTTTATCTTAAACCTTCTCGAAGATCACTACTGCGGCGAATTTTCGCACATACTCTGCCCCACAATTCGTTGGAACAAAACGTACCACGAGCGATCCTGGGTGTGGACAGACCCAGAGGTCTATATCGTCGACCCTGGCGATCAGCTTCAAAAGTGGTTGCGAGCTTTTTACTCGATTTTTGCTGGCGAGCCGACATTGTACATCATCGACGACTGCTCAGCTAGTAAAGCTCTGACCAAAAAGAAAGACATGCTGTCTGAGCTTGCGTTCTCGGGGCGCCACGCCTCTCAATCTGTGTGGGTTTTGACGCAAAAGTATAACTCGGTTCTTAAAGATCTCCGCGAGCAGACTAAGTGGATAGGGCTCTTCCACTGCAAGGACAGGGACTCTTTTGAAGATTGCCTGCGAGAAAACGACGTTGTCCCGACGAGAGAGGAGCGAGATGCGCTTAGACAGCAGTTATCTAAAGCTAAACACGCTAAGCTTGTACTAAAGACTGCTCAGCCGGTTGCTTATCAGTTGTTAACATAGCTTAATAGCTTGCTAAACTAAAGTTCTATGTGGGAGCAAACACAGCTAGCCATACAAACTATACATCTGGCAGTAGTTCTTGTGATGTTTGTCAAGTATGTTAGACTCATGCGCATGAACTTATACAGAGTATAAGTTTGATCTCAAAAGTTAAGATGGATTGTGATGATTTGATCAACCAATTGTTGCAAGAGGTTCCCGATGAAAGCACCGATACCACCGTCTCGACGCTAAACAAAACTTTTGTAGACAAAAGTTTGAGCTGCACCTCGTCTACAAAAGATTTGCCAGCAAAAGATTACAAAAGTTTCGATCGTTTGCAAGAACAAAAACGGACCCGGCTGGCGGCAATTGTGGCTGGCGGCACAGCTAAAAATACATAGGAACCCGACTAACCCTTGCACAACTTGATGTGATGAGTGATGACGAGATTTCTAAGCACTATAGCCGCTATGAGGCACGACTAGGGGCCTCAATGACAAAAACTCTCGGGGCGTCTGCGCTGCAGATGTATGCACTAGCGGCTAGCACATTTCTACCAATTCCACCCGAAAATAAGCCTCAGCTCGTCATAGACCTCGAGGAGGACCCCTTTGTCGGACATGCGCTGACGACAGCCTGCTGCGAGCTGTATTATCGCTATGGTATGTACTTAGCCCCGCTTACAGCAGCGATGACAACTGCTAAGCACTGTCAATTTAAAGACAAAACTTATACGAGTATAAGTAAAACTTTCGTACACGAAAGTTTAGATGACAGAAAACTTGGAAACGACATCGACAGAAGCAGCACAAGCTCTGGAGATGACAGCAGCGCAAGACCTAGAGACGACATCGACGCAGTTAAAAGTCAAGAGAGTGACTAATAAAGATCCACAAAAGTTGAGGCTGGCCGCAAGGTGCAGCAGCTAGAAAAGCAAAACAAGAAGCGCTGAAAGAGCAGCTGCGAAAGGCCAAACAGAGTCTCAAACAAACTTTCGTAAACGAAAGTTTTTCTGAAGATAATCTTAATCCTTCATCTACAAAAGACCGTGAACATAAAAGTGAAATCTCATCGCAATCAGAAACTAATCTTTTGCCTGCAAAAGATAATCTTTTGCAGGCAAAAGATTGTTTGCTCCTCGCAGGGGCTGTTATAGCTGTTGGAGCTGTGGTATATGCTAAGTTTTCGTATACGCCTGCAAAACAATTACCAAATGTATCTCAAAAATCAAAGACAAACATATTAGACAAACAAACTAATCCTCATTATATGCAATAATAATCTCCTACTTGCATAACAAAAATGACTACCCCCAGTACTGATGGTAAACAGCTTGCTAATTTGGTGTACCACTCCGCCGTAGTAAGTGGACTTGCCGTGGGATACGCTACTCTTGGTAAAAAAATCATAATAGGTGTTACGCCAAAGTTAGACTTTGCGCCGTATGATGTTGGCATGGTCATACTAGATGTTGGCCTAGCTATGGCCACTAAAGACATGCTTGTCAAGCAGGATACTCCTGCAGACATATTAAAGTAAAGATGTATAAGTTTTCTCTTTTGAATACAAAAGATTATACAAATATAAGTTAAACTAATCTTTTGTCTACAAAAAACTTTTGTCTACAAAAGTTTAAGTTTGATGGCTTCTATTGTAATGCTTGTTGGCGGAGCGGTCGTGAACGCACTTGCGTTCTCTGGGTCAAATTTTCTGTTCTCGATGATGCGTGATCCAGGTGCCGATGAAGAGCGAAAACGACATGACAAGGCTGTAGAACAACTTTAAGCTGCGCAGTCTGAATGGTCACGCAAGAGGGCCGAACGCCTAGACTGGATTAATGAAGAGCTTTGCCGCCAAGGACATGCCGTGCACACTTTCCGCAATGTTGATGAAGCTATTCGCCAGTACAATCTTATAAACTTTTCTACAGAAAAGTTTGGCAGTGATTCAATGGCCCCCACGCTAGAAGAACCAAAACCCAAACTCTCAGATTTCTACTTGCCGTCCCCAGAGCAACGTGATCGCGAAATTGCTTTCGTTATCATGGGGCTTGGAGTTACTTCCTTCGCAGCCTATAAACTTTCGTAGACGAAAGTTTGGATTGTTAAGTAAACTAATCTTTTGCCTGCAAAAGATTATCTTTTGCTTGCACAGAAAAGTTTGATTAGGTTTAGTTTAGTTATTTTTTGCAATCACAAACTAATCTTTGCAGGCAAAAGATTTTTTTTTTCTACAGATAATCTTTTGATTGCAAACAACTTTTCTACAGAAAAGTTTAGTTAGACTTTTGCAGGCGTAAACTTATATGGATACTAAACTGTCTGCATTGTACTACAGCCCCCAAGGATACTGGAAGGGACTTGCGGCCATACAAAAACTAGCCGAGGCTGCAAAAGTCACTCAAGATGTGAGTAAAGATTGGCTCAAGAGACAAGCTATATGGCAGATATATCTCCCATCCCCTCGCCATGTGCCTCGCCCAAAATTTGATATTTCAGTGCCTAATGAAGTCCACCAAGCTGACCTATTGTTTCTTCCACACGATCGCCTGCCCAGGGGCCGAAAGATTTACAAATACGCCCTGACTGTGGTTGATGTTGCCAGCCGCTACAAAGAAGCTGAACCACTGACTTCAAAGGAATCCACCGAGGTGGCTACTGCTTTGTCCCGCATTTACAAGCGGGGACCTTTAAAGTGGCCGAAGGTGCTGCAGGTTGACCCTGGGCGTGAGTTTATGGGCTCCGTATCCCAAACTCTGGAGAAACATGGTGTCAAAGTCCGACGGGGTGAAAAAGATTTGCATCGAGCGCAGGGCATCGTGGAAAGATTCAACCGAACTCTAGCAGAAAAGCTCTTTGGGCATCAGTATGCGGTAGAGCTGCGTCTCCCAGATGATGAGAGGTCAACTGAGTGGGTAGCACGACTTCCCGCCGTTGTCTTAGCTCTGAACACAGAGGTTACCAGATTGACGGAAAAAAGCCCTCAGAAGCCATCAAGGCAAAATCGGTAAAACAAAAGCCCTCTACCATTGCAGACCGCCCTGTTGGTCTCAACGAGCAAAAGCTCCCCTCGGGCGTGGGCGTTCGGTACCTCTACCAGCCAGGTGAGCTAGAAGGTGGGCGTCGTCGCGCAACTGACCCAGTATGGTCCCTCCGGGTGCACCGGCTTGGGCGTTCAGTCACTAAACCCGGAGAGCCTGTTCTTTATTATCTTATGAAAGATCGTGGGGTACCAGCTCGTGGGTTTGTACGAGAAGAGCTACTTGTGGTGCCTCCCAACACCCAGGTGCCACCTGTTAAACTTTTGCTTAAACTTTCGTCTACGAAAGTTTAGGCGACAATCTCGTTGATAAACTAAACTAATCTTTGCAAGCAAAAGATAATCTTTGCAGGCAAAAGATTAGTTTTTATGCAGGCAAAAGATAATCTTTTGCAGGCAAAAGATTAGGCATAATATCTTTGTGCCCATAGGCTAGTGTGGTGACACCGTCTTCAGCTATCCACCTCTTTGTGTCCAAGGGGGAGAGTGATACCTTGTTCAGACGCTGACCGTAAATTCTATGTCTCTCAGAACGCAGCACATCCATCCCGTGGCGGAAGGTCTTTTTTGTGATAGAGCCTCTTTATACTGCTCATGTCGAATTTGTTTCTTCACAACAGACTTTTTCACACCTTTGGCTTTTTTGATGTTATTCCCGCCAGCCTCGAAGATAGAGTACATCTTAGGCCGCAGCCCCACATACTCGGCGATGGGGCGCCCGGCGCACTCGTCCTTCATCTTTCCCAATACCTTCTTGTTTACCGTGTTGTGGAGGTAGTGCTCTTTGGGGTAGTCAGATGTGTCGTAGTTCTGGTGTTCTGGTCTTCGGCTATGTCTTTGTACACATCCTCGGTTTGGATATCAAGGAGGAGAGAGTCTGTGTCTGTGTAAAGGAGCTGACACCGATCACCATACCGAGCCTTTATCTGATTATAGTAGAAGTCGTACATAAGGTGCTTCGAAAGGTCGAGTATGCTCATACCCACGTAGGCGGGCCGGTTGAGTACCAGGCGGCTCTTATGAACCTGGATCGCCGCGAGGTTGTCATCAAAGATGTTTGCCCGAGCAAAGGCCGGGCTGGCAATAAGTCTCCTTAGCTTATCTTCTTCATCACTGCGCACCAGCTTAACGTCGACCCGCTTGCGTAGGTTCTCCATCGTTTTCCCAAATACACTATTGTTCATGAGTTTGTAGAGGTTCTTTTCGAAGTCGCTGGTTGCCTCCTTCCGGTGCTCCGTGTTCATCCGGATGTAGGGTTCCATCCAAGGGCTCTGCTCAAAGCGAAGAGCCCGGTGGATCTTCTTCAAGCGCATGCCGAGAGAGAGGTACAGCTGTAGGTTGCGATAGTGTAGCACATATCGTTCTTTATCACGGAGATTGGGTACCAGCTTTTCAACCTCTGTTGAAACTAATCTTTTGCCTGAAAACTTTTCTGTAGAAATAATCTTTGCTTGCAAAAGATTAGGTTGTGCTGATACTCGGACATCCACTCTCTCTGAACGACCATGCGCTCTGGCGCTAACGGATAGGCGTTGTGTGCGTCGTGGAGCTCTACAGGGTACTCTAAGTCTACCTCCAAGATGTAGCCCTCTGGGCTGTCTGCCGGATGCTCCGTTAAAACTTTTGTAGACAACAGCTCCTCCACCCACTCAAAGCCGCCTGTAGGCAGCGACTGGCTCATTGCCCACCCATATAGGTTGTTAGCATCCAGGTAAGAAATGTACCTGTTCGGCTCGGAGGGTTAAAGCCCTTAACCAAAGGGTTGTTAGCTCTCGCAAAGCGCTTAGATACCATGGAGATACCACCTCGCATCCCCTTCTCGATGAAAAGGTGCTGGTCATAGTCTGTGAGCAGTTTCAGTTCTACACCCGTCTTTTTGAGCAACGCGTCCCAAGAGAGGCCAGGACTGGTGTAGTAATGTGCGGGGTCCAAGCCGTACTGCCGCATGCAGGTCTTCCGGAAAGTCTCGAAGACATCTGCCAAAAGGAGCACATCTGTGCGGTTGTAGAGGTCGTGGTAGTCTCCCATAGTGTGGCATCTAAAGGTCTCCCACACCTTTTGTGCATGAACGTAGTCGGCCTCGCTAATGTACTCGTCTTTCAGCTTGCTGTAGAAGGCTTCCTTCGGAGGAGACCTGGCTCTGCAAACCTTTCCCAAGAGTCCATGTACTCGTACGGGTAGACGCCCTTGCGCAACAAAAGATTGCGCCTTTCTTTACATGGCTCGTACTGGCCCGTTATTTGGAAAGCCTCGGGCAGGTTGGCTGCTACTAACTCGTCAAGAGAGGACGGCAAGAACTGGACGCTGTCGATAAATCGGAGCTGACCGAGGGAGAAGCTAATGTATTTCTCGGTGTTGTTCGGGATGCAAGAAATCTTACCCTCTACCTTGGAAATAGCCTGCATCAGGAGGTGAGAATCGTAGCCCCGCAAATTGTGGAAGACCATAGGTATGGTTGTGGTTTTAGGGCTCAGGCGCAGCTTCAAGTTGCAAGCGTTGTGTGCAGCACCTCTGAATTTTCCAGTGATATGACAGTGGTCGCGGACAGTATCTCCCTCAAGTGGCTTCTCACACACGTGGCAGGTGGTGGCTGCCTTAAAGGCTCGCCGGTCATTAGCGGTCATCTTCATTGCTTTAGGGTTGGCTAGAACCTCCTTGATCTTTCGCTCCTCATACTGGATCGCTTTTAAGAAGTGCTCCGCCGCGTCGTGTCCACGGTATTCTACAGGTGTTTTTGTCCGTCCATCGCAGCGAACGACTACATAGCAATAGCCACAAGTCTCGTGGTGCTGCGTCTTCCGAGTGTTGCTCTTCGTGGGGTCCAGCTCGGGCCCTCTACCTTTGTAGTTAGAGCCTCAAAGTCGGCGTAGATGATGAAAGGGGCGGGAAACTGCTTGTGGTGGTTTTGAAAGGTCAGCTTATTTTTCCCTCTTCTGGCATCTCTACCCTCACCGCCGTCTGACCGATCCCACAACATTCAGGCTTGTGAGCTTCTAGGAGGTCTTCTCTCGAGTACCCATGGAGACATCTCTCACAAAAGTGCGTACGCTCCCGGTGCTTGTTTTCTTGGTAGAGAAGACGGTTTAGGTTTTGACCCAGGTGTAGTGAAACTTGCCTGCCTTCTCGATCAGCAAGAGGTTAATCCTGGGCATGTCCATGGGCTTTTGCTTAGCCCGTGAACGATAACACCCTTATCCCAGCCAAATATGTTGATAGCTAGGTTGTTTTGTTTTTCAACCTTCAGGATCTGAGAGTAGGAGTAGGAGCCTCGATCCCCGTGAAGTCTAGGCCATCATCAGTGGGATATTGGGAAGGCCTATCCGTGTGGGCTCTGGCGGGGAAGAGAGCAGACCGTAAGGACCATCTCAGGCAGTGATCATCATTGTTCTTCACGTTGATGACCGCCTTCTTGCTTTTCACCGCTGCGGGTAGTGGAATGTATGAGCCGCCTCTCAAGGGCTGGTACCGAGCAATGTCAAGCCACAGCATCTCTACGTGGTCAACCGTCCACCCCGAGCCTCTTTGAGTAAATTTTTCAAGCGTCTCCTGGATGCGGGGAAAGGCCCTGTCTAGTGCATCATCAATATCGTTAGCCTGCAAAACAGACTCTTGTTTGTGGCGGAGCACGGGATCAGTGTATTCCTCACTCCCATCAGGGTTGTCTTTTCGAAGTTGAAGCTTGAGAGCCAGCTGAAACTTAATACCGTTAAAAGCTTTAAGCTCTTCCTCAAGTTTTTGGTAAATCTAAGAGCGCACGTCGTCCAGAAAGGCTCTGGGGTCTGCGCTAAGGAGATGCCCTTTGGGCACAACCATCTGCCAACCCCGCAGATATTTCCCGATCACCCGTGGGGTCTGCCTAAAGACTAGCTCATCCGTCTCTTTATATTCAAACTGCTCTAGAATCTCATTTTGGTAGTCTTGTACCGTTCTAAACGTTTTTGAAGTACTCGTCATTTATATTGGTTACAGTATAAGCTACGACGTATTTCTCTAATAGAGAGTCATTAACACACAAAACCCAACAGTAGAGGGCATGAGGTTTGCTGGTGATAGCATAACCTACAACACACATATCTCTAATTGAAGTGTTCATTTTACAAAACTTAGGGAATTTCCCATGCACATTGCGCAATAAATTGGGGATTCCCCTAATGATAAAAAACATTTAGACATAAATGTATACCTGAGATATTCAATCTGCGAAATGAAAGGACACAATGTTTGTGCTTGGGTTAAAGTTGGTGAAGTTGATCTTTGTAATAGGAGCTGCTGCGGTAAATATTGTAAGTACCACTTAGTAAAGATCCGTAAAGGTAGAAATATTTCAATACCCTGTAAATCCTGTGGTATTGGGGTTCAGAGTGAAATACAGCTATGCCGAGACTGTGGCCGAGATAAAATAAGACATAGGAACATATCTCAAGAAAAAAAAGCTAAACAACAGTTTTCGTTGGTGTTGTCACAGCTCTTAGCTCGTGTTCAACTTTCGTAGACGAAAACTTTGCCTGCAAAAGTTTGTTATATCACAATTTTTGTTCTGCGGTGTGCCGGGCAAATCTTCTTGTGCCTCCACAAGGAGGAGCTACAGCTCAGCTCCCCACCACAATCCATACATATGTATTGCCGCGGTTCTTGTAAGCAAGGTGTCTTACGGTTCTCCAGGTGTCTCTTCAGGTTGTAGTACCTCTTAAAAAATTTGTGGCACTTATCACACTCCATCGTGTATACAGGTGCAGTGTATATGTCTAATTGTATATACAAATGAGGCGTTAAGGTTGAAAGTCACTGGCTGTGGGTCGTGCCCGCCAAGAGAGCGGGCGAGCCCTATTAAAACCTAATTTTCGTATACGAAAATTTAGTAGAACCCCATGTGCTCTATTTGTATATATACCCCAACCCAAAAGTGGTCTAGAACCAGCAGCCCACCAAGAGAGCGGGGCGAGCCCTATCAAAAAAGCTGGGAGCAAACCCCATGTGCTCTATTTGTATATACCCCCAAGCAAGGTGGTCCAGAACCCCCATTATTCCTACTACTTCTCTTTATAATCTTGTTACTCGGAATTGCTCAAGATTGCACCATCGGAGCATCTATAGAGTCAGAACGAAAATGAGCCATAAGGGCTTTGCGCTTAGCAAGTTTGTACGGGAGGAGTTTTGGTGATAAATCCTTTACAATGTATCAGCTCCTGAAAGGGGACTGACCAATGATTTTGAGCTTTATATCCGGGCTTGCTTTCCATAGATTATCATTCATTTGAAAAGGCATCGTACACGTTTGGTAATTGGAGCCTATTGTTTGTTTCAATACTATAAAGTTGATACCATAATTTCATTTCAAAAGGTTGTAGCGTTTTTGAGATAATTGCCGCAAATCTGGAGCGGTTATGTCCACGCAGGAAGAATAATCTGCATTGGAATACACACTCTGAGAAGCGTTACCGTAACGCTTCTCAATATTCCAAATATTTTTGGGATAAAAAGTGATATATTTTTCCATAACCGCAGTCCTTCGAAGTAAAAAGTCGCTCAAAATGTATTATACTATCCAAAGCTGCTGTATTTCTTCCCAAGTAAGTTTTTATTGCCATAAATTTACAGGGTCATTACCAAACGTGTACGATGCCTTTAAAGGTATCGTACAAGTTTGGTAATGACTCAAAACAAATATTAGCATAACAACTTACTTGGTAACAAGCAACGGAGAGCTGTTGATAGTATAAAACATTGTAGGAAACGACTCCCTCTGAATTAACGTAGTTTTTGAGAAAGAGGTAATTTCCCACTAAAATAATAAAACAATTCTTGCAAGTAGTTTTTATTCCTATCTGAAAGCACACAATATTGTGCAACAAGGGTGTTTTTTCTTTCATAATTTTCTTGCAACTTCGATGACCAATTGAGCCCAAATGTTCACATGCTTGTTATTTTATGCATGTTGGGATACACCAAGTGAGAACACTGGTCTTTGACAATTTCCAAACGTGTTCAGTGCCTTTAGGTCACCTGCACTGAACAATATTACATAAAATATCACCTCAGAAATTATTCCTCAAAATTGAGTTTGCACCCCCCCCATTTGAAAATTATGGATCCGCCCCTGTGATTAGAGACCAGGCTACACAGCATTTTCACAAATCAGGAGTTTGGGTGATAAATCCTTTACAATGTATCAGCTCCTGAAAGGGGACTGACCAATGATTTGGAGCTTTATATCCGGGCTTGCTTTCATTGTATCTCAGTGTGTAAACACCACATCCATAGATTATCATTCATTTAAAAAGGCATCGTACACGTTTGGTAATTGGAGCCTATTGTTTGTTTCAATACTATAGTTGATACCATAATTTTATATCAAAAGGTGGTAGCGTTTTTGAGATAATTGCCGAAAATCTGGAGCGGTTATGTCCACGCAGGAAGAATAATCTGTATTGGAATACACACTCTGAGAAGCGTTACCGTAACGCTTCTCAATATTCCAAATATTTTTGGGATAAAAAGTGATATATTTTTCCATAACCGCAGTCCTTTGAAGTAAAAAGTCGCTCAAAATGCATTATACTATCCAAAGCTGCTGTACTTCTTACCAAGTAAGTTTTTATTGCCATAAATTTACAGAGTCATTACCAAACGTGTACGATGCCTTTAAAGGTATCGTACACGTTTGGCAATGACTCAAAACAAATAATTAGCATAAAACTTACTTGGTAACAAGCAACGGAGAGCTGTTGGTAGTATAAAACATTGTAGGAAACGACTCCCTCTGAATTAACGTAGTTTTTGAGAAAGAGGTAATTTCTCACTAAAAAAATAAAAACTTCTTGCAAGAAGTTTTTATTCCTATCTGAAAGCACACAATTGTGCAACAAGGGTGTTTTTTCTTTCATAATTTTCTTGCAACTTCGATGACCAATTGAGCCCAAATTTTCACTAGCTTCTTATTTTATGCATATGTTGGGATACACCAAGTGAGAACACTGGTCTTTGACAATTACCAAACGTGTTCAGTGCCTTTAGGTCACTTGCACTGAACAATATTACTTAAAATATCACCTCAGAAATTATTCCTCAAAATTAAGTTTGCACCCCCGATTTGAAAATCATGGATCCGCCCCTGTGATTAGAGACCAGGCTACACAGCAATTTCACAAATCTGCCCCCCCCCCCCATTACAATCTTCTTACGTGCCGGTTATAGATTTTGTCGATACAAACATTTTGACAAATATTGTTTTTGGGGAAATTGACAAACTGTTATTGTTTTGTTTTCACGGGAGGAGTTTTGGTGATAAATCCTTTACAATGTATCAGCTCCTGAAATGGGACTGACCAATGATTTTGAGCTTTATACGGAAATTCCCTTTTGGTTGCTTCTTGTAAACTGGAGTTCAAGAAACATTCATGGAAAGTTTCATAAAAATCGTCACAAACCTTGGAAAAATACAGAGAGGGACACTAATGTGCCTCTAGGGCATAGGTCGAAAAAAGTGTGATCTTGTTTAGGGTTAACGTTGCTATCAGAACGGTCCGAGTTGTTTTAGGCCGAGAAAAAAAATAAAACATGGTTAGCGTCCGGGTTCCTGAAAAAAAGGGAAGCTGGAGGGGCTTTTAATTTTTTATTTTCAAGACGGCCGCCATTTTTCTTAAAATTTCGAACGACCATTGGTTTTCCACTGTTCAACATACAATAATGACAGAAACATGTTAGACAAGATATTTAACATGTTTACAGTGGTTGTATTTAATAGTTTGTTCAATGAAAACCTTGCCGTAGCTCACTTTCACAAGAATCGATGTAAATGTGTAATTAAACGATCTGTTTTTAACCCTGTAACCGG
Organism: Plazaster borealis; assembly: GCA_021014325.1. Classification (NCBI taxonomy): domain Eukaryota; kingdom Metazoa; phylum Echinodermata; class Asteroidea; order Forcipulatida; family Labidiasteridae; genus Plazaster; species Plazaster borealis. The sequence continues at coordinate 23,658,378 of CM037460.1, forward strand.
CACAGGCTAAGTTCTGACTTGCAGGTATTTTATTTTTTGAATGTATCATTTGACATTTAAAGGTTTATTATATTATTATTATTATTAAATCTCATTTTGAATTGGTAGAAAGAAAAAATAAAATCCATGCGGCCCCCAAAAGGAAGAGGGAGGGGACGCTAAAGGTGTATTTTGTTTTACTCCGCCCCACCCTTTTCCATAAAGAGATTATAAGCTTGTGTCAATTACTAATGGAGAGAAACATAAATTGCGACGTAAGTCATCAAAAGATGTTCCCACTGGCATACGCTGGTGGGCCAAATGACAGGACAGAAAATTAGTGGCGATTTTTCTTTTTTTTCTTTTTTTCGACTCGCCCAAATACTACTGCTGCGTGTTACTGCTACATAGCAGCCACGTTCTGCGAATTATTCACCTTACCTTCTCTGGTCGATAATAGTAGCTACCGCCCCACTCCATCGAAGATGACGGGTACTGCGACGCTGTAGCCCCGTTCAGCTCACACAGCTGATCCCGCTCTGAGTAGTTGATGGAGAAACATCGAGTATCAGACAGACACAAATTGCCGCAACTGATCACCGAAATACCCACCAAGGTCCGGTATCCATACCCGTGTAGGATCAAGTCGGCTATGCCACTGAAATACAGGCTTCGAGAGGTGCCGATGGTTGCGTTTTGACAGAGCTTGGCTGCCCCGACCGAAAGGAAATAAATGACCGTCAAAAATAGAACACGTAACATCTCGCTTTTTCCTGATGTGGATCAATTAATTCGTACATAAAAAACACAAGTTTGTTCAGTTGGTATGTTGAACTGCTTTTAAAAATTACTTCCTAGAAACCGACTTTGATAAAGCCGTTAATATCATTTGTTTCCCCTCAAAAATTTATAAGAAACCGTTCGGTATCAATACAGCTTTTAGCAGTAACGGCATGCATTGAAATGACAAACGATGTGATAATATGCGAAGGTATGTGTTTGAAAGCAACACGCCACAACAGCATTAGTCTTCTTAGCCACGCGCACCAGTCTAACAAACCACTCTCGATCGATACCGTAAATTACACAATTTGCATATTATTCTGCTCCATGGATGAGCACGCATGCATCTTCTATGCTAATTATTAAGGAATGACAATTGGTATCATGCATCCCCCTATACATATACGTGCATTAAAACGAAAAACTAGGAAGTCAAAGGATGTGGGCTGGCCTCGTTGTTGTAATAATAATAATAATATTAATAATAATAATAATATTAATAATAATAATAATATTAATAAATAATTATCAATGTGTTTTACATTAGTGCCCTGGTCATTGGGCCATTAACATTCCTTTAATCTTTCTCAGCTCCCTGGGGAGTATACAGCCCGAGCTGCCGTGGCGCTCCGAAGGCTTTTTAAAGACAATATCAACCTCTATCCCTCGCAGGTACCCATTTATACCCCTAGGTGAAGAGAAGCAATTATAGTAAAGTATCTTGCTCAAGAATACAAGTGTCATGACCGGGATTCGAACCCACACCCCGATTACTTAAACATCGGAATTTGAATTCGATGCCCTAAACCTTTCGGCCACATGTAAAGGGTATTTATTTCATATCGATGACACCATAATAAAATATTTTTGTCTGCGTCTCCACCGTGATTACGTAAATTACAGTTAATTTTACTTGATATTTTGGACATTGATTTCATAATGTGATTGAAAAACTGATACAACTTCTCAGATTAACTGATGAATAAGGATTCAACAGTGGAAGATGCAGGCACATTTGAAGAGCCCGAGTTTTCACCGAATAAAGATTGTTTACTAAATCCACTCTTCATAGATGAAGATGCATCCTAGTCTTAAAATCTGGGCTCAAATCGGACTGGTATTCAACACTAATTCAAGCATTATACTTTTTTTATTTGAAACTAAAAATCTTCCACGATGCTTGGCTTTTCTCCATATTTCACCAATTTACCTGAAATGTAAAACTATGTTTAGATGCGCACACATAGTTTACACTCAGTTTCAGTGTTGTGCAATGATGGACTCTACAAAATAATACCGGCTGCTTTTGAATGCTTTTAATGCGATAAACTCTGATCGTTGTGAATTTAGCAATGAATGAACATCTTCCTGCTCGTACCAAGAACATTCCTACAGTTAGGCCTACATAGTACTTAGAGAAGTGGTTTATGAACATTTCTATTAAGTAGCTGTCTTTCCAGTGGTTACATAATAACTGTTGCAGGTACCACCAATACTTTATATTTTAAGCATGAAATCGTCCACAATGCTTCACCTCCTTTAACCTGAAAGGGGCGTGTCGTGGCCGAGTTGATTAGAACACCGAATTCAAGCTCTGGTGTTTCCGATCAACAGAGTGTGGGTTCGAATCCCAGTCGTGACACTTGTGTCCTTAAGCAAGACACTTAACCACATGCTTCGTCCTTCAGATTGGACGTTAAGCCGTAGGTCTCGTGTGTTGTGTAATGCACGTAAAAGAACCCAGTGCACTTATCGTAAAGAGAAGGGGTTCGCCCCGGTGTTCCTGGTTTGATTGGCTGCTTATTGCGCCACAGCACCTTGTAAACCATTACATGGTGCTATGCAAAGGAATAGGTCTCATACTTCAACACGTTACTCCACTTATCTTGTAGGAAAAATACTGGGCGCTTTGAGACAGCCATCGGGAGTAAAACGCGCTATATAAGAACTGCGTATTATTATTATTAAAGCGTTGGATTTTGTATTCCTAGCAGCCAATTTAAGTGTGCGCATATCATTAATTTAACCTGTGATAAATATCATTACAAAAGGGGCTTATTAGTTCTCGAGAAAACAATGAATATCTGCCTACGTATAAAGCCAAATGTAGTATACTGTGGCGGATTTCCCGCGAATCTCATTCAGATCCAGAAGCTTGAAAGAGGTTCACGATCTGTGGCGAAAGTCTCGCAAACCCCAAACCCAAATGGTACCTCGGACCTTGGAAATACTTCGAGCAATCTCAGGCCCAGGGATGTGAGCTCGTTTGGAGGAGATCTACCGCCGATTGGTTACTGATTGTCTGGGCACTCTGGGGCAGGGCAGGATAAATTACTGGGGAACGACACACAAATAACGGACACGGGCACAGTTCTATGTGTCAATTCTCTCTTTGCCTCATGGGCAATTCTCTTTAATGCCTTCTCTGGGCAACTCTCTTTCACGATACTTTACCTTTCCTTCATTTAACCTTTTACAAACCTTACACAATCCTTTTAAGGTGTCTTTCACGTTTGGTAATGACTCAAAACAAATATTGGCATAAAAACTTACTTGGTAACAAGCAACCGAGAGGAAACGACTCCCTCTGAAGTAACGTATTTTTTGAGAAAGAGGTAATTTCTCACTAAAATAATAAAATCTTCTTGCAAGAAGTTTTTATTCCTATCTGAAAGCACACAAATTTGTAAAACAAGGGTGTTTTTTCTTTCATCATTTTCTTGCAACTTCGATGACCAATTGAGCCCAAATTTTCACAGGCTTGTTATTGTATGCATATGTTGGGATACACCAAGTGAGAACACTGGTCTTTGACAATTTCCAAACGTGTTCAGTGCCTTTAATATCAAGACGACACAAACCTGATGATGTCATAATGACGTCATCAGGTATTGGATTACATTAAATCAAAGTTTAATATTTGCAAAGAAATCATAACTCATGAATGACATGTTAAATTTTTACAATCTATACATCATCGGAAAGTTCGTTAAAAGTTTAACAAACTCTACACAAAAAATGACCCCATTTGACCTTAACTTCCGATTCGAACCGGAAATTGAAAATTTCGTATCTCAAAAACTACTTATCATTTCAGCATAATTTTTGCATCAGGTTGTAGAACGTTGAGCCTGCTCAAACGTTTGCACAGAAATAACAACATTTTGACATTTACATCTTGTCTAAACCACCGGCATTAAAGCGCACGTTTGTGTTGATCTACTTTGATAACGCGAGATAGTGTAAGAACACGTTTAAAGATACATGTACATTGTTCATGTAAACTGCGCCAATAAAGTATCTATACACTTACAAATGGTCAGATATATCGGAACCTGAAATAGTATGCAAAAAATTAATTAATTAATCCGATGCACAGTTATCTTCTGCGCATTTTGATACCTCTTTTGTTGCGCTACGATGTTGTTTGGCGGATTTATGGGTACTTGAGTGGCTTAAGGTCGAATTTCAAAAGTTCAGTTCAGTTTACATCAACTACATGCGCACCCCGGCTTAAAGATAATCCATCTAATACTTGAAAAATTCGTAACTCTTCAACCACACACTGGATTTTTACAATCCATACATCATCTGAAAGGTCTTTAAAAAAATTATACGCTACACTAATTGTGACCCCGTTTGACCTTGACTTCCGGTTCAAAGCGGACGTTGACATTTAATGTTTCAAAATTCATAATTTCTGAACCACACAATGGATTTTTACAATCTAAACATCATTGGAAAAGGATGTAACAACTTAAAAAACGATACACAGAATGGGACCCCATTTGACCTTTACTTCCGGTTCAAACCGGAGGATGACATTTAATATTTGAACAATTCAGAACTCCTGAACCACACATTGGATTTTTATAATCTGTACGATTATTGGATTTTTATAACCTATATCTATCAGAAATGGCTTCAAAGACTTAAAAAATGCTACACAAAGTGTGACCACATTTGATCTTGACTTCCGGTTAAAACCGGGTAGTGAAAGTTATTGTTTAAACAAATCGTAACTTCTGAACAACCCATTGAATTTTTACAATCTATACATCATTGCGAAAGTATTTGACAACTTAAGAAACGATGCACACAATGTGACCCATTTGACCTTTACTTCCGGTTCAAACCGGAAGATGAAATTTTTTTCTTTGAAAAAATCATAACTCCTGAACCACACTTTTGATTTTTTTTTATCATCTATGCGTCATCCGAAAGGGCTCCAAGGACTTAACTAGCAATTCAAGTTGTGACCCCATTTGACCTCGACTTCCGGTTAACACCGGGTGTTGAAATTTAATATTTCAAAAAATCAAAACTTCTGAACTACACATTGAGTTTTCACAATCTATACATAATTGGAAAAGTATGTAAAAAATCAAGAAAAGATATACACAGTGTGACCCCATTTGACCTTGATTTCCGTTTCAAACCGGAAATAGAAATTTAATGTTTGTTAAAAACATATCTCCTGTGCCATGCACACAATGGATTTTTTACAATCATTACGTCATTAAACAGGTCTTTAAAATCTCAACATCCTACACAAAATGTGACCCCATTTGACCTGACTTCCAGTTCAAACCGGAACTTGAAGTTTTATAATGGAAAAAACTAACTTCTGAACCAAATATAAGATTTTTGTCACCAATTAATTTAATCATTATTTGATGACATCACTCACGAACACCTTGTTTTTGTAACCAACAAAAACTGAATAGCTAGTTTCTTCTTCTTCTTCTTCTTCTTCTTCTTCCACGGAACTCTTCTCTAGAGCATAACTCAAGATTGAAATTGAATTGAACATTGAAACTCATCAGACAATTGAACCTCAATATGAAGACGGCACAAACTTGATGACGTCATTATGACGTTATCAGGTGTCGAATTACAAGGGTTTTAAAGTTGAAAAATTACCATTTGCTATTCGCTGTATCTCCTTGAATTTGAAAGCTGTGATGTTCATAATTAGGCATCGGATAGATCAAGACTGGGGCAACATTTCAAAAGTAAGGCAAAAATCGTATGATCTTTGCTTCCGGTCGTACCGGAAGGTCAAAGTTTGCCTTCGTTTGTTTTTCTTTAAAAAAAAAATCAATTTTGGGGCACAACTCAAAATTAAAATTGAATTGAACATTGAAATTCACCAGATAATTGGACCTCAATATTAAGACGACACAAAGTTGACGATGTAATGATGACGTCACCAGGTATTGAATTACAATGAATCAAAGTTTAATAACTGTAAAAAGATCATAACTCATGAACCACATGTTGGAATTTTACAATCTATAAATCATCGGATAGGTCGTTAACCGTTCAACTAACGCCACACAAAGCATGATCCCATTTGACCTTGACTTCCGGTTCAAACCGGAAGTTGAAAATGTCACAAAATTCGTATCTAAAAAACCACGTATTTCTTTATTAATTTCTTTATTAATAGATGATTGAGCCTGCTCAAACTTTTGCACACAAATGACAAAATTTTTTACTTTTACATTTGGTCAAAACCGGACGTTAAAGCCAACGTTGGTTAAAGCCCACGTGTCTCTTTACGTGACTCACGTTGACATCGCACGACGGCACGACAGTGTATTAACACATGTAGGCCCTACGCACACGCTGAACCATGCACGTAGAACGTGTAGTGAGTTTACATTGTGTATAGTCTTGGTTCCAAGACGCTCTAGTTGAAGACTAATGTATATACTGTACAGCTTAGTGTATGTATACATTTGGCGTGACTGTGCAATTTACAAAGATACAACGAGTGAAAAATTCAATATTTGAAAATGTCATAACTCCTAAACCACACATTCGATATTTAAAATCCATACATCATCTGAAAGGTCTTAATAAACTTAACACGCTCTACAGAATGTGTGACCCTGTTTGACCTTGAATTTAATATTTAAAAAATCAGAGCTCATGAACCACACATAGGATTTTTATCATCTATACATCAACAGAAGGGCTCCAAAGATTTAAGAAACGCTACACACTGTGACCTCATTTGACCTTGACTTCCGGTTCAAACCGGAAAGTGAAAGTTAATGTTTCAACAAATCGTAACTTCTAAACAACACATTGGATTTTTACAATCTATACATTATTGGGAAAGTATGTAACAACTTAAGAAACAAAACACAGAATGTTACCTCATGTGACCTTGACTTCCCGTTCAAACTGAAATTGAATACTTGAAAAAATCATAACTACTGTAGCACACAATGAGTTTTTACAATCTTTACATCATTAGAAAGGTCTTTAGAATATCAACAAGCTCAAAAAAAGTGACTCTTTTGACCTTGACTTTCAGTTCAAATCGGAAGTTGAAGTTTAATATTTTAACTTATCATAACTCCTTAACCAGACATTGTTTTTAAAAATGTATACCTCATTGTTAAGGTCTTCAAAAAGTCAACAAACGCTTCACTAAGTTTGAGCCCATTTGACCTTGATTTTCAGTTCAAACCGGTAGTTGAATTTTTATAATGAACAAATCTGACTCCTGAACCAGACGTTGGATTGATAAGGTATTCATTCATTCACAATTCATTCACTCATAATTTGATGACATTACTCTCGAACACCTTGTTTTTGTGATGTCACAAAAAACTGAATCTCTATAGTTGGATTTTGTTTTGTTGTTTTGGGCTGTGAATTCAAGCGGGTAAAAGTCTATATCGATATTTCTATCAATGCCACCCACTTTGATTATGTCGCGTGATCATCGCAGTGTCTCCTGGTAATTAATTATGTCCAGCAAAGCCGACAACTTTAAAAGAAAAATTAATAGTATACATCATTTGTTGTATACAGGCACGTAGGAACCGCGGGGCAGCGGGGTCCACTGGTCCCCGCTGAAAACATGCTGCGGGATCAGCCCCTCCAGAAAAATACAAATACATTGCTTTTTTCGGGGGATGCAGTGTGTTGACAGTCGGATCACATTGATAATGGACATTTAAGTGCAGGTATTTTTGCTCATGAGTCTGAAAAATAAGTCCTCAAACTCACTTGGCCTATATCATGATCCATCAATCATGCTGGTTTTTTTTCACTTTATAACCACCAATTGCATGTACCCCAGTCAAAATGACGAAACTGAGACTATACTACTCAGACATGGGCCCTCAATAAAACGCGTAAAACTACCTATATACAGTTTTATGTAGAGTCACTAAATCGGACAGCGCCTTCATTTATCAATCAATTTGAGCCTAATATTTTCATGGGGCCCGAACCCTAGCAATCTGGCTCGTAAGTTTGGTTTTACGCGTCCCCCCTTTTTTTACCTACCAAACCTGAATTAAAAGGCAAATAAAGCAAATTTCAAAATGGTAAAACACAAGGTGTAAAACTTTTCTGAAATGTCCTAGAGTGCACCAAAGACCATTTAAAAAAATCACGGGGCCCAAAACAAGTAAAACTTCGCCTCATGATCAAATAAGATGACAACGCACCAATGGAGTACATGATTAACACGCACAATTTTCCCGGAGTAGTTCTGCGGGCCCCTGACTAATACTATATTGGGACCGAACCAATGCTTCAAGATATGTTGGTGTGGTTCCCTATAAAGATGTGTACATGTTAGACAAATAAGTATCTCCCCTTAATCATACCTTGGATTGGCTAAACCCACAAACTGCTAAGCATGCTCCTGAAAGGGGACTGACCAATGATTTGGAGCTTTATATCCGGGCTTGCTTTCATTGTATCTCAGTATGTAAACACCACATCCATAGATTGTCAGTCATTTAAAGGCATCGTACACGTTTGGCAATTGGAGCCTATTGTTTGTTTCAATCCTATATATGGTTGATACCATAAAACTAACCTGTGAAAATTTCACTTCAAACGGTGGTAGCCTTTATTGAGATATTGCCGAAAATCTGGAGCGGTTATGTCCACGCAGTAAGAATAATCTGCATTGGAATACACACTCTGAGAAACGTTACCGTAACGCTTCTCAATGTTCCAAATATTTTGGGGATGAAAAGTGATATATTTGTCCAAAACCGCAGTTCTTCGAAGTAAAAAGTCTCTCAAATTGCATTATACTACCCAAAGCTGCTGTACTTCTTACCAAGTAAGTTTGTACACAGACATATTTGACTGAGCGCCTGACAGCAGCCACTCAAATCAGCTCTGTATTTGTTTGTTAATTTCTTAGTATATTGCTCATTTTGTGTTCTTATTCTTATACAACTGGATTTGTTACTACACCTGGAATCTACAAGTCTTTTTTCTGTGTGTCCTGGAGTCATCTGAGTTGTGAAAATAGTGTTTTTCTGTTGGAATTTTTCACTGTCTCATTTGAAAATTCTGGTGTACAAAGCTAACACACACTTTGGTGGCTGCATGCTGTGCAGTCAGCCACCTCGTCCATGGACATTGTTCGCCCATCTGGGGACAATGGAGGTAAGTATCCTTTTATTCTCTCCTGCTTGCTAGACCATTGTACTGCACTGACTCATCTGTGGTCAGCTTTGTTCCATCAGCATCAATTGGGCTTAGTGCTTGCATTCTGCCAAAGTCACAGCTAGGATTCATCCAGCATCGAAAATATTTGAAACGCCCTGTGTCATATTATGACAATTCCCAGCCACTTTTCATTTGGAAATTGTGATCTTCGGTGACATTGCTGTAAATCCTGGCCCTGAAGCTGAAAATAACTCAAACTCAGCAGAAGCTAGTCCAAACTCTGCAAATTCCTACTCACGTAACAAGCTTCTCAGTCTCCGTTATGCCCCATCCACACGTGCCTCAACTCTGCCTTCCTGTAAATTTACATTGCAGAATCTTGGCCTTTTGTAAATCCCAGCACTGTTTACCGACCTACACATCGTGGTAAAAAGCTGGTCGCCGTAGAACTGTTAATAAACTCCCTATACCTGAAGTTACACCCCATCTGTTCTAGCACCAGTGACTCCTGCCAAATCTCAACTCAGCCTTTGTGTTCTGAACACACAGTCCATCTGTAACAAGTATGACGATTTTGCTGATTTTGTTCTGCAAAAAGATCTGGACCTTGTTGCCGTTTCAGAAACATGGCTGAGACCAGATGACAACCTAACATGTCGTCAGTGTACCCCTGCTGGCTACTACTTTCAACACATCCCAAGACCTCACAAGACCGGTGGAGGAGTTGCAATACTGTACAGATCTACTTTATCTGTCTCTGTGAAAAGTAATGACGTCCAATACACAACTTTTGAATCTCTTCATGCTGAGGTTTCCGGAAACTCTAAATCTGTTCGCCTTGTCATTGTATACAGACCTGAAAGAGATTCTAACGGCCAACATGTGACTTTCTCAAGTTTTCTTAAGGAATTTGAGAATTTGATTTTAGAATATCTCCTTCATCCATCGGAAATCATCATCACCGGTGACTTTAACATTCATGTTGATGACATCCACAACACCAATGCAAACCAGTTTAAGCATCTACTTCAGGCTTTCGGTCTTACCCAGCATATCAAGGAGCCGACTCATCGTCTCGGTCATTGCCTGGACCTTGTCATAACTCGTGACATCACCCCACCTATTGTCTCAAACTTTGTTATTCTACCTGGATTCTCAGACCATTATGCAGTCATGTGTAACTTGAGTCTGTGCAAGCCCAAAGTCCCAACCGTCACTATAAAGAGCCGACAGTGGAAACATGTGAATTCTCCTGAAGTGTTCCGCGACATAGGAACTCATTTAGCAAAGCTGGAAATTGATCACGGCTGCTTGGATTCCTATGTCAGCCAATATGAGAGTACTATCAGTGACATCTTGGATAAATACGCACCCTGGAAAACAAGATCAGTCAAGGTCCGAACTGAAGTTTCTTGGTTCAATGATGATATTCGTACAGCAAGAAAGATCTGTCGTCAACTTGAGCGGAAATGGCGGAAAAATGGCAAGTTGGAAATACAACGACAAGAATATCGCAACCAATGTAAAGTAGTCAGGAATTTGATCAACCAGGCAAAGATCACCCATTATTCATCCCAAGTACAAGAATCCTCAGGAGATCAAAAGAAGCTCTTCAAGATAATTGGTAAGTTGTTGCTCAAACCCAAAACCCCCGTCCTTCCATCCACTTACAATGATCAGGACTTGGCAAATGAATTCCAGAAATTCTTTGTCACCAAAATTTCAGACATCCGCTCATCTTTTTCATCAGTCCCTTACAACGTGCCGCAGACATTGCCACATCTTCAACCAGAGTGCAGACTATCTGTGTTTGAGCCTGCCACTGTTGCTGAGATTCAAAGGGTTATTATGAAATCTCCTTCAAAATCCTGTGAGCTGGATCCAGTGTCAACATCCATGATGAAGCAAAACATTGATATATTTTTACCCTACATCACTAATCTTGTAAACGAATCTCTCAGTTCCGGTTGTTTCCCCGATAGCCTCAAAGTTTCCTACATCAGGCCGCTCATCAAGAAACCAAACCTGGACAAGGAGATATTCAAAAACTACAGACCGGTTGCAAACTTAAAATATCTTGGAAAAGTCATCGAACGAGTAGTTTCATCACGCATTTCTGATCACATTCATAATTTCAACCTGTCCGACGTGTTCCAGTCAGCATACAAGCCTTTCCATGGGACAGAAGCTGCACTAGTCCGTGTGAGCAACGATATTCTTTCTGCAATGGACAATGGTAACCTAACAGCACTAGTCCTGCTAGACTTGAGTGCTGCCTTTGACACTGTTGATCACAACATCCTTCTCTCTCGGCTCCAGAATCACCTTGGCATAGAGGACACAGCCCTAGCATGGTGCAAATCGTATCTCTACAATAGAACTCAGCATGTATGTATTGGCACCGCAATATCAGACCCTGTTGTTTTGAACTACTCTGTGCCACAGGGGTCGGTACTGGGCCCGCAGTGGTTTACGCTGTACACTTTACCGATTCGTGACATCATCCTGAAATTTAATCTGAATTACCATGTGTACGCAGACGACACTCAGCTATACATCACGTTTAAATCTTCTCAAGAAAACGCCAATGCATCTATTGCAAGACTTGAGAAATGCATCCAAGAGATTCGACGTTGGACACAACAAAACTTCCTGAAGTTAAATGATGATAAGACAGAGTTCCTTCTATTTGGGTCACGTCAACAGTTAACAAAGGTTTCAGTGCCATACATTTCCATCGGTGATGCTCGGATAGCTCCCTCGCTGCAAGCTCGGAACTTAGGGGTTATTTTTGATTCATCGATGACACTTCAACCACACATCAACAACATCGTTCGTCTGTCATCATATCACATCAGGAATATTGGTAAGATTCGCAAGTACTTGGACAAAAGTGCCACTGAAAAGGTCATTCATGCATTTGTTACTTCTCGTCTTGACAACGGCAATGCTCTTCTCTACAGTCTTCCTAACAACCAGATTTCCCGTCTTCAACGCCTCCAAAATACCGCTGCCCGCATTGTGACACTGTCTAGAAAATCCTGTTCTATCACCCCCATTCTGAAACAACTACATTGGCTCCTATCTCTCAACGAATCATCTTCAAGCTGATGCTCATTGTCCACAAAGCACTTAATGGCAAGGCTCCCACTATATTTCTGAACTACTTCAAGTTTACACTCCATCAAGGAATCTTCGATCAAGTTCCATGCTTCTCCTCATTGAACCCAAGTCTCGACACTCATGGGGTGACAGGTCTTTTTCTTCAGCTGCGCCACGCATCTGGAACTCTCTACCGCTTAATCTTAGATCTTGTCTTTGTACCACAAAATTCAAATCTCTTCTCAAAACTCATCTTATGTCACAGGTTTTCAAGGACTAATTTTGTTGTGTCTGTTTTGTCTTCGTTTTGTTTTGTTTTGTTTTTTGTTTTTTTACTGCGCCTTGAACACCCAGCAGGGTGGATATGTGCGCATTACAAGTCTTATTATTATTATTATTATTATTATTTGTATTGCCATACATTTTCAGAGTCATTACCAAACGTGTACGATGCCTAAGTCACCTGCACTGAACAATATTACTGAAAATATCACCTTGAAAATTATTCCTCAAAATTGAGTTTGCACACCCCCCCCCCCCCCATTTGAAAATCATGGATCCGCCCCTGTGATTAGAGACCAGGCTACACATGTAATTTCACAAATCTGCCCCCCTCCCCATTACAATCTTCGTACGTGCCGGCTATAGATTTTGTCAATATACACATTTTGACAACTTTTTGGGGGGAAATTGACAAACTGTTTTTGTTTTGTTTTCACGGGAGGAGTTTTGGTGATAAATCTTATACTATGTATCTGCTCCTGTAATGGGACTGACCAATGATTTTGAGCTTTATACGGACACTAATGTGCCTCTAGGGTGCAGGGCCCAATTTCATAAAGCTGTTTAGCAGAAAATTCTGCTCAGCAAATTTCTTTGCCAAGCAAAAAAATTAGTGGGTACCAGCCACAGCAACAGTAACTGTATGGTCTTTTGGCCGGTAATCTATTTTTCTTAAGCAAGAGTTTTCTGTGCTTAGCAAATTTTGGTGCTTACATGCTTTATGAAATTGGGCCCAGGTCGAAAAAGTGTGGTCTTGTTTAGGGTTAACGTTGCTATCAGAACGGTCAGAGTTGTTTCAGGCCGAGTAAAAAATAAAACATGGTTAGCGTCCGATAAAAGAAAAATTAATAGTATACATCATTTTTGGTATACAGGCACGTAGGAACCGCGAGGCAGCGGGGTCCACTGGTCCCCGCTGAAAACCTGCTGCGGGAACCGCCCCTCCAGAAAAATACATGTAAATTGTGTTTTTCGGGGGATGTAGTGTGTTGACTATTCAATCGGATCACAACGATAATGGACATTTAAGTGCAGGTATTTTTGCTCATGAGTCTGAAAAATAAATCTTGAATCTCATGCTGGTGTTTTTTTGTTCACTTTATAACCACCAATTGCATGTAACCCGGTCAAAATGACGAAACTGAGACCATAATACTCGGACACGGACCCTCCATAAAACGCGTAAAACTACCTATACAGTTTTATGTACAGTGTCACTAAATGGGCAGCGCCTATCTGAAACAAATTGAATTGAAAAGCAAATAAAGCAAATTACTTGTTTGAAAATAGGTATCTAATAAAATTTCGGGGCCCAAAACAAAAGTTCGATCATAATATAGTCAAATATTTAAGATGACAACGCACCAATGGAGTACCTGAATGCACACACTTTTTCCGGGGTCCTTTTGCGGGCCCCGGGCTCTTATAGTGGGACCGAACCGATGCTTCAAGATACGTGTTGGAGTGGTTCGTGATATAATTTGTTGTACCGGTACCTGTTAAAAGTATCCGCCCTTTTACCATACCTTGGCCCATGGAAGAAGAAGAAAAAATTCCTCCATGCTTGGATTAGCTAAATCTCAAAATAATGACAACCATGTTTTGCTTGAGTCCACAAATTCCCTGGAAACGAATGAAGTGGCCTTTTTAAGAAGCATGCTAGTCATGTAATTTCACAAATCTGCCCCCCCACCCAACCCCGTTATCATCCTATGTGCCGATTATAGATTGTTTTCAATACTACAACATATTAGAGAAATTGCAAACTTTTTATCAAGAAACATTCGTGTAAAGTTTCATGAAAATCGGGTGCAACCCTCGGGAAACACACAGAGGGACATTATGTGCCTCCAGATCTACTGCTGCGTTGTTACTGCTGCATGTAGTGGCCCCGCTCTGTGAGTTATTCACCTTACCTTCTCTGGTCGATAATAGTAGCTACCGCCCCACTCCATCGAAGCCGGTGGGTACTGCGACGCTGTTGCCCCGTTAAGCTCACACAGCTGATCCCGCTCTGAGTAGTTGACGGAGAAACATCGAGTATCAGACAGACACAAATTGCCGCAACGGATCACCGAAATACCCGCTAAGGTCCGGTATCCGTACCCGTGTAGGATCAGGTCGTCTATGCCACCGAAATACAGGCTTTGAGAGGTATAGAATGTTGCGTTTCGACAGAGCTTGGCTGCCCCGACCGAGAGGAAATAAATGACTGTCAAAAGTAGAACGCGTAACATCTCGTTTTCGTGTGTTTTGAGGTTCAACTTGAGAACGGCAATACAAATTATTTTAAAACACTAGTAGGCTAACGGCTTGGATAGTTACGCCACCAAAACACAGCGAATGTAACTGCCGTTTTAAAATAACAGTGAACATTAAACCTTAGCTATATTTTCCGTCAGTCAACCAAACAGTGTGGTTTAGTTATCGCGAATGTTCCGTATACTTCTGAAGCAAATCAACCATCGCTTTATTCACGTCTAAAAAACGCCCACTCGTTTGGAACATGAGTCTGGTTGGTCGATCTTGCCTTATGTATTATGCGTTTAACAGCGCCGCAATGACTGAAACACCTCTGTGTAATTTGCCGAATGGTATCCATCTATGTGCTTAAAGGAGTGTTACGTAGGCCTCAAGTTAAGATTAAGACTACACTGTTAGTTTTCATTTCTTGAACGCATAAAATCAGTTGCCTACAATATGTCACTGTTAAAAAATGTGATAGTTAGCTGTTCCGACGTGGTAGTCGGGAACAGCTATTGTAATCGTCGAGATTTTTATTTTTTAGCTGTTCCGACGTGGTAGTCGGAACAGTTATTGTAATCGTCGAGATTTTTATTTTATTATTATTATTATTATTATTATTATTATTATTATTAGCTGTTCCGACTCAGTCGGAACAGCTATTGTTTTTGTCGAGATTTTTACTTTTTTTGTATTAGCTGTTCCGACTTTTCAGTCGGAACAGCTATTGTTTTTGTCGAGATTTTTATTTTTATTTATTATTATTATTAGCTGTTCCGCTAACCTAAGTCGACACAGCTATTGTTTCTGTCGAGATTTTTATTAGCTGTTCCGCTAACCTCAGTCGGAACAGCTATTGTTTCTGTCGAGATTTTTATTTTTTATTATTATTATTATTATTATTAGCTGTTCTGACTTAGAAGTCGGAACAGGTATTGTTTTCGTCGAGATTTTTATTAGCTGTTCCGACTTAGAAGTCGGAACAGGTATTGTTTTTGTCGAGATTTTTAGCTGTTCCGACTTAGAAGTCGGAACAGGTATTGTTTTCGTCGAGATTTTTAGCTGTTCCGACTTAGAAGTCGGAACAGGTATTGTTTTCGTCGAGATTTTTATTATTTTTATTATTATTATTATTATTATTATTATTCTTTGTTTCCACCTAAATCCCATAGCATTAAGTACACGTTTTGTTTTATGCCTAATATCCTAATGAGTAAACATTAATGAGTCAGATCCTATATAATATTAAAGCTTAGGTCATAAATTTGTTTTAAAATTTAATTAGCTTAAATTAATTAATTAGTTTACTTAGTTATAATCACATGAATATTTAATTAGCCAATCTTGTTCGCACCATATCTCAAAAAATATACCCCGATCGTCAAATTTGTTTCAGTATTAGACTTCTGGGATAGTGTAGATGTCCTTTCCGGCCTAAAATGTGGAACGACGTCACAATGACGTCATTTATTGGGCGTTTTCACCCGTGTACAAACACATGGAGATTGTGAAAACAAATCCGACTTCTAGAAACATAAATTTTCAATTAAGCTCAAGTTTAGAGTTCTAGAGTACACAAATATTTCTTAAAACAAGAAAGATTTTATTAAAGGTCAGTTTAAAAGCATCAAAACTTATTAAAACATAGTCAGTCGTGAAAAAACCCAATTCTCAGACAAATTTAACGCCATGGGTACACTGCCTAGAAGTTGATATGTGTTTATATACGATGAGTCAAATTCTCAACTTTTTAAACGATTGAGGGCGCTATACGAGTTTAACGGTGCAGTTATTTGTTTTTTTCAACTCGCGATCAAGTCCTAAACCCTTTATGACCCGTGACTCATTGGGCATTGGAGATTAGCCTTGGGTAACCGTGACCCCAGGTTGACCTTTACTTCCGGGTCAACCGGAAGTGGGACCATATCTCAAGAACTACGCAACCGATGTTCAAACTTTGTTCAGTAATAGACTCCTTGGGCATTGTAGATTAGCCTTGGGTAACCGTGACACCATGTTGACCTTTACTTTTGGGTCAACCGGAAGTGGGACCATATCTCAAGAACTACACACCCGATTTTCAATTTCTTTTCAGTTATAAACCCTTTGAGCATTAAATGTTAGACAAGGGTAACCGTGACCCCGAGTTGACCTTTATTTCTGGTTTAAAAGCTCCTTTCGATTCAGTATCAGAATGAAGACCAGGTTTAGGTTTTTAGGCACTTAATCGAAGCAAAAAAACACGGAACAGCTCTGTGTTTGTCCACAAACACTTAATGTCTAGTTATTATTTTTATTATTATTATTATTCTTTGTTTCCACCTAAATCCCATAGCATTAAGTACACGTTTTGTTTTATGCATAATATCCTAATGGGTAAACATTAAAGAGTCAGATCCTATATCATGTCAAAGCTTAGGTCATGAATTTGTTTTAAAATCTAATTAGCTTAAATAAATTAATTAATTTACTTAGTTATAACGACATGAATATTTAATTAGCTAAACTTGTTCGCACCATATCTCAAAAAATATAACCCCGATCGTCAAACTTTTTTCAGTTTTAGACTTCCGGGATACTGTAGATGTGATTTCCGGCCTAAAATGTGGAACGACGTCACAATGACGTCATTTATTGGGCGTTTTCACCCGTGTACAAACACATGGAGATTGTGAAAACAAATCCGACTTCTAGAAACATAATTTTTCAATTAAGCTCAAATTTAACGTCCTAGAGTACACAAATTTTCTTAAAACAACAAAGATTTTATTGACGGTCAGTTTAAAAGCATCAAACTTATTAAAACATAGTCAGTCGAGAAAAAAAACAAATTCTCAGGCAAATTTAACGCCATGGGTACACTGCCTAGAATTTGACATGTGTTTATATACGATGAGTCAAATTCTCAACTTTTTAAACGATTGAGGGCGCTATACGAGTTTAACGGTGCAGTTATTTGCTTTTTTCAACTCGCGATCAAGTCCTAAACCCTTTATGACCCGTGTTGTTGCGTTTTTTGTATAATAATACATAGAGTCATCATTCCTGTCGCCGACTGACACAAGTTTACGTTCATTCCCAACAATCGAGAATTATTTTGTCTGGCTCTCAGCGCAGCATCTTGTGACAGCTCAAATCAGATCGTTATTCAGGTTTCAGCGTGGACGTGAAAAATAGACCGCCGTGTTCTGAGACGATGTGCCGGCGTGGTAGACTAACTTGTCTGCGCTTGGGTTCCGTTCGCCGGAAAACGATATGTTTTAGGTTTCTTATGCAAAGGCATTACTTCAGGAAACCGCCGTGTAGCAAACAGAAAAACTTACTGGTGGTTGCAATAAAGCAATAAAAAGAACGATCAGTGTTTGATTCGGTGGTGTGAAGAGCCAAAATTACAATACACTCATATCCCATATGAATTTACTGTTTTAGCCAAAACAAGAATTGTTAAATTGTTGAATTTTAATACAACAGGATTTAGCTTTACATGGATTTACAGTTATTTTTTAGTAAACCCGTAACCGTTTCTGAAACGGTCAGTTACATGTGTAAAGCCCAGTTCATACTTCCTGCGGCAAATGGGAAGTGAATGTTTACGTCACATTAATTAGCAACGAATAATTCGCAAGGGTTGAACCGGGCTTAACCGTTCGCATTTATTTATAAGTCTAAATTTCTCGACACTTTTTGAGGTTGATTTTTTAACAAATTTCGCGACACTTTTTGAGGTTGATTTTTTAACATTATTTTATCCGAACCATAATAACGCAGATGTTTAACCGTGATGGGATGGTTAACCATGTGCCTGTCACTGGTAGGCTTACAAAGCCTGAGCATTTACAGTTGTTTTTCTAATTGTGTAACCGTTTCTGAAATGGTTGGTAACACGCGTTTCATTAACAAAAAAACCCATTAACACAACCACTCAAATGATAAAAACATTGGGTCTTCATTGCAACATTTTTACTTTGCGCAATCACCCTGCAAAATAAACGATCATGTGCTCTTTAGCGTTCAATGTTTCTTGCAACTAATGCCGCACACAAAGTAATGAAATAATGAAGACTTAAGCCTGTAAATTGGAAACGATAAGGGTGTGTGTGGCATGGGATCGTTTGCTGTGCAAATCGTGATCGCAATTAATATGGTCAGCATTTCACACCACTTTTCAAGTGAATTTTTCAACATTTATCCGACCCGTACAATTGTGAACGTTTAACCGTAAGATCTGTCACTACCGTCAAAGGCTTTCGTATAAGCCTGCGCATTCATGGTTATTTTTTTTAAACGTGTAACCGCTTCTGAAACAGTTGGCGACCCGTGTAACAGCAGTTTCTGAAACAACATTTCAAGTTAAAAAACCTGTTTACACAACCGGCATGTGATCAAAAACATTGAATCTCTTCATTCTTCATTGCAGCATTTTGACTTTGCGCAATCACCCATCGCAAAAGTGAGCATGCGCAATCAAATCTTGTGGAACGCCCCCTAGCGTTCAATGTTTTTACAAATATTGCTGCACGCAAAGTTGTATTGAAATGACAAAGACTACGAGAGTTACCTAAAAGAAATAAATCTTTTTTTAAAACACGAACGCTTTGACTAAGAGTTATTCCAGACCATTAAAACAAATCAAGGTACAATGCATTACCAAGATAATTAACGATGAAGTGACAAATCGGACCCCATGGCTAGCTGGCAAATTGTGCCGTGATTGCGCAATCACGGCCAGGCGTGATACTGGAATCGTAACGAGAGAGGATATACGTATGTTCTAATAGGGTTTTCGTTAAAAGGCATTGAATTGGGATAATATACGTACCATCGTGTACCTTATCAAATTTATTAGTACGAAAAACACATTTTTGTTACTGTGACGTCATCAGGTGTCAAATTACGGTAATTGAAAGCTTTAATTAGTTAATCTTTGCAGCACCATATCTCAAGAAGTGCACAGCCGATTTTCAAACTTTTTTCAGTTATAGACTCCTTGGGCATTGGAGATTAGCCTTGGATTACCGTGACCCCATGTTGACCTTTAGTTCCAGGTCAACCGGAAGTGGGACCATATCTCAAGAAGTACGCAACTGATTTTCAATTTCTTTTCAGTTATAGACCCTTTGAGCATTGTAGATTGGACTCGGGTTACCGTGACCCCATGTTGACCTTTACTTCCGTGTCAACCGGAAGTGGGACCATATCTTAAGAACTACACAACCAATTTTCAAACTGTTTTCACTTATAGACTCCTTGGGCATTGGAGATTAGCCTTGGGTACCGTGACCCCATGTTGACCTTTACTTTCGGGTCAACCGGAAGTGGGACCATATCATAAGAACTACGCACCCGATTTTAACCTTTTTTCAGTTATCTTGAAATCAGACCAACTTTAAAGCTTTGAAGCACTTAACCGAAGCAAAAAACACGGAACAGCTCTGTGTTTGTCCACAAACACTTAATGTGTAGTTATTTTTAGCTGTTCCGACTTAGAAGTCGGAACAGGTATTGTTTTCGTCGAGATTTTTATTATTTTTATTATTATTAGCTGTTCCGACTTAGAAGTCGGAACAGGTATTGTTTTCGTCGAGATTTTTATTATTATTATTATTATTATTATTATTATTATTATTCTTTGTTTCCGCCTAAATCCCATAGCATTAAGTACACGTTTTGTTTTATGCATAATATCCTAGTGTGTAAACATTAAAGAGTCAGATCCTATATCATATTAAAGCTTAGGTCATGAATTTGTTTTAAAATCTGATAAGCTTAAATTAATTAATTAGTTTACTTAGTTATAATGAAATGAATATTTAATTAGCCAATCTTGTTCCCACCATATCTAAAAAAATATACCCCCGATCGTCAAACTTTTTTCAGTTTTAGACTTCTGGGATACTGTAGATGTGCTTTCCGGCCTAAAATGTGGAACGACGTCACAATGACGTCATTTATTGGGCGTTTTCACCCATGTACAAACACATGGAGATTGTGAAAACAAATCCGACTTCTAGAAACATAATTTTTCAATTAAGCTCAAATTTAACATCCTAGAGTACACAAATGTTTCTTAAAACAAGAAATATTTTATTGACGGTCAGTTTAAAAGCATCAAAACTTATTAAAACATAGTCAGTCGAGAAAAAAAACAAATTCTCAGGCAAATTTAGCGCCATGGGTACACTGCCTAGAATTTGATATGTGTTTATATACGACGAGTCAAATTCTCAACTTTTTAAACGATTGAGGGCGCTATACGAGTTTAACGGTGCAGTTATTTGCTTTTTTCAACTCGCGATCAAGTCCTAAACCCTTTATGACCCGTGTTGTTGCGTTTTTTGTATAATAATACATAGAGTCATCATTCCTGTCGCCGACTGACACAAGTTTACGTTCATTCCCAACAATCGAGAATTATTTTGTCTGGCTCTCAGCGCAGCGTCTTGTGACCGCTCAAATCAGATCGTTATTCAGGTTTCAGCGTGGACGTGAAAAATAGACCGCCGTGTTCTGAGACGATGTGCCGGCGTGGTAGACTAACTTGTCTGCGCTTGGGTCCCGTTCGCCGGAAAACGATATGTTTTAGGTTTCTTATGCAAAGGCATTACTTCAGGAAACCGCCGTGTAGCAAACAGAAAAACTTACTGGTGGTTGCAATAAAGCAATAAAAAGAACGATCAGTGTTGGATTCTGGGGTGTGAAGAGCCAAAATTACAATACACTCATATCCCATATGAATTTACTGTTTTAGCCAAAACAAGAATTGTTAAATTGTTGAATTTTAATACAACAGGATTTAGCTTTACATGCATTTACAGTTATTTTTTAGTAAACCCGTAACCGTTTCTGAAACGGTCAGTTACATGTGTAAAGCCCAGTTCATACTTCCTGCAGCAAATGGGAAGTGAATGTTGACGTCACATTAATTTGCAACGAATAATTCGCAAGGGTTGAACCGGGCTTAACCGTTCGCATTTATTTATAAGTCCAAATTTCGCGACACTTTTTGAGGTTGATTTTTTAACAAATTTCGCGACACTTTTTGAGGTTGATTTTTTAACATTATTGTATCCGAACCATAATAACGCAGATGTTTAACCGGTTGATCGGATGGTTAACCGTGTGCCTGTCACTGGTAGGCTTACAAAGCCTGAGCATTTACAGTTGTTTTTCTAATTGTGTAACCGTTTCTGAAATGGTTGGTAACACGCGTTTCATTAACAAAAAAACCCATTAACACAACCACTCCAACGATAAAAACATTGGGTCTTCATTGCAACATTTTTACTTTGCGCAATCACCCTGCAAAGTAAACGGTCATGTGCAATCGATTTGTTGTGCAACGCCCTCTAGCGTTCAATGTTTCTTGCAACTAATGCCGCACGCAAAGATATGAAATAACTAAGACTTAAGCCTGTAAATTGGAAACGATAAGGGTGTGTGTGGCATGGGATCGTTTGCTGTGCAAATCGTGATCGCAATTATTATGGTCAGCATTTCGCACCACTTTTCAAGTGAATTTTTCAACATTTATCCGAACCGTACAATTGTGAACATTTAACCGTAAGATCTGTCACTACCGTCACAGGCTTACGTTTAAGCCCGCGCATTCACGGTTATTTTTTTTAAACGTGTAACCACTTCTGAAACAGTTGACGACCCGTGTAACAGCAGTTTCATAAACAACATTTCAAGTAAAAAAACCTGTTTACCCAACCGGCATGTGATCAAAAACATTGAATCTCTTCATTCTTCATTGCAGCATTTTGACTTTGCGCAATCACCCATTGCAAAAGCAAGCATGCGCAATCTGATCTTGTGGAACGCCCCCTAGCGTTCAATGTTTCTTACAAATATTGCTGCACGCAAAGTTGTATCGAAATAACAAAGACTACGAGAGTTACCTAAAAGAAATAAATCTTTTTTAAAACACGAACGCTTTGACTAAGAGTTATTCCAGACCATTAAAACAAATCAAGGTACAATGCATTTCCAAGATAATTAACGATGAAGTGACAAGTCGGACCCCATTGCTAGCTGGCAAATTGTGCCGTGATTGCGCAATCACGGCTAGGTGTGATATTGGAATCCTAACGAGAGAGGATATACGTACGTTCTAATAGGGTTTTCGTTAAAAGGCATTGGATTGGGATAAGTTACATACCATCGTGTACCTTATCAAATTTATTAGTATGAAAACCACATTTTTGTTACTGTGACGTCATCAGGTGTCAAATTACGGTAATTCAAAGCATTAATTAGTTAATCTTTGCAGCACCATATCTCAAGAAGCACACAGCCGATTTTCAAACTTTTTTCAGTTATAGACTCCTTGGGCATTGGAGATTAGCCTTGGGTAACCGTGACCCCAGGTTGATCTTTACTTCCGGGTCGACCGGAAGTGGGACCTTATCTCAAGAACTACACACCTGATTTTCAAACTTTTTTCAGTTATAGACTCCTTGGGCATTGGAGATTAGCCTTGGGTTACCGTGACCCCATGTTGACCTTTAGTTCCGGGTCAACCGGAGGTGGGACCATATCTCAAGAACTACACAACCGATTTTCAAACTTTTTTTCACTTATAGACTCTTGGGCATTGGAGATTAGCCTTGGGTAACCGTGACTCCACGTTGACCTTTACTTCCGGGTCAACCGGAAGTGGGACCATATCTCAAGAACTACGCAACCGATGTTCAAACTTTTTTCACTTATAGACTCATTGGGCATTGGAGATTAGCCTTGGGTAACCGTGACACCATGTTGACCTTTACTTTTGGGTCAACCGGAAGTGGGACCATATCTCAAGAACTACACACCCGATTTTCAATTTCTTTTCAGTTATGAACCCTTTGAGCATTAAATGTTAGACAAGGGTAACCTTGACCCCGAGTTGACCTTTATTTCTGGTTTAAAAGCTCCTTTCGATTCAGTATCAGAATGAAGACCAGGTTTAGGTTTTTAGGCACTTAATCGAAGCAAAAAAACACAGAACAGCTCTGTGTTTGTCCACAAACACTTAATGTCTAGTTAGCTGTTCCGCTAACCTCAGTCGGAACAGCTATTGTTTCTGTCGAGATTTTTATTTTTTTTTATTATTATTATTATTATTATTATTATTAGCTGTTCCGCTAACCTCAGTCGGAACAGCTATTGTTTCTGTCGAGATTTTTATTTTTTTTAATTATTATTAGCTGTTCCGCTAACCTCAGTCGGAACAGCTATTGTTTCTGTCGAGATTTTTATTTTTTATTATTATTATTATTATTATTATTATTATTATTATTATTATTATTATTATTATTCTTTCTTTCCCTAAAACCCTATTGACTTAACCTGTGACTTTTCTAACTATTCTATATCAATCTTGGAATTATCAGAAGTAGACAAATCATATACCATATTAAAGCTTATACCCTGACTTAAATTTTAGATCTAATTAGATTAAAATTCTTAATTAATTATTCACGTGACAGCGGTGTGAATATTTAATTAGCCAATCTTGTAACCATCATATCTCTAGAAGTACACATCCGATCCTGAAACTTTTTCAGCTAAGGACTTGTCTTGTATTGTAGATGTGCATTCTGGTCTCACATTCTCCGTCACGTCATCATGACGTCACTTTTTTTGCGCGTTTTCATTCTGTGTACAAAACACATGGCGCTAAAAGTGTGAATGTTTTGACAGTCAAAAACACGATATTTTCACTTAAAATTACTAATTAGTTTCCAAATTACATAAACTGCTTTGAAAAATTAATTGCTTTTAATAAGAGATGTTCCTGGTCACTCAAACTAATCAAAGTACAATCTTTTCCACGATATTTAACGATTAAGTGACAAATCGGTCACCATGGCTAGCCATTTTGATTGCGCAATCACGGCAAGGCGTTGGAGATTTTCTTGATATTCGATTCCTAACCGGTAGAGAACCCATTGCTTTATGCACAGCCCATTCGATTTGTACATGAGCAACACAATGTAACTTCTACGTAGGTTTAGGGTTTTCGTGAGAATGCATTAAATTGATTTTTTTTTACCATCGTGTTCTTTATGAAATTTATTAGTATGAAAAACACATTTTTTTTACTGTGACGTCATCAGGTGTCAAATTACGGTAATTAAAAGTTTTAATGATTTAATCTTTGCAGCACCATATCTCAAGAAGTACACGGCCGATTTTCAATTTTTTTTCAGTTATAGACTCCTTGGGCATTGTAGATTAGCCTTGGGTTACCGTGACCCCACGTTGACCTTTACTTCCAGGTCAACCGGAAGTGGGACCATATCTCAAAAACTACACAACCGATTTTCAATTTCTTTTCAGTTGTAGATCCTTTGAGCATCAGAGAATGGATTTCGGTTACGGTGACCTCGCGTTGACCTTTGCTTCCGGGTCAACCGGAAGTGAGACTATATTTCAAGAACTACACAGCCAATTTTCAATTTCTTTTCAGTTATCGATCCTTAGAGCATTAAAAATTGAACTTCGGTTACCATGACCCCATGCTGACCTTTACTTCCGGGTCAACCGGAAGTGGGACAAGATCTCAAGAAGTACACACCCGATTTTTAATTTATTTTCAGGTATAGATCCTTTGAGCATTAAACATTGAACTTCGGTTACCATGACCTCATGTTGACCTTTACTTCCGGGTCAACCGGAAGTGGGACATATCTCAAGAATACACACCCGGTTTTGAATTTCTTTTCAGTTATAGACCTATTGAGCATTGAATATTGAGCTTGGGTTACTGTGACCCAATGTTGACCTTTACTTCCGGGTCAACCGGAAATGGAACCATATCTAAAGAACTACACAACCGATTTTCAATTTCTTTAGTTATAGATCCTTTGAGCATTAAACATTGAACTTCGGTTACCATGACCCCATGTTGACCTTTAATTCCAGGTCAACTGGAAGTGGGACCAGATCTCAAGAAGTACACACCCGATTTTCAATTTATTTGCAGTTATAGACCCTTTGAGCATTGAATATTGAGCTTGGGTTACCGTGACCCAATTTTGACTTTTACTTCCGGGTCAACTGGAAGTGGGACCATATCTCAAGAACTAAACAGCCAATTTTCGAAAACTTTTCAGTTTTAAACCTTTTGAGCATGTAAAAAAACACGGAACAGCTTTGTGTTTGTTCACAAACACTAAATCTCTAGTTATTATTATTATTCTTTCTTTCCCTAAAACCCTATTGACTTAACCTGTGACTTTTCTGACTGTCATATGTCTCTCTTAGAATTATCAGAAGTAGACAAATCATATACCATATTAAAGCTTATACCCTGACTTAGATTTTAGATGTAATTAGATTAACATTCTTAATTAATTATTCATGTTACAGCGGTGTGAATATTTAATTAGCCAACTTTCCTTGCACCATATCTCTAGAAGTGTACATCCGATCCTCAAACTTTTTTCAGTTATGGACTCCTTTTAGATAGTATATGTCGATTGCGGCATTTATTTACTGTGACGTCATCATGACATCATCTATTGGTGCGTTTTTTTATCTGTGCACAAAAGACATGACACTAAAAAGTGCATAAAAGTGCACAAGTTTTGCTGGTAAAAAACACAATATTTTCAAAATAAGTTAAATGTTAGTTTCCTAAATTACATAAACTGTTTTGAAAAGTTAATTGCTTTTAATAAGAGATGTTTCAGTCCATTAAACTAATCAGGGTATATTGTATTTCCACGATAATTAACGATGAAGTGACAGATCGGACACCATGGTTAGCCATTTTGATTGCGCAATCACGGCAAGGCGTTGGAGATTTCCTTGATATTCGATTCCTAACCGGTAGAGGACCCATTGCTTTATGCACAGCCCATTCGATTTGTACATGAGCAACACATGTAACTCCTACGTAGGTTTAGGGTTTTCGTGAGAATGCATTAAATTGAAATTTGTTTTTTACCATCGTGTTCTTTATGAAATTTATTAGTATGAGAAACACATTTTTTTTACTGTGACG
Organism: Plazaster borealis; assembly: GCA_021014325.1. Taxonomy (NCBI): domain Eukaryota; kingdom Metazoa; phylum Echinodermata; class Asteroidea; order Forcipulatida; family Labidiasteridae; genus Plazaster; species Plazaster borealis. Next base: position 23,685,202 of record CM037460.1, read on the forward strand.
TCATCAGGTGTCAAATTACGGTAATTAAAAGCTTTAATGAGTTAATCTTTGCAGTTATAGACTCCTTGGGCATTGCAGATTAGCCTTGGGTTCCCGTGACCCCATGTTGACCTTTACTTCCGGGTCAACCGGAAGTGGGACTCTATCTCAAGAACTACACAACCGATTTTCAAACTTTTTTCAGTTATAGACTCCTTGGGCATTGGAGATTAGCCTTGGGTAACCGTGACCCCATATTGACCTTTACTTCCGGGTCAACCGGAAGTGAGACCATATCTCAAGAACTACGCAACCGATTTTCACATTTTTTTCAGTTATAGACTCCTTGGGCATTGGAGATTAGCCTTGGGTAACCGTGACCCCATATTGACCTTTACTTCCGGGTCAACCGGAAGTGGAACCTTATTTCAAGAACTACACAACCGATTTTCAAACTTTTTTCAGTTATAGACTCCTTGGGCATTGGACATTAGCCTTCGGTAACCGTGACCCCATGTTGACCTTTACTTCCGCGTCAACTGGAAGTGGGACATATCTCAAGAAATACACACCCGATTTTCAATTTATTTTCAGTTATAGACCCTTTGAGCATTGAAGATTGAACTTGGGTTACCGTGACCCCATGTTGACCTTTACTTCCGGGTCAACCGGAATTGAGACCATATCTCAAGAACTACACAACCGATTTTCAAACTTTTTTCAGTTATAAACTCCTTGGGCATTGGAAATTAGCCTTGGGTAACCGTGACCCCATATTGACCTTTACTTCCGGGTCAACCGGAAGTGGAACCTTATGTCAAGAACTACGCAACCGATTTTCAAACTTTTTTCAGTTATAGACTCCTTGGACATTGGACATTAGCCTTGGGTAACCGTGACCCCATGTTGACCTTTACTTGCGCGTCAACCGGAAGTGGGAGATATCTCAAAAAGTACACACCCGATTTTCAATTTTTTTCAGTTATAGACCCTTTGGGCATTGAAGATTGAACTTGGGTTACCGTGACCCCGGGTTGACCTTTACTTCCGGGTTAACCGGAAGTGAGACCATATCTCAAGAACTACGCAACCGATTTTCAAACTGTTTTCAGTTATAGACTCCTTGGACATTGGAGATTAGCCTTGGGTAACCGTTACCCCATGTTGACCTTTACTTCTAGGTCAACTGGAAGTGGGACCATATCTCAAAAACTACACGGCCAAGTTTCAAATTCTTTTCAGTTTTCATTATTATTATTCTTTCTTTCCCTCAAACCCTATTGACCTAACCAAAGTAGAACAAAACGGAACAGCTATGTGTTTGTCCACAAACACTAAATCACTAGTTATTATTATTATTCTTTCTTTCCCTAAAACCCTATTGACTTAACCTGTGACTTTTCTGACTGTCATATGTCTCTCTTAGAATTATCAGAAGTAGACAAATCATATACCATATTAAAGCTTATACCCTGACTTAGATTTTAGATGTAATTAGATTAACATTCTTAATTAATTATTCATGTTACAGCGGTGTGAATATTTAATTAGCCAACTTTCCTTGCACCATATCTCTAGAAGTGTACATCCGATCTTCAAACTTTTTTCAGTTATGGACTCCTTTCAGATAGTATATGTTGATTGTGGCATTTATTTACTGTGACGTCATCATGACATCATCTATTGGTGCGTTTTTTTATCTGTGCACAAAAGATATGACGCTAAAAAGTGCATAAAAGTGCACAAGTTTTGCTGGTAAAAAACACAATATTTTCAAAATAAGTTAAATGTTAGTTTCCTAAATTACATAAACTGTTTTGAAAAGTTAAATGCTTTTAATAAGAGATGTTTCAGTCCATTAAACTAATCAGGGTATATTGTATTTCCACGATAATTAACGATGAAGTGACAGATCGGACACCATGGTTAGCCATTTTGATTGCGCAATCACGGCAAGGCGTTGGAGATTTCCTTGATATTCGATTCCTAACCGGTAGAGGACCCATTGCTTTATGCACAGCCCATTCGATTTGTACATGAGCAACACATGTAACTCCTACGTAGGTTTAGGGTTTTCGTGAGAATGCATTAAATTGAATTTTTTTTTACCATCGTGTTCTTTATGAAATTTATTAGTATGAAAAACACATTTTTTTTACTGTGACGTCATCAGGTGTCAAATTACGGTAATTAAAAGCTTTAATGAGTTAATCTTTGCAGCACCATATCTCAAGAAGTACACGGCCGATTTTCAAACTTTTTTCAGTTATAGACTCCTTGGGCATTGCAGATTAGCCTTGGGTTACCGTGACCCAATGTTGACCTTTACTTCCGGGTCAACCGGAAGTGGGACTCTATCTCAAGAACTACACAACCGATTTTCAAACTTTTTTCAGTTATAGACTCCTTGGGCATTGGAGATTAGCCTTGGGTAACCGTGACCCCATATTGACCTTTACTTCCGGGTCAACCGGAAGTGGGACCTTGTTTCAAGAACTACACAACCGATTTTCAAACTTTTTTCAGTTATAGACTCCTTGGACATTGGACATTACCCTTGGGTAACCGTGACCCCATGTTGACCTTTACTTCCGCGTCAACCGGAAGTGGGACATATCCCAAGAAATACACACCCGATTTTCAATTTATTTTCAGTTATAGACCCTTTGAGCATTGAAGATTGAACTTGGGTTACCGTGACCCCATGTTGACCTTTACTTCCGGGTCAACCGGAAGTAAAACCATATCTCAAGAACTACACAACCGATTTTCAAACTTTTTTCAGTTATAAACTCCTTGGGCATTGGAAATTAGCCTTGGTAACCGTGACCCCATATTGACCTTTACTTCCGGGTCAACCGGAAGTGGAACCTTATCTCAAGAACTACGCAACCAATTTTTAAACTTTTTTCAGTTATAGACTCCTTGGACATTGGACATTAGCCTTGGGTAACCTTGACCCCATGTTGACCTTTACTTCCGCGTCAACCGGAAGTGGGACATATCTCAAGAAGTACACACCCGATTTTCAATTTATTTTCAGTTATAGACCCTTTGAGCATTGAAGATTGAACTTGGGTTACCGTGACCCCTTGATGACCTTTACTTTCGGGTCAACCGGAAGTGGGACCATATCTCAAGAAGTACACACCCGATTTTGAATTTCTTTTCAGTTATAGACCCTTTGAGCATTAAAGATTGAACTCGGGTTACCGTGACCCTGGGTTGACCTTTACTTCCGGGTTAACCGGAAGTCAGACCATATCTCAAGAACTACGCAACCGATTTTCAAACTGTTTTCAGTTATAGACTCCTTGGGCATTTGAGATTAGCCTTGGGTAACCGTTACCCCATGTTGACCTTTACTTCTAGGTCAACTGGAAGTGGGACCATATCTCAGAAACTACACGGCCAAGTTTCAAATTCTTTTCAGTTTTCATTATTATTATTCTTTCTTTCCCTCAAACCCTATTGACCTAATCAAAGTAGAACAAAACGGAACAGCTATGTGTTTGTCCACAAACACTAAATCTCTAGTTTTTTATTATTCTTTCTTTCCCTAAAATCGTATTGACTTAACCTTGTCTCTTTCCAAAGCCATATCTCCCTCTTAAAAAAAATCAAAAGTAGACAAATCATATACCATATTAAAGCTTATGCCCTGACTTAAATTTTAGATGTAATTAGATTAAAATTCTTAATTAATTATTCATGTTACAGCGGTGTGAATATTTAATTAGCCAATCTTGTATGCACCATATCTCTAGAAGTACAATCCGATCCTCAAACCTTTTTTCAGCTAAGGACTTGTCTTGTATTGTAGATGTGAATTCTGGTCTAACATTCTCCGTCACGTCATCATGACGTCACTTTTTTGCGCGTTTTCTATCTGTGCACAAAACACATGGCGCTAAAGTGTGAATGTTTTGACAGTCAAAAACACGATATTTCCAATTAAAATTACTAATTAGTTTCCAAATTACATAAACTGTTTTGAAAAGTTAATTGCTTTTATTAAGAGATGTTCCTGGTCACTCAAACTAATCAAAGTACAATCTTTTCCACGATAATGAACGATTAGGTGACAAATCGGACACCATGGTTAGCCATTTTGATTGCGCAATCACGGCAAGGCGTTGGAGATTTCCTTGATATTCGATTCCTAACCGGGTAGAGGACCCATTGCTTTATGCACAGCCCATTCGATTTGTACACGAGTAACACATGTAACTTCTACGTAGGTTTAGGGTTTTCGTGAGAATGCATTAAATTGATTTTTTTTTTACCATCGTGTTCTTTATGAAATTTATTAGTATGAAACACACATTTTTTTTACTGTGACGTCATCAGGTGTCAAATTACGGTAATTAAAAGCTTTAATGAGTTAATATTTGCAACACCATATCTCAAGAAGTACACGGCCGATTTTCAAACTTTTTTCAGTTATAGACTCCTTGGGCATTGCAGATTAGCCTTGGGTTACCGTGACCCCATGTTGACCTTTCCTTCCGGGTCAACCGGAAGTGGGACCATATCTCAAGAACTACACAACCGATTTTCAATTTATTTTCAGTTGTAGATCCATTGAGCGTCAGAGAATGGATTTCGGTTAGGGTGACCCCGGGTTGACCTTTATTTCCGGGTCAACCGGAAGTGAGACTATATTTCAAGAACTAAACAGCCAATTTTCAATTTCTTTTCAGTTATCGATCCTTAGAGCATTAAAAATTGAATTTCGGTTACCGTGACCCCTTGATGACCCTTACTTCCGGGTCAACCGGAAGTGGGACCATATATCAAGAAATACACACCCGATTTTGAATTTATTTTCAGTTATAGACCCTTTGAGCATTTAAGATTGAACTTGGGCCACCGTGACCCCATGTTGACCTTTACTTCCGGGCCAACCTGAAGTGGGACCAGATCTCAAGAAGTACACACCCGATTTTGAATTTCTTTTCAGTTATAGACCCTTTGAGCATTGAAGATTGAACTTGGGTCACCGTGACCCTATGTTGACCTTTACTTCCGGGTCAACCGGAAGTGGGACCAGATCTCAAGAAGTACACACCCGATTTACAATTTCTTTTCAGTTATAGACCCTTTGAGCATTGAAGATTGAACTTGGGTTACTGTGACCCCATTTTGACCTTTACTTCCGGATCAACCGGAAGTGGGACCATATCTCAAGACCTACGCAACCGATTTTCAATTTCTTTTCAGTTAAAGATCCTTTGAGCATTAAACATTGAACTTCGGAAAAAAATCATCTCTTCTGAGCCACATGTCATATTTTGTTGTTACTGTCGAAGCAGAAACTAAGTTACTTAATTCATGTGTAGTAAACAAACAGTAAAACACGGAACAGCTCTGTGATTGTTAGTTACAATCACTTTGTCTAGTTTTATTTTTGAAATTTAAACACCATAAAACAAAAACATCGTTTGACCAACGGTGATCTGATAACATGACGACCTTTTTTGTCACGTGGTCATGGTGTAAATCATTATCAGATCTGCGACAGTGCATAATGAAGAGACCAGGGATACAAATTATATTATGAATACATACATTTTATTTTACAAGTTTAAATATTTAGGTGTACTGAAGAGGTGAAGAATCTGCTAGAACCATAAAAAAGGCTTTTTCATTGATCAGGCAACAGCCACAGGTGAATCTATACTCGGCAAAAGACCCAACGTTAAACCGTACCCCCTTGTCATTAAGCTCATATCATTATTGCTGTAATTAAAACAACTATAGCCAATTTAACTTGCATCCGTTGGCATCATCCGAGCAATTAACTTAATCATCTGCTCCATTAATTTTAATTCATGATACAGCAAAAGCCTTTGTATACTGCGAGGAACGCGTATGCCGGATCATAGTCCTTAGCTTTTAACCGCAGTTGACTATTTATCGATATCGACAATGGGAATCTATGATAATAAGATTTAATAACGACACATTCAATAGTTTAATATTTTGAAAATTGTGCTGAACGTCCAAAGTATATGCACATCATAGTATTATGCGCTGAAGCATTTGCATACATAGAACAAACATCGATACATATGAACAGGTTTTGAAATTTTCAAAAGAGTACCTACACAGCAAGAATTGGGGTGTTAAAATTGACACAATGGATGATGTCACAAATAGACACCAAAGAGAAAATTGAACACTACAGGGTGTTAGAATAACACCAATGTAATTGTTTTTGAGGAGAAATTAGTGTTGTTTAAACACCCTTTATTTAAATTTTGATTCTTTTTTGGTGTCTGCATGTGTCAATTATGTTAACACCCCAGTTTTTACAGTGTAAATCTTTCATGGTTTTCTCAAGCTTTTAAGTAAAGAAGTATCTATACGGAATTTTACATTTTTTTTGATTTCAAATTAATTACACGTGCAGATTCAAAATGTGTGCAACGAAAGATAAACGCAACAAAATTATATATTGGTGTTAAAGTTACAATATTTTGCAAAACTTAAAGTTGATTTCAATGGAATTGCATAAATAAGGCGTGGATCAACTCTATCTTATTGGATAAACACCCCAGGTCAACAACGTTTTACAGCAACACAATATGAAGTTAACTATTAGGCCTATATTTTGTAGGATTTGTATCCAGTAAGATCCATTGATCATTGAATTTGTGGGGGGGGGATCCAGAAGACTGGAGCGCGTGTACTCAGAAAGTTTACTGGACCAGATTTTTTTTAGAAGACCAGAGATGAAATGAGAAAAAAAAACACTTCTATGTATTTTTGCTCTTATTGTTAAGGGCACCTCTATTTGGGAAATGTTGATTTCTACGTGATCATTTCAAGGCGCACCGAGGCAATAGACTGTGCTAGTCTAGCGCATATCGAAAACGAGCAAAAAAAAACCTCGAACGAAGATAATATTTGTATACGAAATCAAATCTTCTTTTTAAATTTAATTTGTACAACAATCTTGAAAATAAAAATACCCATAGCAAGTTGTTATAAATAAATTTTCAATATAATACAAATAATTTGTTACTTTGAAACAAAATTAAAACTTGGGATGAGGATGCTTATTGTTAGAAACCCCATTTCGCGTTAGCGCCGCCCGTTGGAAGAGTTGGAATTGTTGGAATGTTTTTGAATAGGAAGGCCCAATTCAAGCCATTTTTGTCAAATTTTGCGCTTTTTGTTTTTGTGCGCACCATTTCTTTATATCTTTGGTGGTTTTTTTTTATGGGAGTCCGCTTTTTGGGACTTTTTTTAAAATGTTTTGTTATTTTAATTGGGAGACGTCCGCCCCCCCCCCACCCCATACGTGCCTGCTAGAGCCCACACTCAACTGATTAGAAACACCAGATGTGACCCAGCAATAGTTGATGTGAAAGTGCAAAATTCCACTGCGTAAACGCTACGTAACAAAGTGCTAAGTAGACCTTTATGAAACTTAATTTGACTATTACACTCATAACACACTTCCGGGTTAAAATTGACCAAGATTACGGGTCCAGGGAGCCTGTCACATTTCTGGGTCAGTCTGACCAGGAAACTGGTTAAAACTAACTTGATTTTGGCTCGAATTCCGCGTCAGTTTTGACAGAGTTTCTGATAATGTTGACAGATTCCAGGTCATACTATTACCCATATTTGGGTCAGGCCCCATGGGACCTAGCCTTTAGTCAAGGCGCACCGCGGCACCCCAGCCCAGAGTTTATTTTATTTTTATTTATTACATTGTTAGTTTTAAATGTAATCATTCCACTGATATGTTTTTTGGATGTGGAAAAAAGTAATGTGACAGAAATAAAAATCACACGAAATTGCACTAACGTTAAACTCCCATAGCTGATGGCTCAGAGGTGCCCGGAAGCTCAACGGTCGACCTTACCGTCGCTTACACGGTCTATCAAGGGCAAGTTAAGGCATCAGTTCTTAAAAGATTCGTTATTCTGCCGAACAAAACAGTTCAGGATCCCGATTGCGAAGTTGCCGAGCTGATCGCGGTCAGTCGCATTCTCTTGTTATCTTGTAACTCCGGTCTATCAAGGGCAAGTTAAGACAGTAGTTCTTATTATGCATACAAGATTCGTTATTCGGCCGAACAAAACAGTTCAGGGTCCCGATTTTGATGTTGTCAGTCGCATTCTCTTGTTATTTTGTAACTCCTTTTTATCAAATCTCTTCAAATTGTCGATGCAGAGGGTCGGCGTTTTAGCGAACAACTCTGCACTACAAATCTTGCCGTTTTTGTCTCCAAAAACGTTTTGTTTCCATTTTGGCTGTTATTCGTTGTCTAGGGTCGACGTGTTTAAGCAGAAATCACCGGACAGCAGTAAACTCTACCACAGGGGTCTGGCCTCATCGTGTTTGCCACAATGCCTTCGTAGCATTCGTTTTCGACTTCTTTATAGTGACCACATCCGTCATTGTACAGTTTAGTGTTGCGGTTGGGCTCTGAAAAATAGAGCCAGAGTGCCAAGCAGTTGCCGGGTTGATGACGAGGTTGACGGTATCCTTGCAGATAAGCTTCTTTCAACTCAGCAAGGGTACATAGGTGAGCTTCCAGAGCAGAGCAAGCACTCGCAATCCCATCACGGTCTTCCTTGGCGTACACCTCTTGTGTGATGATCGGGTCTCGAGGGCTGACTAGCCCGGGGCAGCACATGGCAGGAGAACTGTCTTCACCCCGGAATCGGCAGCAGAATACTCGACAAGAGCGATTTGGCCTCGGCGTGTTTATCACAGTGCCCCCATAGCACTCGTAGTTGACGTATATCCCACAACCATCGATGAGCAGTTGAACGTCGCGGTTGGATATCGAGAAATAAAACCATTCGCTGTTGTCAGGTTGTCGATAGCCTCTTAAGTGTGCCTCCTTCAACTCGGCCAGTGTACAGAGGTGAGCGTCTAAATCAGAGCAAGCCTCTGCCTGCCCATCACAGTCAGTAAGATCGTAGCTCTTACTCGTAATAATTGGATGTGTATCGTACTCTTGCGAGAGATGAGTCAGTCCAGTCGCGTTCACTAGGATCTTGTTATCAGGTACAGAGTACCAGAAGCTGGTAGCAATAGGTACATGTATGTCTCGGTAGTAGCCAGTCTCGTACGCTTGATGTATCTCCCATGGTTGACACAGGCGCTGGTCGGCTCTTTGACACTCAGACGAAGCAGAGTCATGCGAATCTGTACGACGGGGTGTAGCTGTTGAAGACATCGTGAAGAATGTTAGTTTTCAAATACCGCATCAAGTGGGGAAACAGTTAGATTTATTGGAAATTACACAAAAGACATATTTTGTATAGGCTACATACCTCGTATATGGGTTCGGATTGTCTTAAGCTGTTTCATAAACCTTAGCTGCAAATCAAAGGAAATAAAACGGAATATAGGTCAGTTGGGATACACACCAAAGGGACAAACATCTAATTCTGCTATCGTCGTATTTGTTTAAGACACTAAAATGGACTAATAATAAAACCTTTTCTGGTTGCGATTCTACGTTTTCCAGGAAAATTTTGTTATAAAGCTAAAGCGGGGGAAAATGGTATCGCAAAACCCTCTTTTTTCGAGGGATGGTATTGCAGTATACAGACTATTCAAACGGATTACAACGAACATGGACATTTAAATGCAGGCATTTTGCTTAATAAATCCTTAATCTCACTTAGCCTTTACCCACAGTTATTCATGACCCATCACTCATGCTGGTTTTCTGGTCACTTTATAACCATCATTTACAATGTATCCTAGTCAAAATGACGAAACTGCGATTATAATATTCAGACACGGACCCTCCGTAAATCGCGTAAAACTACCTTTACAGTTTTATGTTTTTCAAGTCACAGTTTTGGAGTGTCACTAAATTGGGCAGCGCCTTTATCATTCAATTAGGGCCTAATATTTTCACGGGGCCCGAACCCCACCAATCTGGCTCGTAAGTTTGGTTTTACGCGTCCTCCCTTATTTTTGCCGACTGAAAACAAACCCGAATTAAAAGGCAAATAAAGGAAATTCCTAATTTCAAAATGGGTAAAACACAAGGTGTAAAACTTTTCTGAAATGTCCTAGAGTGCACCAAAGACCATTTAAACAAAAATCACGGGGCCCAAAACAAGTAAAACTTCGCCTCATGATCAAATAAGATGACAAGGCACCAATGGAGTACATCATTAGCACGCACAATTTTCCCGGGGTAGTTCTGCGGGCCCCTGACTAATGTAATACTACTGGGACCGAACCAATGCTTCAAAAATATGTTGGTGCGGTTCCCTATAAAGATGAGTACATGTTAAACCTATAAGTATCTCACCGTAATCATACCTTGGATTGGCTAAGCCCACAAACTGCTAAGCATGTTTGGGATTGTTTTACAGTTTTTGTACCAAGTCTGACAGGTCGCATCTCTGACTTTTGCTTGGGCCCATGAATTCCCTAAAGTTAAAATTGATCGAAGTGGCCCTTTTAAAGAAGATGTTAAATTAAGTACCCCTAGCAACCAATCATTTCATGCAGCCAGTATAATGTCTGGAGAGCGCCACTGTCATTGAAATGGAAATATGAGTATTATTGAAGAAACTTTATGAGAGCGTAAGACTGTTAACCAATAACATGGAATTCTCTTTATAATCTTGTTACTCGAAATTGCTCAAGATTGCACCACGGCCGGAGCATCTATAGAATCAAAATAAAAAAGAGCCATAAGGGCTTTGCACTTCGCAAGTTTGTACGGGAGGAGTTTGGGTGATAAATCCTTTACAATGTATCAGCTCCTGAAAAGGGACTGACCAATGATTTTGAGCTTTATATCCGGGCTTGCTTTCATTGCCTCTCAGTGTCACACCACATCCATAGATTATCATTTATTTAGGTCACCTGCACTGACAGATATTACTGAAAATATCACCTAGGTAATTATTCCCAAAAATTGAGTTTGCATCCCCCCATCTGAACATCATGGATCCGCCCCTGTGGTTAGAGACCAGGCTGCACATGTTTTCGGACATGATTCGACCCGTGAAGCTAAACAAACGCACCCAATATTAAAGTCTGGAAGGGGCCTATCGTTACCATGACAGCCGTTTATATGTTTACAATGTAATTTCCTTTTTGTATATTATATAGTGAACTGCATCTTACGCGTATTTCCCGCCTGTAGATCTATTGATCAAAGCTGGCGGCCATACTTCTTAGCTTCTTCCTCTCAAAAGACCAATTATGCATGTCATATAATCAACTCAGTGCCTCCTATATATTTTGTCATTTAATACTAATATATTTCAGGCATGTAGGAACCGGGGGTCTGCGGGGGCTACTGGTCCCCGCTGAAAACATACTGTGGGGCGGCCTCCCTACAAAAAGTCATGTATGAATTGCGTTTTTTGAGGGATGGTATTGTAGTATACAGACTATTCAAACGGATTACAACGGACATGGAAATTTAAATGCAGGCATTTTGCTTACAAGTCTGAAAAATAAATCCTCAATCTCAATTAGCCTTTACCCACAGTTATTCATGACCCATCAGTCATGCTGGTTTTGCTGGTCACTTTATAACCATCATTTACAATGTATCCTATAGTCAAAATGACGAAACTGCGATTTTAATATTCAGACACGGACCCTCCATAAATCGCTTAAAACTACCTTTACAGTTTTATGTTTTTCAAGTCACAGTTTTGGAGTGTCACTTAATTGGGCAGCGCCTTCATTTATCATTCAATTGGAGCCTAATATTTTCATGGGGCCCGAACCCCACAATCTGGCTCGTAAGTTTGGTTTTACGCGTCCCCCCTCATTTTTGCCGACTGAAAACAAACCCGAATTAAAAGGCAAATAAAGAAAATTCCTAATTTCAAAATGGGTAAAACACAAGGTGTAAAACTTTTCTGAAATGTCTTAGATTGCACCAAAGACCATTTAAAAAAAATTCACGGGGCCCAAAACAAGTAAAACTTCGCCTCATAATCAAATAAGATGACAAGGCACCAATGGAGTACACCATTAACACGCACAATATTCCCGGGTAGTTCTGCGGGCCCCGGAATAAGTAATAGTGGGACCGAACCGATGCATCAAGATTATGTTGGTGTGGTTCCCTATAAAAATGAGTACATGTTAGACCTATAAATATCTCCCCTTAATCATACCTTGGATTGGCTAAGCCCACAAACTGCTAAGCATGTTTGGGATTGTTTTCACAGTTTTTGTACCAAGTCCGACATCTGATAGGTCGCATCTCTGACTTTTGCTTGGGCCCATAAATTCCCTAAAGTTAAAATTGATCGAAGTGGCCCTTTTAAGGAAGATGTTAAAATAAGTGCCATTAATCAACCAATCATGTCATACATGCCAGTATAATGTATAGATAGCGCCACTATTATTGAAATGGAAATATGAGTATTATTGAAAAAACTTTATGAGAGCGTAAGACTGTAAAGCAATAACATGGAATTCTCTTTGTAGTCTTGTTACTCGAAATTTCTCAAGATTGCACCACGGAGCATCTATAGAATCAAAATAAAAATGAGCCAGAAGGGCTTTGCGCTTCGCATGTTTGTACGGGAGGAGTTTTGGTGATAAATCCTTTACAATGTATCAGCTCCTTTAAGGGGACTGACCAATGATTTGGAGCTTTATATCCGGGCTTGCTTTCATTGTATCTCAGTGTGTAAACACCACATCCATAGATTATCATTCATTTAAAAAGGCATCGTACACGTTTGGTAATTGGAGCCTATAGTTTGTTTCAATCCTATATAGTTGATACCATAAAACTAACCTGTGAAAATTTCATTTCAAAAGGTGGTAGCGTTTTTGACATAATTGCCGAAAATCTGGAGCGGTTATGTCCACGCAGGAAGAATAATCTGCATTGGAATATACTCTCTGAGAAGCGTTACCGTAACGCTTCTCAATATTCCAAATATTTTTTGGATAAAAAGTGATATATTTTTTCATAACCGCAGTCCTTCGAAGTAAAAAGTCGCTCAAAATGCATTATACTATCCAAAGCTGCTGTACTTCTTACCAAGTAAGTTTTTATTGCCATAAATTTACAGAGTCATTACCAAACGTGTACGATGCATTTAAAGGTATCGTACACGTTTGGTAATGACTTAAAACAAATATTAGTATAAAAACTTACTTGGTAACAAGCAACGGAGAGCTGTTGATAGTATAAAACATTGTAGGAAACGACTCCCTCTGAATTAACGTAGTTTTTGAGAAAGAGGTAATTTCTCACTAAAATAATAAAAACTTCTTGCAAGAAGTTTTTATTCCTATCTGAAAGCACACAATACAACAAGGGTGTTTTTTCTTTCATAAATTTCTTGCAACTTCGATGAACAATTGAGCCCAAATTTTCACTGGCTTGTTATTTTATGCATATGTTGGGATACACCAAGTGAGAACACTGGTCTTTGACAATTACCAAACGTGTACAGTGCCTTTAGGTCACCTGCACTGAACAATGTCACTGAAAATATCACCTTGGAAATTATTCCTCAAAATTGAGTTTGCACCCCCCCATTTGAAAATCATGGATCCGCCCCTGTGATTAGAGACCAGGCTACCAGGGGCGGATCCAGGATTTTCCAAACGGGGGGCGTGATTTTTTTTTCAGAATGAAAGACCGCGCCATCCCCAGACAGCATTTTATTTTTCTGCACTGCGAAATTGCCAATGTCGTAGTGCTTTTCAAAGAGAAAGTTGCTTCTTCTAAATCGGTTTAAAAATCAAATTTCATGGTTCTGCTTACCGTAAGCAAAGAACTTGGCGCTTACAGAAGCAGTGAATACCGCGCTTACGTCAAGCGTTTTCCACGAGTAAGCAGGGATTTTTGTTGCTTTATGCGCGTGTGGGTACTCCACGTTACTACGGCCAGGCTGCATGAGACCCAATAAACCACTAGCCATGATTTAAAAATTAATAATAAAGGATTGTAAACAGATGCAGAGAGAGAACTTGAACATAATTTTTCTATAGAGATGCACTAATGAGTATGACTTCTGAAAAAAAAAAAATTCTCTCCCTTTTTTTTTTTTTTTTTTCCTGGCAAAAGGGGGCGTGCCCCACGCCCCCTGGATCCGCGGCTGGCTACACAGTAATTTCACAAATCTGCCCCCCCCCCCTTAAAATCTTCTTACGTGCCGGTTATAGATTTTGTCAATACAAACATTTTGACAAATTGTTTAGGGGGAAATTGACAAACTGTTTTTGTTTTGTTTTCACGCGAGGAGTTTTGGTGATAAATCCTTTACAATGTATCAACTCCTGTAATGGGACTGACCACTGATTTTGAGCTTTATACGGAAATTTCCTCTTTGTTGCTTCTTGTAAATTTTTGTTCCAGAAACATTTGTTGAAAGTTTCATAACAATCGGCGCAAACCTTGGAAAAATACAGAGAGGGACACTAATGTGCCTCGAGGGCATAGGTCGAAAAAAAGGGTTGACGTTGCTATTAGAACGGTCCGAGTTGTTTTAGGCCGAGAAAAAAATAAAACATGGTTAGCGTCCGGGTTCCTGAAAAAAGGGAGGCAGGAGGGGCTTTTTATTTTTTATTTTTCGAGACGGCCGCCATTTTTCATAAAATATCGAACGACCATTGGTTTTTCCACTGTTCAACACACAATAATGACAGAAACATGTTAGACAAGATATTTGACATGTTTACAGTGGTTGTATTTAATAGTTTGTTCAATGAAAACCTTGCCGTAGCTCACTTTCACAAGAATCGATGTAAATGTGAAATTAAACGATCTGTTTTTAACCCTGTAACCGACACAGGCTAAGTTCTGACTTGCAGGTATTTTATTTTTTTAATGTATCATTTGACATTTTAAGGTTTTTAAATCTCATTTTGAATTGGTAGAAATAAAAATATAATCCATGCGGCCCCCAAAAGGAAGAGGGAGGGGACCCTAAAGGTGTATTTTTTTTTTTTTTTTTTTTTTTTACTTCGCCTCACCCTTTTCCATAATTACTAATGGAGAGAAACATAAATTTCGACTAAGTCATCAAAAAATGTTCCCACTGGCATACGCTGGTGGGCCAAGTGACAGGACAGAAAATTAGAGGCGACTTTTTTCTTTTTTTTCTTTCGACTCGCCAAAATACTACTGCTACGTGTTACTGCTACCCGTTCTGCGAATTATTCACCTTACCTCCTCAGGTCCATAATAGTGGCTACCGTTCCTCTCCACCATAGCAGGCGGGTACTGCGACGCTGTAGCCCCGTTCAGTTCACACAGTTTATTCCGCTCTGAGTAGTTGATGGAGAAACATCGAGTATCAGACAGACACAAATTGCCGCAACTGATCACCGAAATTCCCGCCAAGGTCCGGTATCCGTACCCGTGTAGGATCAGGTCGGCTATGCCACTGAAATACAGGCTTCGAGAGGTGCCGATGGTTGCGTTTTGACAGAGCTTTGCTGCCCCGACCGAAAGGAAATAAATGACCGTCAAAAATAGAAGACGTAACATCTTGCTTTTTCCTGATGTGGATCAATTAATTCGTACAAAAAAAACACAAGTTTGTTCAGTTGGTATGTTGAACTGCTTTTACAAATTACTTCATAGAAACCGACTTTGGTAAAGCCGTTAATATCATTTTTTCCCCTCAAAAATTTAATAAGAAACCGTTCGGTATCAATACAGCTTTTAGCAGTAACGGCATGCATTAAAATGACAAACGATGTGATAATATGCGAAGGTATGTGTTTGAAAGCAACACGCCACAACAGCATTAGTCTTCTTAGCCACGCGCACCAGTCTAACAAACCACTCTCGATCGATACCGTAAATTACACAATTTGCATATTATTCTGCTCCATGGATGAGCACGCATGCATCTTCTATGCTAATTATTAAGGAATGACAATTGGTATCATGCATCCCCCTATACATATACGTGCATTAAAACGAAAAACTAGGAAGTCAAAGGATGTGGGCTGGCCTCGTTGTTGTAATAATAATAATAATAATAATAATAATAATATTAATACATAATTATCAATGTGCTTTACATTAGTGACCTGGTCATTGGGCCATTAACATTCCTTTAATCTTTCTCAGCTCCCTGGCGAGTATACAGCCCGAGCTGCCGTCGCGCTCCGAAGGCTTTTTAAAGACAATGTCAACCTCTACCCTAGCAGGTACCCATTTATACCCCTGGGTGAAGAGAAGCAATTATAGTAAAGTATCTTTCTCAAGAGTACAAGTGTCATGACCGGCATTCGAACCCACACCCCGATGACTTAACCATCGAAATTTGAATTCGATGCCCTAAACCACTCGGCCACATGTAAAGGGTATTTATTTCATATCGATGACACCATAACACATGATTTTTGTCTGCGCCTCCACTATATGATCACGTAAATTACAGCTTTTGGAATGTCGTGGCCGAGCGGATATTGGAACACCGAACTCAAGCTCTGGTGTTTCTGATCAGCAGAGTGTGGGTTCGAATCTCAGTCGTGACACTTGTGTCCTTAAGCAAGACACTTAACCACATGCTTCATCCTTCGGATGGGACGTTAAGCCGTAGGTCCCGTGTGTTGTGTAATGCACGTAAAATAACCCAGTGCACTTATCGTAAAGAGAAGGGGTTCGCCCCGGTGTTCCTGGTTTGATCGGCAGCATAAATTGCGCCACAGCACCTTGTAAACTATTAAATTGTGCTATGTAAAGGAATAGGTCTCATACTTCAAAAATGTAGCCCCGCATACCTTGCGGGAAAAACTTACTGTTTGTCTGTTCAAGCGCCTTGAGTACCTTCTTGGTAGATACGTGCGCTATATAAGACTAAATTATTATTATTATTATTAATTTTATTTGATATTTTGGACGTTGAAATCATAATGTGACTGAAAAACTGATACAACTTCTCAGACTAGGCGCATTTGAAGAGCCCGAGTTTTCACCGAATAAAGATTGTTTACTAAATCCACTCCTCATAGATGAAGATGCTTCCTACGTAGAGTCTTAAAACCTGGGCTCAAATCGGACTGGTATTCAACACTAATTCAAGCATTATACCTTTTATTTGAAGCTTAAAATCTTCCACGATGCTTGGCTTTTATCCACATTTCACCCAACTGAACTGTAAAACTATGTTCAGATGCGCACACAGAGTTTACACTCAGTTTCAGTGTTGTGTAATGATGGACTAAATAATACCGGCCGCTTTTGAATGCTTTTAATGTAATAAAGTCTGATCGTTGTGTATGATACACTATTTAGCAATGAATGAACATCTTGCTGCTCGTACCATATAAGAACTTTCCCATGTTAGGCCTACGTAGTACTTAGAGAAGTGAGTTATGAACATTTCTATTAAGTAGCTCTCTTTCCAGTGGTTCCATGTTGCAGTACCACCAGTAGACTGTGCAAGTCTCGCGCATATTCGAAATTGCGGAACCATTGTGGTCCCAACCTAATGGAGATTTACGTGGGCAAGATTTTGTTTTGTCAATTTTTTTAGTTTAACGTGGTTTATAACCATGAAAAATATATATGTTGTTCGGAATGAAACACTTAGTTATAACAAATATGAAAGTAAAATCAATTCAACAATATAACCAAGAAAACCCGAAAATTAAACTTGACCTCAGCTTCCGGTTACTGCAAAAAACTAAACATTTTGTGCTCACCTCCGATCACAAAACTTATGTAAACGCTTGTTAAGGATGCGCGATGGTAATCGCCAGATGCTGTAATTGCAACGGGAAGCCTTTTAATTTTAGTCTATGGTTGTTGAGGCGTTAGCGTCCTCTATAAACTGCTAAGCGTTAATTTCACGCCCGTGTGACCATCGCGAATCCGCGTAAGGGGTTTCTGAAAAGTTAAGATCATAAGCATCCTTGTTCCAGAGTTTTAATTTTTTTTAAATAATAATTAACACATTATTTGTGTATTTATTATAAAAACTAAAACTGATTGTTTAAACATGTTATGAGTATTTTTGTTGTTCAGATTTTGTCATTAGATATAATTTAAAACAAAGATTAGATTTTTAGAAAAAATAAGTTCTTCGTTTGACGTGTTTTCTCGTTCCGATACGTGCGAGACTTGCACAGTCTATACTTTATATTATTTGAAGCAAGAAATCGTCCACAATGCTTCACATCCTTTAACCTGAAAAGGGTGATAAAGCGTTGGACTTTGTATTCCGAGCAGCCACTTTAAGTGTGCGCATATCATTAATTTAACCAGTGATAAATATTATTTCAAAAGGGGCTTATTAGTTCTCGAGAAAATATTTGCCTACGTAAGCCAAATGTAATATATACCAACAATAGTAATAATACAACAATAAAGCGCCATAATAAGTACACTCAAAGGAAATGTGTACAATTAAACTTAGAAAGTGCATAACTTACACATTAACAATAAGCATCAAAATCAACACAATATATAGAAACTTGAAGGTAAATTAAGGTAAAAAGAGTACAAAAACAGATGTAGAATGGGTTAAAAAGTGCAAATTTTCTAAACAAATTTTTCCCCTAGATGACACCATAGGCCTAATCGATTGAATCATATTGATGTTGTTTTTCTGTAATTGTTTTTCTTTCTTCCTTGTTTAGGTGTTCGGGCCAACGAGGCCGAACACCTTCTGTTAAAAAAAATAGAAATAAGAATAAAAATATAATTATTTCTTCCGACGAACTATTGTTCGCAAAGCAAAGTAACTCAAAATTGAAACTTCCCAGAGCAATGAAACTTAAGACATAATTAGATATCAACGTGTAGATGGCACAATGGCACTGACGTCACGATGACGTAATAAAATTACATAAATCAAATTTAATATATCGAAAAACTATACCTGCTGAACTTCACTATATAAATTCACAATGTGCATCAATTGAAAAAGCTTGACTAACTATACAACTTTATCACAGAGTGTGACCAATATGACCTTCCTTCCGGTCAAAACCGGAAGTTGAAGTGAAACATTTTAAAAAGCACTAAAATGGGATATGAAGCCAAAATAAAAGGACTTTTTTAAATAAAGATTTTAGTGGATTGAATATTCTGCAATAAAAAACAACAACATTAATACATCATAGTTACGTCACAGCGACAACGTACATTAGGTTCAAAAATAATTATTTTGATATCTCACAAACTGTTCATGATTGCCTACATAAATACCACTGGTTAAAGACATTAAGCACATTATAACTGGAAAGTTAAGTTGCGATGACGGTGCCACAGATCAAATTACACTATATCAACAATTAATTTTTCGAAAAATCATAACTCCTGAACTACAACAGATAATTAACAATCTTTGCGTCATTTAAAAGAGCTTGAACTTTGTTTTACTTCGTTTGAAAGTTTGAACAGAATAATACGAACAAAACAAAAGTTGCACAAATAAATGGCGCAATTTTTTATCCCCACAATAACGCAATCACACTTACATGTACATAATAAGCATTCCCGCTCTGTGTCTACATCACTGGCCGTAGTGTCAAAAAATCAAAAATTGCATTCTACCAAGATTTCCAGACGCGCTGCCAGCTTCCTCCACAACCAATGAACGACATACTTTTCCGAGCCGATATTTGTCACACATCGCTGTAAATGCATGACCATTAATTTGATATAGCGCCATCATGCGTGCGTAAAGACGCAAAACTGTTTTTTAATGTAGCCTGAACAGCTGACATCACACTTTGAGGCTCGTGAATAACGCCAGATACCTGCCTTGAGCGCCTGGCCGGATCCTGCCAGATGTACCTTTGACATCGCATCCATTTCACACGGAGATTCTCGTTCAATTTACCGTACATGTACACATAGTACATAGTGAATAAAACAACATTACATGCACATTACATGCATGTACAAACGTTTATGCACACGCTGCATGCAGACGATCGAAAGTGCAAGCTGACAATGACTACGTCACCTCGGACCAATCATAACACAGATTAGGAAAGCTTACGTCACTACACGTTTAACAATGAAATCATTTTATCCAATAAAATCATTGGGCCTGTAAGACCAGTGCCTGTCTTTATCCTTGCGGATAAAGACAGGGGACCAGTCCAAACATAATGCTGCTTCAGAAAAGTCGAGTAGCGATTTTTTTTTTTTTTTTTACAAGCGCGTCTTGTCTTATACAAAATAAGAAACGGCATAACCCGGGTGCTGAAAAGGGGCTTGAATAAGAAAAATGCAAACGTAAACGACAGTTTTGAATTAGACCAGAAGTGCCCCCTCCCCGGAGTACCCCCAAAAAGTTTCGTCGCTGATTCTGCAGACCGCAACAAAATAAGGGTCCCGAGTGCGATGTTGCCGAGGTGTTTTCCGTCTCGCATCCATCAATCGTCTTTTATAATGTATGTCTCCCCAACATAATAGTATAACATAGAGGGTCATCGTTTAAACGAACACCTCTTTGGCAGATGTTTGCACTGTAAAAACTACCTTTTTATAGTATGTACATGTTTTTGTTTCCTTTTGGCTGTTAGCCATTGTTCAAGCTTGACGCAATGAATATGACTATGAACATTTGTAAGTGTTCATTATTTACAGAAGCCGTGGACAGCAGTAAACGCGACCAGAGGAGTCTGGCCTCGGACTGTGTGCCACGATGCCTTCATAACACTCATCTACGATCCCTTTAAAACGACCACATCCGTCATTGTACAGTTTAGCGTCGCGGTTGGGCTCTGAAAAATAAAGCCAGAGTAACAAGAGGTTGCCGGGTTGGTTACGAGGTTGACGGTACCCTTGCAGGTAGGCATCTTTCAACTCAGCAAGGGTACATAGGTGAGCTTCCAGAGCAGAGCAAGCACTCGCCATCCCATCACGGTCTTCCTTGGCGTACACCTCTTGTGTGATGATGGGGTCTCGAGGGCTCACTAGTCCGGGGCAGCACATGGCAGGAGAAGAACTCTCTTCACTCAGGACTGGGCAGCAGAAGGCTTGACCGGAGGGATCTGGCCTAGGCGTGTTTAAGAAAAGGCCCTCATAGCACTCTGACTTAACCCCACAAACATCGTAGATGATCAGTCGAACGTCGCGGTTGGGTATCGAGAAATATAACCATAGGCTGCTGTCAGGTTGTCGATAGCCTCTCATGTGTGCCTCCTTCAACTCGGCCAGTGTACAAAGGTGGGCGTCTAAGTCAGAGCAAGCCTTTGCCTGCCCATCACGGTCAGCAACATCGTAGCTCTCACTCGTAATGATTGGATGTATATCGTACTCTTGGTAGGTCAGTCCAGTCGCGTTCATCAGGATCTTCTTATCAGGTACAGAGTACCAGAAGCTTATAGCAGTAGGTATGTCTGGGTATTTGCTAGCCTTGTATGCCTGACGTAACTCCCATGGTTGACAGAGATGTTTGCCGGCTCTTTGACACTCAGCTGAAGCTGAGCCATGCGAATCTGAAGACATCATTAAGAAAGTACACTCAGTTTTCAAATACCGCACTAAGTGAGCACATATTACATTGCAAATTAAAAAAAGACATGTACATACCTCGTATCTTGGTTTGGAATAGCTGAAGCTGTCTCATAAAGCCCGGCTGTAAATCAAAGGAAATAAAACGGGCGCAGGTCAAATGGGATACACACTAAAGGAATAATTCTACCATCATCTATGTTTTGTGTTGTTACAAAAAGTGTGTGTGTGTATTTTAGACTTTCCATATTGGGGGGGGGGGGGCACAATGTGCCCACATTGACCTATTTCACCTGACATTCATTGTATACATTATGTTTGAAACTCATTGTGGATTAAAACAAATATCGTAAAATAGTTATTATCTTGGTAAAACTGCAATGTTAAATTTTTTACCAGCTTAGGTTAATAGTGATGTACAAAATATCCGATAAAATATTGTTAATGCTCACAAAATCGCAAATTTAGAGGTGACAAAGTGTGTGAAACTTCCTGAAAGTGTCCGTCTGTTATGGTCTGAATAACTGAATCATTGCGACCATTGAGGAAGTTTTTCCTTGTGACGTCATATTCCCGCGTCGGACCCAATTAACTCTGCTCCTCACCGGCAGGTTACTTGGGTCTGACCCGGGTGAGCTTCGACCACGACGTCAAAGCTACTCGAACTGGTCAGACCTGGATCGACCCGGTGAAACGATTCGAACGCAACGATAAAATCTGAAACCGGCTTATCGTTACCATGGCAACCGTTTATTTTGTTTACCTTCCAACTTCGTTGTTACATTATAATGAACTGTATTTTACGTACTTCCGCTTCCTTAGAACTATTGATCAAAGCTGGCGGTCATACTGGATTTTTTTTAATTTCTAACTCGTAGCAGACCATTTTATGCATATGGAGAAATAATGCCACATAGTCATCGCGGTGCTTCTTGGGAATCCAATTATTAGGTGTTCGTGCAACACAAGCATGAACACCGCATTGTTTTTGTTCTGTTAATTGTTTTAGGTGTTCGTGCAATACAAGCACGAACACCTCTTTCAAGTGTCGAATTACAAGGGTTTAAAAGTTGAAAAATGATCATTTGCTATTTGCTGTAAATCCTTGAATTTGAAAGCTATGATGTTTTTAGTTGGGCATCGGATAGATCAAGACTGGGCCAACATTTAAAAAGTTAACGCAAAAATCGTATGACCTTTACTTCCGGTCGTAGCGGAAGGTCAAAGTTTGCCTTTGTGTTTTTTTTCTTTAAACAAAAAATCATTTTTAGGGCTTATCTACGGCACAACTCAAGATTGAAATTGAATTGAACAATGAAACTCATAATAATAATAATAATAATAATAATAATAATGCAGTTCTTATATAGCGCTTTATACTCCCGATGGGTGTCTCAAAGCGCTCAGTATTTTTCCTACAAGGTAGGTGGAGTTACGTGTTGAAGTATGAGACCTTTTCCTTTGCATAGCACCATGCAATGGTTTACAAGGTGCTATGGCGGGCAATCAAGCAAGGAACACCGGAACGAACCCCTTCTCTTTACGATAAGTGCACTGGGTTCTTTTGCGTGCATTACACAACACACGGGACCTACGGCTTAAGTGTCTTGCTTAAGGACACAAGTGTCACGACTGGGATTCGAACCCACACTCTGCTGATCAGAAACACCAGAGCTGGAGTTTGGTGTTCTTATCCGCTCGACCACGACACGCCCATAAGACAATTGAACCTAAAAGGTACCGTACACGTTTGGTAATGATTCAAAACAAATATTAGCATAAAAACTTACTTGGTAACAAGCAACGGAGAGCTGTTGATAGTATAAAACATTGTAGGAAACGACTCCCTCTGAAGTAACGTAGTTTTTGAGAAAGAGGTTAAGGTTTCACTAAAATAATAAAAACTTCTTGCAAGAAGTTTTTATTCCTATCTGAAAGCACACAAATTTGTACAAAAAGGGTGTTTTTTCTTTCATCATTTTCTTGCAACTTCGATGACCAATTGAGCCCAAATTTTCACAGGCTTGTTATTTTATGCATATGTTGGGATACACCAAGTGAGAACACTGGTCTTTGACAATTTCCAAACGTGTTCAGTGGCTTATCAAGAGGACACCAAAACCTGATGATGTCATGATGGCGTCATCAGGTATTGAATTACATTAAATCAAAGTTTAATATTTGCAACAACAAAAAACTCATGAACGACATGTTGGATTTTTACAATTTATACAATGGAAAGTTCGTTAAAAGTTCAACAAACGCTACACAAAACCATTTAACCTTAACTTCCGGTTCAAACCGGAAATTAAAAATTTCATAAAATTCGTATCTCAAAAACTACTTATCATTTCAGCATAATTTTTGCATCAGGTTGTAGAACGTGCCTGCTCAATTTTGGACAGAAATATCAACATTTTGACATTTACATCGCGAGATAGTGTAATAACACGTGTACAGATTATGTTCGCTTGTATATTGCACACCCCGGCATAAAGATAATCCATCTAATACTTGAAAAATTCGTAACTCTTTAACCACACACTGGATTTTTACAATCCATACATCATCTGAAAGGTCTGTATAAAACCTATTATACGCTACACTAATTGTGACCCGTTTGACCTTGACTTTCGGTTCAAAGCGGACGCTGACATTTATTGTTTCAAAATTCATAATTTCTGAGCCACACAATGGATTTTTACAATTTGAACATCATTGGAAAAGTATGTAACATTTTAACAAACGATACACAGAATAAGACCCCATTTGACCTTGACTTCCGGTTCAAACCGGAGGATGACATTTAATATTTGAAAAATTCAGAACTCCTGAACCACACATTGGATTTTTATCATCTTTACGTCATCAGAAATGGCTTCAAAGACTTAAAAAAAACTCTACACAAAGTGTGACCACATTTGACCTTGACTTCCGGTTCAAACGGGAAAGTGAAATTTAATGTTTCAACAAATCGTAACTTCTAAACAACACATTGGATTTGTTCAATCTATACATTATTGGGAAAGTATGTAACAACTTAAGAAACAATACACATAATGTGACCTCATTGGACCTTGACTTCCCGTTAAAACCGGAAGATGAAATTTAATACTTGAACAAATCATAACTCCTGTACCACATAATGAATTTTTACAATCTTTACATCATTAGAAAAATCTTAGTATTTCAACAAGCGCATAAAAAGGTGACTCTTTTGACCTTGACTTTCGGTTCAAATCGGAAATTGAAGTTTAATATTTTAACTAATCATAACTCCTTAACCAGACGTTGGTTTTTAAAATGTATACATCATTGTTAAGGTCTTCAAAAAGTCAACAAACGCTTCACAACGTGTGAGCCCATTTGAACTTGACTTTCAGTTAAAACCGGTAGTTGAATTTTTATAATGAACAAATCTAACTCCTGTACCAGACGTTGGATTGATAAGGTAACTTGTCGACACCAATTCATTCACTCATAATTTGATGGCATTACTCTCGAACACCTTTTTTTGTGATGTCACAAAAACTGAATCTCTAGTTGGATTTTGTTTTGTTGTTTTGGGCTGTGAATTGAAGCGGGTATAAGTCTATATCGATATTTCTATCAATGCCACCCCCGTTGATTATGTCGCGTGATCATCGCAGTGTCTCCTGGGAATTAAGTATGTCCAGCAAAGCCGACAACTTTAAAAGAATAACTAATAGTATAATTCATTTTTTTAAATACAGGCACGTAGGAACCGAGGGGCAGCGGGGTCCACTGGTCCCCGCTGAAAACATGCTGCGGGATCAGCCCCTCCAGAAAAATACATATAAATTGTGTGTTTGATCACAATGATAATGGACATTTAAGTGCAGGTATTTTTGCTCACGAGTCTGAAAAATAAATCCTGAATCTCACTTGGCCTATATCATGATCCATCAGTCATGCTGGTTTGTTTGTTCACTTTATATGCACCAATATCCCGGTCAAAATGACGAAACTGAGACGAATAATACTCAGACACGGACCCTCCATAAAACGCGTAAAACTACCTATACAGTTTTATGTACAGTGTCACTAAATTGGGCAGCGCCTTCATTTATCAATCAATTTGAGCCTAATATTTTCATGGGGCCCGAGCCCCACCAATCTGGATCGTAAGTTGTGTCTCACGCGTCCCCCCTTTACTTTCACCGACTGAAACAAATTGAATTGAAACGCAAATAAAGCAAATTCCTAATTTCAAAATGTGTATCTAATCAAATTTCGGGGCCCAAAACAAAAGTTTGATCATAATAAATTATAGTCAAATATTTAAGATGACAACGCACCAATAAGCTATTTTGAGATATGGCGGACACAATGCTACAACACTATAAGGTTTGGGTAAATTTGTGTGTATACACCCAAACCAAACAGTACACTCCTATCACGTCCGCCATACCTCAAAAAGGCTTATGGAGTGCCTGAATGCACACACTTTTTCCGGGGTCCTTTTGCGGGCCCCGGGCTCTTATAGTGGGACCAAACCGATGCTTCAAGATACGTGTTGGTGTGGTTCGTGATATGATTTGTTGTACCGGTTGTTGCGGACTGCGTAGTTTAATTAATTTTGTTGTGCATGACGTCATAGGCGAGGTTATTTTCTGCTCAATTGAGGGCGCTGTTTTGCATCTTTCGCCAGGAAAAGACCAAAATTCGTCACCATAAATTCAGTCGTACTTTCACCAATCTTTTGTTTATTTTGGATGCGCCCAATGTTGTGAGTATAAATTAGCTCATTTAAGATTAAAGATTATAAGTTTAAGATAACTCTGGATCAGGGATTGTTGATATAGGCGGGTAATTACTGTAAATTTTGATTGTAAAAGTGATTGATTTTCTAAGCACGTTCTCAATAGTTATTCACGTGGATTGTGTACATGTACATGGGGTAACGTGACGTACATAATACAGTAGTGTGGATTATGATTGTAGTCGAATTGAGGATGAAGTTTTAGATTAAGTTCAGTTATTTGGAGTTGAGGCAAGAGGGGAATCATACACATTTTGGACACACATTTTTGAGGGTAAAATTGGTTTATAATCAATTATAATAAATATACATGACATTGGAATTAAGGAGTTATTGTAATTGCTATGAATCAATGTTTGGGATCAATTTGATTGATTGCAGATCGAACCGTACATGCTAGTTGCATTGGTATCATAATAAAGGCATTGACATCAGTTATCTCGTCATTGGTGGAGTATTTAGAGTAGTTTACGTCACACCGGTACCTGTTAAAAGTATCCGCCCTTTTACCATACCTTGGATCAGCTTAATCCCAAAATAATGACAACAATGTTTTGCTTGAGTCCACAAATTCCCTGGAATTAAAAAACGAATGAAGTGGCCTTTTTAAGAAGCATGCTAGTCATGTAGTTTCACAAATCTGCCCCCCCCCTGTTATCATCCTATGTGCCAATTATATATTGTTTTCAATACTACAACATATTAGGGAAATTGCCAACTTTTTATCAAGAAACATTCGTGTAAAATTTCATGAAAATCGGGTGCAACCCTCGGGACATACACAGAGGGACACTATGTGCCTCCAGATCTACTGCTGCGTGTTACTGCTACATGTAGTAGCCCCGCTCTGTGAGTTATTCACCTTACCTTCTCTGGTCGATAATAGTAGCTACCGCCCCACTCCATCGAAGCTGACGGGTACTGCGACGCTGAAGCCCCGTTCAGCTCACACAGCTGATCCCGCTCTGAGTAGTTGATGGAGAAACATCGAGTATCAGACAGACACAAATTGCCGCAACTAATCACCGAAATACCCGCCAAGGTCCGGTATCCGTACCCGTGTAGGATCAGGTCGGCTATGCCACTGAAATGCAGACTTTGAGGGGTACAGAATGTTGCGGTTTGACAGAGCTTGGCTGCCCCGACCGAGAGGAAATAAATGACTGTCAAAAATAGAACGCGAAACATCTCGTTTTCGTGTGTTTTGAGGTTCAACATGAAAACGGCAATACAAATTATTTTAAAACACTAGTAAGCTAATGGCTTGGATAGTTACGCCACCAAAACACAGCGGATGTAACTGCCGTTTTAAAATAACAGTGAACATTAAACCTTAGCGTCAGTTAACCGAACAGTGTGGCTTAGTTATCGCGAATGTTCCGTATACTTCTGAAGCAAATCAACCACCGCTTTATTCACGTCTAAAAAACGCCCACTCGTTCGGAACGTGAGTCTGGTTGGTCGATCTTGCCTTATGTATTATGCGTTTAACAGCGCCGCAATGACTGAAACATCTCTGTGTAATTTGCCGAATGGTATCCGTCTATGTGCTTTTTAAAGGAGGGTTACGTAGGCCTCAAGTTAGGATTAAGACTGCACTGTTAGTTTTCATTTCTTGAACGCATACAATCAGTTACCTACAATATGTCACTGTTAAAAAAAATTGATAATTTTTTTTTTGAAGTTTAAACACCATAAAACAAAAACATCGTTTGACCAACGGTGATCTGATAACATGACGACCTTTTTTGTCACGTGGTCATGGTGTAAATCATTATCAGATCTGCGACAGTGCATAATGAAGAGACCAGGGATAAAAATGATATTATGACTACATACATTTTTTTTACAAGTTTAAATATTTAGGTGTGCTGAAGAGGTGCAGAATCTGCCATTAAAAATAGGGCTTTTTCATTGATCAGGCAACAGCCACAGGTGAATCTATACTCGGCGAAAGAGGGGAGCTCACGGAAGGCAGTTTCTGTTACGCGTATAATAACATTTTTTGGTTGACACAATCCCTTTTCTGTTTATTTACAACCTGTCACTAGACTAGGATGACTCATAGCATTGAGCTTTGCTAGCTTGGCAGTGGTGAAACTCAAGGGGATTAGATCTGCACACAACACAATGGGCTTATACATTGTACGCAAATGAATAAGCTTCGGCTGTCGGCCCGAGCTATCCAAAAATATGCCTGACCTGTACAGCGCTCAATGTTAAAGGTGACTTTTGAATGTCAAACTGGAGGGTTTCATTGAGGATTACATGTAGTTTCAGGGGAATTGGCCCCCAAAAAATTCAGTAATTAAAAAAAGGAAAAAAGGTGCCTTCCGGAGTCTCCCCTTGTCTTCCCGCAGGGTTAAAAAAGGAGCTTTTTCATTGATCAGGCAACAGCCACAGGTGAATCTATACTCGGCAAAAGACCCAACGTTAAACCGTACCCCTTGTCATTAAGCTCATATCATTATTGCTGTAATTACAACAACTATAGCCAATTTAATTTGCATCCGCTGGCATCATCCGAGCAATTAACTTAATCATCTGCTCCCTTAATGGTCAATCATGATACAGCAAAAGCCGTGTATACTTGATAAACAACTATACGGCATAAACCAACTGTGAGGAACGCGTATATGCCGGATCAAAGATGCCCAAAATAGTCCTTAGCTTTTAACCGCAGTTGACTAATAAAATTGATATCGACAGTGAGAATCCATGATAATGATAGTTTAATATTTTGAAAATTATGCTGAACGTCCTATGCACATCATAGTATTATGCGCTGAAGCATTTGTATACTTATTTAACAAACATCGATAAATATTAACAGGTTTTGAAATTTTCAAAAGAGTACCTACACTGCAAGAATTGGGGTGTTAAAATTAACACCATGAATGATGTCACAAATAAATACCAAAGAGAGAAATGAACATTACAGGGTGTTAGAATAACACCAATGTAATTGTTTTTGAGGAGAAATTAGTGTTTTTTAAACGCCCTTTTTTATTTTATGTTGTGTATCTGCATGTGTCAATTGTGTTAACACCCCAGTTTTTACAGTGTAAATCTTTCATTTTTTTCTCAAGCTTTAAAGTAAAGAAGTATCTAAACAGAATTTTACAATGTTTTGATTTCACAGAGTTAAATTAATTACACGTGCAGATTCAAAATGTGTGCAACGAAAGATAAACACAACAAAATTATATATTGGTGTTAAACTTGGTGTTAAACTTGCAATATTTTGCCAAACTTAAAGTTTATTTCAATGGAATTGCGTAAATAAGGCATGGATCAACTCTATCTTATTGGATAAACACCCCAGGTCAACAACGTTTTACAGCAACACAATATGAAGCTAACTATTAGGTCTATATTTTGAAGGATTTGTATCCAGTAAGATCCACTGATCATGGAATTTGTGGGGGGGGGATCCAGAAGACTGAAGGGCGTGTAGCTCAGAAAGTTTACTGGCAAGTCTAGCGCATATCGAAAACGAGCAAAAAAAAAAAAAAAAAAAAACTCGAACAAATTTAAGATAACATTTGTATAAGAAATCAAATCTTCTATTTAAATTATATTTATACAGCCATCTTGAAAATAAAAAATACCCATAACAAGTTGCTATAAATAAATGTTCAATATAATACAAATAACTTGTTCCTTTGAAACAAAATTAAAACTTGGGATGAGGGTGCTTATTGTTAGAAACCCCCATTTGCCAATCACGCCCGAATGTTTGCGTCTATTACATAGGTTTTATGACAACAAGTAGTAGGAACAATGGGGGTTCTGGACCACCTTGCTTGGGGGTATATACAAATAGAGCACATGGGGTTTGCTCCCAGCTTTATTGATAGGGCTCGCCCCGCTCTTTTGGCGGGCTGCTGGTTCTAGACCACTTTTGGGTTGGGGTATATATACAAATAGAGCACATGGGGTTCTACTAAATTTTCGTATACGAAAATTAGGTTTTAATAGGGCTCGCCCCGCTCTCTTGGCGGGCTCGACCCACAGCCAGCAACTCCCAACCTTAACGCTTCAACTTTCGTCTATGAAAGTTGAACACGATGGAGTGTAGCACGGTATACACAATGAGTGAACCTAACTGTAGACGTTTACGTTTGTGAATAACTGGGTGGAGGTTCGTTAAGTTTGCTACCACGGCTGAATTTAAAACTGGCAAAGCAACCGCACTTTATTTCAGTGTCGTTGCCGCAAGCTCTTTCATTATTGAAGCTCGGGCTTCGGCCATCAGCTCGTTTTTTGCTACTTCGTTGGTTTGAGCTGCGTATACTTTGCGGCTTTTTTTCTGAATATCAGCTTTTATTTGTCGATATTTATTTATTTCGTTAATTACGAGCTTGAACTCTTCAGGGGAGATGTGCCCATCTTGAAGCGCTTGTGAAATCACATCTGAAACGCTGTTGAGCTTAGATAGAGCGAGAACACGAATCTCATCGTGTTTTTTAGCTTTTACAAGGAGCCGCCGAGAGACGAACTTGCCGGCAATACCGGCAAGACCACAAACACCTGCAGCTGCTTCAAGTGCAATGACAATAGGCGCAGCTATAGTTGTGGAGAGCAATCCTACACCAGTAGCTCCCATTCCAAGGCATGATAGAATCAACACTGTGTCAATACCATCAACGATATTGATAGATCTACGGTACTTAGATCACCGGGTATTTTTAAGGCTCCGCCCGTTGGAATGCTGAACATGACTAGATTTGTTGCTTTATCTATCTCGACCGATACTTGGGGCAGCTCTTTTGTGAACAGATTTTGTAGGTTATTAAAGGTATATAATCCAGTAGGGATCATAATCTTTCGAGGTTTATCATCCAAGGTAGAACGCCACAAAATTCCAGCTGAATGCCCAATATTTCGATGGCTAACCTCATAATGCAAACCTCTGAGGGCAGCATAGAGCTTGCCATCTGTATTATCGATTACAGTCTGGAGATGCGACGCTTCTTCATTTTGAATATCGGTTAGTGTCACAAACATAACTAATCTTTTGTCTACGAAAGATTGTTAATGCAGTTATACCAAACAAAGCTTATAGCTTCAACACAGACGCATCTACTAGACAGGCTTAATCTCAAGTACTGCAGTCATAGAGATAGGATTGTCACGCATATCTTTACCATATTCATCTAACACGAGAAAGTTTAGTTTATATATGTGTTCTTCTTTAAGTTTTTTGTACATAGGGTAAGCAAGGTTAACGTTTACACTGCTTTCAGATTTGAACGGGGTTATGGTTAGCAGCGATGAGGGGCGCCATCAATAATATTAGAAGCCGCATAAAGTTGATTGAGGTGTATAGAAACCAGGTTAGGGGTATGGAACCTTGAGGGTCTAATTCCATCTACTCTTCCTTGGAACCAATGATCGTCAAAAAGATTAGAGAGAATGCCCAATAGTGAACACATTGCATCATCAAATTTAAAAAACATAGAACCAATCCTGGCATTGATACTGACAAACCCCGTTGTTTTGTTCATTTGGAGTTCTATTTGGGGTATATTTGCTTTGAAAAACTGTTGTATATCTTCAAAGGTGTACATTCCTCGAACAACTGTAATCGAGGTATAACTAAGATTATTATTACGGTCAAACATAAGATCAACAGTAGAGTCAACATCAGGAGTGTTAGTTTTTTTTAAATGCAACTCTCTTAGGGCAACACAGAGTTTACCATTTACATTGTTAATTGCGGGTTGGAGGAGCGGCGCTTCTCTCTTTTGAATATTGGTTTGTGTAACAAACATAGCGAACTTTGCAAATAATCTTTTGAACTTATACGAGTATAACTTAAACTTTGCAAGCAAAGTTTGTGCAGTTATGTCTAACCAAGCTTATAGCTTTAACACAGATGCATCTTACCAAACAGGTGGGGTATACTCCGCAAAATCTCAACTCGTATTGCAAAATGTTACAATACAGGTTGATACGGGGGCGGCGAGCTTTGACACCGTCTTTCCGGATATATTATCGGCGGAGCGGTATAGGCTGCCACACGTACAAAGTGATGATGTAGTGGACACGTGGAGCTCAAACCCGATGAAATTTTGGCAAAATAAGATTAACTTTGCAGTGTGGTGTGCTACCACAGGTTGCGGTGTCTCTGCAGAAGACCATCTTAGCTCTAAAGTCCCGATGGTGCGATCAGTCTACCGCTTTCACGTATACTACCAGGTGCGAAGGATTCTTGAAGGGATGCAGGTGCCACTCCCACAGGATGACACTTGGGATGCCTTTGATACCCCATACAACCAGAGGGTATATGAGCAAATTTGCGCGGAGTTTGGTGTCTCACCGCACACCGACTGGCGGCAGAGCATCGACCAAAATAGTGGTCTTGGAACGCCGTATCATTGGTGGAAAGGTTCAGTGCTCTCTATTAAAGAAGTGAGCAACGATTTGGTTGCTAGTGGGGTTCTTAACCCCAGCTTCGGTGTTTCGTCGAACGACTATAGAAAAGACCGCATGAGCTTTGGTGATAGACCAGCCACGTTCAGCGTCGACTACATCGGTCAGGGGCCAGAAGGAGACCAAGCATGGACAACATTTGTTCTCGACAAGTCGGAGGGCTTTACCCAACCTGGGGTTGAAAGAATCAACGACTCTATCCGAACATACGTGTGGGCTATCCTAGGCGCACAGGCGCAGATTCGCTCGAGTATTATTGGCACCGGTGCCGCATTTGACACCCAGAAACAGTTCTTAGCGAATGTTGAGGATGCAGTCTCAAGCCCTGTAGATCTCCCGAGTGCGGTGGCACGCTACCAAGACATGCTTCGATACGCCCGCTCTAAGGTTGACTATGTATTCGGAATTGGTTTGTATATGGCTCCCAGCAACATGGAGTTGCAGATTGGAACTATTCAGGACTACAACAACGAGATTGTGATCGCGGAGCAGGGGCAAAATTTGGGCTTTAACAACGGTATAAATGCAGTTGTCGAGAATTTGTTACCTGTAAAGGATATGGAGGGGCCTCCTGCAAGGCCAGCACACCTAGCTCAAACTCCGGAAGTTAGTTTGATGGGACCGGTTTTGGCACAGCCTGATATCGACGTAGATGAAAGACAAACTTTCGTAGACGAAAGTTTAGCGCACTATGATGGGCGAACTGCACTTGTTGTTGGTGGCGTTGCTCTTGGTCTCGGTTGGCTCGCTCTACGCTAAAACTTTTGTCTACAAAAAACTTTTGTCTACAAAAAACTTTTGTCTACAAAAGTTTATTATTTATAAAAGATTAAAGTTAACAGTACACCGCCGATGGCAACAATTATTGCCCATAGGTTTCCCGCGAGCCAGCCAGCAGTTTTACTCAAGAGGTTGAGGAGCCACGATGTAATGCCTCCGATGATGCCCGGTAGTGCGGCTGCAGCCTTTCCAGCTAATTGGGCTAGAAGGCGCCCGAGAGCTTGCAAATGTTTTTTCGCCCACTCTTTTACCCCATCTTGATCTTTTGCAGGCAAAAGATCTGTGGGAGGTGTTGGCGTTGTAACCCCGCCAGCTGGCCCACCAGTCAAGGCAAGAACCAGAGTGCTGATGGCAAAGCCCAGTGCAGTGATAATGGTGGCTATGGTCACACCCTGCTCGCGGAACAGGGTCCGTAGCCGATCGGCCAGAGATTTGTTTTTATCTAGAACGCTAGATATGGTCTCACGAATTTGGCGGAACTGTGACCGAAGTTGTTGGTTGAGGACATCAACGCTGTCTCGAGCCGCTGCGAGATCATCTTCGGCTTTTGTAATTTCACGTTCGATTTGGTCCGCTCGCTCAGTTGTCCCGGGTTGCTTAAGCTCTTCGCGATAGCCCTCGATTAGCTGCTGGAGAGAAACTACTTTGCTCTCTTGCACCGCTTTTGTGGCACGCAAAGTTTTCAGGGCTTTGTCAAGCCCTAGAATCTCTCTCATAGGCAAAAGATTTTCTTCCTCAGTAGGCGGCTTAGATGACATACTAATAACTAAATCATCTAAAACATTAACTGATCTAGTAACTGATCTAGTCTGATCTAGTACATCACCATCTGCTTGTGTTGCATTTTGTGCTTTATCAGCAACCTTTTCTAACTCGCGAAGGGTAGGTCGAGAATGACGACGCAGTGTACTGTCGTACCCAGGCAGGTTGAGAAAATCTCGAATAGCTCTGGAGCCCCCAGAGCCAAAACTTTGGGCAATAGTACCCAATCCTAAAAACTTTTTAGGGCCTTTAGTAGCGCTCATCCGAACCTTTTTATCACCTTCTACCCAGTAAAGTGTTTTACCATCTTCGCCGACCTGAAACCGTTTGTATTCTATGATCGTAGGTCGAGGGCCATTGTTTAGACCTATCTCCTCATAGAAAGCATTTACTAAACGGTCTCGCTGTTCTCGCAACTCGTCTGTACGGATGTCGTCGCGCGCTTGGTTGATGCGGTCGCCGTGTTCATTAGCCGATAGCCCATCTAAGGGTGCCCCGATAGGAGGTTCAGGGGAAATAAAACTGGTTTCTTCTTCGACTTCTGGTTGTTTTTCGGGTGCATCAAAATCATTCATTTCAAAGCCACCTTCTGCCATATTGAATACAAAGGTTGGCTTTACTTATATTGAACACTCGCCAAGGTTTAATAGACAAAAGATAAAGTTTGGTTTGAATGGCATCGTCAAAGTACGGACGCAAACTGAATCCTCTTAGAAGCCTGCGGGATCCACTCGGGATCAAAGGCATACGGCAGAGCGTGGTTGTAACCAACAACCCCTCCACTATCGACCAAAATCAGCAGCTCTTGGTCCGCTTTCCCAACCTTGGCGCCCAGGATGTGATTGTTCCTGGAACAGCCCGCCTCGCATTTACCATCGCCCTCACCTCGACCGACGACAATCGAACAGTGGTTCAAAACCTTGGCCAAGCCGTTGTGAAGAAAAAGACAATCAGGATCAGTGGTAATGAGGTCATGTCTATAGATGACAGCGATGTTATCGGCTGCTACACCGACCTTTGGAAAACGTTGGGAGAGCGCCGGTCTCAGGTCTACCAGGGTATTGATGTGGCGGAAGACGCTAACATGCTTAAACTGAGGGTGGGCGCCGGAGATGATGATAGTTCTACGGCGCAAGACAAGGCTGTTGCAGATGCATACAGCAACAGATTTAGCATTCCACTAGACTTTGAACTGTTGGAGAGCCACATGCCGTTCTTCCAGTCAGGCCTTGGTGACCGATTGGAGTACGAGCTTACCTTTAATGACTACAGCCGCGTTATAATGGTAACAGGTGATACAGATGCTAGCTACGTCATCGACAACATCTCTCTCGAGTTTGAAATTATGAGCGAGCCAAACTTAGCCCGAATGATTCGCAACCAGTATACTGCGCGAGTTGCCATCTTGTATGACCGCATTTTGCGCCACCGAAAGGTCACCCTCAACAAGAGTGATACGCTGTGGAACGTCAATCTTAATATTCCAGCCCGAAGCTTTAAGGGAATACTCATGCTCTTCGAGGATGCTGGAGCGGCGACCGCGTTTAACCGAAATACAGAATCGTTCTATAACCCCAAGATCGAAAAAGTTGAGGTCATAGTCGAGGGAAGCCAAACCAGTTGTATGCCCAGGGTATGCGCGGGTACCAACAGTGGGATGAAGTTCGAAAGTACTTCGCTAGCAGCCCTTCAACCAAGCGCCACCCCACGTCTGCAATGGTCACCAAAGACTTAGCATTAGCTGATGTAACGGTAGGAGAGTATTTGACAACAAAGTACGGCCTATGGCTGGACTTGAGAAGCAACGATGATGACTCACTGCACGGCAGCGGCAGGCGCATAGAAAATGCAAGTGAGGGGGTCACAGTCCAGATCACCAAAAGGCAGAAACGGCGGGCACATTGAACATGTATTTGTATGTTATCATGGATGCTCAGCTCAACATCGAAAATGGTCGATATATCAGTGCGCTCTACTAAACCAAACTTATCTTTTGCAGGCAAAAGATTGTTTTCGTCAACGAAAGTTCAAAGTAAAACTTTCGTACACGAAAGTTTAGACAAAAGTAAAAACTTATACGAGGATAAGTTTTTACCCCACTCGGCCATCATCTGTGGCCAGACTGGCTGTGGGAAAACAGTCTTTATCTTAAACCTTCTCGAAGATCACTACTGCGGCGAATTTTCGCACATCGTTATACTCTGCCCCACAATTCGTTGGAACAAAACGTACCACGAGCGATCCTGGGTGTGGACAGACCCAGAGGTCTATATCGTCGACCCTGGCGATCAGCTTCAAAAGTGGTTGCGAGCTTTTACTCGATTTTTGCTGGCGAGCCGACATTGTACATCATCGACGACTGCTCAGCTAGTAAAGCTCTGACCAAAAGAAAGACATGCTGTCTGAGCTTGCGTTCTCGGGGCGCCACGCCTCTCAATCTGTGTGGGTTTTGACGCAAAAGTATAACTCGGTTCTTAAAGATCTCCGCGAGCAGACTAAGTGGATAGGGCTCTTCCACTGCAAGGACAGGGACTCTTTTGAAGATTGCCTGCGAGAAAACGACGTTGTCCCGACGAGAGAGGAGCGAGATGCGCTTAGACAGCAGTTATCTAAAGCTAAACACGCTAAGCTTATACTAAAGACTGCTCAGCCGGTTGCTTATCAGTTGTTAACATAGCTTAATAGCTTGCTAAACTAAAGTTCTATGTGGGAGCAAACACAGCTAGCCATACAAACTATACATCTGGCAGTAGTTCTTGTGATGTTTGTCAAGTATGTTAGACTCATGCGCATGAACTTATACAGAGTATAAGTTTGATCTCAAAAGTTAAGATGGATTGTGATGATTTGATCAACCAATTGTTGCAAGAGGTTCCCGATGAAAGCACCGATACCACCGTCTCCACGCTAAACAAAACTTTTGTAGACAAAAGTTTGAGCTGCACCTCGTCTACAAAAGATTTGCCAGCAAAAGATTACAAAAGTTTCGATCGTTTGCAAGAACAAAAACGGACCCGGCTGGCGGCAATTGTGGCTGGCGGCACAGCCCAAAAATACATAGGAACCCGACTAACCCTTGCACAACTTGATGTGATGAGTGATGACGAGATTTCTAAGCACTATAGCCGCTATGAGGCACGACTAGGGGCCTCAATGACAAAAACTCGGGGCGTCTGCGCTGCAGATGTATGCACTAGCGGCTAGCACATTTCTACCAATTCCACCCGAAAATAAGCCTCAGCTCGTCATAGACCTCGAGGAGGACCCCTTTGTCGGACATGCGCTGACGACAGCCTGCTGCGAGCTGTATTATCGCTATGGTATGTACTTAGCCCCGCTTACAGCAGCGATGACAACTGCTAAGCACTGTCAATTTAAAGACAAAACTTATACGAGTATAAGTAAAACTTTCGTACACGAAAGTTTAGATGACAGAAAACTTGGAAACGACATCGACAGAAGCAGCACAAGCTCTGGAGATGACAGCAGCGCAAGACCTAGAGACGACATCGACGCAGTTAAAAGTCAAGAGAGTGACTAATAAAGATCCACAAAAAGTTGAGGCTGGCCGCAAAGGTGCAGCAGCTAGAAAAGCAAAACAAGAAGCGCTGAAAGAGCAGCTGCGAAAGGCCAAACAGAGTCTCAAACAAACTTTCGTAAACGAAAGTTTTTCTGAAGATAATCTTAATCCTTCATCTACAGAAGACCGTGAACATAAAAGTGAAATCTCATCGCAATCAGAAACTAATCTTTTGCCTGCAAAAGATAATCTTTTGCAGGCAAAAGATTGTTTGCTCCTTGCAGGGGCTGTTATAGCTGTTGGAGCTGTGGTATATGCTAAGTTTTCGTATACGCCTGCAAAACAATTACCAAATGTATCTCAAAAATCAAAGACAAACATATTAGACAAACAAACTAATCCTCATTATATGCAATAATAATCTCCTACTTGCATAACAAAAATGACTACCCCCAGTACTGATGGTAAACAGCTTGCTAATTTGGTGTACCACTCCGCCGTAGCAAGTGGACTTGCCGTGGGATACGCTACTCTTGGTAAAAAAAATCATAAAAGGTGTTACGCCAAAGTTAGACTTTGCGCCGTATGATGTTGGCATGGTCATACTAGATGTTGGCCTAGCTATGGCCACAAAAGACATGCTTGTCAAGCAGGATACTCCCTGCAGACATATTAAAGTAAAGATGTATAAGTTTTCTCTTTTGAATACAAAAGATTATACAAATATAAGTTAAACTAATCTTTTGTCTACAAAAAACTTTTGTCTACAAAAGTTTAAGTTTGATGGCTTCTATTGTAATGCTTGTTGGCGGAGCGGTCGTGAACGCACTTGCGTTCTCTGGGTCAAATTTTCTGTTCTCGATGATGCGTGATCCAGGTGCCGATGAAGAACGAAAACGACATGACAAGGCTGTAGAACAACTTCAAGCTGCGCAGTCTGAATGGTCACGCAAGAGGGCCGAACGCCTAGACTGGATTAATGAAGAGCTTCGCCGCCAAGGACATGCCGTGCACACTTTCCGCAATGTTGATGAAGCTATTCGCCAGTACAATCTTATAAACTTTTCTACAGAAAAGTTTGGCAGTGATTCAATGGCCCCCACGCTAGAAGAACCAAAACCCAAACTCTCAGATTTCTACTTGCCGTCCCCAGAGCAACGTGATCGCGAAATTGCTTTCGTTATCATGGGGCTTGGAGTTACTTCCTTCGCAGCCTATAAACTTTCGTAGACGAAAGTTTGGATTGTTAAGTAAACTAATCTTTTGCCTGCAAAAGATTATCTTTGCTTGCACAGAAAAGTTTGATTAGGTTTAGTTTAGTTATTTTTGCAATCACAAACTAATCTTTGCAGGCAAAAGATTTTTTCTACAGATAATCTTTTGATTGTAAAAAAACTTTTCTTCAGAAAAGTTTAGTTAGACTTTGCAGGCGTAAACTTATATGGATACTAAACTGTCTGCATTGTACTACAGCCCCAAGGATACTGGAAGGGACTTGCGGCCATACAAAAACTAGCCGAGGCTGCAAAAGTCACTCAAGATGTGAGTAAAGATTGGCTCAAGAGACAAGCTATATGGCAGATATATCTCCCATCCCCTCGCCATGTGCCTCGCCCAAAATTTGATATTTCAGTGCCTAATGAAGTCCACCAAGCTGACCTATTGTTTCTTCCACACGATCGCCTGCCCAGGGGCCGAAAGATTTACAAATACGCCCTGACTGTGGTTGATGTTGCCAGCCGCTACAAAGAAGCTGAACCACTGACTTCAAAGGAATCCACCGAGGTGGCTACTGCTTTGTCCCGCATTTACAAGCGGGGACCTTTAAAGTGGCCGAAGGTGCTGCAGGTTGACCATGGGCGTGAGTTTATGGGCTCCGTATCCCAAACTCTGGAGAAACATGGTGTCAAAGTCCGACGGGGTGAAAAAGATTTGCATCGAGCGCAGGGCATCGTGGAAAGATTCAACCGAACTCTAGCAGAAAAGCTCTTTGGGCATCAGTATGCGGTAGAGCTGCGTCTCCCAGATGATGAGAGGTCAACTGAGTGGGTAGCACGACTTCCCGCCGTTGTCTTAGCTCTGAACACAGAGGTTACCAGATTGACGGGAAAAAAGCCCTCAGAAGCCATCAAGGCAAAATCGGTAAAACAAAAGCCCTCTACCATTGCAGACCGCCCTGTTGGTCTCAACGAGCAAAAGCTCCCCTCGGGCGTGGGCGTTCGGTACCTCTACCAGCCAGGTGAGCTAGAAGGTGGGCGTCGTCGCGCAACTGACCCAGTATGGTCCCTCCGGGTGCACCGGCTTGGGCGTTCAGTCACTAAACCCGGAGAGCCTGTTCTTTATTATCTTATGAAAGATCGTGGGGTACCAGCTCGTGGGTTTGTACGAGAAGAGCTACTTGTGGTGCCTCCCAACACCCAGGTGCCACCTGTTAAACTTTTGCTTAAACTTCTACGTCTACGAAAGTTTAGGCGACAATCTCGTTGATAAACTAAACTAATCTTTGCAAGCAAAAGATAATCTTTGCAGGCAAAAGATTAGTTTTTATGCAGGCAAAAGATAATCTTTTGCAGGCAAAAGATTAGGCATAATATCTTTGTGCCCATAGGCTAGTGTGGTGACACCGTCTTCAGCTATCCACCTCTTTGTGTCCAAGGGGGAGAGTGATACCTTGTTCAGACGCTGACCGTAAATTCTATGTCTCTCAGAACGCAGCACATCCATCCCGTGGCGGAAGGTCTTTTTTTGTGATAGAGCCTCTTTATACTGCTCATGTCGAATTTGTTTCTTCACAACAGACTTTTTCACACCTTTGGCTTTTTTGATGTTATTCCCGCCAGCCTCGAAGATAGAGTACATCTTAGGCCGCAGCCCCACATACTCGGCGATGGGGCGCCCGGCGCACTCGTCCTTCATCTTTCCCAATACCTTCTTGTTTACCGTGTTGTGGAGGTAGTGCTCTTTGGGGTAGTCAGATGTGTCGTAGAGGTTCTGGTCTTCGGCTATGTCTTTGTACACATCCTCGGTTTGGATATCAAGGAGGAGAGAGTCTGTGTCTGTGTAAAGGAGCTGACACCGATCACCATACCGAGCCTTTATCTGATTATAGTAGAAGTCGTACATAAGGTGCTTCGAAAGGTCGAGTATGCTCATACCCACGTAGGCGGGCCGGTTGAGTACCAGGCGGCTCTTATGAACCTGGATCGCCGCGAGGTTGTCATCAAAGATGTTTGCCCGAGCAAAGGCCGGGCTGGCAATAAGTCTCCTTAGCTTATCTTCTTCATCACTGCGCACCAGCTTAACGTCGACCCGCTTGCGTAGGTTCTCCATCGTTTTCCCAAATACACTATTGTTCATGAGTTTGTAGAGGTTCTTTTCGAAGTCGCTGGTTGCCTCCTTCCGGTGCTCCGTGTTCATCCGGATGTAGGGTTCCATCCAAGGGCTCTGCTCAAAGCGAAGAGCCCGGTGGATCTTCTTCAAGCGCATGCCGAGAGAGAGTACAGCTGTAGGTTGCGATAGTGTAGCACATATCGTTCTTTATCACGGAGATTGGGTACCAGCTTTTCAACCTCTGTTGAAACTAATCTTTTGCCTGAAAACTTTTCTGTAGAAATAATCTTTTGCTTGCAAAAGATTAGGTTGTGCTGATACTCGGACATCCACTCTCTCTGAACGACCATGCGCTCTGGCGCTAACGGATAGGCGTTGTGTGCGTCGTGGAGCTCTACAGGGTACTCTAAGTCTACCTCCAAGATGTAGCCCTCTGGGCTGTCTGCCGGATGCTCCGTTAAAACTTTTGTAGACAACAGCTCCTCCACCCACTCAAAGCCGCCTGTAGGCAGCGACTGGCTCATTGCCCACCCATATAGGTTGTTAGCATCCAGGTAAGAAATGTACCTGTTCGGCTCGGAGGGGTTAAAGCCCTTAACCAAAGGGTTGTTAGCTCTCGCAAAGCGCTTAGATACCATGGAGATACCACCTCGCATCCCCTTCTCGATGAAAAGGTGCTGGTCATAGTCTGTGAGCAGTTTCAGTTCTACACCCGTCTTTTTGAGCAACGCGTCCCAAGAGAGGCCAGGACTGGTGTAGTAATGTGCGGGGTCCAAGCCGTACTGCCGCATGCAGGTCTTCCGGAAAGTCTCGAAGACATCTGCCAAAAGGAGCACATCTGTGCGGTTGTAGAGGTCGTGGTAGTCTCCCATAGTGTGGCATCTAAAGGTCTCCCACACCTTTTGTGCATGAACGTAGTCGGCCTCGCTAATGTACTCGTCTTTCAGCTTGCTGTAGAAGGCTTCCTTCGGAGGGAGACCTGGCTCTGCAAACCTTTCCCAAGAGTCCATGTACTCGTACGGGTAGACGCCCTTGCGCAACAAAAGATTGCGCCTTTCTTTACATGGCTCGTACTGGCCCGTTATTTGGAAAGCCTCGGGCAGGTTGGCTGCTACTAACTCGTCAAGAGAGGACGGCAAGAACTGGACGCTGTCGATAAATCGGAGCTGACCGAGGGAGAAGCTAATGTATTTCTTGGTGTTGTTCGGGATGCAAGAAATCTTACCCTCTACCTTGGAAATAGCCTGCATCAGGAGGTGAGAATCGTAGCCCCGCAAATTGTGGAAGACCACAGGTATGGTTGTGGTTTTAGGGCTCAGGCGCAGCTTCAAGTTGCAAGCGTTGTGTGCAGCACCTCTGAATTTTCCAGTGATATGACAGTGGTCGCGGACAGTATCTCCCTCAAGTGGCTTCTCACACACGTGGCAGGTGGTGGCTGCCTTAAAGGCTCGCCGGTCATTAGCGGTCATCTTCATTGCTTTAGGGTTGGCTAGCACCTCCTTGATCTTTCGCTCCTCATACTGGATCGCTTTTAAGAAGTGCTCCGCCGCGTCGTGTCCACGGTATTCTACAGGTGTTTTTGTCCGTCCATCGCAGCGAACGACTACATAGCAATAGCCACAAGTCTCGTGGTGCTGCGTCTTCCGAGTGTTGCTCTTCGTGGGGTCCAGCTCGGGCCCCTCTACCTTTGTAGTTAGAGCCTCAAAGTCGGCGTAGATGATGAAAGGGGCGGGAAACTGCTTGTGGTGGTTTTGAAAGGTCAGCTTATTTTTATCCCTCTTCTGGCATCTCTACCCTCACCGCCGTCTGACCGATCCCACAACATTCAGGCTTGTGAGCTTCTAGGAGGTCTTCTCTCGAGTACCCATGGAGACATCTCTCACAAAAGTGCGTACGCTCCCGGTGCTTGTTTTCTTGGTAGAGAAGACGGTTTAGGTTTTTGACCCAGGTGTAGTGAAACTTGCCTGCCTTCTCGATCAGCAAGAGGTTAATCCTGGGCATGTCCATGGGCTTTTTGCTTAGCCCGTGAACGATAACACCCTTATCCCAGCCAAATATGTTGATAGCTAGGTTGTTTTGTTTTTCAACCTTCAGGATCTGAGAGTAGGGAGTAGGAGCCTCGATCCCCGTGAAGTCTAGGCCATCATCAGTGGGATATTGGGAAGGCCTATCCGTGTGGGCTCTGGCGGGGAAGAGAGCAGACCGTAAGGACCATCTCAGGCAGTGATCATCATTGTTCTTCACGTTGATGACCGCCTTCTTGCTTTTCACCGCTGCGGGTAGTGGAATGTATGAGCCGCCTCTCAAGGGCTGGTACCGAGCAATGTCAAGCCACAGCATCTCTACGTGGTCAACCGTCCACCCCGAGCCTCTTTGAGTAAATTTTTCAAGCGTCTCCTGGATGCGGGGAAAGGCCCTGTCTAGTGCATCATCAATATCGTTAGCCTGCAAAACAGACTCTTGTTTGTGGCGGAGCACGGGATCAGTGTATTCCTCACTCCCATCAGGGTTGTCTTTTCGAAGTTGAAGCTTGAGAGCCAGCTGAAACTTAATACCGTTAAAAGCTTTAAGCTCTTCCTCAAGTTTTTGGTAAATCTGAGAGCGCACGTCGTCCAGAAAGGCTCTGGGGTCTGCGCTAAGGAGATGCCCTTTGGGCACAACCATCTGCCAACCCCGCAGATATTTCCCGATCACCCGTGGGGTCTGCCTAAAGACTAGCTCATCCGTCTCTTTATATTCAAACTGCTCTAGAATCTCATTTTGGTAGTCTTGTACCGTTCTAAACGTTTTTGAAGTACTCGTCATTATAGTATAAGCTACGACGTATTTCTCTAATAGAGAGTCATTAACACACAAAACCCAACAGTAGAGGGCATGAGGTTTGCTGGTGATAGCATAACCTACAACACACATATCTCTAATTGAAGTGTTCATTTTACAAAACTTAGGAATTTCCCATGCACATTGCGCAATAAATT
This sequence comes from Plazaster borealis, assembly GCA_021014325.1. Lineage (NCBI taxonomy): Eukaryota > Metazoa > Echinodermata > Asteroidea > Forcipulatida > Labidiasteridae > Plazaster > Plazaster borealis. Next base: position 23,729,190 of record CM037460.1, read on the forward strand.
GGGGATTCCCTAATGATAAAAACCATTTAGACATAAATGTATACCTGAGATATTCAATCTGCGAAATGAAAGGACACAATGTTTGTGCTTGGGTTAAAGTTGGTGAAGTTGATCTTTGTAATAGGAGCTGCTGCGGTAAATATTGTAAGTACCACTTAGTAAAGATCCGTAAAGGCAGAAATATTTCAATACCCTGTAAATCCTGTGGTATTGGGGTTCAGAGTGAAATACAGCTATGCCGAGACTGTGGCCGAGATAAAATAAGACATAGGAACATATCTCAAGAAAAAAGCTAAACAACAGTTTTCGTTGGTGTTGTCACAGCTCTTAGCTCGTGTTCAACTTTCGTAGACGAAAACTTTGCCTGCAAAAGTTTGTTATATCACAATTTTTGTTCTGCGGTGTGCCAGGCAAATCTTCTTGTGCCTCCACAAGGAGGAGCTACAGCTCAGCTCCCCACCACAATCCATACATATGTATTGCCGCGGTTCTTGTAAGCAAGGTGTCTTACGGTTCTCCAGGTGTCTCTTCAGGTTGTAGTACCTCTTAAAAAATTTGTGGCACTTATCACACTCCATCGTGTATACAGGTGCAGTGTATATGTCTAATTGTATATACAAATGAGGCGTTAAGGTTGAAAGTCACTGGCTGTGGGTCGTGCCCGCCAAGAGAGCGAGCGAGCCCTATTAAAACCTAATTTTCGTATACGAAAATTTAGTAGAACCCCATGTGCTCTATTTGTATATATACCCCAACCCAAAAGTGGTCTAGAACCAGCAGCCCACCAAGAGAGCGGGGCGAGCCCTATCAAAAAAGCTGGAAGCAAACCCCATGTGCTCTATTTGTATATACCCCCAAGCAAGGTGGTCCAGAACCCCCATTGTTCCTACTACTCAACATAACTGTTAGTTGGGCAAAATTCTTATTTTTTTTACAAGTAACCGGAAACGGAGGTCAACTCTTATTCTCGGGTTTTCTTCGTTTTTTTGTTGAATTGATTTTACTTTCCTATTGCTAATTACTTAGTATTACATTCCCAGCAACATATATCATTTTCATAGCCATAAACTACGTTAAACTAAAATAATTGACAAAACAAAATCCTGCCCACGCAAAACTCCATAATCCTGCCCACGCAAATCTCCATAATGGTTGGGACCACATTGGTCCCGGAAATTCAAATTTCATGCGAGAGACTTGCACAGTCTATTGCATGCCCTCGTTGCGTTCGTTACGATAATTTTAAATAACTGCTTTTGATATTAACTATAGACAGTGCTAAATTTCATAGTGCTGCTTAAAAATCAAACGGGCGGTACTGCCTTTTATAGTAAGAATTTGGTTTTTTCCCCATAATTCCACCCATGAATTTTCTTTTTTTTTTAAATCTTTGGGGTCAACCATTATCATACCCTCAACAAACACACCAGAAAAGCTCTTTGACCTGGGGGGTTAGGGTCACATTGAAAACCTCGTGACAACTTCAGCAGTTTTGGCAATAATGCATACGTTTGTACGTAGTCCATTGACTCTGTGTACAATGCCTTGATCTGTGTAGTATTTCAGTCTCTATGACTGATAAGCATATGGTTTGTGACCTTGTTAGTGTAAACATCAATCAGCATATTAGCTAGGGGCAGCTGTAGACATCACAATAGCCTGGGCAATACAGGGGGTGATCTTTATGCCAGAGTTTGTGTATTTTAGGCCATAGGTTTGTGCATTGGAAGGCTAAGGGGCGGGGCTTCACGGCAATTCTGCTGGTCATCATCAACCATTCATAAACAACAGCTTGGGAGAAAAGAACAAGATTATTCCACTTTTTTTATAAGTAATAAGCTTCTCTAGCCCCTCGGGGGGGGGGGATATTAGGCTCGATAATGATGAGAAAATAGCTTCATACCCCGGGCGTAATACGATTTCCCAGAATACTATAAACTATAGTATTGCTCTTGGGATAGTGTTAAAGTTACGAACTTTGAGGTTAAGGGTTAAAGCAATAAACTATTTTGCTTTACCAAGGAGAATAAGGTTACAAGCCAACACATACTTTCTTTATCTGATTTCGTGCTTAGTTTTGCTTAGCTGAGAATGTTAAAGAAAAATGTTCTACTTAAGCAGTTCTATGAAATTAGGCACAGGTAGTTCAAACCTACCTTAATTATTAAAACATTCCCAAAGTAACACATAGTATTGTAAACTAAAACAATGAAACACGTAGGTGGCCTTCAAGAATGTTAACCACCTTGCTCTACGGTAAATACAGCTGAAACTAGATAAATGAATTATTGTGGAGATGGCCATTTCCCTAAAGAAATTAGTGAACAGGTGTACAATGGTCATGAAACATTTTCATATGAAACGATAATTGAATTTCCAGTCATGTATACAACTAAAACAGCAATTATACATTATTTTAAACTATATTTATACATAATACAATTGTTGCACGCTGTGACTGGATCCATGGTGTTGTGTACACACGAGGATGGCACCCCAGGCGAAGCCGAGGGTGCCGCTTGCCCCAGAGGGTCTACAAAACCCATGGACCCCATCACAGCGTGTAACAATTATTTAGTTATACCATGATAATAGATTCCTCTTCTGTGGAGGCGTTCTGTTGTCATCTTCAAACATTGTTACGACGAAGTTGGCATGGTTTAAAAAGCAGTCGAACAGTTGTTAAATAAAAACAATTCTTCACTGTTCCCTCGAACCCGGGCTGTTTCTAATTGTACAAAGCGCTTGAAATTGACCAACGGTGGAGAAGATCAAGGCAATGTATCCTAGTATACATCGCTCATGTTGCGAATATGAATTGGGTGGGGGGGGGGCGAATATGAAAGAAAAGGTACATCTGCGCGTTAGCACCGCCCGTCGCACAGCGACGCAGGGGAGAGTTTGAATGTTTTCGAAAAGGAAGGCCCAATTCAAGCCATTTGCGCTTTTTTTTTTTTTTTTTTTTTGGTGGGGTCCGCTTTTTTTGGACTTTTAAATGTGTATATATATTATGAGTAGGGTAGATGGCCTTAGCTTTCGATCCAGACCGGACCTTCTTCAGAGGCATAAAATAAGTACAAACAAATACATATCCATTTATAGAAAAAGAGAGGGGAAAGGGATTAAGGAAAGGATCCAGAAAGAAGCGGGAAAATTAAAGCCAATCAAAGATTCTATTTCAGAAACAATTGGTGGCTATGAACCAATAGGAGTAAAGTGGTGAGGACAAAGGATGTATAGTATGAAAGGATGGATTACTGGACCATGAAAGTGGTAAATGCATTGTCCGATAACAATGCAGTGACACATGAAAGGGTAGGATTGGAGAGCAAGTTGCATCATGATGCAACTAACAATGGTCAATTAAAGAAAAGCAAGATCAAAGGTAGGATGATATTAAAAGTAGGTGTGCGGGACCTGTGGAAAAAAGGTTACTACATGAGATTGTTATAGTAACAAAATTATAAAAAACAACTTATTGACAGAATATATATATATATATATATATATATATATTCTTTGTTCAACCCAAAATCATTATATATATAATATAATATTAATATATTATTAATATATTAATAATAATATATATATATAATATATATAATGATTTTGGGTTGAACAAAGAAAAATTGACTAGAGTGGGATTTGAACCAACGACCTCCGGTTTAACGTGCCGGCGCTCTACCAACTGAGCTATCTAGCCCTATGTTGGCGGTCTCCCTATTTTGTCAATATCTTTGTTCGGGGGGTGCCAGTCAGAAAGCCATTCAACCGCAAACTGCCGTGTAGCCAGGGATCACACCCATACGATACAACCTGGGAAGCGGCAGCCGGGGATCACCTTAAGGGGATGCGACTTTTTTTATATATATATCAAGTAATGGACCACAAGGGAAACTGACTGGGTAAATATTAAATGATTTTGGGTTGAACAAAGAAAAATTGACTAGAGTGGGATTTGAACCAACGACCTCCGGTTTAACGTGCCGGCGCTCTACCAACTGAGCTATCTAGCCCTATGTTGGCGGTCTCCCTATTTTGTCAATATCTTTGTTCGGGGGGTGCCAGTCAGAAAGCCATTCAACACCAAAATGCCCAGTATCCATGGATCACACCCATACGATACAACCTGGGAAGCGGCAGCCGGGGCTCACCTTAAGGGGATGCGACTTTATTTTATATATATATATCAAGTAATGGACCACAAGGGAAACTGACTGGGTAAATATTAAATGATTTCCCTTGTGGTCCATTACTTGATATATATATATATATATAAAAAAGTCGCATCCCCTTAAGGTGATCCCCGGCTGCCGCTTCCCAGGTTGTATCGTATGGGTGTGATCCCTGGCTACACGGCAGTTTGCGGTTGAATGGCTTTCTGACTGGCACCCCCCGAACAAAGATAGGGAGACCGCCAACATAGGGCTAGATAGCTCAGTTGGTAGAGCGCCGGCACGTTAAACCGGAGGTCGTTGGTTCAAATCCCACTCTAGTCAATTTTTCTTTGTTCAACCAAAAATCATTTAATATTTACCCAGTCAGTTTCCCTTGTGGTCCATTACTTGATATATATATATAATATATATAATATATAATATATAATGATTTTGGGTTATATATAATATATATAATATAATATATATGCCTCTGAAGAAGGTCCGGTGTGGATCGAAAGCTAAGGCCATCTACCCTACTCATTATATATATCACCGGTCACCAGGATTTTCCTGTCTGCAACTCAACGGTTTCAACAGACCCTCCACAAGTCGTAGTAAGAAACTTATTTTTCTGTTGTTGTATCCCTTCGGGGTGATCCCATTGATTTGCTTGTATCTTGTTTTTAATTGTTACAACCATATCCATTTTATCTTTTCCCAATCCCTACCTGTTCTTTTCAGAACAATTTCTAACATTTTTTCCTTCCTCTACAGATTATTAATAAGCCATTATTTTTCACCTTACAGGTTTGTAAATACTACTTAATAATTTTCTCTGCAGGTTTTTTAACCCATTCGTTTTACAGGATTGTGTTTTAAACCCCCGTTTTTTCAAAGGTTTGTGTTAACGTTTTTCCTTTTCAGGTCTGTACATAACTTATTTTTGCAGGTTTTATAACCCTTTCTTTTACAGGATTGCGTTTACCCCCATTTTTTACAGGTTTGTGTTAACCTTTATTTCCCTTCAGGTTTGTTCATAACTTGATTTTGCAGGTTTTATAACCCGTTCTTGTACATGATTGTGTTAACCCCTACTTTTTGCACAGGTTTGTGTTAACCCATTTTTCCCTTTCAGGTTTGTACATAACTTATTTTTGCAGTTAGTGTTACCCGTTCTATTACAGGATTGTGTTAACTTTTTCATTTACAGGTTTGTAAATAATTTACTATTTTTACAGGTTCTAATTTTTAACTACGTTCTGTTTACAGGATTGTGTTAACCCCCATTTTTTTCACAGGTTTGTGTTAACACATTTTTTCTTTTCAGGTTTGTACATAACTTATTATTTTTTGCAGGTTGTATAACCCGTCCTTTTACAGGGTCGTGTTAACCCCATTTTTTCGCAGGTTTGTTTTAACTTTTTCCTTCACAGGTTTTGTAAATAATTTACTTTTTGTGCAGGTTCTAAACTTTTAACTACGTTCTCTTTACAGGATTGTGTTAACCC